>JAUCMX010000008.1:20235101-20392601 GCA_033459395.1 Hemibagrus guttatus
GATTGATTGTACGGCTTTTCCGTAACTTTTTACTATAACACCGGACCCCAGGCCTGCTGAAGCTGATGCTGTCCTCTGGAAAGATGCCTCAAGGCGGTAAGAACGTGTCCGCTTTTAAACAGCTTTGTCAATGCAGAACACATTTAAAGCTGAAAAGAATGAAACGTTTTAGACACATGACAAGTGACATCAGGCGCTCATTTTCAGGTCATCAGGTCATGAGAGAAAAACAAAAATGAAGGACCGTGACAGTGAAAATGAGTCAGCTGATGCAGGAATACATGTAGAAATGAATATTTCTAATAATTAATTTCTAATATTCTATTTTGTAGTATTTTCAGAGCCAGTGTGAAATGATATCCCACTTTAGCTGTGGCCGAATACAGTCGCATACAGTAGCACCAGAAACTTTCTTGTTTTTCTTCCTCCAAAGAGCTTTTGTGCTTTTCCTACACAGGGTTACAGGGTACCTGGAGTGTATCACAGGGGACAAGCAGGGGACACTAAACACACACACACAAACACTCACACACACTATGGATAATTCCGAGATGCCAATCAGTCCACAATGCATGTCTTTGGACTGATAGAGGAAACCGGAGAACCTCCATAGCACGGGGAGAACATGCATACACAAACACACACAGACATGCACACACAGGGCAGAGGGGCTAATCGAACCCCCAACCCCCAGAGGTACGAAGCAAACTAAACTGTGTTGGACCTAGTCGTTAAGGTGTTGGACTACTGATTGGAATGTTATGAATTCGGATCCCAGGTCCACCAAGCTGCCACTGCTGGGCCCTTAACACCAAGCTGCTACTAATAAAGGTAATCTATCTAGGATAGTTTGAGTTATACTAGTCAGGATAGTTGGAAAAAAACATCGCTATATTCCACTGTGCATGTCACACAAGCTGCTTTTTAAAAAAATACATTTACTGGCCACTTTGTTAGATATCAGAGCACCTGTCCATGTCCTTGTTCATGCACTTATCTAATCAGCCAATCATGAAATACATGAAATCATGCAGGTCTAGCCCAAGAGCTTCAGTTAATGTTCACATCCATCATGAGAAAGGGGAAAAATGTGACCTCAGTGACTTTAACCCGAGTGTGGTTGATGGACTGGTTTGAGTGTTTTTCTGAAACCTCCTGGGAATTTCACACACACAACATTCTCTAGAGTTTACACAGAATGATGCAGGAAAAAAATCATCCTGTGACTGGCAGCTCTGCAAGCTGAAACTCCATGTTGATGAGAGAGGTCAGAAGAGAACCTCTAGACTGGTTCAGACTGACAGGAAGGGAAAGGTAGCTCAAAAACAATCACTCTTTATAGCCACGATGAGCAGAAAAGCAGCTCAGAATGCACACCATGTCAAAGCTCAAGGGTTACAACAGCAGAAGCCTACATCAGGTACAGGTTCTTGACCAGTATCTGCATAAATGAGGCAGCGCTAATGGGGGAGAAAGCCTGGAAATTTCTAAAACCTTTTGACCTGGGAAATAAGAAGTACATAAATGAATTAGGGGGAAAAAATAAAAACAAATGTAGCCTTGAAATTGTAGCTGATTAATAATGGATGGGTTTCAGGATCAGTTTGTTGATAAAAATCCTAATGAGCATCAATAGCTCTATTGACTTAACTCATTTGTAACGTTTCTTCCATTGGACTTCTTTTGGTGAAGTTCATCAGCTCTGTGGAAGAAGTGTGATGCATTTATTAGAAACAGAATAGATTTCTGCTGTCACTCACTGAAGCCTTTGTTTCCCCCAAGTATTATCTTTATTGGTTTTTGTGTGATACGCTTCAATAATTGTATTCTATTTTAATGTCACTAAGCATATTTAATATTAAAAACAACCTGTAAATACAGCTAAATTTATACACACATCTTTCTGTCAGTTAAGAGAGAAAATAAATGAAAATATGTTTAATGGTATAATTCAGATCACAATTCTGGCACCACTGTGTTGTTGGATTCCTAGATATGATTGGTCAGGAGGTTTTTTGCTAATTCATTTTCAACAGAACAGTTTAAAGAAGAGTTATCTGAACTGTTTAACATCAAATTTCTTTGTCATGTCACATTTCACTGTGGTGGTGAATGACTCATGAAAATAGACACTTAGGGCTTTAAGAATTTGTAGTATTTCATAAGCATTTCTGTTTTTACTTAGCCTACTAGGGGATATATATTCATAGAAAAGTTCCAAAAACTGTTCATTTTTTTCACACAAATGTTTATATCTGGGGGCACGGTGGCTTAGTGGTTAGCATGTTTGCCTCACACCTCCAGGATTGGGGGTTCGATTCCTGCCTCTGCCTTTTTTTTTTGTGTGTGTGTGTGGGTGTGTTTGCATGTTCTCCCCGTGCCTCGGGGGTTTCCTCCAGGTACTCCGGTTTCCTCCCCCGGTCCAAAGACATGCATGGTAGGTTGATTAGCATCTCTAAATTGTCCGTAGTGTGTGATTGCGTGAGTGAATGAGAGTGTGTGTGTGCCCTGTGATGGGTTGGCACTCCTTCCAGGGTGTATCCTGCTTTGATGCCCAATGATGCCACTAAAATTCTGTGTAAGGTTATCCAACAGAGAAAAACAAACATCTCACACTGAAACTCAACACTGTCCTGACTCATTTTATATCAGACTTGTGATGATAAAATAATTCATTTGTTTATACTGATTAAAAATATCTGATAAGTCGATTTCCATATGCTGGTGAAAGGGATCGTCAGCATACTGGTAAAAAGGGTTAAAGAGAAAACATATGATCCATATACTTATTTTTAAACAAAACATTGCTTTGACAAGAGGACTTGTATCAAAGGTATGCAGTTATTAAATAATATTAAATTTTAAAAGAGGTCACATGTTCATTATTTTCCTTTAACAGCACACCTGCATGGTTTTATTCTTCACTTAATGTGGGTTTTTTTTTGTATGCATCATAGACCTTTATTAGTGTGGTTGTTTCAGTGTGTAAGTATATCCTTGTGAATAATATAGCAGTGTTTAATGGTGAGAGCTTAGATATGTAATTTATAGGTAAGTCCAATTGGTCCAGTCCCAGTATATACTGGTAAATAAATGGGTATAGGACAATTCAGTCAACGTGACAAAAAAAAAAACCATGTTGCTTACCATCAACTTACAGAACACTAATCTTTAAATAGCCTGAGATGCACATACCTTAATGAATAAATAAAATGTAACGTACTGGCTTTGTTTAGAGCTTGCAGTGTCAAAATACCAAAATGTGATACACTCAAAAATTTCGCCTATTTTTCAGTTATATGCATTCTATATCCCAAGTTTTTGTCTCTGATAACTAACCGAACATTAAAACCGAATGCATCTGCATTTCATGGGGATGTGGTTATTAAAATAACATTCGTTCCCCACAGATAGGCAACAAACCCGCTGAAACACAGCACAGATAAAACTTTTGTTTTCAAATAATAATATTTCCATTAAAGACTCAAAAGTTGTTCAGTAGCGGTGTGAACACTGCTCACACAACTCATGATGTTATTTTTTTAGCATGGTGTCATCATATGCTTTAATATTGAAGCCACAAATTAGAAGGTGTGGTATTTAACTAGCTGAATGTGGCCACAAAAATGCACATTGCATGAGAGATGGAGTCCAGGAAGCATGCTGCGGTGAGCTTGTCCTGAATCTCTGCCTTTACTTATCGTTAGGTGTATTAGCTCTGATCATGCAGGGTTATATTAAAGGATGGATTGCATTTCTACACTGATAGCCAGACTCCTGACGAATGAAACATTAGAGTGTGTAACAGATAAAACGAAGGCAAAACTCTTTTTGGTTAAGGTTTTGTTTGTTGTTTAATAATTTTAATATGAAACTAACAGACGTGTGTTTAATTATTAGAGCAGTGTTTACTACACAAGTGACAAATAATCCAAATGTGTTAGACTGTAAATTACTAAGGAGGAAGGAAGGAAGGAAGGAAGGAAGGAAAAATGGCATCATTCCATTTGTACAAACAGAATCTCAGTTTTTTCTTTCCCCTTTTGATTAATGCTGTTATTTCGAGATTGCCTTTATTTTATATATGACAAATCCATTCATGAGATTTACACACCGAGTCATATCAAATTAATATTTTGTCATGTCAGACCAATAAATTCCGACAAACACACACACACAGACAGAGAGAGAGAGAGAGAGAGAGAGAGAGAGAGAGAGAGAGACAGAGATGGGGAGATTATGTAAAAATGCATCCTTTTGTTTCGGTAATGTGTTCAGTGCAGAAATCTCTTATATGATCTGTGGTCTTTATTAAATGAATAAGTAAGTAAGTAAAAAACGGAAAGAAAGAAAGAAAGAAAGAAAGAAACTTATGTAGGAAGGAATGGAGGAAAGCAGGAAGAAATGGAGGAAAGCAGGAAGGGAGGGAGGGAGGGAGGAAATTAAGCAGAAAGGATGGATGGAAGGAAGGAAAGCAAGAAGGAAGGAAAGTAGGAATGGAGGAATGAAAGCAGGAAGTAAATCAAGCAGAAAGGATGGATGGGTGGATGGATGGATGGATGGATGGATGGATGGACAGCAAGCAGGACAGAAGGAAAGCAAGCAGGACAGAAGGAAAATAGAAAGGAAAGAATGTAGGAAGGAAGGAAGGAAGGAAGGAAGGAAGGAAGGAAGGAAGGAAAGCAGAAAGGAGAGACGGACGGAAAGGAAAGTAATGGTCAGACACATGACTCTGCTTGTGGTGAAACAGTTTTGTTAGGTTGATTGATTTATTATCAGCTCTCTTACTGCTGGAATGTAAAAATGACTCTTGACTGTTTTTAATTAGAGCTCAGATTATTAGGGACTTGTTTAAGCCCTGGTTCAATTCAGATATGATCTCTAAGTGTCTTCCGGTAGCAGCATCCGATTCGGTAACAGAGCCGATTCACTGCAAGCTTTTATTAGCAAGTGTCACAGGTGTGAAGGTGGTGGCGCTTGAAGATGATTTAAGATGAACGATGCGTGTTGTGTTACAATGTTCCAACACACACTCACACTTTGGGGTGATTTAGTAAAACCAATCCACTTACCAGCAGGCTTGTGGACAATGAGGGGAACCTCACATAAACACATGGAACACGATCAAAATTCTTGAACAGGGGACAGTCTGGTAGTCCAGGCTGCTTGTCCTGTGGGACCACAAAGTCTGCGTTCAGGATCAGAGGCGAAAAACGAATTCTTTCTCTCAGACACGGTGCTGTATTCAAACTTGTCCGGGGAAATGGTCTGTATTTTAACACATGAATCAGCTTTACCCTCTGAGTTTTATTTTATTTTTTCCCTTTTTGCTTGCTCTTGGCCTTGGAGTGAGGTCAGAAGTTTAATGGGGAAAACATTTGAAACGGTGGCACTAAAACCGGAGCCTCAGCGAAAGAGCTGGCACATTTTAGAGAACATTAACCCTCGGCACCTCGGTGGCCTCTACTGAAAACGAAAAGGGCTAGCGTCGAAATGATGAAAAAGAAAAAGGCCATTTGAGAGCAGAGTGCTGTCGTTTGTTGCCATTGATTGGACTGTGTAAATGGCACGGTGGCCTTGATGCATCAGAGTGCTGAGTTAACAGAGCTAAGCACCGGGCTGGTGAAGAGGCTGTGATGTGGCCACAACAGAGACTTTTGATTAAAGGCGAGCCATTATTAGATGAAGAGCCGAGCTGAAATGAAGTCTCAGGTTGTAGGTTAAAGTTGATTCATTTTAACCGAGTCCCTTCTGGTCATTTGTTTATCGTTATAGCAATTTACCTGAGTGAACGGTGTCACTGAATGGCAGATTCAGACTCATTTGTAAGAAAGCCTAGTATGAAAAAAAAATTCATTCGAACCCTGCCTTTGAAAAAAAAAAAAGCACTCGCTGTGCACTCGCTGTGTCCCGGCGTGATCCCGGCCTGCTTGCGTTATGATAGTAGCATTTTTCTCCACAGTCCTTTTCTCCTTTCATACATATTAAAATTGTTTTCTCTCATGCACAGATGATTTTTTGAGGCCGCTGCTCATGACAGCCCGGTGAGCAGTGTGTGTGTGTGTGTGTGTGTGTGTGTGTGTGTGTGCAGGAAAACGCCGTCCCACTTAACGCTGCAGTCGTGTCTCTTGTTAACATGCCTGCGTGTTCGACTGCGCCCATGCCGTCTCTGTATTTGATGAAGCTCTCCAAGGGCAGCTCATTCTTGAAGTGTCAAGTGGCGTGTGTGTGTATGTATGTGTGTGTGTGTGTGTGTGTGTGTGGGTGTGTGTGTGTGGGGATAGGGAAAGGAGATCAAACGTGCCAGGCTGGGCTCAGTCACCTCACACCAGCAGCGATGTAATCTCTCCCAGCGTTTATCGTCATGTCGGCCTGCATCTCTTTCAGGCCTCCTGCTTGTGTGTGTGTGTGTGTTTGTGTGTGTGTGTGTGTGCGTGTGTGTGTGTGCGTGTGTGTGATGCAGGTTTAAAAAGTATGCCATAAACACTGGCCATGGAAAAGAACTACAATTAGGAACCACTAGAAATAACAATAAGACCTCTACACATAGTGGGCCATCTTTACAGTCTTCATGTGCTGGATACAGCAGGAACCTTTTTTTTTAAGTTGCACAAGACAGAAATAAAGGCCTGAGACTAAGCTAGACTGTTAACCTGCACCAAAACAAAACCAAACCCCATATTCATTACTACACTTTTTGTTCAGTTTTCAATTCTCATAATTGGTCATGACGTGTGTAATTTTTTAAGACTGAGCCTCTATTTTGCAAATCACAAAAGACAGATCTAATGTGTTTGTTCAGGCTGTAGACACATTTGCTCACTTACATGTCCTGGTCTGGTGAAAACCCTTCCCATGAAGAAATTTTAATATCTTCTACCAAAGTAGAGACTGAAAAAAAAGAAAGAATTGCATTAAAAAATGTCACTGTGGTGCAGGAGCGAAGCAGACATTTTGACAGTTTTCTGTTTCGAATATCTTTATTCAGACTGACTTTTTTTCTTTTTGTGTTTATGAAAACGCACATGATTACCTCATGCAGGAAGTTCAGTGTACACTATGTAGAGTAAGTTGAGTATTGATATTCTCCTCTCTGGTGAACCACATCTTTGTTTGCACTGCCTGCACTCAGTGTAGGCCGGGCACACAAGCATACTAATGCTAATATGCTGCTCTATAGTCCTGTCATGCCTGTTTAGGCTGTTTAACGCTCTAACATCTCTCTGGTTGGCTGGACCCATATGTCATTCGAAGAGGGAGCGTGTGCTCTGGAGCCGGTCCGACACGCAGTGAGCCGTGGTGCTCGATACGAAAGTTAGAAAAATGCTGTCTCTGCTCATCGGGCCTATTCTGTTTACAAGCGCAGCAGCTCCACCCTTTCTACACAGAGAACACCACAACAGACAGGTCATGGTGTTGCTTTGCAGCTGGGATGCATGATAGCTAGAGCTAGAGTGCTAGAGGAGCAGGGTTGTCAGGTCTGCATCTGCAGCCGTGTTGATGGGTTGAGTTGGAAGCATGCCCGTCATTTCCTTGTCCGCTTTTGTATCGTATCGTCGGCTGGAAACACACCTGGACGGTGAAGTGAGCATGTTTTTGGAATTGACCCTGACCCTCCCGTTGGGTCAGGCATTGCCGTTACACAACAGAAATGGATGTGCTGGTAGCTACAGGGCATCGTATGATGGTTTCACGATTAATTTTTTTGCTAAGGTTTTCCCCAGTGGTTGATTTTCATAGCCATCTTTTGTTTATTTGGCTTAATAATCATCAATTTATAAGACAAACTGTGTTCTTAGGCTCAGATGGACATTTTTTGCTTTACCTCAGTACCTCAGATACATTCTTAGGAGGGGAATGTTAGACTGTTATCACTGTAAGCTACCAATTAACTTTAAATTTATTTTAATAACCACATCCCCATGAAATGCAGATGCATTCGGTTTTAATGTTCGGTTAGTTATCAGAGACAAAAACTTGGGATAGAAAATGCATATAACTGAAAAATAGGCGAAATTTTTGAGTGTATCACATTTTGGTATTTTGACACTGCAAGCTCTAAACAAAGCCAGTACGTTACATTTTATTTATTCATTAAGGTATGTAAATGAATTTAAAGTAAGTACACGTCTCAGAAGTTTCTTTAAAAACTGTTATTATACAATATTTAAATCATTTAAATCGTTAGGTTTTTCTGCACTGACATTATTAGTTACCATGAGCAAACTATAATATTCCATAAATAACATTAACAAAATAACTCAAACTTAACTGTTAACATTATGGTTATTGATATTTTAAGTAAGAAAAATAACCAACACATCCACATGATTCACAATGACTTTAAATAGGCAATTGAGAGAATTTCTGAAGATGAAGTGATCACTCTTTCAGGAGAGCCAGTAGAGATGAACGTTGCTTCAGAATAGCCAATAGGAATCACTGATATTTCAGAATAGCCAATAGGAATCCCTGATGTGTTAGAATAGCCAATAGGAATCACTAATATTTCAAAATAAATAGGAATAATGGATGAATCAGAATAGCCAATAGGAATAACTGATATTTCCCAATATGAATCACTGATGTGTCAGAATAGCCAATAGGAATCACTAATGTATCATAATAGCCAATAAGAATCACTGATATTGCAGAATAGCCAATAGGAATCACTGATATTTCAGAATAGCCAATAGGAATCACTGATGTGTCATAATAGCCAATAAGAATCACTGATATTGCAGAATAGCCAATAGGAATCACTGATATTTCAGAATAGCCAATAGGAATCACTGATGTGTCATAATAGCCAATAAGAATCACTGATATTGCAGAATAACCAATAGGAATAACTGATATTTCATAATAGCCAATAGGAATCACTGATATTTCAGAATAGCCAATAGGAATAATGGATGAATCAGAAGAGCCAATAGGAATCACTGATATTTCCCAATATGAATCACTGATGTGTCAGAATAGCCAATAGGAATCACTGATGTGTCATAATACCCAATAGGAATCACTGATATTGCAGAATAGCCAATAGGAATAATGGATGAATCAGAATAGCCAATAAGAATCACTGATATTTCCCAATAGGAATCACTGATATTTCAGAATAGCCAATAGGAATAATGGATGAATCAGAAGAGCCAATAGGAATCACTGATGTGTCATAATAGCCAATAGGAATCACTGATGTGTCATAATACCCAATAGGAATCACTGATATTGCAGAATAGCCAATAGGAATAATGGATGAATCAGAATAGCCAATAAGAATCACTGATATTTCCCAATAGGAATTACTGATATTTCAGAATAGCCAATAGGAATAATGGATGAATCAGAAGAGCCAATAGGAATCACTGATGTGTCATAATAGCCAATAGGAATCACTGATGTGTCATAATACCCAATAGGAATCACTGATATTGCAGAATAGCCAATAGGAATAATGGATGAATCAGAATAGCCAATAAGAATCACTGATATTTCCCAATAGGAATCACTGATATTTCAGAATAGCCAATAGGAATAATGGATGAATCAGAAGGGCCAATAGGAATCACTGATGTGTCAGAATAGCCAATAGCAATCACTGATGTGTCATAATAGCCAATAGGAATCACTGATATTTCAGAATAGCCAATAGGAATCACTGATATTTCAGAACAGCCAATAGGATTCATGGATGATGCAGAATAGTCAGTGGAGTGTGGCAGGGAGGATATATTTTTGTAGGCCAACCTGGAAGTGATCATCACTCTGGTTCCTTCAACAAAAAGCCAGTAGGATATTTTATTTGCAGAAAATAAGCTCTGTGACCAACAAACATTTGCAGTTCTTGCACGTTTTGTTCATCAGTATAATCTTCACAAATGAGCACAACAATTATAAATTTTGAAGCCTAAATTTGGAACAAATGGAAAAAATGGAACCGGAAATGCAAAAATGCGAATTCATATCCGGGTTTTAGGACTCGTTCCTGCAGCACTCTATAGGGATCAGGGACGTTATGGAAAACATTAAAGGTTAGAGATGTTTAGGAACAGCCAATAGGCATGCCAGATATTTCAGAATAACCAATAGGGTTTAATCGCCATGTTTAGGAATCGCCAGTAGAAGTTACTGATGTTCCTAGAAGCAGCTTGATCATAATTTCTTATATTTGTGTGTCAACATTACTCTAAAGCAACATGTTAAGGAGTAATGTAAAATCTATTTATTACTGTAATGCTTAATTATCTATTTTCATCATTAAATTTCAAATATGCTTCTCTCAAGGTATCTAAGATTCAGGGATTTTTTTCCCTGGCATATTGATCCTTGTGTGTTTTTGCTGAGAATCAGTGCTGCAGCTGAAAGCAGACAGACCAACAAGTGTCTCATTAGGCGGAGGAGATGCTGTGGAATCAGATGACTTGGCATTGGGGTTAATAGCCTCGCTCGGCTCATGCCAGCAGCACGGCTTCATTCATTACAGCATGCAGCCAAGCAACGTTGCTCATCATGGCTAACAATAGCCCTCCTTCATTAAAGAAATCTAAAAATCATTACATTGAAACATGAGCGACGATTGCACGCCCGATACGTCAGTCACACGTTTGCTTGCAGCTTGAACGTGGTTAAAAATGTTTAAGTGAAATTAGCCTAAAGGGAAAGAGCGTCACGTGACGATGTTATAATCGCTCTCTTTAATCAGCTCTCGCTATTGGATCAAACCATTATTTGTCGAGCGTAAGCAGAAACATATGGAGGCTTTGACTGATGAGGAAAGTGCTCTGTACTAATAACACACAAAAAGTAAAACCTGGCAACGTCATGGCTATCAGTGGTTTCACAGCAATTTCATTCTTAAAATAATTCTCAATGCCCTGGTGGTTTGGCCGTCGTGTAAAAAAGGAGCCGTTCAGCCATCTACAGTAACAGGCTCCATTGAGCAACGCTTTGCAGTCGCTCCAGCCGCACTCGTCTGCCATGTCAAATGAGTCACAGCATACGTTTTGGCTCGCACGGAGGAGCATTGAACTAGAATGAAAAAGAAGCCTGGCCACATGGCTACAGCACATTTTCCCTGCCAGAGTAAAGAGTGCGTTCGGCCCATGCCGCGCTGCAGCAGCTGCTCATCAAGAGCTGTTGCATAAGCAGGAAGAGGTTTAGGAGGTTGGGGAGGTGGAGAGGAGGAGGGAGTTATGTGAAGTGTAATGGTCCCAGCTGCGTGTGATGGTGAGCAGGCCGCAAGAGCAATCATACGTTCCCAAGACAACATGAGCTTTCTAGATCCACTGGACCACTTCTGTGCCATAACACATCATTCAGCAATGTTTCCCACCATGTGGCTGATTGGAGCTGAATACAGCTCGATCAAGAAAATCACTGCGCATGGCTTCGCTCGGATATCAAACGAGTTTGAGATTTCTTCTACTGCGTTTCTGAGCAAAATTACTATATTTTTTTTTGCTACGTACTTAGACGTGTACAAATATTTACTGGAGAACAGATATCCTTTTAAAACCCACTTTACTACTAAACTACTAAAATGCTAAAATTTAATTTCTGCACAGAAATAAACCTCGTTTTTCTTCATCCATTAGAAAAAACATTGTCCAAAAGAACTGTTTCTGTATTATAGAAATCCCAGCAACTCTTACACTTCCTAAAGCACGCAGAATTTTTTTTTTTTTAGATGTAATCTACGGAAAGTGCCTTACGTTTTATTACCAATGAATAAATTCAGAACTCAGCATTGGGTTATATATGAAAAAGATAATAAGAGCTAGCTATTATTAACTACTATAAGGGAATTGCACTGTATGTTTTGTTTTTGTAAGGCTTTTATTTTTAGGCCTCTTCTCTCTCTTATCTCTCTGCTCCCGGTTAATCCGTGTCTTCGTTTTAATCAGTGTGTGCCAACAAACTTGTATGATAAAGAGAGTTTGTAATCAATCCGTAATTTTTCTAACGATCATCACGTAATCATGTGTTTGGCTTTTAGGATGAGGATGCTATCACGAGGATTTTTTTCCTAGCGTGCAGCTGTAAGTAAGAGGTATGAAACATGGCAAAACCTGCAGTGTTGAAAGAACACCTACAGTGCTTCTGTGCAAATAAATACTGCAGGGGTTAATTCAACACTGTAGGTGTTCTTTCATCACTGGGGATTTGGCTGGGTTGTTTTATGTTTAATAATGGGATTAAAAACAAAAATAGGAAGAAAAAAAAAGTAGGAATGATTCTTCTCTTTTTGTTGCTGCTTTAAAAATATGACATTGGTAATAGCAATGACTATTTTTGAAATGAATGAATAATATTTTTAAGTGGAATTATAGATCTACTATTTTAGAAATGTACTGCATTACTCTAGAGTGAACATTCTGTATGTTGTTTTCTTATTAAATCTTTATTCCAGATGCCAAAAAAATAGAAACTGAGCATGTTTTGTTGTGCCCATGTTCAGCTTTGAACTTCTTTCTCATGTCATACTCCACTGTGGTGGTTAAAGTAGACACTCATGGCTTTAGGAATTTTTAGTTTTCCATAAGTATTTCTGTTTTTATCTTGCCTAATAGAGTCAATAGAAAAGATTCATAGAAAAGTTCCAAAAAACTTTTGTTTTGTATTTTTTCACACAAAAGATTAAATCAAACCTGCTCTCTGAGATGCCCCAAGTGCTTTCTTATAACCATCTAAAATGTAAAGATAGATAGATAGATAGATAGATAGATAGATAGATAGATAGATAGATAGATAGATAGATAGATAGATAGATAGACGTGCAAATAGTATAAATTGTACAAAAGTGCAGATAAACATGTACATGAATAAATAAGGCTATTTCAGTTAGTATGTACATAGAAAAGTATGTGCAAGTATGTACAGCACATAATTTGTAAAGAAAAATGTGCAATATGTGTGCATTATGTACATTGTATGTACCACAGTAACAGAGAGTAAAGCCGTTATCTTCAACCACTAAAATTCTGTAAAAGTTGTCCAACAGAGGGAAAAACACACATCTCACACTGAAATCCAACAGTGTCTTGACTTATTTTATATCAGAGTTGCGGTGATAAAATAATTTTAATAGAAAATATGTCTGATATGTTGGTTTCGGTTCAGCCAACCATTGAAACTGAGCACCGGGTAAATGCGAACGTTAAACACAAGAGCGAAACGTCACAAGTGAGTTCTTTTCATTCCCCACATTTAACGATTCTTTGATAAATGGCCACACGTAAGAGCTCAGAACTGCAGGCATCCTGTACTCACAGAGTCTAATGACAGGACTGGGCTTGTGTGACGCACTGCAGCTTATTAAAATCATGCGACGTGGTCGGGATTGCGTATTTAATCTTGGCTGTTGCAAACAAACTGTGTGATTTAATACACACAAGGGCACTGAACCCTGCACTACACAAACAACAAACAGTTGGGGTTCTGGGGTTAGAGTCGCACAACTCGGGGTGTGGAATATTCATGTTGGTTTTCTTGAACTGGGTTAAAGTGCAAGGAAATGTAGTATGGAGATAGTATCGACTATTAGATTATTATATATGAGAGATATTTAGATTTACAAGGAAATTATTTGATCATTGATGATGATAATGAATATGCTGCAATGGAATAGTTGATAAGTTTCATGTGCGTAAGAGTGCTTCTATACAATGTGCTACAACTTCTTGTGCTACAGGTGTATACTTCTACCCAGACACAGAGCAAAAAATGATAAGAACAGAACAGAGAGCTGTAAATTATGTGTGCAGGCATAAAGTGGCATAGTGGGAGATGTTGCACATATTCAATACTATAAATTATTAACATAAAAAAGGACGGTGAAAATGCACATGCAGTACAGGGACATTCTGAGTCAGAGTCGGAGACCAGTGCAGTAAGTGGTGATGATAAAGTGCAGTGCATGGTAAATACAGTGGGTTGTACTTGTGCTTGTGGTGGTGTTATTGGTTAGAGTTCAGAGGTCTGACTAGCAGCTTGCTAGTGTGGGATTTGGCACTGAAATACTGTCTGCCTGATGGTAGCAGAGAGAAACGTCAGTGGTTTGGGTGACTGGAGCCTCACTAACATCTCATAACACTCGTCATACACTAACTGGTGTAGATTTTCTGGAGGAAAGGAAGTTATGAAATGATATGATATGATATGATATGATATGATATGGTTCAGATTCTCGGTACATGATCAACTTTGTTCTCTTTTACCATTATCATCATCGTCATCATTTCTGTCATCATCATTATTAGCATAATCATATATATATATATATATATATATATATATATATATATATATATATATATATATATATATAGATAGCATATTATACTCTAAGACCCTGTCTGGATCTCAGGTAAGCCCATATGGGGTCATGACCCCAAGGTTGAAAACCTACTGAATTTTCTGTGTGTAAACTCTGTTAAACTGGAATGTTTTGACATTGTACTGTACATATTAAAGAGGCATATTGTCGAATAGTTCTTAATAATGATAAAAATAGCAGATTGTAATTATATTCCTATACATTGTGATTATGGTGTGTCAAAACACCTACAGAAACTAATCTGGAGCCTCTGAGGTAAGTCTGAATGATCAGTAAATGAACTGTGATTTGTTGGAGTGAAGGCGATAATGAGATATTATTACACTCTATTTAGGAGCGTTTTAGACTAATATTGTAGTAAGCCTGATGCCAGAACATGTTCTATGTACGGTTTAAGAAAAATATGGCTGGTTATAGTTCAAATATTTATGGAAATGTAACTCTCATCTTCTGTGTTTAAACTAAATGTGGAAGAATTCACTCTTATAGACCACAAACATCCCTTATTTCCGGAAGTTCTAAGAGGCCTTGTGTTATATTTTTATTGTTTTCTTGTGATCTTGACGTAACAAAAGTTGTTTTCTTGTCATCACTGCTTCATTTTTCTGTGTGTTCGACATGTTGTAGAGGCATCAAAAGCACAGAAGGAAAAAATATCATGCATAGCCTTTTAGGACTTTCATTTATTTATTCAGTATCAAAAGTATTAAAAATTCATATAATCTCTTCGTGCGCTGATATTGATATAATCGTTCATCTGGAGTATGATGATCTCTGATGAGCTCTGTGTTTTTGTTCGTCTAGGTACCTGCTCATTTTGGCCAGCAGGGCATGGGAGGATACTGTCCTCAGGGCCAGCCGGGGTACTACAGCCAGTCTCAGCAATCCCAGCAGCCTCAACAGCAGGCACCCTACAGCCAGCCTCGTACTACCACACAGCAGGTAAAGCCTCGCATCGTCCCGTCGTTATTCTCCCGCCGAGCTGCCTGCCCGTGGGCTGATACTTCTGATTAGTTGTCCTGATTATGCATGAGTTCTATTTCTGCCGTTTCCTGCTCAGCAATCGTTCAATGGTCCGTACCATGTAGGCAGAACTGGCCTCCTTAAGCCAGGGCTCTCATCAGGGTGGCTTGAGTGGCGTTGGTTTTATTTTCTAGTCATGCAAAATCAAATGAATAGTGCATTAATCTGCTGATTTTAACCAGCAGAAATGCTCATATTTGTGTTTTCATTTCAGCTCATTTACCCAAATTGGCTCTGAGAAAAGCAGTTCTTTTTCTTTTAATCTGCATCTTACTGCAAAAAAAAGTAGTCCATTTGGGAAAATAGGCAGGCCAATAAAAAAGGAGCGATGTGAAGAAGTGGCGTTGCACTGCAAGCCTGGGAGAAGGCCATGTGGTTCTCATCGTTCATGGCTCGAGAGGAATCCGCCTGATTTAACTGAGCTCCAGCTGCAGACGGAGGGGAATTTGGCTGGTGGAGGCAGAAATGCAGTCTTCGGGGCGTCACAGGAAAGCGAGTGGGAGGTACAGGGACTTTGGGAAAGCTGGAGGCAAAGTTTGGTAACATTCAGGAGGGTCTGGAGAGATCATGCAACTTCCCATCATGTGTAATCTTCAGCAGAAATTGCTCTGATGAAATCTGCAAGCATTTGTAGTTTATGCTAGGTTTGTTTCCAAGCTACTCCTTATTTCACAACACAGCCGGCTCTTTCTCAACGCCGGACTCCAGGCTAGTGCTCCCTTGCCTTCCTACTCAAAGGGCGATTGCATTAATCAAGTCCAGCTCTTTATCTTTCCATTCTGTCTCTCTCTCTCTCTCTCTCTCTCTCTCTCTCTCTTGCTCTGGCAGCCCATACTTGAAGGCTGATGTAGGTCAGGTCGGCTCCAGGCTATTTGTATTCTGGAATAGTAAATTATCCACAGGAGTCCTGAGAGCAGAGAGGCAAACTTGACCTTTGGATAACACCTTGGACTGATCCTCTTTATTCAAATTGGGTGTGAGCCGTTGTGAGTGTTAACAATTGCAATTGTCCTTTTTCTATGCTGAAAGAGGCGAATTATCATGCTTTAAAGCAGCTTTATTCTTTTTTTTTATTCCCCTACAGCTAAGCGTACACCGTCCTTTTGTGTACTATAGTACTATCTTTTTGAGGGTTGAACTTGGGATCAAAAGTAGTTTTTTATAATTTTGCCACTCAATTTTTAGACCTCCGCTGCCACCATTAACCCCGGATATGGGACATTGTTCGGCTGATTGCTCTGTTCAGCTGCTCCTCTGCTTTCATGTTTGCCAGCAAATTGAAGGCTCAATTGGAGAGAGGGACAGTTTTACTCCACAATCACATCAAGTTTAATGACGGAGGCGTTATATTTGACAGTCTCCCACCATCACCCGCTTTTTGATCGCACGCCGCCTGAAAGGCGAGACCACACATTGAAACGTGGATATTACCCACAAGTGTTGGAGGATTATGGACCTATATGAGTAGTTTTATGATCTCGCCAAGGTCCAGCTATAAATCAGAAGATCAGGTGGACCACTTCGCCGTCTAAATCCGCATCCTATACCTCTTAATGCTGTGGTCTGCAGTGCCTGAATATGTTCTGGTCACCCAGGATTAGTTATAGAGACATACTTTGTGTCAAATGGATTTCGACAACTGTTGTGAGCAGATTGTAAATTTGATGGTAAAGCTCTTTAGAAAATGCATCTGCAGTCAAAAATGTGATTTAATGTAATGGTTGACTGATTTTTCTATTGAATCAAATGAGCTATTCTGATTACATACGTAGATCTACACTCACTGGCCATTTTATTAGAAACGCCATATCCAAACTCTTTATTCACAGAACAGCCTCAGTTCTTCGTGGCATATATTCCAGAAGCTGATGGAAACATTCCTGGGAGATGACCGCAGCACATAACTTACTGCAGATTTGTCTGCTGCATATTCATGCCCTGAACCTCTTTCTCTGCTACATCCTAGTGGTGCTCTTTGCATTCAGATATGATGATTCCACAGGCCACTTTATGGAACCAATTTGTGCTATCATGGAACCAATTTGAACCATTATAAAAATATATATATTAAAAAAAAGCCAGATGTGTGCCAAGGAAACATTCCCCACACCACTTCCACCAGTCTAAAGTGTTGACGAAATGCAGGTGCGGTCAACAGATTAATGCTTTTCTTTTCTAATTCTGATCTTTCCATATACAGCCCTAAAGCTACAACAAGCCACCATTGTTTATCTATTGTTTATGCCTTTATTTGTCACATATACATTACAGCACAGTAAAATTCTTTCTTCACATGCCCCAACTTTGGAACATGTGATCAGAGCACAGGGTCAGCCATGATACAGCACTCCTTGAGCAGTGAGGGGTAAGGGCCTTGCACAAAGGCCCAGCAGTGGCATCTTAGCAGTGTATCTCGATCCTCCAATCAACAACCCAGAGCCTTTGCCGCTTGAGCTACCACTGCCCTTTAAATGTAGCCCCTTTATTTGGGCAAATATACACATATTTCTTTCAGGAGCAAAAAGATAGCTCTTACTACAAAATGAAAATTCAAGCTGATGCTTTAGTTCATGAACTGTATTTTATAAAGTTGCTTTTAGAAAGGGTTCCTTTCTTGCCACCCTTGTCACATAGGTGGTATTTTTTGAAGCTTCATTCCACCCTATGTTCACCTCTAATATAAGGTGGATGGTTTGGGTGTGTTGGGTGGTAGTAGGCTGAATCCATGCTCATTGGCACAATCCATGACAGGTTTTCAATTCAATTCAACATTTCACACTTCTAATTTAGAAACAGGGTTAGCGCTGCTTATAACCCCGGGTTAGCAGCACTTTTTGCAGTGTTAACCCTACATCATGTTGCCAAACGTGTACAGTGTGAAACAATGTGGTTAGAATGCAGTGTTAGAATGTTACCTGTGCCTCACCTCATGTAAGAACCAGGATGTAGAAACACTAAAAAACAGCTCAGTAGCATCAGACAACAAAACACTGACCATCATGGAAGTGCGCGACGTAACGAGGCCGCTCAGGTTGCAGACATTTTCTTTCCTCACTGATGTGAAAGCTTGAGACAAACCGTTATGTAACGCGGTCACATGCTGTATTTATCCAATCATGGTTATTGACGACGCAAATACACAAATAGTTAGGGTTCAGGAATTTACAGTGTGAAGCGTTAGATTATGAATATCCAGGATTAATTAATCCCAGGTAAAGTATGAGCAGTGTGAAAGATATCCCAGGATCTTTAACCAGGGTTAGGAATAACTATTTAAAGTGTGAAAATCTCTAACATGTCTTTTTTCCATGGCCCTGGATGCATAATGACATAATTAAAGTATTTGTAAGGGTAAGAGCATTGGATTCATCATTTGACCATTTCCTAAGAGCATGATGCTGTTAAGAGTTCAGAAACATCCTTATTGATCTCCTGTAGTGGTCCAGCAGATGCGCTAACCTTTTCTCATCTTTTCTCCTAAAGCCAGCCTCTTAAGAGAGTTTGATATGGAATGTGGCTTTTTCCTTTCTATTGCGCTGGGCCAGATTAGACAGTAGGTTAGCCCTGCCTTGGCCAGGGGACTAGAAGCTTTTCTCTAAAGAGCCGCTGGGCTGTGTGAAGGCGCTCTGCTTTTAACCTGACCTTTCTTTCTTTATCTTCACGGGAAGCTGCGTGTGTGAATTGAGAGCCAGGTACAGGTTTATGTCTGAGGCCACTCTTATCTCTACTGTGAAGCTCCACACACAGCCAAACTCTTCCATTTTGAGGTATTGATTTCTGCTATGCTCTTCCTCTGTACTGACTTTTTCTCTCTGTCATGAGCTTGTGGTGAAATGCCAGTAATTTTATTTTAGATGGAAGAAATTCATTCATTCATTCATTAGAATTAGTTGCATAATCCACTCAGTTATGTAATTGAGCTTTCCTTTAATCAGGTATTTATTTTCAGTCTATTGATTGTTAATTAACGTGTATTGATGTTGATGTAACGTTACAGCTCTGTTTAACTGTATCATTTTCTGCAGCCTCCGTACGAGCTACCGGCTTTTTTTTAATACTGTTCCTCTAGAAAAACACAGAGTCTTCGGCTTTTTCTTCTCTGATTGACATATCGATGGCCTCTCCAGCCCTTGCTGTACTATTTTTGGCCATGGTGAGCACAGAAAGAAAGAAAATGAGCGATAGCCAGAGGCAGGAAGCAACTGAGAGGTGGAACAGGGCGGCTTTGTTCCTGAGTTCATGTGTCCAGCTCGGCACGCAGCTCGGGAATCACAGAGCTTCCACGAGAGCCGTCTCTGTCATATTCTGCCCGTTTGAATTCACAAAGTGACTTTGTGTTTGTACTCGGCTGCTATCTGCTATCTGAGCACTGCCATGTCCTGTCACAGGCTTCCTCACACATCACACATCAGCCACCTCTTTGAGTGTGTCCTTACTTTTTCCTTCACTTGCAGCCTCAGCTGACAGCGCTCAAACGAACACAAGTTCTCGGCAACCAGAAGTGTTGCGTCAGCTTAAAAATCATCAACAGCCCACAAAAAAGAAGTGACAGCCTTTTTTTTTTCTGATGACAGGTAGGCTTCCCTGAGAAGCGTCCTTTCATTGTAGTTGTGGCAATCACTTGAACAGACAAGAGCTTGAGAGGCATTTCATTAAGATTTCGGGATGCAAAGAAGCATCATTACCTGTTTTGTTCGGCTTCTGATTGTATGACAGGGTCGTGCTCGGTGTCACATATTGAGCAAGGTCTACAAAAAAACTTCTTTGCTTGTCTTGTTTTAGACTCGAATCTTCAAACCGTACACCATAAATCCTGCTTTTGGCTTCAGGCATGAAACCCTTTCAAATATAAGCTTGTTGTGTTCTGGTACTTCAAATAAATGTGCAACCCCGAGTCAAAATGCATTACTCACACTCCAGCTGTCAGGAATTTACACACGGGGTGATGATACAAAGGCTGGAGGTTTTAATGGATAACAAACACAGAGCAGAAAAACAGGGAAATAAGGAATGCGGAGAATCATACACAAAACGAGACTGAAAAAGACGAGTAAATTGTCAGAAAGCCAGGAGAAATTCTTGTCCAGGGCAATCTAACAGACTGGATCCCACTCTCCACCAAAAGACTGAGTGGTGGAATAATTCATTTGACACAGTGCATCACCATACTGTCACCGTTACACCAATCAAACTGTTCATTTTACTGAAGGTTGGCAAGTGGAGGAATTCCTCTCTCTCCCTTTTTTGTGTGTTTTTTCTTTTATCTTCATTGTATTTATTACAGTGCTAAACATTTATTCTATATATTTTACCTTTACATTTATGTTTACAGATTGATTCGTAATCTTTTCCTTATGCACCTGTCTTCTTTAACTGCTTTATCCTGATTATTGTGAGTATTATAATCAGTCTCTGAGCTAATCCCAGAAGACACTGAACACACCCTAGATTATATTTTAATTCACATACACACACACTCACACACTCGTTCACGCCTAGAAGCAATTTAACGGCAATCTGCATTTACTCATGCTTCTGGACAGTGGGAGGAAACCCGCGAACCCAAAGGAAACCCGGTCAAACTCCTTGTATAAAATATAAAGTACCTTGTATTCCGTTTGTATGAATCGTTCCTTGTCTTGGCTCATTTCCTGTAAAGCAAACTGATTATAATATTCAGAATCTGGTTTGATCAATACTTATATTCTAGACATTGTCTAGACAAAACGTCTAGATTAGGAGCATCCAGCTATTTAAAATTCCTTGCTTACAAAAGATCTGTGAACAAAAATGGTGGCCTTAATGGTGACAGTTACCTTGCTTAACTATTAATGTTTACACCCTGACTATATAACTATATAATAAGAAACATCAGTTTGAAGAGGTTATGTTTTGCATCATGTTACCACTTTTGACTACACATTTGAACGTTTTTTGCTTTTTATTTAGAAACATTTTTATGGCATTTGGCTTATCCAGAGGCATTTACATTTTATCTATTTATTTAGTATCTTTTTTATACTGAGCAGTTGAGTGTTGCTTAAGCATCCACCATTGGCAGTTTGGTGGTCCTGGGATTTGAGCTTGAAGCAGAAGCTCAAGAAGCTTGTCCAGTCTTCTTTTTTTTTCACCTTGTTCTCATCTTCAACATTTTGAACAAGCAATTTCGTTACTTTACTAACTGTCCCAGAAAGGCTAAATCTATAAAATCTGTGAAAAGCCTTTCCTTTCTCCATAAAGAAGCTAGCTAAATTGCAAATAAATTGTTTACATTAATGCATGCATTTGTCTACAAAAGAAGATCTACTACAAAAATCATGATTAACTGCTTTTTCATATGTTGACGTGTTCTGCTACAATATTTTGCTTCAGTCTGATGAGTCTGTCCGAGAGGTTTAACAACCGGACAGAAAGTTAACGCCAAGGATTAACCTTTTACAATATAAAATATAAACTTAAATCACCATAGTCTTTAAAATGAATGTCTTAATTGCTATTAAAATAGATTGTCAGCTGAGCTTTTCTTGAAATATTTGATAATACCATAAGGTATTGCACAAATAATCCTGATTCTGATTCTGATTCTGTATCTACCTTGCAGAAGCATGTTTGTGTTAAAATGGTCTAGAAACATTAACCAGATTATCATAAGATTATGAGAAGGCCATAGCTATCTCATGCATGGAGTACAACAGGATAATTGGTCCTACTCATGAGATGGCATTATGACTCTCTCTCTCTCTCTCTCTCTCTCTCTCTCTCTCTCTCTCTCTCTCTCTCTCTCTCTCTCTCTCTCTCTCTCTCTCTCTCTCTCTCTCGATCGATGATCACAGGGACTCGATTCCAGGCATCTTTTAGTGAATAGGAATAAAGAAGAGGATCAGTTAGTGATCTCCTCCAAGTGTGTTCAGCTGCTGTATAAAAAAGCAGGTGATTTGGAGAATAACATATACACGTATTAGCCTTTAACTTTCACATTCGGTGACTGGAGAGTAATTAGACACATCTGAAGAAGGAGCTGTGCAGGAATTAGCGAGTATCATATTGGGGCTGGAAACTTGTACTGCACTGTTTAACAAAGAGCTTCGGTGGTGTTCAGTGATTAATAAAAGGATGTGCAGATGCTTTAGGCTTCTGCTTTGACTTGATTCAGGGCAGGTTTTTAGGGTTAGGTATTGCTTAATATGAAAATGCCTTTGACAAAATCAACCTCTGTGAGACGCCGGAGTTATCTTGATGACATGTCGCTGCTATGTAGGGGAATACTGTATATCTATCTATCTGTCCGCCCGACCGACCATCCGGCAGTCTGTCTGTCTATCTGTTTGTCTATACTTCTGTGGTTCATTTCAACCTCCAAATCCATGAGATTCATCCTGATACTTTACTTCTGCAGCTCAAATACCCTTGTAACTGAAAACAGTCTTACCCCAGATTAAATCAGGAGGCCATTTTGTTTCATGTCCTTTTTTTATAGGTATGCGTAAAGATAGCCCATGAACACACATTATCTTTATCATGCGATGACGTACCATTTCGAGTCAGCCTGTGTCTGCTTACCCCGTCCGTCTGCGCATTGTGACGACGTCCCTCCCATATTCAAACCACACAAGGTTAATTAAAACAGCGTGGCAATGGCAGTGGCGCCCGGCCGTATCATCCTCCCCGAGCCAGCGTTTTTAATCAAAACCCCATGATAGCAGAGAGGAGGAGGAGGAGGCAGCACGAGGACGCTGCTACCTCGGCACCGGGGAAGAGAGGCAGTACCATCCAAAGTTCAATGTCATTAATTGGTCAGCATTTGAATATTAGCTAAGAGCCTGCTTAATTAACAGGATAATAAAAGCATCCTGAGCTGGGAGGGGAGTGAGGAGGAAGTGGAGAGTGGCAGGGGAAGGCGAGACGGAGGGAGCAGGAGGGGGCAGCCGCAGCAGGAAATAGAGGGCATGCGGTGCCGAGAGCTTGGCGCCAGGCGATAAGAGCGATCCATCCGTGTGAAAGGTCCAGGCACTGTAATTTGCGTGAGCTGCTTTTAATTGTCATAACCTTTTAAATGGCATAGTTTATCAGAGTCCTCTAAATGTCCTGCCGGATTGCCATGCGACGCTCTGCATGGTAACGAGCGCTCCGCTTCCATTGGCTGGAGAAATGGGAAAAAAAATCCTCCAGCAAGATGATTGATAGAGGGATTTTTTTGTTCTTCTTTTTTGTTTTTCTTCATTTCCTTCTGCAAACTGCCACCTGCTAATTGCAGTGTGGATTTGCTCCGCTTCTAGAGGCATGTTTATTTGTTTTGCAGTGCATTTCAGATGCAAATTCTGATTGTTTGTCCAGTCTTAATCAAGCAGCAAGCTGAAAGCGAGTTGTGCTTCAAGCTGCTCTCCCCCGGGGCCTCATTTAGGAAATGTTAGCTGAATAGGGGCTAAATTTCATTTGGTAAGCTGACATTGTGTCTACGCACTCCAGAGTTAGGATTTTCAAACGTTATTCAGTGTTCGTGTTCTAGTCTTGCATGACGTAAAGCTGTTACAGAAAGCTTGCAGGTAATTAGTCGTAAACTTCCTGTCATGACTCAAGACTCCTCTTCCCGTGATCTCGACCAAAATGAAAAGCACAAGCGTTAGACCTGAAAGAGCTGCGCTTGTTTCTTTATCAGACGTGTGCACAGGGGACCGTGATGTGATGATGTGATTTTATTCTCAGCGTGCTCCGGGCATGAGTCACGAGGTGTGTGTTATCTCCAGGGGGAAGTGGGTCAGTATTGTACCTGCTCCGTGTAAAAGGTCAGGGGGATTGCTTGGTTAAGAATCCAATCTGTGAGACATTGTATTGGAACACGGCAGTACAGATGTAGCCATTAAGGTGACCCAGAGGAGTGCACACGTCTACACTAGTGAGAGGAGCACGATCGACTGCTACACTGGATTTTCCACAAGATGTACATGTATTAATGAGTGTATGCACTGCAGTCACTGGGATATTGCCTCTGATTATAATAAGTCTTTATTTCCTGAGCGGATTTCTTTAAAATTCCACGAATTTTACATTATGAATCTAAATTTATTTATTATATCATTTTCAACTCTAAAGTTTTTACCTAATTGTTTGACTCGCCTTAGGTATAATTCCTGATTCATTTATAAATACTTCATTCTTTGTAGTAAATGTCATAGATTTAAGGTCAATTAATGATTGGTTTATTGATTGTGCACTTGAAGCTCACGCTGCAATCGTTAATCATTCATGAATGCGCTTTCTTAATGTAATACACCAACTTTATCTCGTTAGCTAACTTGTGCAGCTCTACTTCACATGATAAATCTCATTAACCAAACAACTCAAATTGGTGAAAATCGGTTTTCTGGATTTAAAAGACGATATAGAGCTGTCAAGCACCCTTGATCGTCTCTGTAACACTATACGAGATAGAGGTGATGTAAGAAGAAGAAAAAAAAAATCTCTTTTCTCTTTCAGATCCTCAGCAGTCTGATTAGCAAAGTGACTATACCGCATGGGCTATACTGCTCCAGGAAATCTGTAAGATCCACAGCTAAACGCTTAACCATCCCGAGGTTTAAACGGCATGAGCAGGACTTTGTAGTCAGCGTGTAATTTAATAGACAGCTGATGTAAATTGAAACAGAAATCTCTTAATCTGACAAATGCTGCGTATGCGTATGCCAATTTGACAGCACTGGATCAATAAAACAAATGAGAGTCTGGCAGGAGGAGGGCTGTTGCTCCAGTGTGCCTCAGTATACACTTTGTTTATCAAGTCATTTAAAGTCTTTCTCTTTCAGCAGAGCCAGGTTATATTGACGTGTCATTTCATATTTTGAAGACCTCAATCCCCTACACTGCTGACTTAATAAGTCACGGCAATTTTTTTCCTCCTCTCGTTTCGTTTCCTCTCGACACCCAGTAATATTAGGCAACTCTCTGATTGCTTTAATTATAAAAGCCCAATTTGAAGTGGCATTGTTGTCTGGGTTAATGACACCCAGGGAGCGTGAGGATGAATACGAATGGGATAAATCTCTCTCTCTCTCTCTCTCTCTCTCTCTCTCTCTCTCTCTCTCTCTCTCTCGTTCTTATCAGCCGCCTCACTCGCACTCCAACGCCGATGCTCCGTTCTCTTCAGACGCTTATTTGTGTTTTTAAACTCTCCACTTTTCCCTGCATCCTTTGCTCTCTTAAATGCGAGACGCTCTAAAAATATGCCGTTCAATGGGAGCGCCGCTGCTCTGAATGCGAGATGAGAGCGAGCGACGTGTCGTCTCAGCACGCTGGCTTTGGCGCCGCGGCACTCCGTCGCGTTCCCATCGTTCCTGTGCCTTTCATGTGTGAAATACGCATGTTTGTGTCTCGTCGCGTGTCAGTCTCGCTCTTCCTCAGTTTCAGCCTGCACCGTTTCGTAGTGTCACACACACACACACACACACGCACACACAGGGTGCATCTCAGGAAAAAAAACAAAACAAAAAAAAAAGCGGGCACCGCAGTCCCTTGCTTGCTGACAGGCGAAGAGCTGAGCTGCCCAGTGGAAATCAGAAATGGCTGTCCTGCAGCGCCTCAGGGCAGCAAGGGGCACGGGGCTTTTTAAAGACATGCAATTAAGCTTAATTTTTAATGAATATTAATGGAATTAGTGGCAGATTTGGCTGGGATCTGCAACGGAAGGTACGGGAATGACTAATTCATTTGGTAGTCATGAGGAGCCTGTCAAGGGGACACAAGAGAGCGAGATACAGAGGGATATAGTGTGTGTGTGTGAGAGAGAGAGAGAGAGAGAGAGAGAGATGGATGAATACAGGGAGGAAAGGCCCTCATGAACGATCCATACTCTGTACACTTACAGCTGAGGGAAAATGATAAAAGAGGAATCACTTCCTCCCCTCATTTCACCCCTAATACCTTCATTAAAGTGCTTTCCATCTATGAATGCTGGAAAATCGGCCCATTGACGGGACATTACATAAGCTAATATCACACTGCTCCCCGTCATTGTGCTCGTATAATGTGATTGAATTCTCTTTACCTTTCACATTTCCACCACCCACTTGTGCTATTTCTTTCCAGTCCCTTTCTGATTCCTTTACAATAAGCTTCAGCAGGACACATGCAGGTAAGCGCATGCATTATGTGCGGTTTCATCTCCCCAGTGCGCTATTTCGTGAATTATCGTCTGTCTGATCATTTAATAAAAGGTTCGTGGAAACGATAACAGAGCTAAGGCTGTACATGAAAATCTTTGACACATTATGCCAGAGGCCAGGAGTACTGTTGTACTGTTGTACTGTTGTACTGTTGTTGAGGATAAAAGTAACCTTTACAAACTGCTCCTTGAGGCATCTGACTTCTTTATTCAAATATTTACATGCGGGCCGCTCGCAAAGCCTCAGCATCACACGCTGTGTGCTCTGAGACGTTGCCTTGAGGGCAAGAATGAATGCGATGTGAGTCTACTGATTCAACTGTAACTTTACACACCACCTGACTGCCTTTTCTGTCTCATTTATGTGAAGCTGGAACACGTATCCGGTTCTGGTGTAGGAACGACAGCGTAGGTCGTTGGCGTTTGTCCCGAAACTAAGTTATAGCTGCTAAATTGAAAGGTTACATGATTATGTCTAAGCTCACATGAGATGGAAGCATGAGATAGGAGAATGACCTGGATCTGACCTCACACACACACACACACACACACACACACACACACACACAACCACACACACAGGTTGGTTTTATTATAGTTAGGATGTATTTCTATATTTTTATTGACCTGTGTATTAATTAAGCTGAGGAATGAAGAGCTTATATTCACTAATAGGAAATATTCTTTTATTTTATTTACATTTTTTTAATGATCAATGTAACATTCTCACGATCTGTTCAACACAATTCTTACGTTTTTCTTATCGTTATAGAAACCTGAAAGCCTTGAACTTTTTTTTTTTTTTTTTTTACAACAATTTCCTCAAATCATCAGCTCTCAAAAAATAAGCTTCTACTGAATGCGCTATTGAATTCTGGATTCTGATTGGTGGAGAAAATTAATTAATTTTCTAGAACAGCAGCTCTCAGTGTTACCTGCTATAACTGAAATCACAGGTTTATATTAATGCACTTGTTTTAATGCATTGTTGTGTCTGTAGTAACAGGGGCATTGGTGGCTCAGTGGTAGGTTTCTCACCTATCATGTGGAAGGCCCGGGTGCGATCCCCAGCCAATGCCTCAACCCCAGCCACTGGATGCAGTGCCGGTCCCAAGCCCGGAAAAATGGGAGGGTTGCGTCAGGAAGGGCATCCGGCGTAAAACGTTTGCCAAGTTGTTGTGCGGACCAGTTGGTCCGCTGTGGCGACAGGGAACAGCTGAAAGCTTTTTTTTTTGTGTCTGTAGTAACAACTTACACTGTAATAAATAGATTAAACAAATAAAAATAGAGACATGTTTATAGAATATTTATAAATTTATATAGCAATCCATTCATTTCTTGACATGGGGAAGTTTTTCTGTTAAGAGAGCATTTGTTTAACATTTTTTGTAAGGAGTCGATAGTAGAACATCGGTTTTTCCCCCATTGGAAGGTCTTCAGGTCAGACAGCTTTGCTCAGTGTGAGTGTGTATGTGTGTGTGTGTACACTTGTATGCTTGTGCACTCAGTATTGTGTTTGTAAGACACAAAATTGAAATATATACACTGTATATAGTAAATGTGTTAGAGTGTATAGATATGTGTTACAACAATCTCCTTAATCATCAGCTCTCAAAAATAAGCTAGATCACTGCTGAATCCTGGATTCTGATTGGTGGAAAAGATGTTGATTAATTTTATAAAGCAGCAGCTCTGACCGTGTTTCCTGCTGTAACTGAAATCACAGGTTTATACGATTGCTCGATTAGGGTTCTTGATAACTGTCGGATGCTAGTACTGTCAAGTTATTAAGTGAGGTGCAAAGAAACGGCTAAAACTATGAAAACACAAATCATGAAGATGAATAAGAGTCGTAAAAAAAGAGTACAGTGGTACACACAACAACATCAACAAACAACAAAAAAGACAGTAGCAACAACAAAAGCTTGGCAGTGAAGCAGAGAAAAACTAGAACTCGTATAGAGGTGTTAACAAAGCGTAATGAGACACAGGTGAGAGTGATTAGTGAGACATGTGACATGCAGGGGATGATGGGTAGTGTAGTTCTGCACTCCTGTGGTGCTACCATGACGATAATGAGCTGAATGTTTTGTCAAATGACTGAAAAGAAAGCCTGGAAAAGACAGAAGGTTTATATACAATGAAATTTTTCTCATGTGAGTGATAACAGGAAATGGCGTTTTAAAACCATTAATGGAGCTAATTCTTTAATAATTAAAAAAAACTGTAAACATTTGTAAAAGTTTGAAAATGGTTCTCAGTTTTGCTCTTTTGATTCCATCATCGTGATTTTTTTTAAAACGGGTTTTTCGTTAAACGCATCGAAGCTCAAGAAATGGTCATGTTTTATTCTACGACATTAAACTCGTCAGTAATACTGCACTCGTGATTTTTTAAGCTTTTACATGTCTTGAAAAAGGCGACTGCTAACGAGCTAACGGCTAAACAGCACTACAGATGTTGTCGTTAAACATTATCACACTGAACATGAAAAATCTACTACTGCAACCTCGTTGTGTTTATTCAAATAACACACTCATTTCCATTCCAACTTTTCATTCATTTAGATAAAATCATCCACATTCTTATCAGGGAATGTTTTGAAATAAAGATTGAAAATCTTCGTGGTAGTGATGTTGAAGTCATGTGACGGTGTGTGGTGTAGTTTGTTTGTTGACTTTATAACATTATCTTTTTGCTTGTGGTGATTGTATGTAGACTTCAAAAGATTATCTTGAACAATTGTAAAATTTTGAGCCTAATTTCTACAATAATTCAAATGCAAAAACTCTTTGCTTGTTGTCAAGGAAACCAAGGCGATGAAAACTTCCGGGTTATAGTACAGTATATAGTAAATGTGTGTGCGTGTACACTTGTATGCCTGTGCCCTCAATATTGTGTTTGAAAGACACAAAGTTCATTCATTCATTGTCTACCGCTTATCTGATCTATTCTCGGGTCACGGGGAGCCTGTGCCTATCTCAGGCGTCATTGGGCATCAAGGCAGGATACACCCTGGATGGAGTGCCAACCCATCGCAGGGCACACACACACACACGCAATCACACACTACAGACAATTTAGAGATGCCAATCAACCTATCACACATGTTTTTGGACTGGGGGAGGAAACCAAAGTACCCGGAGGAAACCCCCGAGGCACGGGGAGAACATGCAAACCCACACACACATGGTGGAGGCGGGAATCAAACCCCCAACCCTGGAGGTGTGAGGCAAACGTGCTAACCACTAAGCCACTGTGCCCCCCTGACACAAAGTTAAAATGTAAAAATATATACACAGTATATAGTAAATGTGTGTGTGTGTGTGTGTGTGTGTGTGTATGCTTGTGTGTATGCCTGTGCCCTAAATATTGTGGTTGAGAGACAGAGTTTAAATTTTAAAATATATACACAGTATATAGTAAATGAGTAAAGGGGGTGTGTGTGTGTGTGTGTGTGTGTGTGTGTGTGTGTGTATACACTTGTATGCCTGTGCCATCAGTATTGTGTTTGAAAGGCACAGAGTTTAAATTAATAAATATATACGCAGTATATTGTAAAAGTGTGTGTGTGTGCATGTGTGTGTATGTGTATTTGTATGCCTGTGCCCTCAGTATTGCGTTTAAGAAACATAAAGTTTAAATTGAAATACTGTATATACACAGTATATTGTAAATGTGTAAGAGCGTGTAGATGTGTGTGTGTGTGTGTGTGTGTGTGTGTGTGTGTACACTTGTACGCCTGTGCCCTCAAATTTTTTTGAAAGACACAGAATTTAAATTTTAAAAATATATACACAGTATATAGTAAATGTGTGTGTGTGTGTGTGTGTGTGTGTGTGTGTGTGTGTGTACACTTGTACGCCTGTGCCCTCAGTATTGTGTTTGAAAGACATGGTTTTTTTCCTCACAGACCTGCCGTTTATGACCTTGCCTGCTTTTCATCTTTTACAGACTGTTTACTTTAGGAAGTGCTGTGTATTTTTTTTAAAGCGCTGTAGAAATGAATGACTTCCTAATAGGTAATAGAATACTCCCTGGCGACGTGCCAGTCTCTGTCTTTCACGTCCAACAGGTTATGAGTAAGACGTAGTGTTCCCCGCTCTCTAGTCCTGACCTTCAATCATTCAGGTTTACCGCTGCAAATGTGACACGCTCAAATCATTTCCTTTCTGTTTAATATTAAGAAGAATGCTCCCTGTTGATCTGAATTATGTGCTAGAAGTGTTTGTCAAATAATAACATCTGTTCCACTGCACTTTTTTCTTTTTTCCTTTTTTTTGGCACAGATGTTTATTTATTAGCTAGAAGCCGAGAACTGGCAGTACATTCAATTTAGCTTGAAATGCTAAATGAAATGTGCTTTGTTTTTTTTGTTTGTTTGTTTGTTTGTTTTTTTGCCATAAAAATCAGAACAACGTTTGATTTTCTCCATCTTTATTCCTGCTGTGTTTGCACTTTGGATCACAGACGGATCATTAATATTTGTACTAAACCGTATCCTAACAAAAGCCATGTTGAACTCAAACGCTGAGGGTCATTTTGAACGAAATTGTGGGTTTTTTACTTCAGGTGAGGAAACACTGGAAGAAAAATGAAGTGAAATGAAATGAAAAATAAAATCTGAGCAACGTTTAGCTAGTATTTCCTATTATAAAATTACAATAAAGCAAATCTATGATTATTAAATCCATTTCTAGACTCATTGAAATATCTTTGTTCCATAGTCTTTGCAGATTATTTTTTGCAAAGTATTTTCTTTTATTTTTAGAAACAAAAAGCTAATAGCTCAGCCATTAGAATGCTTGAAATTTATAAAATCATCTAAAACATACTGGATAATGTTATATTTCATTTATATTAATCTCTTAATAGGAAATATTAAATAAATTTACTCATATGTTATACTTTAGAAATATGTACTCATATTCAACATGTTTTCCAGTGCAGAAGAGTCATTAGTGCGAGTCAACTTTCATGACTCAATTTTACATATATGAATCCCACACAGCTGTATTTATCGCTCTCTCTCTCTCTCTCTCTCTCTCTCTCTCTCTCTCTCTCTCTCTCTCTCTCTCTCTCTCTCTCTCTCTCTCTCTCTCTCTCTCTCTCTCTCTCTCTCTTCTTCTCAGGAGACTCAGGAGAGCTATGGAAACAGAAGCCAACCTGCTGGGAACGTTGGGAAAACCAACCACGATGAGATGGGATTGATCCAGCAGGACCGTCCCTCCAGCCTGCCGGTGAGTGACAAGTCTGTTGACCAATCAGAAAGCAGAAGGAATCAGTGTGAAGTGAAAATTTGGCATATTTATTTGTTTATTTTGGAAAGATTCTGCATTTTGTGATATATATATATTTTTTTTTTCTTCTGAAATACAATGTGTGCTTTTGAGACAGTAGATGAAAAAGGAAATTCAGTTCTGTAGTTATCAGTGCTTTCAGGATCTGCTTTTTACCACTTCAAGATAAAAATCTATTTAACATTTAAAAAAAAAAGTATGTAGTATTACACACACACAAAAATCTATTTATTAATTATTTCTCTATCTATCTATCTGTCTATAAATATTATATATATATATATATATATATATATATATATATATATATATATATATATATATAAAATTTGTTAAAAATCAGTTTAAAAATCAGTCAATTTATCAATAATTATATATGTATATATATATATATATATATATATATATATATATATATATATATATATATATATATATATATATATATATATATATATATGTTATATAATATATATTATATTATTATATATTTAATTATATTATATATTATTATATATTATTATATTTATTATATTTATATATAATTGTAATTTATATGATTATTTTGTTAAAATTAATTGTACACTTAAATATTTAAATATACAAATGAATATATTTTTATTATATATTAAATGTAAAAAAAACAAATTGAAATAGAAAACCTTTTTCAAAAATGCTATTACAAAATGCAAAAGTTATCTGGAGTGTCTTTTTTAGAATTATTTTATGTTATTGGTACATCTACCACTCTTATGTTGTCCAAATTATAACATCTTGTTATTTTCCTTACTAAGATATTAAAGAAAATTCTTCCAGTATATGAATAAATACTCATATATAAAACCGAATGATTGTTCTCTCTTCTACATGATGCCCTTTGCTACATTTTTCACCGGATGTCACTTTCTGATTGGTCCCTGGAGATCGTCAGTCAGGGCAGGGCTTGTGCTCAGGTGGGCAATTAACAGACTCAATCTGTCCTCGCTGCTTTTCTCTTCCCCTCGTTTCACAGGGCAGACCCAGATTTCACTGACCATTTCATACTAATGTCCACATTAAATGCACACAGATTTGTTTTGACTGCTCTGACTACACCAGTAGGAAAGGGCACATTAAATTAGGTTTTGCTACACTAAACATCATTGTAACGAAGGCGCCTTCTGCTACAGCCACCCACTCGTCTTCTCTCCTCTCACTCACTAAGAGAAAAATCATTAAAGGAGCTTGACTGGAGGAGTAATTGAGTATATTTGGTGAGGCTGGGCAGAACAGGGAAAGGTGTACTTGGGGAATATTGGGAGCCTGGATTCAGCCTTCTCGTGTAATTATGTTTAATTAGACTGAGATTTCATGGCCAGTTCTTTAAGCAAAGGGAGGATGTCCAGGACACTAGGTCTCACACTCTGTTTCTTTTCTTTTTTTTTTTTTTTTTTTAATGGAAATCAGTGATTTTTTTTTGTTACTTCATGTTTTCATCATTTCTGTTCTCACTAAATCTATCCATGCTCGCTCTCTCGCTCTCTCTCGCTCTCGCTCTCTCTCTCTCTCTCTCTCTCTCTCTCTCTCTCTCTCTCTCTCTCTCTCTCTCTCTCTCTCTCTCTCTCTCTCTCTCTCTCTCTCTCTCTCTCTCTCTCTCTCTGTCTGTCCTTCTATCTCATGAAAGGGCTTTGTTGTAAATGAGAGATTGCATTGATGTGTCAGTCGTCCTCCAAAGTGAGAAAGCCCTGAGTACTTTGGAGATTTATTTGAATTTAGCTACTTTAATCCCACAACTGCCCCAGGGCTCTTTGCTTATGGGATTATTTCCAACTCTTCAAGCGCATGGGTTAGATCCTAATCTGCTCAGATTTCTCTCCAGGCTTTCCCCAGACTTGCATAGCGTTAGTGACTCGAACCTTTAGGAATCGGTCTGAGCCGCTTTCAGGATGAGGAACAATTGAGGAACGCTCTAATCTTTTTTCAGAGATGTTAAAAAATGCTTGCGATGCCTGGCGGGATTTTCACATTACAGTTTGCATTTTGCATCTAGGTCGAGTTGTCAGTTTGTTGCAGGATGCAAGAAGGAATATTATTATTATTATTATTATTATTATTATTATTATTATTATTATCATTATTACTCTAATATTCTCTCTCTCTCTCTCTCTCTCTCTCTCTCTCTCTCTCTCTCTCTCTCTCTGTCTCTCTCTCTCTCTCTCTCTCTCACCACACATGGTATACACATTGGGTTAATATTCTCCTCATGGACTGCTCTGTTACATAACACATTAACCAGTCTAGGCTCTGCTTTCCACATTTGTTATTTTTTAGAACTGTATTTGTCATTACAGTAGTAATCCTGGTTTAACGATCCTAGTGCTAACATGCTAAGACTTCCTCTTTCTCAAACACTCACTTACACACATCTTACACTTCCTTTCAGCTCCAAACACCACCTCGTTTAGCTTTTCTGCTCCTTTTTCTTCCTCTTACGCATAACATGTTTCTCACATTTTCCCTGTCGACAAACACAGAAAGCAACACACACATACAATTAAAAAGCGAATGTGTCACTGTCAAAGCGTTTCACTGCTTGTGGTTGGTGCAGAACCAGGTGTTCCTCAGCTGGTACCAAAGCCCAGTGTGTCTGTGGTGAACAGCTCGGAGATTTCTACACATGGAACTCCCCAGTGTTGAATTAACACCCACAGCATGAACATGGCCTCTCGGGCTGCACTGTTACATAATCATGTGGTCAGTAAGGTCTCTCACCTCCATGCCCTTTATCTAACCATTGTACAGAAACACTTTGGATTTTATTCAGTAAAAAGAACCTCACTTAAACAAATCCGGCCATTTTTCTCTCTTAAGATGCACTTTCAATACACAGTGAACTGTTTTTTAAAACCAAAATCTACTCCAATGTAGTAATTATGCAGAACTGTAGAACAGAGGGTTTATACAATAATGATGTTCATTACACCAACGTGAGGAGCCAGAATATTCACAAATATACTGTTTATTCACACTCAAAGCATTTATTACAGATGCCTAATACGGTCATTAGTTCTGCATTTTTTCTTTCTTTTTCCATCATTTATGATGCCTCCCAATTCCCACCCACAAGAAAACTCTATCACAGAATAGCTCTCAACCATGCATCCTCTGAGACTTACTCCTGCTTAGTATAACACACACAGAAGAAAGTGCTATCCAACTTCTTCCACATATCACATCTCTCAGAAAACCATGATTGGCTAATTTGCTATGATTGACAGGAGAGAGAGAGAGAGAGAGAGAGAGAGAGAGAGAGAGAGAGAGAGAGAGAGAGAGAGAGAGAGAGTGCCATGGCTTGCACCAAGAAAGCTGTAATGTCCTGTGTAGTAGTTTCCTGTGTAAAAAGAAAAGAAAAAGCACATTATCTGTCTATTATTTTGTGGAAGATCTTTATGCAGTGTGGTTTTCTTTTTGCATGGAAGGTCACATGCACTATATGTGTGAATTTTAAGGATGTTTTGGTGACGGTAATCATATTTGGTTGAAAATCCTACCTGTACTTTTCTGGCACAAGAATAAATCTTAACCTTCTGGCTAAAGGTTTCTCCATCTTACTCAGTGTAGCACCCTACAATTATACAACCAGTTTCAAGTTTAACTCCTTTAGAGAGCTAGAACCATTAAACCCTTATGGAACGTGTTGGATTGTTGAGCGTTGGATATGGGTTTAGATCAGGGGTGGAAATTAATGAAGCGCCAAAATGCCTGGTGGTTAGCATGTTTGCCTCACACCTCCAGGGTTGGGGTTTCGATTCCCTCCTCCGCCATATGTGTGTTCTTACCATGCCTTGGGGGTTGCTTCGAGTACTCCAGTTTCCTCCCCCAGTCCAAAGACATGCATTATCATTTGATTGGCATCTCTAATTTGTCTGTAGTGTGTGAATGTGCGTGGGAGTAAGTGTACGATTGTGCCCTGCTGTTCGGGGTGTACCCTGCCTTGTGCCCCGAGTCTCCTGGGATAGGCTCCAGGTTCCCCCTGACCCAGTAGTAGGATAAGCGGTTTAGAGAATGGATGGATGGATGGATAGATGGATGGATGGCATACTGTATATACTAAATATAAAGACCAATCCATGGCCTCCTGGTGGTCCAGCAGCAGGATCCCGCACTCTCATTGCCGCGGCCCGGGTTTGATTCCCGGGCAGGGCGCCGACCTAGCCACTGAAGAGTTAACTCTCAGTGCCGGTCCCATAAAAATGGGAGGGTTGAGATAGGAAGGGCCTCTGGCATAAAACCTGTACCAAGTCAGCGGACCCTGCCATTGCGCATTGATAAAAATAAATAAATAAAGACCAATCCATGCTGATTTATGTGAAATTCCAGCACATTTAACTCTAAATGGATAAGTATAAGTATATAAGTAAGTATAAAATTTGTTAGTATGTGGTATAAGAAGAATTAAACCAATTCAGGGCTTTCTCTTATAGGAAAATAATCTACTTCCACTTGGTAGCATCATCACATGACTCTGTGGTTGATTATATTCCTATAACAACATTCCCTGTTGTGTATTATTTTATACTTATAGCTGTAAGAGGTTGAAATCAGTTGATGATCAGAATAAATGATAACTTTGTTGGGTTTTTTTAGACTATTTTCAGGGAAACAATATCAGTATACAGTATCTGTTTATGTTTTTTCTACATTTTTTTCTACATGCATATATATTTCGTGCATATACATATCTTGTTAGTTAAGGTCACATGACTGGGCAGATGTTTATAAGCAGCTCTGCCATTGTCCTCTGTAAATGTCTCTTAAACAGTCTGTTTTTTGTAGATGAAAAGGAAACATTCTCTGGAAAATGATAAATGTTCCCAAACCCCAAAACTTATATAGGTAAGAGTATACATAAGAGCTATGAATATACACTGTAAGAATTTTATATAAGGACTACAGTAGCCCTTCACATGCACAAATACATTCTGTGGTTTCAGTCTTCATTTACAATGAATAATCCAGAGAGAGGAGAGAGAGAGAGAGAGAGAGAGAGAGAGAGAGAGAGAGAGAGAAAGGGCTCATAACTGCAGGCTCCAGCCAATCTGCAGTCTTAATTAACTAATGCATTAGGGGAAAGCAGGAGAAGGTGTGTGTGGACTTAATGTCTTTCCCCCTGCAAAAGATCCCTCCTCAATCTGTTTTTTTCATCCTGTCCTCTCATCTTCTCTTCTCTCCTTTCCTTTTTTGTCTCCTGTCTTCTCTTCTATTTGTCTTTTGTCTCTTCTTTTCTCTCCTCTCCTCTCCTCTTTAGTTTCATCTCTTCTTTTCGTCTCATCCCTTCTCCTCCCTTTTGTCTCCTCTCCTCTGCTGTCCTTTATTCCCCTTTCCATTTTCTCTCCTGTCCTCCCTCTTCTCCCACTCCTTTTTTGATATTTTGCCTCTTCTTTATTTGTCTCTCCTCCTTTTCTCTCCTCCTGTCTTCAGCCCCTTTGTTTCTTCTCTGCTTTCATCTGATCACATCTCATCTTTGTTGTCCTCTCCTGTCTTTTTTTTTGTCTCCTGCCCTCCCTTCTGCTTTCCTTTTGTCTCAACTCAGCTTGTCTTGTCTCCTCTTCTACCCCTTTGTTTCTTCTCTCCTTTTGTCTGATTACATCACATCTCCTCTCTACTTCTATTTGTCTCCTCTTCTCCCTTCTGCTTTCTTTTGTCTTATATTGTTTCCTTTTGTTTCCTCAGGACTTCTAATCTCTACGTCTTTTTTCTTCTTCACTTGTCTCTTCTCCTTTCCTCTCCTCTTGTCTTTCACCCTTTTGTTTCTTCTCCTCTTGTCTGATCTGATCTCCTCTAATTTAGTCCTGTTTCATCTCTTCAGGTCTAATCTTGTCTCATGTTCTAGAAACTTCTCTCTACTCCATTCTTCTCTCCTCTCCATTCTTCTCCTCTTCTCTTCCCATTGTCTCATCTTGTTCTCTTTTATTTTTTATCTCCTGTTTTGTCTCCTGCTGCTCTTTTGCCTCACAGTGTTTCCTCTTCATTTGTCTCTTCTCTGTTTATCTCCTTTTCGCTTCTGGTCTTTTGTTTCTTTTGACGTCTCCTCGTTTATGTCTTGTTACGTTTCCTCCCCTCTCCTTTCTCTCTGTCTTGTCTCATTTCCTCAAGTCTAATCTAATCGCATGTCCTCTTCTTTCCTTTTTGTCCAATCTCATTTTGTCTCTTCTCATCAACCTCTTCCACTGTCTCAGCTTCTTACTTCTCTTTTTGTCTCCTCTGATTTCTCTTCTTTACTCATCTTGTCTAATCCATCTGAAACTTTCCCTTAACTCTTCTTCTCTTTCCACTCTTACTTTCTCTTGCCTCCTTGTCTTCACACCTTTTCTTTCTTCTCTTGTCTCCTCTCCACTCATCTCTACTTGTCTCATCTTATCTCCTCCAGTCCTATCCCGTGCTCTGGGATTCAGCTGTCCAGCTCCCTCAGCAGCTCCTCTGATGCACACTGAATGACTCGATGCCTGCGAAATGCATCTGCTATATCGCTGTCATGGAAGAGATGAAAAATAAAGCCACTCAGGTGCACTGCTGCGTGCTTTCTCCCCCTCGAGGGAGATGAGCAGGATGGTACGGTCCGCGCCTTCACCTTCCCAGACCCATTTCTAATCAGTCAGCGGCGTAGCGCAACACTGCCAGCACTCCCTCTGGCTGTCGCAAGGCTGAAATTACATCTGCTTTTGAAGCTGGGCCCACTGTTAGCGTCGCCATAGCAACGGCCGAGACCGGGGAACCGGTCTTGTTGGTGCTTGCGCTTGTGTCTGTGTGTGTGTGTGTGTGTGTGTGTGAGCACGGCAATGAATTGTCCTGATGCCATTACAGTCCCGTTATTATTGCCTCTCCCATCAGATCAGATATGACTTGTTTGGTTATTAGCACTCGAGAAAATGATCAGCCTCCTGCGCAACTTATCTGACATTTTCTTTGAGATTTGTTGAGCCCACGGCTCTGTGTGAATGTCAGCGCGTTCGTCCGATGAGGAATGTCGGTTCTGCTAAAAATATTCCTCAAGCGCACGGTACGTCTCGCCATTAATGAAACAAGCGGCCTCAGCATTTTTAGAAGGATTTATTATTGGATTTGAACACTCTCTGGCTTGGAATATTGATGGCTTTTGTTTGTTTCTTTGATAACAAGATTACTTTCTGAAGGAGACTGAAAGAGGTAGATCCTTGTCTTTGGAGAACTCTGTGGTCATTTAACGCTGGTATACCTGATACGGTCACTGATACGTGTCGCTTCGGCCGTGCTGCATGGGTTTATACGGTCACAACCCCTCTGTTAGCCATTAGCGTTGAATAAAATCAACGGAGGATTGAAGGAAGAGAAATTGCCTGGTTAAGATCTTGCGAGATGTCAAATGATGCTCTGTTTCTTTCTGTGAATTCTCCACACCAAATCATTAAGCGTAGCCTTCGCACAGCCCCCCTTATTATCTACATATTAGTGTTAGATAACCGTTCCATGGATTCGCCGATGCTTAATAAGCCATCTGCATTTCCTTAAAACCATGCGAACCCCAGTAAATTGCATTGCATAGCTTAAAGCTAATTGGTTAAATGGCAATTAATGGGAGTGTTATGATTTATAATATTTCACATGGGTGCACTCAGGCCAGGAAAATTACAGCTATTCGACAGGTGATTAGAACCGTTTCACTCGCACTAATTGTTTACAAAGGATGTCCGCGATGCTCGCAATAAAACGCTCTCCTTCTTTTAATGACCAATAGCAGCGTAATTACAATGCAGCTCTTTTACTAGTTGGATAAAAGTCATACAGTGTTTAAAGTCACTCAACTTTATAATAATATATAAAGCAGGCAAGTGTTATTGTGTCATAAAATATAAGCGGCCATCATCGCCACACGCCGTTTATTATTCAATATAGAGACAAAGAATGTTATCAGATGAGAACAGATTATCAGGAAACACCGACTTACAAGCTGGAAATGTCTTTAATAGCCACAAATTATACATTCTGTTTGTTGTAAGCCACATTATAAGCCAGCACATGTTTACCACTTTTGACGATACATTTCTTTGCAACAGAATCATTCCTTTATTTTATTTTATTTTATTTTATTTTATTTTTTTATTTTTTATTTTTTATTTTTTGGTGTTACACCAATTTAATTGTCCAATTGAGGTATGGCATGGTATAAAAAAAAAAACCTAAATAAATAAATAAACAAACAAACAAATAAATAAATAACACAGCAGTAATCATTTAAAATTCTTGATGATCGATGATATTTTTGCTATCATTTGAGAGTGGCCTAAAGCATCAGAAGAAAGAAGGGTGTGTTAAGCTAACAGCACTGATATTGTTTCTGTACACCTTCTATTCCTGTATATTCACAGTTTTTAGTTGGATATGTAATGGATATTAATTAATCTCTGATTATAATAATGCATAAAAATGTATGTGTGCTTAAACCTGGCTATCATATGAAACACATATCTATTTGTTCTTAACAATTATTAACAATTTTCAAAAAAAATAAATACATTTTTTGTAATTGTTACATTTTTCATGTATACACATGTATAACTCCACTAACTAGTTTTCATGTCAGAAAACTCCTGATGTGGCGAGAGAGAGAAGGAGAGTGATTTGTGTGTGTGTGTGTGTGTGTGTGTGTGTGTGAAAGAGAAGGAACTGGAATGGAGAGAATAATGGTCCACTAAGACAGGGCCTGGCTCTACAGGAAGTAAGCTCATATCTGCATTTCCCTGCAGTCTCTCTGCATTATACATTTTTCATGACTGCTGAGCGGGAATTAGCCACGAATCCCAGCAGCAAATCTCTCATCTCTGAGCCAGCGAGAGAGCGAGAGAGGGAAGGAGAGAGGACTCGTGGGAGCGGTGAAGAAGCAGTGTTCCTTCACCACATCTACAGGGTCTGCGTAGTGTGTACAGGGCCCTCGTCTGAAATGGGAATTAGTGTGTGTGTGTGTGTGTATGTTTATGTGTGTGTGTCTGTGTGTGTCTTTGTGTCTGTGTATATGTATTCATGTTTGTGTCAGTGTGTGTGTGTGTGCTTTTATATGTGTGTGTATGCACGTGTGTGTGTCTGTGTATATATGTGTGTGTGTGAGTGTGTGTGTGTGTGTCTGCCTGTCTGTGTGTGTATATGTTTGTGTGTGTGTCTGTGTCTACCTGTCTGTGTGGGTATATGTATGTGTGCATGTGTATGTGCGTGCACACGTGTATGGGTTAGTGTGTGTGTGTGCCTGTGTATGCGTGCGTGTGTGTGTGTGTGCACTAGGGCTGACAGCAATCTTAAAAGGTTACATTAGAATTTTAATTAATTAAAGTCTTTAGTACCTGAATGCATGTTTATATTAATGAGCTGCTCAGCCACAGACAGAGCAGTAGCAGTAGCAGTAGCAGTGCTACACTGTATGTTTCATATTGTCACAGAAACAGAAAATTCAGATGTCTTTTTTTAAGAAAATAATTTGTTTTGAGAATGTCAGATATTTCTCTCATACGTTACATTTTTGTGGCGGGAAATGACACTCATGTCTTCATGCAGGTCATGCAGTCAGGCTGAATCCTAAATGACTTCCTGTTCACTGCATACGCTCACTATATAGCGTATAACATTGGAGATCAATCCACAGAAAGTCCAGGAAATGGCTATGGGAAATGTACCCAAGTATTTATTAATTACAGGACACATTTTTATTGTTGATTATAATATTGAAAGTTGATGTTTATATATTTAACTGTTTCTTACATCAAGTAGTGAAGCAGATAGATGACACTATGCTGCATTGCATATTAATTCTTTATCCAGATTTTGGGAGCTTTCCGAACATGGAGCTACTTATGGTTAAAAAAAAACAGTTTATAATTATTATATAATTTCCTTCTACTCTAACTGCTAAGAGATGAATTTAAATTACAATGATCTTTTTCAGACAGTAAAAAATGAGGCCTTTAAAAATGGACAATTTAGTTAATGATACAATACTGGGGAGGGTCTTTTCTAGGCCCCGCCCCTTTCCGTGTGCTGCCGCCGATCACATTCTTCCCGGCTTCCTTTAGGTGTGTGTGTATGCGGCGTGTGTGGATCCCAGTGAGTGCGTGCTGACATGTGAACTGATGCTCTGTTAAAGGCCCAATTACAGCGTGTTCATGCGATGTCACTTTGCCTTACACCCTAAGGGTTGTCGAGAAGACGACCCGCTGTGTGTAGGTGTGTGTGTGGGTGTGTGTGAGACCTGGACTTCTTTTGTCACAGCTCCTCCTGACCTTTAGAGTGTGACCATCTCCTTAGTCGCCACTAGTGCACGACAACATTAGACACAACGACATGATGAAGAAAATGCAATCACACACGCGTATATACACATCAAGGCTGCCTGAGTCTGTTTCATCACTCTGAAGTGACCCTGGTTTGTCTGTTTCTCTGTCACTCTCTTACACACAGACACACACACACACACACACACACACAGATCTTTCTGCCTTTGTTTCCCAAACGGTCGCGCTCCCATCCAGAGGGAAATCTGCTTTTGATGTGGCGGCCGCAGCTTCGCGGCCCTCGCTAGCTACAATTTGATTTGGGCCAGATTACAAATGTTTGGCCCGGGTTGTGTATATTGCAGCTTTATAAAGCAATAAGTCGGGGGTCCGTGCGGCGGCGCGAAAGAAAGCCCCCCTGATTCGGCTCTAATCTCCTCTCTGCCTGGCCACTGATATTAGAGCTATTCAGGTGCTGCGCTGGGCCTTTATAGAGAGACGTGTTATTAACAACAAGCCGCATTGCTGGACTGCTGCCAGCCCTCTTTCTCTTTCTCTCTGTATGTGTGTGTGCGTGTGTGTGTGTGTGTGTGTGTGTGTGTGTGTGTGTGTGTGTGTGTTTGCGAGAGAGAACGAGTCTGCAGGCCCGTTTTTATTTGTAAGCCCGTTGAGCAGCATTTAATTGTTTTTGTAGCGTGTAGAGAGCCTGGTCTCCAGGGCCTAGTCGTGTGGCCTGGCTCTATATACATGTTCAAACACACACACATACTCACTTAAACACATGAAAGTAAGTGTTATTAAAGTGCAACAATAAAATGTACACAATTTTCCTCTTAGTCCAAATATAGTCGATCAGCCATGACATGTTTGTGCTCTTGTACCAGGGCTGTAAGGATAATATAGCAAATAAAGAAGGTTTTTATAGCCACCACTTTAGCATTTCGCAGTTTAGATTGTTTGTCTAAAAGCAGTACACACTCACCTGGCTCAGTAATGCTGCTGAGACCTAACAATTTCAGTAAAAAAAGGGGAAAAAAAGATAGATAGATAGATAGATAGATAGATAGATAGATAGATAGATAGATAGATAGATAGATAGATAATGTATACATACATTTTTCTGAAAATATTTTATAAATTAATATTTGTATTTTTTTAATGTATAAAACAGAATTTGATATTTAATATTGATAGTCTTAATATATTATTTATTTATTTATTTATTTATTTATTTATTCATATTTATGTATATTTAATTCAATATTTATGATATTGTCAAGTTATTTGAATTATAATGCCTGATTGAGTGATGCTACACATTTAGACATGAGTGATGATTTAGATGTATGTGTGTTTGTTAGTAACATCATCCTCATAGCTCTAGTACACACATAAAAAAAATCTAAAATGAAAACATATCGTGACTGATCATGTCAATAGTTGGAGTGTCTTTCAGAATGACCTGGATGACTGAAAATCTTCTTAGATGTTCATCCCAGGATGTGCCTCTGACATGGTAGCAGCCTGGTTGTGTGCTTTCAGCAGCCTTGCTGGAGATTTCAAACACTTCAATGTCACTACTAGGTTGATAACTCGCCACGTCAAAACTCTCACCACAGTGCTCCTGTGGCGAGAAACTGACACTGATGAAGGGCTAGAGGACGTTTAACACACACTGTTCAAGGTTTTCAAGCTGTGGAATGTTGCTGCACAAGTCATAGCCAGATGATCGAGTCAAATAATGACGTCACTGCGATACTGTCGAGCCAGTATTCAGAAATATCTAATAATATCTATAGGAACTCGAGATGAAATGATATGAAACAATGACGGATGTCAGGAAATTTTATTTAGCTCTGTTGCTTGCTGCTTTGTTCTGATAGCAGTGAACAGCTGGTGCTGAGTTTTGTATGTAAGATGTTATGGTATCTTATACAGAACGAGAGAGCTAGGGCGGTCGAGTTGTGCGTGCAGAGCAGTGTCAGCGAGCATGTTATTAAAAATGAGTGCAGGGTTCTACGAACTGGATCTTGACTCAAAAGCAATGTGACGAGTGTGTGTGTCTCAATGCACAGTGCTCAGTGCTTGCAGAAGTGAAGTGCTCTCTGTGACAGTTGGGAGCAGTGGTAGCTCAAGTGGTTAAGGCTCTAGGTTGTTGATTGGAAGGGCAGGTCTGCTTGATGCATTAGAGCTGCCCCTGTGCTCGGCCTCTAACCCCCTGTATGCAAAGGAAAGAATTCTACTGTGCTCTAATGTATGTGTGGTGATAATAAAGGCTTCTTCTCTGCATCTTGAACTCATATTTATCGACTATGATCACAGATCCTACTCTGCACTCTCATATCAGCAACCTATACATTCTCTCTTTTTACTAATGGCCTGTTTTGGTGCATGTGTTCATTAAATTAATTTACAGTGAGGGAAAAAATGATTTGATCCCCTGCTGATTTTGTACGTTTGCCCACTGACAAAGAAATGATCAGTCTATAATTTTAATGGAAGGTTTATTTTAACAGTAAGAGACAGAATAACAACAAAAAATACAGAAAAACGCATTTCCAAAAAGTTATAAATTGATTTGCATTTTAATGAGTGAAATAAGTATTTGATCCCCTGTCAATCAGCAAGATTTCTGGCTCCCAGGTGTCTTTTATACAGGTAACAAGCTGAGATTAGGAGCACTGCCTTTAAGAGAGTGCTCCTAATCTCAGCTTGTTACCTGTATAAAAGACACCTGTCCACAGAAGCAATCAATCAATCAGATTCCAAACCCTCCACCATGGCCAAGACCAAAGAACTGTCCAAGGATGTCAGGGACAAGATTCTAGGCCTACACAAGGCTGGAATGGGCTACAAGACCATCGCCAAGCAGCTAGGTGAGAAGATGACAACAGTTAGTGCGATTATTCGCAAATGGAAGAAACACAAAATAACTGTCAGTCTCTCTCGGTCTGGTGCTCCATGCAAGATCTCACCTCAATGATCATGAGAATGGTGAGGAATCAGCCCAGAACTACACAGGAGGAACTTGTCAAATGATCTCAAGTCAGCTGGGACCAAACTATTGATAACACACTACGCCATGAAGGACTGAAATCCTGCAGTGCCCGCAAGGTCCCCCTGCTCAAGAAAGCACATGTACAGGCCCCTCTGAAGTTTGCCAATGAACATCTGACTGATTCAGAGGAGAACTGGGTGAAAGTGTTGCGGTCAGATGAGACCAAAATCGAGCTCTTTGGCATCAACTCAACTCACTGTGTTTGGAGGAGTAGGAATGCTGCCTATGACCCCAAGAACACCATCCCCACCGTCAAACATGGAAGTGGAAACATTATGCTTTGGGGGTGTTTTACTGCTAAGGGGACAGGACAACTGCACCGCATCAAAGGGATGATGGACGGGGCCATGTACAAATCTTGGGTGAGAACCTCCTTCCCTCAGCCAGGGCATTAAAAATGGGTCATGGATGGGTATTCCAGTATGACAATGACCCAAAACACACGGCCAATGCAACAAAGGAGTGGCTCAAAAAGAAGCACATTAAAGTCCTGGAGTGGCCTAGCCAGTCTCCAGACCATAATCACATACAAAATCTTTGGAGGGAGCTGAAGCTTTGTGTTGCCAAACGTCATCCTCGAAACCTTAATGACTCGGAGAGGATCTTGAAAGAGGAGTGGGACAAAATCCCTCCTGAGATGTGTGCAAACCTGGTGGTCAACTACAAGAAATGTCTGACCTCTGTGATTGATCAGCAGGGGATCAAATAATTTTTTCCCTCACTGTAGTTGTGATGTCACACTCCACAATAATATCTAATGACTCATATGCAATTGAATTGTATATACTCATATGGAATAATTTGCATTTGTTTTTGTTTTTTTTACTGATGTTTAAATGCTCTTGTTGTATTGCGCCAGCTCTATACAGTGTTTCATGATCAAAAATGCTGTCCGTTTGTCTCGCTACCAGTGGGATTGTGCAAAAGTGTGAATTGTTTGCCGTGTAGGAGGCTCATAGCCCTCTCTTTTCCACATCACCCTGCTCACCAGCAGCTAAACACAGAGTCACTGTACTCTACATACAGAAACCCAACAGTTTCCTGACTATACTTTTTTACACAAATAAGGAATATGCAATCAGTCAGATTTAAGAAAAAATATTACATTTCTCAACTAAATGTGATTTTATTGCTTATACTAAACTTAATTTAAAGACGTTTTTATTCAATTCTAGATTGAATGATGTAAAGTAAGCGCGATCTATTAACATAAACCAATTACATTTTAAAATCTCATGTTAGCACTGAATTGAACTGTAACTGTAGTGTTAAATCCAAAAGCACCAGTATCAGCTTTGCTGTGTGCTTGGCATTTCATTTTATTTATGGCTTTGAAAATACATGATCAAATCACATTGCATGTAAGAAAACTAATTGTGTGAATGTTACTTAGTTCAATCACGCGAAAGCAATGTACGTATACGAATGAAGTACATTCAACTAGATTTTTTTCATTGTGATCTTATAACAGACTAAAATTATATTCATTTATTTATTCTGATATAAATGTCTGGTGGAAAATGTCTGGTAGAATGCCAGTCCACTGTGAGAAAGGGTTAAAAATACTACTGAAGCGGCATTAGATATTTATAAGATATTATAAAAGGTCACTTTATTAGTATTTTAAGAAGATGCGGTTATTCCTCTTCACAGTTTAGAACACGTAGCATCACGTGGTATCGGATGTTGGTTTTGCAGCATGCTAAAGATTACGCATATGAATAAATGAGCACTGTATCAAAATGTCACATTTTGAGTTTTGTCATTGCTTTTAAGAAGATTTATACCTTACTGATGACTGTGGCAATGATAATGATGTTAATGATAAATGCTCTATGTCGGTTCCCCACTATCTATCTATCTGTCTATCTATCTATCTATCTATCTGTCTGTCTATCTGTCTGTCTATCTGTCTGTCTATCTGTCTGTCTGTCTGTCTGTCTGTCTGTCTGTCTGTCTATCTATCTATCTATCTATCTATCTATCTATCTATCTGTCTACCTACCTGTCTGTCTGTCTGTCTGTCTGTCTGTCTGTCTATCTATCTATCTATCTATCTATCTATCTATCTCTCTGTCTGTCTGTCTGTCTGTCTGTATTTATTTAAGTATTTATTCATTTAATCATTTGCTCTTACGTGTTCTAATTTAAGAAATTCTAATAATTTATTTTCATTTATTTATTTATTTTTTGCCAATTTTGTTTTCTTGATGTTTAATAATTCATCAGATAAGTTATTTATGTATTTGTTTGTTTGTGTTTTGTTTGTTTGCAAGTTTGCTTATATATTTGTTATATTTTTTTGCTTATTTTGTTGTTCATTTCTCTATCTATCTATCTATCTATCTATCTATCTATCTATCTATCTATCTATCTATCTATCTATCTATCTATCTATCTATCTATCTATTGGATATCGGATGCTGGTTTTGCAGAATTCTTATGATTTTGCATATGAATAAATGAGCTCAGTATCGGAGCAATGATTATTGATTTTGTTTTGCACAGTATTATAAGAATGATAAAAAACTTAGCAGGTGATGAAGCTTTAACTTTTAGAACACAGCTCTCAGAGCCATAAAATTTGAAGCTGGATTAAAGAAATGGTATTTAGTCACACTTTATTTAAAGAATACCTACAATGGATCATATCACATTCAAAAGCATGGCTTAAATGTATTTTCTTTTAGAAAGCAGTACTGTATAATATGTCAAAACCTGCGATGCGACGTAAAAGTCAAAGGTTTCTATGAAGCCTTTGAAGTGCATCGTCTTTATATGAAAGAGGGAAGAAACCTCAATTAACCTGAAGATTTCTATTATGAGTCGACTGTGATTTTGAATCTTATCTTCCTAAAGTTATTATTTTGTCTATACTAACAGCACATCGAAAGATCTTCTATAAAGCGTCTAGCTGCCCTTGTACCTTTTAGGAGTAATATTCAATGTATCTGTTTCCTGTAGGAGCGAAGAAACGAACGCTCTTCAACTGAAGTGCTGGTGGTTGCATTTGCATTCAAAACTATTACGAAGCACAATTCAAATACAAGCACACTTATTCATGAAACCCATGTGCCAGCAAAAGGAAGGATTTTATCACCTTCAGACTAAAGTGGTAATCAAATTTACATTTAGAAATCGGTTATGAAGCACTATGTGCTCCTTTTATACCTTCTAATAAGTGTTGTAAATGTGCTGCTAGTGACAATATCAGGGTTTTAAAAAAAATACTTTGGTAACAGTCACAATCAGTCGCTTCTCTTTCCTCTTTTTTATGGAAATACAAAAATGTCACATTGTGAGTTTTGACATTGCTTTATAAAAGATTTATACCTTAGTGATGACAGTATTAATGCTAATGATGTTAATGATAAATGCTCTATGCCAGTTCCCATCAAATAAAGTTTTGCTATTTTAATATTGACAATGTTTCTATCTATCTATCTATCTATCTATCTGTCTGTCTGTCTGTCTGTCTGTCTGTCTGTCTGTCTGTCTATCTATCTATCTATCTATCTATCTGTCTATCTGTCTATCTGTCTGTCTGTCTATCTATCTATCTATCTATCTGTCTATCTGTTTTCTTTTATCTATCTATCTATCTATCTATCTATCTATCTATCTATCTATCTATCTATCTATCTATCTGTCTGTCTGTCTGTCTGTCTGTTTTTATCTATCTATCTATCTATCTATCTATCTATCTATCTATCTATCTGTCTGTCTATCTATCTATCTATCTGTCTATCTGTCTATCTGTCTCTCTATCTGTCTATCTGTCTATCTGTCTGTCTGTCTGTCTGTCTATCTATCTATCTATCTATCTGTCTGTCTGTCTGTCTGTCTATCTATCTATCTATCTATCTATCTATCTATCTATCTATCTATTATTTATTTATTCATCTCTTACCTTTTGTCATTTAATAATTTCAAACAAGTTATTTTCATTTATTTATTTATTTTATCTATTATTTTATTTATTTTACTTTTTGGCATTATTTATTTTATTTTACCATTTTAGTTTCTTGTCTTTAATTATACTTTTTTTTATTTATGTTTTTATTTTAAATTATTTTTTTAAATGTATTTATTTAAAATTTATTTTTATTACTTCTGTCACCACACCATATCTTTCACACCATATTTCGCGGCTTCTACAATACCTCGTTATTTTATTTCTACCTGCTTTTTTTCCCTTTTGTGTAGCGATGTTTGAGATGCAAAGCACTATACTAATAAAGTCAGCCATTACAGTGATTCATAGTATGGAGTGTAAGATTATGCAGCTTATTTTATGTGCATGTGTGTATGGTTTAAAGCAGGATTCGTTCACACTCGAGTGTGTGCTGCCTCGTGAACGGATGCTCATTAAGCCCCCAATTATGAGATGTCACCTCGACTTACACCCTGAGGACCGTGCGGATGACACTCTTTAGATAGAGCAGGAGCAGCCCTCGTTTTTGAGGCAGCATGTATTAGGTAGGAACGATTTCCTGTAGAAGCGATGTTGTGTTTCACATGTCTACCAAAAACAGTGAATCAAATTATTGGCAGCGGGCCCAACAGGTACACACTGACTTTGGTACACACACTGTTCCCTTGAGTGTGCTTTTGCATGCACTCTAACACACACACACACACACACACACACACACACACACTACTTTGATCACAGTGTTTCTGTGTTTCTCTGCCCGCTACTGTGTCCCCTGTATGTGTATCTGTGTTTGCGTGTGTGTATGTGTGATTGTGTGTGTGTCGCCCTGGGCGCTCGTTTTAGCCACGCTCTGCCAATCGAGGCCCCTATTGCCGTGGCAACAGGCCACTCGAAGTCTGCGTCCATCTGTTGGGCCTGGGACAGATAAAGCCCTCTAACAGCTGCCCTTCACTCTTTCTCTCATTCTTTTGCCTTCTTTCTCTACCTCATTCCCCTTGTTCTCTCTCTCTCTCTCTCTCTCTCTCTCTCTCTCTCTCTGTTTACATATACTTGTTTTATTATTTTATTTGTTATGTTTTAAAGCTCTCACTGTAAATGACAGTTACATCTACTATAAAACAAATGTATTTATCGTGTCAACTTTACCAACTATGCAATCAACTCACATATGTTTTTAAATTTTACTTGATGTAAGTATGTGTCATGTCCAGGTGCCCCCGCCCTGTGCGGGCCTCGAACCCAGACCTCCGTGGTTGCCCGGTGCACGCGCCTGCACGCCGTGGAAGGGAGACCCATACGCGGGATTCAAAGAAGCACTGCTTTATTAACATAAACACAAGACATGGGGAAACCTAACTAAACTACTAAGACATGACATGACACTAAATTAAAACATAAACCAAAATACCAAACATAACATGAACCAGTACGTGGATATGACACTAAACACTAAACAATGACCGATGAAGACAGATGCACAAGGATCCCTATTTATAGGGCTAGACATTACGGTAAATGGGGAACAGGTGATTACAACAGGGGGGAGAACAATGGGACGAGCATGGCACAAAATACAAACGAAGAAGCAGACTTCCGAGATTCGCCTGCCAGCGCCCTCTCCAGGCCTGGCAGGGAACTGTCCAGCTGTTCCTGACAGTACGTCCAGATGTCCATCAAACAGAAAAATTGGTGCGCCACATGAGCCGGTTTCAATGTGTCACGTGCACATTCCACGTGGAAAAGTTGATGATATATGATGCCGCTTTTGGATTCTCAATTCTGATTTGTTGGACTGTGTTGAGTCATTTTCCCTAACAGCAGCTCTGAGCATAGTGCTGGATGTCAGGCAAATCACAGATTTATATTAAAGCACTTGTTCTAATAGATGGTTATTTCTATAGTCACGGCTTACATTTGAAGGACAGATGCTTCACAGTGGCTTAGTTGTCAGCACATTTGCCTTGTATATCTTGGGTTGGGGGTGTGATTCCCACAGGTTGGGTGTTTACCCTGTGTTTCTGGGGTTTCCTCCAGGAACAAAGAGGCTGATTGGGATCTCTAAATTGTTCATAGTGTGTGAGTGTGTGTGATTGTCCCTTGCAATGGGTTGTCACCTCATCCAGGGTGTCCCCTGAGTCCCCTTGGAATAGACTCCAGACTCCTTGTGATGCTGTGGATGATAAGAGGCTCAGAAAATGGATGGAAGGATTGTTGACATTGTTATTTAACAAAGTAAAAAAATATAGTCACTAATTTGGTGAACATTTTTGGAAGGAGTCTCCAGTACCAGCGTTTTGGAACAGCCTTTCATGTTTTCCATCACAGGAGAGTCTCATGTTTTGCAGTTTCTCAGCATGACAATCTGTGTATCCTCAAGAGAGAGGATTGTGACAGAACTGCTGTTTATACCTGCTAAAAATAAGTGATAACAGGATTCTTTTGCCTTATGAATGTTCCATAGAATTAAATGTAACTATAAGCTGGTGATCATAATAAAACTATACTGTCCTTTAATAAGCAAAAACAAGTTTTCAGAACCAGAAATTAGTCCTCCTAGCAACTTTATAAACCTTTGCTGATGTCACAGCTTTCTGTCAGCTGTTCTGAAGATGAATGATTCTCGTTTACATTCATGAAGCTCCGCCCACAGAATCTTAGGCCCATATATTGTCTGTAAAATGACTGACAGGAGGTTCATTTGAACACAAACAATTTTGTATTTAGAATTGTATTTAGTATTTAGAACCAGAAGTCAGTGTTTCTAACAACTTAAACCTTTTCCAGTAGCACAGGTAACCATGCTATGTCACAGCTCAAGTAAAGAATGGGGAGGGAAAAGATGGAAAAGATGGAAGATGTAGACTAAATAATGCAAAATACAGAAGGGCCCAAAAAATGTATACACACTTCAACAGTTGTTTTCTTTTTTGTGTCCCTTTTAAAACTGGAATTGAATTATTGCATCAATGTTTAGTATTATGTTTCCTCTAAAGATGTCAGCAGTCCCATCAATGTTGATGCTATCATGTGACCGTTAGAAAAGAACCAAAGAAAATGGTGGAGGCATGCTTGACTGTCACGTTTTGAAGGCACATTTACGGCATTTGGCAGACGCCCTTATCCAAAGCAATTTACATTTTATACAACTGAGCAATTGAGGGTTAAGGGCCTTGCTCAAGGGCCCAGCAGTGGCAGTTTGGTGGACCTGGGATTCAAACTCACAACCTTCTGATCAGTAATCCAACACCTTAACTACGAAGCTACCACGGTCACTGGTTCAGTATACCTTGGCATGCTTTGCACATCCATTTTACCTGCCATTCGTGGCAGTTTATGTGGATGAGCAATTTTACTTCCAGCAAGATGCCGCACCACCTCACTACCACCGAGACGTGAGGCCCTATCTCGATGACATTCTGCCAGGACATTGGATAGGACACAGAGGTGCTGTTGAATTCTCTCCGCTTTCCCCAGACTTAACACGCCTCGATTTCTATCTGTGGGGAACACTAAAGGAGAAAACCACCTACACTGGCTGCACTACAGAAATTGAAGCATCATGCAGAGCAATCCCTGTGGACCTTCTAGTCAATGTTGTTCATACAGTAGTGTCTGGATGCTAATGGTGAGCACCTAATGTGATTGCATAATTCAAACATGACTTACAAGCTACCCTTTGATGGTTGTATAAAAGTAGTAATCAAATGTTTATGCATATATATTGTTCATGTTGAAGTGTGTAAACATTTTCTGGGCCCTCTGTAGGTAGGTAGGTAGGTAGGTACGTAGGTAGGTAGGTAGATAGGTAGATAGATAGATAGACAGATAGATAGATAGATAGATAGATAGATAGATAGATAGATAGATAGATAGATAGATAGATAGATAGATAGATAGATAGATAGATAGATAGATAGACAGACAGAGAGATAGAGACATCGAGAGATAGATAGAACTTTATTGTCATTGCAAAGTACAGGTACAAAAAAATGAAGCAAACGAAGAATTTAAATATGTAAATATGTACATCGCTAATAAGGCTGTCAGTTAGTATGTGCATAGAAAAATATAATTATATATTCATACAATGTGTGTGCATTATGTACATTGTATGTACAACAGTAACAAAGATAATATACAGTGTATATGCAGATAGCATATTTATATATACACATATACATATATACATAGATAGATAAACTAGGGTAATATATGAATTAAGAATTATGTACATTTATTATTATAATTTATGGAGAAGATGTAGCAGAATGTACAGAGTGGAGCAGAACTGCAAGGTGATTACAGGCAGTGAAGTGTTAATGAGACATGAGTGTCCTAGCATTGTAGTAGCTATTGTATAGTAGCTATAAAATGACTGACAGGAAGTGCAGCAAAATAGTTGCTGTATAATGTTAAGCAACTATTTTGGAATACAAGGAATAACCTGGAATAAGGTGGAAGAAAGGAATAAGGGAATAAGATGAGACAAAATCCTGCACTTTAGAAGCTTATTTCATCCTTAAACTCCTAACCTAAGCAGTTCCAGATTGCTGTAATTATAAATAAATAATGCAAACACGATGCTGAATAATGTTCTGCAATTGAACAAGTCAATTTTCAGATTAGATGTTAAGGGGTTAAACAGATGACTTCCTATTATTAAGACTATTCCTATTATTACATTAGCTTCACTCGGTTTAGACTGATTCTGATTTAGAAACGATATTTAGTTCACTTGAGGAAGTATACAGTACGTGTGAACATGTTTTCAGGCATTTACTGTGTTTCACTTTTCTTTCTGTTTGTATGTCTGTACTATGCTTCTACATGATATTTATTCTTTATCTATTTATTGTCCATTATCTCTGTGGTGTGTGTGTGTGTGTATGTGTGTGTGTGTCCTACAGTCTGTAATTTATTTAACTCAATAAACTATCACATGGTCATATTTATCCATGTTTGTGGCTAAGTCCGGTTCTGGATATTCAATACTTTTGATGGGTTATTTATTACAGTGCCTCTGGAAACTTGTGCAATCTTTGAAAATTGTGTTTAACTGACAGAAATTCAGTCATGTTTGTTAATGCTGATTTATTAATAACAACATTTGAATTAATGCGACTGTAAAGTGAATTATGCTAGTGGTGTTTTATCACATCTCTTTATTCTCTGAGTATTAAGCTGCATTAACTGTAGCTTACACATCAGATGCTCATTATATGGAGGTTGATAGAAATACTTCCTCCAAAACACTTATACTGCCTCACAGGGGAGCTTAACAGACTCGAAGGAAAGCACTGTCTGTCCTCTTCCACATACCTGAACTCACAGGTGCCCTTGTTTTGCTGTGATTGACAGGGGAGTGAGATTAAGCCCCTCCCACCAAGAAAGCACTTCCAGTTTTGCTTCACTTGCCTCCAAAAACCATTAACATGATTCGAACATTTTGTATGTTACAGATGTTATTAGCCAGCTAGTTAACATTGGCTAACTTGACAGGATTTCTGAGGAAACATTAATTTCACAATTTCTTACTTTTGGAATTGTGGAAGTAAAATATAATACAAAAAAAGCTGTTTATACATTCTGATCGTTTTCGCATCAGAATTCATGTTGATGTCTTGAGTAGGTAGAGAGAATAAGAATGACCACTCAATTTAGAATTCAACATCTACGGTCGGTTTGTTAGAGCTAGATTAAAATCTGTGAAGTTGTTGAATCTTAGTGGAACTGGCTAATTAGAATAGAAAAAAAGGTGTGAGCTCAGTATGTCATTTTGATTCCTGTGCATTTTTTTTTTTAAAAGTGCAGTGTTATGCACTTCTGTACCTGTGTCTGAGCTTGTAGCAGTGTGTGTGTGTGTGTGTGTGTGTGTGTGTGTGTGTGTGTGTGTGTGTGTGCATGTGTGGAGGAGCATGCGGTTGATGTGAATTAGCCCAGCGCCTAGTGAGTGGCGTCTCTCATTGCTTTGTGCAGCCAGAGGGCTCTAGCTGCTAATCCAATCGAGAAAGGTGAGCTTGTCTCTTCCTCTGACATCGCCTCTCACTCTTCCTAAATTATCCTTTCAGCAGGAAGCAAATTTGCATTGTATTACTCCTTCAGCCTGCGTCATCAAATATGCGCCTCGTTCCTTGTGATTGCATTTAGCCAGAGGAGGCTAGCACTCTGCATCATTCGAACTCGCATTTTCATGCACATAGTCTTGAGCTTTTCTTTCAATAATGTGGACTGGAGTGGACAGGAGTGGACTCAGTCAGAGGTTGGGCAGTGTCGTGGGGCATCTTTGGCATCTTGTAAAGTTTTGTAGTGAAATTAAGATCAGCACAGTGTGGAGGATTCTGTACTCTAGCAGTTTGTGTCTATCATAAATTTGTCTAAATCTATCTCAGATAAAGTCCGGGTCACACCTCTGTCTTAAGACTGTGCATTTATTTCCTCTTTAATCTATTTTTAATCTCTAATTTTTCACCTTAAGACAGCAGTAGACTTTCTCATATTATTAAACACTATACTCATCTTTTTCATACCACTTTTTCTTTCTTATTATTTCTATTATTTTATTTCTTATTATTTCTAACATTCTAATATTTCTATCCCTTTTTTTTTTTTTCCCAAACTCAGTTCTTAAATTTAGTTTATTCATATGGACAATGGCTAATTTTTAGGGGTTTAGAGTTAAGGTAAATAGATTAAATGTTTTACCCCATAGTTCCGTGTTGTCTTTGGGTAGCATCAGGGTCCTGGAGGAACATTGTTTCATTTCACTGTGTATTGCATCAGCTATTGTATATATGCTCGAAATGATAATAAAGACTCAAGTAGGCTGGGTTTTCCTGTCACTGCAAGTTGTATATGTATATAACTGTGTATGTGACAAATAAAAATCTTATATCTTGTATTCTGTTTTTGAGTAGAGCTGAACAATATATTGTTTGTTAATCATTGAATTCCTGTATTAGGTTTTAAATGCAGATCAATTCAGTTGTTTTCTCTGGATTTTTTCAGTATGCCACTCAATGATCGATAAAGAAAGCAGTAGTCAGATTATGCTGAATTGCATTACTACATTTCCCATCACCTGAGCACAACACTCACCATGCCACTGACTGTCAGACCTAAAATCTGCAGGACAGTGGCTCTTCAGGACCAACATTGCCTACCCCTGGCCATGGTGCAGCACCCTTAAGGGCCTTGCTCAAGGGCCCAACAGTGGTACCTTGGCAGTGCTGGGACTTGAACCCTGATCCTCAAGCCAGAACCTTAGAGTGTATGATATACTCCAGTGTCACCGAGATTAGGATGTGTTCCACTAAAGGTTTCTTCCTCATATCTTCTCAGGGAGATTTTCCTTGCCAGCGTTGCCTCAGGCTTGCTCATTAGGAATAAATCTAAATTTCATTTAAAACTTTGTCATTTCTATTCTAAATTTTAATATTTTTGTAAAGTTGCTTTGAGACAATGTCCACTGTTAAAATCACTATACAAATAATTGAATTGAATTAAAGATTTACGTTGTTTTCTTTTGAAAATAACATCTGCACTTCAAATATATAATTATAGCAAGTATTGTAGCAGTCTATATTTTGCAGATTTTCTGTGCACTATTTACCGTAATTCTTGGAATAGCATGAGTACCATAAAACACCAAAAACATGCAAACTATCTAGTAAAATGTTGGAACACCATGCTTTTTGTTGGACAGTCATTACATTTACACCGTTTGGCAAGCACCCTTTTCAGAGTGACCTACAATTATACAATTTATACAACTGAGAATTTAAAGGTTAAGGGCCTTACTCAAGGGCCCAGTAGTGGCAGCTTGGTGGACCTGGGATTCACAACCTTCTGATCAGTAGTCCAATTCTTTCTAACCCTATTCCCTGTCATTATTACAATTAGGATATTATTCCAATTAGGTTAATAAAGTGTTGATGTATAAACCTCACGTTTTCTGTGAAAGTGTTTATTTGATAAACAAACCCAAGTTTTATTAGAAAATACAGTTCAGTTTCCTTCTCAGTTCTAAACAGATAGAGAATGGAGCTGGAATTGAATGCTCTCTGCCATTTTAATGAAGTCGCCATGAACGGACAGGTATAAAGGCAGTGGCTGAGCCAAAACTACAGGGGACTTCCAGCCGTCTAACAAATTAAATCACGTCATTTTCAGTTAACGTACGAAGCCTTTGAGTTTCTACCTCATGTCATATCAGATTGGTGACAGTGAAGGATGGATGGATCTTTTCTCATCCTACGTGTGCTTGTGTATGTGTGGATATGTGAACAAAAAAAGGTTTATATCCGTCTTGTATCCCTATAAAAAGTTTCCAAGCTTCCTAAGGCAGAAAAGCAGCGATCTTCCGTGTTGGAATTGAGGGATTGTTTTGTTGAAGGTGGCAGCAATACATTTCTGCAATGTTTAGTGCTAAGTGTCTGATTATTTCTCTGGACTGAATTGTTGAACGTAGGAAAGCTTATTAAAAAAATGCACATCATTTTAGTTTGGTGAATTGTCCATGCATAAGCGCACATATCTGAAAATATAATATTATGTCATGTACCTATCTGTCAATGCATTTGCATCTCCTGAGCTTCATCTTTATTTATTTATTTATTTTTTATTTTTTAGCTCTCTCTTTGCCTAAGACATGCACACAAACACTGTGTGCTCATTTATGAAGGCAGTAGAACAAACAAATCGCCTTTAAGCACAGGCGTTATTAGGATATGTAAATTTCCACCATTTGGGGAACAAGGCTCGGAATAATTCTTAAGGAGGTGCTGATAGGGACAGCGCACATAGTTAATGGCATGCTGCTGCTTTCACTGGCACTGCATCCATTACGCATCGTTATTATTGCCACATAATGGCTTATTTGTTGGCTGGGAAAAATTGCCAAGGCGCGCGGATGAAAGAGTGTGAAAGTGACAGGAAGAAAAGGCAGGAGAAGAAGAAAGGCACTCCTTGTATAAACTCGGATCATTCAGAATTGAATTACCGAAGTTATGATTAGTCCTTCACTATTTTCCCTCTTTGATTCATCTTTCCTCTAGCTACAGCGAGGTTTCATTTCGTACAGACATGTCTAACGATGCTGCCGCTCATCTGCTTGTTTCGTTTTGCTCGAGCTCATTTGTTTTGTGTGAAAGAGAAGATCTGTCATCCGTCATCAGCAGCCCGTCTTTGATTCCACCGAGGCCTCAGATTCCCGCTGTTCCTGTCTCTCCCGCTGATTTCTGGACGTGATTCACAGCAGCCTCGATCCCGGGAGCTGAAAGCGAGCTAGAGCCTTGGCTCTGGCTTAACGCTCCCTACGCTCGGCATTGTGGGTGGCCCGTTCTGCCACTGCGTCCTTGCTAATGGCATGGGGAAGAAAGCGTGAGTGGGATAAAAGGGCGAGTGGCACCTGAGCCAAACAGGGCTTTGCTCCTCGTTCCAAGTGTTCATTCAGGACTGTGTGTGAGAGTGCAGATCAGAGTTTCTGCTTACCACACGCTCAGCTGAGAAGTGCAGCCAAGTGGCTTTGCCAGGAGACTTCACTCAGGCCCACAAAAAAAAATCAGCAGAGTGTGTATGAGAATCAGAGGCACAGGCCAAGCCTGCTCCCACATCCTTCACTTCACATTTAAACAGGACACAAGCCATCTGAACTTTTTATAAAATTCTAGAAATGTGTAACACTTAATACATTATAATCAACTTATAATCCCCACTTTATACCAAATGTAGTCCAACATTAACCAATGTCTATGAAGTTTGCTTCCTTAATTTAGTGCAAGAGCTTAATTAATGATTATTGAAAAATATTATTGTTATTATTATTATTATTATTATTATTATTACATCAAACAATCCATGTCAAGTTTTTCAGTAACTGACCTGCTTGCTGAAACTGACCTGCTTGCTGCCTTATCTACAAAAATGAAAGAAAGAAAGTCACAGAAGTGAAACACTCATCTTGAATCAGGAGTCATGTTCTTCCTCTCAATATAGATTGGCAACATTCTATTAAAGCATCAGCAATGTTGAACCGAAACAGAAGAAAAGAACGCAAGAAAACATGCTACTAAAATGCCATGTCTTGGTTGATCATCTTGGGGTAAAAAGGACAAATTCATAGTGACCTGTTTCCTTTTGGGCAGATGGCTTCTTGAATTAAAATTTTAACATATTTGAACATAAAAAAACATTTGAACATAAAAAAATCAAGACCTTTGGTAGGATAGAGTTGTTTTCCCCCATTTTCTTATTATTTGTTCTTAATATAAGCTCTCCCATCAATTCTGCAAAATTGTCAGATTTGTAAAAGCGTATAAAAGTCATTTTTTTAAAATGTTTTGTGATGATTAAAACTTGTGCATATGTCTGAAAAGCCTTCATAATATCCACGTCCTTGTTGTCAAGTTAAAATTAACATTATATTGTTTTTGTAGCCAGGAATTGTTTCAGCACATATTTACTGGCCAATCAGTAATAAATTTAGTGTCGATTGGTAGTTTACTATAATATCAAAAAGCTGAAGAACAAAATATCTAAATAAATATAACTTTATTTAATAAGCTAAATGTGAAAACTTTTTTTTTATCAGTTGCGTTTCGGTCAGTTAAAACAAACCAAAGCTTGAGCAAAGGGTCACTATGATATCAATTTGCACAATTTATTTCATTAGTTTTCTTTTATTAGTACCATTTGGTTAATGAAGCAGTAAATCGGGTTAATGATTAGTTTTCGGGTTAATGATCAGTTTTGTGACCAGAACCTCAGTTCGTGTGGACAATATGTGAACTCTTACATCTGATCATCGTCTATATTTCCTTAGTGTTCTAGGTAGTGTGCTGTGGACTACAAGGTAACACACTTTCTCAGCAAAGCAGTTGGTCAGAATTTACTGCTGTGTCACTACAAAGCCCAGTGTGTGTCTTATAGTATAATAGATTCTGAGCAGTAACTCAGTTTATCTTGAATTCTATATCAGCCACTCAATTCCATATCGTACATTTTTAATAAAATCATCCCAAATGATATACAGCAGGGTTTCAAAAGGTGGCGCCGAGCCTTGACAGTCATCACCAGATGTAAGCAATATACTGTATACTCCATAGGAAAGAGCAGAAGCAGATTAGTTTTCCATCACACACCAGGGCACGTGAGAGGCATGAGCGCCGTGAGCAGAAACTTTTTCTCTCTCACGTCCTCACGCGAGGACTTGAAAGAGAGGAAGGACAGCAGGCACATGGGATGTGTGTGCGACGTGGTGCAGGCGTTTCTCAAAGTGCGCACTCGCTTGCTAGACGGCCGGGATAAATGATGTGGAAATCTAATTCACCTTGAAGTGTCCTCCTCTCTTTTTCCTTTTTTTTGTACTCCCCCGCTCTGTCGCTCTCCCTCTCTCAGCGATTTGCCTTCCTCCTGGCTTTGAACGAAGCGGAGCGAGAGGAGTTCAAAGGCAAGTGTCTCTCTGCCAGAGTGCGTGTGTGTGTGTGTGTGTGTGTGTGTGGGGGTTTGTGCACTGAATGAGGAACGATGGCGGAGGCTTAGACAAGAGGGCCGCTGCGTCAGAACTTTAATACACACTTTGCTCATCAAAGACTGACGTGGCTTAGTCAGGTCCACGTCCTTGCCGTGCATGCACACGCCCCAATTAAAACAATGTGGGTTTAGTGTAGTGAAGGCTCGGGCATATAGGAGGGCAGGTGATTTATTGTAAGTCGGCTGGACCTGTGCCTCACGTTTGCTTAGCCGGGCAGGTGAAAACACTCAGGAGTGTCTGTATGCTATATTTATCTCCATGCTAATTTGGTAATAATGTGTAGAAGTTGTTTCTATAGATCTGCTTAGAATCCATTAGAGGATGTGAGCCTCAGGTTACAGAAACTCTTGCTCATCTCTTTCTCTCTCTCTCTCTCTCTCTCTCTCTCTCTCTCTCTCTCTCTCTCTCTCTCTCTCTTTTGTCTCTTACACACACATACACATTGTTGGTCTGTGAATTTGCCATGCTACAGCAGAGACTACATAAGGCTAACTTAATCCATATCTATACCATTCTCAATGTCCTTTTATAGAAAGGCCTGGCATATAAGAAAATTTAGACAAGCTATGTTTGAGGCTAATTTGGCACATTTTGCTAACAAGCAAATGCTAAAGCTTCTAGCTAACTGGTTAACATTGTGGAAGAAATGAGGCCATTTTCCACACAGTCACCTCAAAATATATTTTGTCTCAAAAACTATTTGTGCATAAACAATTTCCTTTTCTAAAATACAACAATGTGGGGAAAAAAGTGTCTAAGTGTAAAAGATTTAGCTAAATCTCCTAGCTGCAAAGCAGAACAAAAGTAGTAAAGTTTTCTTGATTTGGGGTTAGAGGAAAATCTAGTTTTTTTTTGTCTTGATGAGGAAAAGCAGAAAAGGAGGACATGAGAACTGTAAATAGGACACTTTTATTTTCCACGCCTACCTACGTAACATTAAAGAATCCACCTCATAGATGAAACCCAAACTGTAAAGCTAAATTATGTTGAAAAAAGCATGAGGTTTGTCTCCGGCAGCTCTGCATGCGGCAAATGTAGCGGACAGTGTGTGTAATGGTGACGGTGTGTGTGTGAGTAAGTGTGCACTGTTGGCTTGTGTGATAGCAGCCCTCCTATACGCGCTGTAATTATGAAACTGGGCCAGTGTGAGATTGATTATGAAGCTATGAGAGGGAAGACTGATTATTCGGCGGTGAAAGGTGGTCATAATTCCTCTCAGTCCCGCCGCCCACGGACACACTGCCATTCTTTCAGCCCAGCGTGAAGCGCAAGTCAAATCAGGCCCAAATACAATTAAAGAAAATGGTCCAACAAGGGGGGGTGGGGGTGGCATACGTGCACTTATTTATTTATTTTTTATCCTGTTTCTGGTCTGATTTTTTTCCCCCTTCATCTGTTTCTCTCAGTATTGGAAGCAGTTCCTCCTCCATTTTGTCTTGATGTCTTTAGTGTCAAATTGTTCTTGTCATATTCCTTTTATTTCTTTTTATTTCTCCATGACTTTTTGCTCTCTTAATCCTTTCCGCAACTTTCACATTGAATACATCGGGCATGTGTGAGGTGAGCCTAGCTCTGGCTTGCTCAGGAGACTGACTGAAAGGTCACTCACTCCTGATATTTTCCCAGGCCCCATTGATTTTGTTCGTTCCGTCTTTCTCTAGCCATTCCCCCGAGAGCGTCTCTCCAAGCTGCTCCGAAGCACTGGGCCGGAGGAGAGCGTCCCTCTCAGGCTCTGCAGGTCAACAAGCTGTAAATAACTTTCTCCAGCACACTCTGTTTTCCTCACACTCTTTTCGAGTGGAGCTGGAGGACGTTCACTTGCTAGCTTTTTGGCTCCAACATGTGCACGTTTATTTAATTTAAAAAAAATAAGCTTTTATCTAAAGTCGCTTAAATGAGTCAGAATCTGTGGAAAAGTGAAGGAGCAGTTTGGTTTGTTTAGTGCCTTCTACTGCCTGTGAGGTGAACTGCAGTCAACTCAGTTTTATTTCTATTTCTTCGTTCTTTTAGATATTGTTGCAGTACACAAAATCTGCATGTAGATTTAGATCCATATTAATAATAAGTAATAGAATCCTGTTCAGAATATGAAAAACTGTGCAATAACATACTGTATACATGGCAGCATAGTTTATTAGCGCAACAGAACACGAAGAAGAAAAGCTTAATGGGAACCTGACTCAAAATCAAAGACACTAATCTGAGACACCAGATTGCTGTGTTTTCATGTAAATCTTTACGTCCACTGCAACCCGTAGTGACGAGGCAACCAAAGATCGTTTATTTTCAATAAGAGAGTGCAACTTCCGACAAGGGGGGTCGTGGTGGCTTGGTGGCTTGGCATGTTTGCCTCACACCTCCAGGGTTGGGGGTTCGATTCCTGCCTCCGCCATGTGTGTGTGGAGTTTGCATGTTCTCCACGTGCCTCGGGGGTTTCCTCCGGATACTCCGGTTTCCTCCCACGGTCCAAAGACATGCATTGTAGGTTGATTGGCATCTCTAAATTGTCCGTAGTGTGTGATTGTGTGAGTGAATGAGAGTGTGTGTGTGCTCTGCAATGGGTTGGCACTCCGTCCAGGGTGTCTCCTGCCTTGATGCCCAATGACACACAGGCTCCCTGTGACCTGAGAATAGATCGGATAAGCGGTAGACAATTAATGAATGAACTTCCGCCAACATGAGCGATAGCGACTGTTGGTAACTAGATGTTTTTGTGTCCAGCGATGCGACAAATTTGAGACAAAACTGCATCCAAATATGGAGTGATTTGGTGCACCGACTTGGTACAAATGGTATTGAAGATATTAAAGTGCAGATTATCTGTGGTAAAGAGCACATACTGCTTCTCCTTTATCTCATAGATTGCACTAAATCTACAAATGGACTGTGTTTTAAGGAAAAGTGGGTGGAGCTTATAAGCCAGAGGCGGGGCTTATTTCAAAGCTAAAAGAAAATTAAGCCGTAGCCAAAATGTGAAGAAAGCTAATGGATGGAGAAAGCTGTTTCTTACTCAAATGTGGCAAAAAATATTAAAGGGTTGTTTAGAAATTCTTCTGAAAAGTTTTTTGGCAATATTTATTGGCATCAGAACAAATTGAAGAATTACTTCTGATCACGTAGTGTAAACATTTATAGTAGAAATGACGGTGGCAATATAAAAATGGTAAAAATAAATAAATAGATCTAAAGTGGTTGTTCAGTGACATAATCAGGGAACCTTAATTTATAGCATCCCATGTTAGCTTAACAATCTTTCCACATTTACTGGATAATAAGCCTCAGGTCTTAGAAATATAAACAGACGTAAGAGGCTGAAGTCTTTGCTTATACAATCCAGGGATCCGAACTCACAACATGCAGATGGATTGTAGCGAATCGTATTTATGTTTGGGGTCAGAAACAAATTGCATGAGTCGAGGTGAATTAGAGAGAGAATCGGCCTGAGAGAGAGCGTGTGAGCAGAATAATGAGGCTGTTCTTTTGATCATTTATGCTAGCTTATGATGATGGGCTTACTTTTGTAAAGGTGACATGGTTCTAAAGTAAAACCGATGTCATTTCAGTGCTGTTGTTGCCGTAATACATGCATGTGCCATTGTGTTTACGTGGTTTCTGAGCATGCGGGTTCGTACCTCGCCCCCGGGCTCTACGTTCTCTTGCCTTCCGCTGTCGGCGCACGTCCTCATGAGAGCCACGCTGAATAAAACGTCCAATATAAATACTGTAAACAAGCGAGCATCTCTCTGATATGATAATGTGCCAAGCAGCTTTTGTTGTTATGCAAATGGAGTGGACTGCATCAGTAATCACTTTCAAGCCTTCAGCGAGGAAAAAGACGAGAGGCGTTGGAAGGGTAGTGGTGGTGGGGGGTTGGTGGATGGGTTTTGGTGGGGGGCTCTGAGCAAAGCGCCGAACAAAACAAAGAGGGGCTTCAGCATTCTTAGCATCGCTCGGGCTGTCTGCAGCATCACGCTGACCTCGGATCAGCCTGACTGAAGGCGAGGTCTAAGGTCACGGTACTGAGCTTTGGGCAGGTTCAGTCCTGGTAGACCTGTGGAAAACCTCCGTGGAGTGATGGAGTGATGGCTGCAGGATGTAAATGCCTTTAGTACCCTTAAATATGCACCCTGTCTGACTGATTTGAACCTCAGTGGCTCTGATCTGATGGTAGTCTTATTGTTAGGTCTAAATATTTCGATACATATTGATTTCGATTATATTATGAGAAGCTGTAGAATGCTCATGCTCTCGGTGCTTTTAAAGATTAGAATGTTATGTGGAAGACTTAAAGTTGTCTTGGTAGTTCAAGTCATTTCCATTTTCTAAAGAGGATTTGTTTATCTTTCCTTTATTCATGTTCAGTAAACTCGTTATCTTGCTTGTGGTTACTGTGTACTGGGAACACTGGGCTTGATGTGGGAATACCCTTTTTCCGTCTCAGGGAATGATGCACACACATACACACACTCCTTCACACCAAGGATAATTTAGAGTAGTCAATCCACCTTCTGTAATAATTTTTGTTTCTTGTTATCTCAAGCCTTTGCTTTAGATAACCATCCACCTATCCATCTATCCGTCCGTCTATTAATCCATCCATCCGTCCATCCATCTGTCCACACGTCCATCTATCCATCCTTTCATCCAGCCATCCATCTGTCCATCCATCCATCCATTTTCTGTACCATTTATCCTACAGAGAGTCACAGAGAACCTAGATTCCATACCATGGGAATCGGGGCACAAGGCATGGGACACCCTCGATGGTGTTCCAACCCATCACAGGGCACAATCACACACGTACACACACACACACACAGCCACACATTCACACAATAAGGATAATTCAGAGATACCAGTCATCCTATAACGTATGTCTTTGGACCGAGGGAGGAAACCGGAGTACCCAGAGGAAACCCCCAAGGCACAGGGAGAACATGCAAAATCCACACACACAGGGCAGCGGCAGGAATCTTACCCCCAATTTGTGAAGGTGTGAGGCAAACACGCTAACCACTAATTCATCTTCCTATGATATCTGTCCAAATTTTACTATTTTTCAAAATCTTCAGTCTGTCTTCATCTCATTATTGATTTAACATAAAGAATATGGATTCACAACGAAGACCAAAAACAGAGCTTCTCATGCTGGAGAGTAAAGAAGAGACATCAATCTGTTTGCAGACATCATTTAATACTTAATGAGCTATGTGTATAGGTATTTATGTTAGTGTAACATTGCAAAACAGTAATTGGTAAAATACATCTTTTCAATTCAACTGAATTTTGTTTATATTAGTACTTCTTAACAAAAGTCACAAAGCAACTTTACAGAAATGTAGAGTACAGTTTGTAGATTTAGATCCCTAATGAGCAATCCAGAGGAGACAGTGACACAAAAACACACTTACTGAGATGTCACATGGAAGAGGAAGAGAACCTCTGACTCTATATAGTGGGATTATTAATCATTCCTCTTCTACAGCTGCTTACTGTACAGCGGAGCAGTACTTGGCATGTTTATAAGATGTTCAGTGTGAGCATATTAAAGTCCTGGGATGAGCCCAGGACAGTGTTTATGAATACAGCAGCAGTTCTTAGGTACAAATCTACACTTTAGCAATACAGTTTACTGACTGACTAAGTTTCATTTCAAAGGAAATAAAATCAGAACATCTCTGTAATAGAGTGAATGTTTTATACACTGACTGTTCATGATTCTGAAGGTTATCAACCTTAACTCCTAAACCATGCGCCAAGGGTCATTTTGATCCAAATAGACCACAGGATTTGTCTCTCTGATCTCTCTCTCACACTGCCGTCACGTAGGATGCCAACCCAAGCTTATCCTGACACACGCTCACCATCGAGTGACAAAAAAAAGACACACAAGTCGTGCTTTATTGGTTTGGTTTATTGCTTCACTTTCTTGCTTATCCACTCACACACCCACACACACATAATGCATAGACGGACACATACAAATAGCTCATTTAGGTCTCATGAGTGAAACAAATTTCCATGTAGCACGGGGTCTTATTTTAACAGCTCCAGTTTGTTTTAAAGTCCAGCCACAGCGTTCACAAACTCGATACTTTACACCGTGTATAATGAGGCAGGTGTGCTTTCGAGCAGTTCAGCCAAGCCTTTTTTTTTTTGTGGAAGGCAGGAGATTAATGGGCTCGCAGACTGAATGTGATGGCGTAGGCCGGCTCAGATCACACTGCGTGTAAGGTCTTGAAGGTGCCGTGGCGAGAACATGTTCTGAAGTAGACAAGCTCGAGGCAAACTCCCTGAACCGGAGCTCACCAGGCTTTTACAGCTAATTGTGTCATGCTGAGACGCACATAGACAGGTGATAGTGCTTCGGGTTCAGCGTTTGCGGAAAATCCTTTCTGAGCACAGCTGGACTGATCACTGACGGTTTAATGCAAGCTTTGAATGGTTAAAAAAATTGTGTGGTTTCCCGCTTTCTGTTAGTAGTTAGTATCAAGAAACGTCCTTGTCCATTCATTTGCTTCTTAGCTCTAATGGCTCCCATGACCCTCATTTCACAGCTTGAGCTTTATTTTTATTCGATGCAGAAGTGTTTTTATTTCACTTCCTCATCATGGGTTTGCGCTCAGAGTCGAGCTTGTTGACCAGTTTGCCTTAAAATAAAGCCTTGAATTGACAGGTGAAGGTTTTGGTTGGTAAATCTATTCATATATTTTGTCTTTAATGGCTTATAAATAATGTACAGTGTGGTGAAAAGTGAGAGTTACATGTACAGTTGATTTATAATTTTTCTACGGCAGCACATTCTGAAGTGTTTTATTCCTCTTAGACCACAGCAATTCCTCTATTATTGAAAAAACAGCATATTGAGCTATACACTAAATCTATTTATAGGTATTTTTAATGCTGGGACTCATTCATGAAACAAGTTAGTTGGTCTTTTACTCATTCACCTCTTTTTTCTTTCTCTCTCTCTCTCTCTCTCTCTCTCTCTCTCTCTCTCTCTCTACGTATAAGTTCTCCATGGTGAAGATTTTCCGGACATTTCGGACTGTTACAAAGTGCTGACCCTGGAGACTTCTTTTATAAATAATAAATAAACGTTTTCTTACACTGCTTTACCAAATCAATGATCATCATTATTTCCTTTGTTAAATGCCCAGACATTTTTAAAAATACATTTTTAATGAGTCTAAGTTTATGTGGGATGTCAGTAATTATAGTAATAATAATAATAAGAATAATAATAATAATAATAATAATAAAATTTATTTTTATTGCTGTTCAAGATACTCCAAGACACTTTACATAAGTAAATAATCATAAGACAACACAATAAAGCCATACAGCAGTAATCACATAAAAGTAATCACATTAAAAAACAAAATAAAACAGCTTTAATCAAACATTAAAAGCAGTTGAAATGATGATGATGAACACAAGCTGTCCAGCACCAAGATTCAAGATTTTTATTCAAGATTCAGGATTTTTATTTGTCACATACACAGTTATATACAGCCTACAGCTTGCAGTGAAATGAAAACCTGGCCACTTCTCCTAGACTGTGCCTATAAATCAATTACATTTAAAAAGGAATGAATGGAAGTAAGAAGAAATTAGAAGTGCTAATAGAATGTGATGTGCATTATGGTACATGTTACATGTTGTAGCATGATGTGCAATTATGTTACGGTTTAGATTGCAGAAACATCACAGAATGGAGACTGATGTATTTAACATGCAGTCGAGTAACACGCAGTAACGTGATGTAAAGTGCAGTGTGCAGAATTACAATGGAGTCTTTATGGAATCCTTTAGGGACTCCGGCAGACCAATCAGATTGGAGAATTTAGCAGCACTGTGGGATCATTTACATGAACTGTGATCACAATTTTGCTTTTCTCAGTTCATTAAACAGTATTAGCTGTGATATTGGTGGTTTTAGCTAAAACTAGTGAATTATTTGTATGTTTTTGGTTTTTTTTGTTAGTCAATTTTCTCTGTTCAGGAAGACATGAAGAACTGTTTACTGAGTTGTACACTATGGTTGCATATTTATATATTTGTCTATTTTTGCTTTAAAAACATTCTACATCTTTACATTTTAGAGATTTTTTAATCGTGTGAGAAAATACATGATTAATTATGATTATATTTATATCATACTATTGTAACTTTTATAAATTGTAAATAATGGCAGTTATTTATTATTATAAATATTATACATGATTATAAATAACTGCAGTTTCAAAATTAAGTGATATAATCATTGTTGTTGTTATGCAAACCTACTATTAATGCTATATAATATATATATTGTATATTGCTGTTATTTATGTTCCTAACTGTAAGAAAGTAGTTTTCCTGTCTCTAGATAAATGCAGGAATGAACCACTCTGACAATCCCAAACATATCTTGGAGGACAGAAGAATCTTTCTACTTCATGTCTAAGTACAAAAAGAGAGAAAAAAAAGCAAAACAAACCACATAAGCAACATCTTCGTGCCATCTCTGGCAGGTCAGTATCCACCTGGGAGTTGAGCAGAAAAACAAGACGACTCCACCGAAATTGTTTTTTCGCCCCTTTTGCTTTTTGTGATCACACCAGCCGTATTACCAGGGGCCATTTGAGCTGACCCAAAAAAGAGACAAAAGAAAAACAAACCCATCAAACAGGTTACATTCTCCTTGATCCCCAGCCGAGATTAGCAGGCCTCGTACACGTCTGCTCGGACTGACTGTGTCTCTTTCTACGGGCCGAATCTCCTGGCAGCAGTGATTTAGTCTGGGAGCCGGAGCCTGCTGATAAGGGCAGGAGAGAGCACCGCTCCCGTTTGCTGGAAACACAACACTGATTAACAGAAAGCGAAAAAAAAAAATAATACGAGCATGTCTCTGAGATAGGGAGTCTTCTGTAGGCAGGTAAACACACACCAGGGTGCGGTATTTGAGGAGCAAAAAAACTGGGATTTTATTGTTTGCCTCCAGTTTTCAGCTAGTTGCCCCATTTTTTTCCAATTTGTTTGTTGCCTGCCCACAAGCCCATATCATGTGACAGCCACCAATCTGTAGAGACTAGAGCTTTTTCTATTTGAGTTTAGATTCAAACAGTCTTGACATATTCCTAGATATTAACTACCTTTCAATTGAAACAGAAGTACAGGAAGTCAGCAATATTGTGTATATATATATATATATATATAAAATGTGATTTTTTTTTCCATTTCATGGTTGTAGCAATAGCTTGTGACTGTAGGCTCAGGAAGTCGAGCTCTGCGGTAGAAAACCACCCATTGTGCAGACAGCGTGGGCAGCCGTCTAGCCAGTAGCACTGCAGCGGTCACACACAACATAAAACGAATTTAACTACTTTCCGACAGCTCGAAAGCTTTCCCAACTTTTTTTTTTTTTTGCATGCATTCTGCTGTATCGACAGCGACTATACAGCATTATAGAGCTCGGTGACGGTGAGTCACTGACAGCTAAAGCGCAGTTCGGCAGAGCCGCATGCCGCAGCAGCACCCTGTTACATCCCACTGACAGTGTGACTGACCACAGCACATTCGATTTCCTGAGCAGATCAGACAGCACACTGACATTTCTGGTATTTAGTGAGGGTGAGATCTAAAACGTGGCTTTTGTCTTAAGCTGTGGATTCCAATTATCGGCTTTCAAAGGTCAGAATTGAGGGAATTTGGGGGCCGGAGATTTGAGGATACCGGACACTTTCAGGCGTCCTGGATGGTATGCTGGGTGTTGGACCACCTGTGACTGTAAATCACTGTTTATTGGAATATTTCAGCGAAAATGGCGTGTCATGTTTGAATATTGTAGAAATCTGATATAGAACCGGAAATATCTGTAAGCTTGACTTAAGCCACTTCTTAAGAAGCTAAATATTTTATCACGGTTACAAAATCAATGAATATTTTACATTTAGCATGTTTTTTTGAGTCATGTTTTGGAGACGCAACATGGAGACGCAACTAAGCACAAAGACAAAGGACGGCACTGTAGTGGTGTAGAAATGCACTGTGTTCTGAATATAAGATAAATCAGAAAGAGAAAATAAAGGGTACATGCATGAGATTACGTTAGCATTTATTCCTCTGTGCTTGGATGATTTTAGTTATTTTTACACGCACCTGCCAAATCTTTGTTTACCATTATCCTTCACAGGATTTCTGACCAATGGATGAATGAGAGGTTTACAAGGACATTAAACAAACATTAAACAAACCAATAAACCAAAGATATTCTTCCTGATTCAGACTCAGCAAATGGACTAATAGGTTTGAAAGCAACCTTATGCCCTGGGATTTAAAATTGATCTGCGCAGATGAAGGTTTTTACCAGAGGCCAAAAAATGGAATTTGCACCTGTTTTGGTTGTGTCTTTGTTCTTCAGTGAATTTCTTTGTCATGTCACACTCCACAGTGGTTGTTAATGACTCATATGAAAGTAGACACTCTGGGCTTTAAGAATTTCTAGTTCTTCTGTTTTTACCTAGCCTACTAAGGGCAATATATTCATAGAAACCCTCGAAAAAACAAACAAAAAAAAGTTTTCTTTCACACAGATGTTTCTATTTTCAAAGTAAATGATGATATCAAACCCATTTCTGCTTTCTGAGATGCCCCAAGTGCTTGTGCAGCTAAAATTTGAAGGTGTGATCTTCAACCATTAAAATTCAGAGGTAAAAAAAGGGTTGGGGGTTCGATTCCCACCTCCGCCGTGTTTGTGTGTGTGTGTGTGTGTGTGTGTGTGTGTGTGGAGTTTGCATGTTCTCCCCGTGCCTCGGGGGTTTCCTCTGGGTACTGCGGTCCAAAGACATGCATTGTAGCTTGATTGGCGTCTCTAAATTGTCTGTAATGTGTGTGATTGCGTGACTGAATGAGAGTGTGTGTGTGCCCTGCGATGGGTTTGCACTCTATCCAGGGTGTTACCTGCCTTGATGCCCAATGACGCCTGAGCACAGGCTCCCCGTGACGTGAGAATAGAACGGATAAGCGGTAGACAATGAATGAATGAATGAATGATTCATAAACAGGACACATTAGGGATTCCCTGTGATGGTATGTGATATATTTATGTAATGTATATTATGTAGTCTAGTGCTATTGATGAAGAAGAAAAAAAATGTGGCAAAAATATTGTGTAGTATGGCACAATACAACATAAAATAACAAATATCGTATTAAAGACCGGCTTTAAGGTGCCTTGAATCAACCCTCTTACAAATATGTTTCTTCTTTATTCCTAGCAGCTAGTTACATTTCCTCATTCTGTCATCAGCTACCAGCCGTTAAACAGCACATTCACCGGTGTCCATAAAAGTGAAGGCGAACTCTCAGTGTCCAAAAAGCATAACTAATTAAAACTAGCATAGCTAATCTATCAGGAGTGTGATCATAGTGATGAGCTGAAACAACAGACGTGCAATCAGTCTCTCAACACGAGATGAAGGAGCACCTTGTCTTAGTCTTATAAAGGAGTCGAGACATCAAGCTGATGCTTTTCCCTAGACCTCATTTCCTATGCTCTTTAATAGAAAATTTGCCTTTTCTTCTGCTGGAATATCAATAGGCTTTTGTCATGATGTCATTGTCATATAGCATTGGTGTATGACGGCTTCAGAAGAAAATCCCTCCTAGTTCATTTTCCTCCTCTGTCTTCTATTCATTTGTCCATTACATGAGCCACATACAAAACAAAGTCTCCATTCAACGTCGAAATAGCAGAGAAGTTCGACCAGCCCTCGTCTCCTTGTTTTTATAATAATTTATTTAGTCATCCGTTCACACCCAAAAATCAATTCCAGAGGTAATAAAATAAGACTCTGGGCTGGAATTAGGGCGGTAATTGGGGCATTTTTTTTTTCAGCACAAGTCCTTAATGAGATTTAGCCGCTGTAAGAAGCCGATTCTGCCCTTTTATGCCGGCAACTCTGGCCCTGTTTGTTTTTGATGGCTTTATGCCATTAGACACATGCTAATAGAATTCCTCCACAAAATTGACTTCATTCTTACTCTCATGGAGCAAATTGTGCCCTAAGACGAGCAATAATTTCTCCAGACTTCTCTGAAACAACACTGTCTTTTTTTTCACTCCATTCTCTCCTGTTCCTCTCTTCTCTGTTTAGCTCGATTTAGAAATTTTGCTGGTAAACCTCGTTAGATGTGGCGAATGACGAGGCCCGCCATGTCTGCTGAGACAATTGCGCTCTAAAACGGGTGACGAGCCTTTGCCCCAGCTTTTGTTTGAATCCTCTGTAGAACCATATGGCCAGCCAACGAAGAGAAGAACTGGAAGCTACGCCTTTCTTTTCAGCATTAGCAGACAGTGTTCTGCTTTTGTGAGGCTCGATGTTGCATTTTGTTAAAAGAATGGCTTGCGTGATGAGGACAAAGCCTGAGCTGTAGTAAAGCAAGCCGCCCACGTTAACATGGCGGGCACGCAATTCCATAGATTGATGAATAGTTTATGATAAATTTGTCACCTTGGCAGTGCCTTTGGCTTTTTTGATTGTTCTGTTGCTTCTGATAAGGCGGGTAAAGCCGAATGTACAGCAGTTTTGGTTTTATGTTCTGAAGTTATATGCGGGTGTGTGGCAGTTAGACCTTTAGGCTTATTCTACCATTACACCCGGTCTGAAACACACATTATTCACAGCACTGGTGCATTATGTATCCAATATGCAACCTGTCTACCATTCCTGCTTTACATGACGTTATATACTGGTTAAAAGAACGCCTCTTCTCACACACTCTCAGGTTCTAAGTGTAGTCCACATCATTGTTAAACTGTCTGCACTTTTCAGTCTGTCATCGCTCTTCACTCGTCCCTGTCTTTCTCTCTTTCTCTCTCTCCTCTACTTTGGGTCAAGGCTCTCGGCGCCTCAGCAATCCCCGTCACGGCCGCTTCACAATGTCACACGCAGGTTCTTTTCTCCTGCTGTCACGGTCTGTTCATCACTGTATGTGTGTGTGTGTGTGCGTCTGTGTGTGTGTGTGTGTGTGTGTGTGTGTGTGTGTGTGTGTGGTGTGTGTTGTGGGGGGCTCCTGTGTCTCTACTCTATCTCCATTTGTAGCTGCTGGAAATAAATATACATGTTTCACGCGAGGCATTTAGTTATATACTAATTATATGTTAAGACTGGGGGTTGATAATTACAATGCTTTGACTTTCTTTTTTTTACATACATGCACACAAATAAAGCAATTATCATATATGTGGTTGTGTGTAAATCTCTTATTACATCATTAACGATCAGATGTATAAAAGATACATTATAGTCCTTCAGTGGGACTGATAGGCACAGAAGCCACACCTCCTACACTGTGACTGATAGGCACAGAGGCCACACCTCCTTCACTGGGACTGATGGGCACAGAAGTCACACCTCCTTCACTGTGCTATACTACCTTCAGTTGTTTGGTAGATTTATGCACTGTATGTGATGACATAAGAATATTTTTAAAGCATTGTATTTTTCCTCGTTTATCTAGCTTGACTAAAACCTGTTCTTCAAATGATTATTTATTAATAATTGCCTCTGGATGATTTGTCTTAATTTGAGGAAAAAAGCACTGTGACACTACTGGTTTGTTTGCCACCTCTTCAATGTGTCAGGCGATGAAAAGGGTTCCAAATGACAACGAAACACCAAAACACAGGGAGCTCTGAGCAAAGCACCTGGAGGCACAACAAATAGCATCAAAGGAAGGAAACACTGCCTTGCCATCCTCTGTGATTTCAGCTGCCCCAGTGATCATGGGCAAAACTGACCACAAGGCTTTGATGGCTACTGAGTGACACTGGCACTGACATGCCTAAGTACTAAGTAGATTGTTCATTTGATTTCCTTCAGTAATATAAATTACAGTTTTCTACACATTCCACCATCTGTCATTTAAATATTAGCAACTCAATGGCTGAATTTGCCAACGGGATAAAAACACGTAATGTGGACCACCAACATCCAGCCAATATAGACATTGAGGCTAAAGACATAACATGGACCACCAACATCCAGTCAGTCTTGAAAAGGAAACAAAGGACAATGTAGACCTCTAGCATCTAGCCAATGAGGGCACAGTGGGGAAAATACCTAATGTGGACCACCAACATCCAGCCAACCAGGGCAGAGTGGCAGAAACGCACAATGTGGACCTCTGTCTATCTGCCAATCAGGACACTATGAGAAAAATCTATAATGTGGGCCGCCAATGCCCAGCTAATCAGGACAAGGAGACAAAAACACAATACATGGACCACCAACATCCAACCAATCAAGACGGTGATAAAGAGGTGGCTTGGAAACATAAGATGGACACTCAAATTCCAACCAATGAGGGCACCGTATCATAAACCCACAATGTGGACCACCACCACCCAACCAATCAGTACAAAGAGGGAAAAACATGAAATGTGGACATCAAGAAAAATAAGGACAAGAAGACAAAACACATAATGTGGACCACTGCCATCTATCCAATCATGGCACAGTGGTGGAAAATCATAATATAGACCACCATCATCTAGTCAATGAGGGCATGGAGGCAAAAACACATAACATGGGCCATAATCAGGTCAGAGAAGTGGAGCATTTAGTGTGAACAACCCAAGAACTCAGGTTATCTGGATTTTATAATAGCTAGTTCTGGCAAAATTGCTGACTACTCTCTAAATTTCTCATCAATTCCTGTGTGTTTTTACACTCCACAAGTCGTGCATTGATCGAAAGGTGCAGAGGTGAGTGACATCATCCCTCTCTATCACAGCATTAAAGAACCAGTGATGAAAAATATCTAATTAGGGTTCTATAGTATGATTCCCATAACCATCCTTGACCTCGCCTTTATCTATAACTTCTAGCTTTGTTTTCGTTAGCTGATAATGAGGTGTTTTGCCCTTCTCCCCTCTAATTAAGGGAGCAGTTATAGCAGCAGTGAGAATATGAAAGTAGCCTGGTACTAGGTGAGAGCGTGATGTCAGAACTGTTCGGATTCAAGAAATAACATCACCCCCTTCCTCCTTTCCTTGTAGTAGTTGTGAGAATTCTCACTTTTTTTCCCTCCTTTTTCCACATTAAAGCTGAATTTGGTTTAGATGTTTAAACAGCCATCTCCAAAGGCTGCTGTGTGCATGCTGCATAATTAAAGCCTCTATTGAATTTTAAGGCGCGCTTTTCGGAAAAAGCGATGAGCGCCGTTTTCCCTCACTGCCTGTCTGTTTTTTGCAACGAAGGGCCCCTCCTTCACTCCCTCTCTCGCTCTCTCTCTCTCTCTCTTTCTCTCTCTCTCTCTCTTTTCTCTCTCTCTCTCTCTCTCTCTGTTCTGTGCTGCACGTCAGGCCTTCGGTTAATCATTCATCAGCATGACAAGCTATCTATTTTTATTGGTGCGAGGGCCTCTATCTGTCTCTCTTGCTCTCATGCCGAAACATGTCGAATAACTTTCCCTTTCACACTCTTGTTTTGATAGAGCGGCAAGCTGAAGAAAGAGAAATATTTAAATCACAAATGAACAGATCAACTGACGCGAATGCAATAGACTGAGGGGAGAAAGTGGGCGAGGAAGCTCAAGTCGAAGATCGAGTGGAAAGAAAAGCGAGGGGGAGAGAATGCCGGCGAGGCCAGCGTCGAATTTAAAGTGCGAAATGATTAAAAGCTCTTTAGGGGAACGAGAGGCCGGAAGTGGTTGGGAGCAGCATATTCGCTGTAATAAATAAAGCATTACTGCTAAGGGCTGGCTGTTGAATGGTAATACAGAGAGAGAGAGAGAGAGACGGAGAGAGAGAGGGAGGATGTACCATGAAAAAAAACATACTGCATCACTGAAAGAAGTGTACAAGACAAGATCCCAGCTCTTTTTTTCATCCCTCCTTCCTCCGCTTTCTCGTTCTGTGCTTTTAGCACCGGAGGGCTGGATTACACCGCTCCACACACTCCCTCATCTCTTGCTGAGCTAAGGAGCCTAAGCAAACTCTTCCAGGCTAACTGCAAACATCAAATATGTGTGTGTGTGTGTGTGTGTGTGTGTGTGTGTGTGTGTGTGTGTGTGTGTGTGTGTGTGTGTGTGTGTGAGAGAGAGAGAGAGAGAGAGAGAGAGAGAGAGAGAGAGAGAGAGAGTAGAGAGAAAGTGTGTGTCTAATTGTGTTTTATACAGTTCACAATCATAACTGCATTCATTATTACATCCATTAGCCTGTAAAGGTGACTGCTTAGACCCTTGGAATGATGAAGGGACCCTGTGTGGTACTTTCTTTGCTTTTATCGCTGATGTCTTTTCCTTACATTGTGGGGAGATTTGCACACAATGAGGCAATGCTTGAAAAGGTTTTCTTCATAGATAAAATTGTTTTAACTGTTTCAGTAAGCTTTGGTCTATGTTGCTTTATATGTCTTGCGAGCTAGTTCTAGATAGCTAGCTTGCTCCAGGAAGCTAGTGAGAGATTAGCTAGCCATGCTTTGTTTTGTAGTTGCTAGAGCAATATGTAGGCTAAGCTCATGTGCCTAGCAAGTTTTATTTTTCTTCCCTATAAATCAAATTAGTCAAATTCCTTTGACTGTTTAAATAATCTTGGTCTATGGTGCTTCATATATCTTGCTAACTAGTCCCAGCTAGCTAGACATTAGCTAGTGATGTTACCTTCTTTAGGCTAAAATTCATCTAATATATCTAAATAAGCATATATTGTTAGGCTGTTTCTAAAGTTGCCTTATGAAGCTGAGACTTTAGAAGCAGACTGGGTGTTTGTGTATTGTTTTTTGCACAGTAGGCACAGGCTATACAAGATTTATTGCAAATATAATAGCACACTATATAATCTATATAAAATAGTCTAATGGTTAATGTCCACAAAGGCAAATACAGGTTTATGGTAAGCCACAGATTGCCGGTAATCAGGTTCTCTTTCAGATCATGTAAGATCTTTAGACACATGTTCATGTTTTGCATGTGTATATGTGCATATATTTAGCTCTCCCTGCCCTGCTCAGACATCCAGCTTAGTTTAACCAGCTGCCAAATCACAGGCTGAGCTAGTCAAACTGGTAGACAGTCTCTGCCAGCTGTTAAGTTCTGGTAGATAGAAACTATTTCAACACAACTAATGCAAGTTTTTTTTCCCTTTTTCTCACGAAGAATAAATAAATAAATAATACAAAAGTAAAGCAATTAGGAAATCTGAAATGTCCTCCTGATGACAGGAATACGGGGACATGAAGATCAGGGTAACATATTTTGAAGTTGAAGGACTACTCCAGCTTTTTTCAAACTAATTGCTATCCACCACATCTGCAGCATATGTGTGAATACTACAGAGAAGAATTTCAGCAAGATTTTTTTTTTCCCTGAAGGAAAGCGTTTAAAGCATGCTTATTCACTTGTAATTGAAGTCTAAGGTGAGGCGTCAAATTCCGCGAATAAACCAGTTTCAAAAAACGTGATTCTATAACGTGAATTTAAAGCTCCTTCCATTATACTTGAACAATAAACGTCGTAGGATGAGACGGACATGAAAGAAAGTCTGAACAGAGCTGTTTTGATGCAGTTTCATCCAATTTTCCAATACCAGAGAAATCCAGAGAAAAGTCATTCTAATTACTTGCACTTAAAGGACACATTTTATAGATTTAAAGCTCAATTTACAAATATCTTTGACTGATCAGCCAAAAAGTTTTGCAAAACACGATATGAATGTGTGGCACGACTCTGCAAGGAGGCAAAGAAATTACACGGTCTACACAGACAAGCTAAATGGCGTGAAACAAGGAACAGGTGACCAGAATCAGGGAAACAAGACCAAAAACAGAAACCAAAACAAACACGAGCACATGGTGCTCGTTACCATGGGAACAATGATGTGGGGAGAAACCGTGACATCTTATGGGTTAGGCTTGATATGTTTGGGCATAGCTGGATTTAGCAATGACGGTATTTACAAGACTTGTGTGTGTGTGTCTGTGTGTCTGTGAGTGTATGTATGCATTGTCATTCCGAGTTGTCAATTGATGTAGCTTTCTTACCCACAATTCCCCTTGTGCTGCCCCCCTCTGGGCCCTGTGACATTTCGGGAGACTGCTTCTCCATGCCTTGCTGGCTGTTGCCAAGGCTGTCATTGTGATACACATACACACACACACACACAGACACACACACACATACACACTTTAATTCAGAAATCCATGTTGGGTTTTTTTCGTCCTATCTCGAGCCAAGTCTCCACTCGTTTCCCTTACCTCCCACCCTCACCCCCCTTCTTTGCTGCTCCTCTTCTTCTTTCATTTAACTCCCAGGCTGGATGCGTCACCGCTTGCTCTGCATAATTAAAATGAGTGTGAGGGGATGGAAACTGTGGAGCGAGGCAGAAAAAGAGTGCCAAGCCAAGGGAATGGCAGAGAAAGTAGAGGGAAGGAGATGAAACACGGCCGAGCTGGAGGAGTCGGGAAGGGGGGGGGTGACAGGGGGTGTGTGGGGCGTCTCACATCACTCTGCTGGAGAGGGCAACGTGGGAGCAGCTGCAGGAGAGTGGAGAGATGCTGTCTGTCTCTTTCCCTCTCCCTCAATCTGTCTGTCACTCCATCTCTCTGCTTATACATCCCCTTCCTAGCTTCTTGGGCTTCATTTGTTTAATAGCTGCTGCTAAGAACCGAATGTGCGTTCTTCTCAGTCATGGTCAAGATAAAAGTCAAAGAGTTTGAGTACTGTTAGCATTGTCCGTCTGTTTTTCTGTGATTTGTTTATAATTCCGTTTATCATTTCAAACGATTGCATGAAAATTCGTTGGTGTTTCGATTTCCTAATTAAGCAGATGAAAACAGTGGTGTTACTAAGTCATATTACAAAGAGATGGTGGCAAGTGTTCACAGTGTTCACAAAAGCTGTCGTGTTAAAGATATGTTAAAATATCAATATCCCCTTTTGCTAGCATGCCGTGTTGTTATGACTGTGCAGTCATTATCTAGCTAATTAATTTCCTCTCCTTCTTGATAACAGAATTTCATCAAGTGCTGATGTCTTTCTGATGAGGCGTAGTACCCATCTGTCGTTTGAACCACACTTACCTTTCTTCTTTTCTCTTTCTTTCTCTTACATCTCTCTGCCTATGATGTCTTGGTGGAATCTGACGGTGCAGATGAATTTAAGCATTTGATTAATGCGTCTCAGTTGGGACTCTGAACCTCCATATATCAATCGAAGTGAGCAAGGAATTTCTATTTTGGGAAAATAAACAAAATAGTGGATGATAGTATGGGGGTGGCCAGCTCTTGATAATCAGCTACTTTAACCAGAACCTGCCATCCCACTGGAGGAACCACATTTCATGCTGACTTTAAGGCATCTCTACTTCCTGCTGTTTTGAGTGAGAAATGCACTTTGTTTCCTGTGAAACAAAAGATTTTGTTCTAATGAGCGCCATGTTTGGATACTCGGATAGTTTGTGCTGCTGCCAGACGAAATATTTGCTTTATAAGTTTTGTATGCAAATTTGTATTAGGAACATTTTTGAGTCTTCTGGCTCTGGTCACATCACAGTCAATTCAAGTGTGTCATTAACTGAGACTGTGCTAAATCTGGAGTAAAGTTATGTATCCATACATGTATATGGATGTAAAGTTATGAAAACACAGACAGGTTTTGTGGGAGTTTAGTGGTTAAGGGTTGTGGTAGTTTAATGGTTAAGGTACTGGACTACTGATAGAAAGGCTGTGCGTTTGAATCCCGGTTCCACCGAGCTTTCACTGCTGGACCCCTAAGTATGGCCCTTAACGCTCAGTTGTACAAGATAAAAAATGTAAGTTGCTCTGGATAAGGGTGTCTGCCAAATGCTGTAAATGTAAACATTTTATTGCAGGTTTCTATAGTAAGACCTTAGGTATTGAAGTAGCATGAGTAGGACCTTGTAGAGCTTGTGGATGGCAGGAAGGAGATTGTGTAACCCTCAGGATGACAAGAATGGAAGGTTGTGGGTCTTGAAATGGAAGGAGAAGGAGCTTCCGGCCTAGGGGTCTCTGTCTGGCCTTGTGGACTTTATGGGTCTCTTGTGGCCTTGTTGGTAGGGGTGGGAGGTTATGGACCTCAGATTGTCAGGTGTGGGAGCTTACTGACATTTGAATGGCAAGGGGAAAGGAGTTTAAGGGGCCTTAGGATGGCAGGAGTAGGAGCTTATGCAGAAGTGCAAATGAACGGCAAGAGTAGGAGCTTTTGGTTGGCAGGTGTAAAAGTCTTTGGTTCTCAAAGGTATCATGCTGGCAGAAGTAGAAGCTTGTGTGGCTCAAGATGGTAGGAAAAAGAGTTTATAGATGTCAGGATATCAGGAGTAGGAGCTTTTGGCCTCAATGGTTGCAGGAATGGGAGCTTGTAGTCCTCATTATGTAAGGAAAAGGAGCTCATAAACCTCAGGATGGCAGGAATAGGAGCTTGTGTGGCTCAAGATTGCAGGAATAGGACCTCATTGGATTCAGGATGCCAGGAGTAGGAGTTTATGCAGCTTAGGATGGTAGTACAATAGGAGCTCATAGGCTTTAAGGTGGCAGGAATGGAAGCTTGTGCAGCTCAGTATGGGTTGAAGTAGGAGCTTGTAGCCCTCTGGGGGTCTGGAATAGGAGGATGTGCACCTAGGATAGCAGGACACCAGTTTACCAGGGAAATGGTGTAGGTGCTTGTAGAGCTGGGGGCATTTCCAATATTTTCTAAAAGTTAAAAGATTCTTGATTTCTGTGGGGAAAAGTGAAAAGTGTGTCTATCCCAATTTTGAAAAACATTTACTGCAGGCAATTTGTCACTCAGTATAGAAAAAAATATGATCTATTACAAGCAAGTTTTGAGTCTCTGCATAATGTATTGCTAAATTTATAGCACCGTGTCTGTAGAGATACTGCGGTTCAAATGTGCAAACTATCTGTGCTTTTCAATGTTGTTAAATTAGCTAGTATCTTTGATTGAACAGAGATGCAGAGACACGAATGCTGATGGATTGGTGTCCCTCATGTCAGGAAAAAAGCCCTGCTTCTCTCAGTCTTGGCTAAGTTTTTTCCTCCTGGCTTCCAAAAACGATATTACTGTATCAGATTCAGACTGCCTGCTGAGGGAGAGAGAATCACTCACACTTAGTCCTATTAGATCATACACAAGTGCAGAAGTGAATTGGGTATCCCAGATCACCACTGCCTTCCTACGCCAGGCTACGGCCTCACCCGTACATATACACTCAATCGCTCTCAGATCCATCTCAGTGTCTTAAGGGAGTGTTGGTAGAAGAGGCCGGATGATATTCGTTTAGTACTTGGCACATTTTTCTCCATTAGGCCTGCCCCTGTCTCTGTGTCCTCTGCCCTGCTCTGTCCCCTGACGTCTGAGCTGCAGTCTCAGTCTCTGTATTGACGAGTCTGAGTGGAGGTCGAGTGTCTCTGTGTGTGTAGATGATTGGAGGATGGAGAAGATGAATGCCTGCCTTTAGGACAGATGAGATTTGGGGGGGTTAGTGAAGGCCAGGGCTGCTTTAGGGAAGACTGGGCCTCTGTCTTTTCTAATCACTGTGTAGCCCTGACCTCTCGCTCCAAGTCTTTTTCTTCTTACAAAAAAAATAAGCCAGTAAAAAAAAATCGAGATGTTTATGCTAGGGTAATGAATCCCAGTGGAAAAGCACTTGACTGGCTGAAAGAAGCAGCAGTTCAGAAGTTCAGCTTTCAGAAGAAGCTTTTAGGATAGCTCTAAGTCTAGGTTAAAATCTTGAAGACTTTTCATCACTCATCAAAGGAGAGTCATCGGTTGTAGTAAATAGTTTTCAGTTCAAAATCGGAGGTTTGCCAGCTTAATGTTAGCTGTCATAGGGATATAGGTTGGTTTAATGGTGAGGAAATTATATCTCCCACAAGATCCATGACATCACCAGTTCCTGGTTCCAAACCAGCAGTATTTTTGGGTTGTAACCAAACCAAATTTTGGCTATTTTATGTTTAAAATATGGAGAGTGGTTTGAGATTAGACTCCAAAACCAGCACATTGTCAGTGGGAAAAGGCTACCACAAAGTGACTGTTTAAGCAAGGACCCTAAACCTCAACTGCTCAGCGTTGAGCTTTGACTGGAGTCTCTTTTCACTTTGGATGATGAAGCCTATGAAATATAAACATGTTTTAGTATTGAATCTTTATCACTGAAATGTCAAACATCCATACCTGAATAACTTCCACTGAACATTCCAAATCACCTGGACTTCTAAAACATTCACAAATGATCAGCCTTCATGACTTCAATTCAATTAAATTTTGTTTGTATAAGCTATTTACAATCTTGAGAGTGTTATAAACCTTTTTGGTAATGTTTTACAGGTTTACAGCAGATTTGTTGTGTCAGATGGAAGGATGGATCAGAAATCTAGGACAGCAGACATGTATTTAGACATATAGGAATGAAACATGCCGCTGGGAAATAAGCATCAGGGTAAAATAACAACAACAAAAAGATTGTTAGCTGTGATATTTATACTATTTTTAAACTGTTTTTCCTTGTACCTCAGTTTCCAGGCACCTTTTCAGGACTGAATTACCCTGTCTTAACATTCAATATAACCATACTCTTGCTCCAGTTCTATAAACTAGAAATTAATATGGTATAAGAAACATTTCCGACACAAAATGACCAAATGTCCTGATCCTGAAGAGGCCACGCACACTTTCTAGCATGTCGTCTAGCTGGCTAGCAGATTAATGTACATTAATTAATTTGTACATTTGTTCCTTTTAAAAATGCAGTCCATTCTTCCTTTTCATTCATCTCCTGAATAGTATCAATATCATGCTAATGACGTCTCTAACACTAACACTACTGCAGCAACTTTAAAGTTCAAAGCAGGAAGTGGAATTTTACGAAGAGTTGAGTGATACACTCAGTGCGGTTATAAGAATTATAGGCGCTCTTGGAACTCAGCTCGACCAATCAAATTAGTGGATCGGAACTAACTGTTGAATAAATATACAGTACACACAGTTGTAGAGCTTATAAACCATTTGCACAGCTTGCACAATGCTGGGATATAAGGCGTAGGAGCTGACATATAGCTTTAAATAGCTTTAAATATTGTATATATTGTATACGTTCAAAAGATGGTATAAAAGAACAAAGTCATGCATCAGCTGGTAATGAGACTGATGTCCCAGGCTTGAATCGAGTTGCCATCGCTGCCAAAATGATGGTGTCTCTTCTCGGTCTGCCAATCCCTGCATCAGATCCGGGTTCTGTTCTGGATAATCCTAAACACATAGAGGGAAGAAATTGAGACACACAAGTGACACATACTTCCAGAGACAAGAAGAACCAGACACAAGAGACAGTGTTTCCTCTTCTGGCTGCAAACAGATAGTAGTATTATAAATCATTCCAGTACACAGGACTAGAAGAATAAAGGGAATGTGTGTTGATTGGATGTTCAGTATGAGCATGAGAGTCCTGGGAGGAGCACCGGAAGGACAGTCTTTACGATTATACCAGTGTTTCATAGAAGGTCAAATCTGGTCACCCATCTCACCATCTCTGAAGAGTAATATGCCACTCTGAGTGTGCATTCAGAAAAAAGAAGGGGCATGGGAGACTAATCTAAAAGCACTAGAAGCCTTCATTCTTTTCCAAATTTTATAAAGATCAGAATAATGGTGTCTAATAACCGTACCAGAATGGCAGTGTGGTGATTTGGGTCTTTGGTTGTGTGACTGTGGATGTGCTGTATTGAATTAAAGTTCTCTCATCAGCATAGTGACAGAGACAGAGTGAGGTGATTTTGTGTGTGTGTGTGTGTGTGTGTGTGTGTGTGTGTGTGTGTGTGTGTGTGTGTGTGTGTGTGTGTGTGTGGGCCCTGTGCCATGCCTTGAGGCCTGGCTCTTATGAGGAGTAGAGAGAAATGAGGGCCGTTAAAGTCAGAGATTACACCCCGTTCCTCATTGATTAGTGTGGAAAAGAGATGAGTAGAAAGAAAGAGAGAGAGACAGAGAGAGAGAGAGAGAGACTGACAGACAGAGAGTGAGTGAGGGAGAGATACGGAGAGGGAGGGAAGAAGGAAAGGAAAAAGGGAGAGAGATAATTATATGGGCTTAATTATGTTTTTTGATAATCTACATCAAAGATAATGAAAGTCTTGGAGAGTTCCCAAAACTCTCCAGTGCTTCCCATAACCAAACCCCTATTCTTCCTTTTTATCCTTTCTTTTTCTTCCTTTTTACTCGTTCTGCTCCCCGATAGCACTAGAGAAGCTATTCCCCATACGTGCTCCTTAGCGGAATACTTTAATTTAGCAGCGCTGAACGCCGCCGTGTTCAGAGCCCGTAGCCTGTTTGATGATTCAGTAATGTCCGTGGCTCGTTCCTGCTTTCAGAACAAAAATACAAGCACAGAAGGAAGCAGCTTTAAATCTGTGTTTATAAACCTTTTTTTTTTTTTTTTTTGAAAGGCTCACACTGAATATCTATCTCTAATGCCACTTCAGTGATGAATTACGGTCAGCGCGTTCACTCTGAAAGGACTGAAGTGTGTATTGTAGAAAGGCATGTGTGTGTTTGTGTGTGTGTGCTTGCAGCTATGTTTAAAGTAATTTGAATTTGATGTCTCTGTGCATCCATTGTCTTGTGCAACCGATGGCTTTCTGAGCACGCGTGTGTTTTGAAGGACACAGTTAGAGTGTGTATTCATGCGTGAGGAAAGGGAGGGAATTCTCCGCTCTCCTCTCTCCGGTCTCGACTGATGTGTCACTACACGTGTGTATAGCGTTAATGTAAAATGACTGATTATAATGTCAGCTCAGCTCTGTCTGAGGTAATCCCGATTGTCCCGTCTCTACACAGGTGGACGGTGTGTTTTATCAGGGTAGTGACGTGAAGGTAAACACATCAAAAGGGACACTCAACCTCATCTCAGTCTACTGCATTGATAGAGCTCGTGTACATTCACAAACAAGAATTGTGACACGTTTCGCTGTAGTAAAAAAAGTCAAAACTCGAAAGAAGAGATAACAGAAGCCTAAGGACAAATATTGGAATACATCATAGTAAATACTAAAAATAAAAAATCAGAAGCATGTTGTGTGTTGTGCTTGAAGTGCCATAACCAGATATTACTTTTTATCAGGATGAGGTAATACACAAAATAATCAGGGTTTTTTTCTAGTCTAATTTGTCCATTCTTCAACAAGACACATCTAGAGCTTTTTTGTGCACAAAAAATGCCAAGGTCTGAGTCACTGAAATCACATTCCTCCATTCTGCTAACTGAAGCTCGGTATGCTTATATATACTACCACATGATTGGTTGATTGGAGAACTGGTTGAATTTTGGGCCAGCTTTTCTATCTTGCTGTGGATCTTTCGGTTGCTGAGGTCATGGCTTGGGTTTGGTGTAGCATCATGTTAATTATCTGTGCTAATAACCTATTAGCTCATCAGGAGCTCTTGCTTGCACAATTCCACGTGACTATAAACTGTTAAAGAAGTGGGGGGCATGAAGCCTTTATTATCGCCACACATACATTACAGCACAGTGGAATTCTTTTCTTCGCATATCCCAGCTGAGGAAGTTGGGGTCAGAGCGCAGGGGCAGCTATGATACAGCGCCCCTGGAGCAAAGAGGGTTAAGGGCCTTAAAGAAAGGACATTATTTACATTTACATTATTTACTGTCCAGTGTCACCCAAATGAGCCTGGTTCCTCTCAAGGTTTCTTCCTCATATCATCTCGGGGAGATTTTCCTTGCCTCAGGCTTGCTCATTAGGGATAAATGTTAGGGATAAATAATAACTTAACTTTAAACTTTACATCTGTAAAGCTGCTTTGAGACAATGTCCATTGTTAAAAGTGCTATACTAATAAATTGAATTAATAATTATGTCAACTGTAGATCCTCATAAGTCTAGTAAGACAAACTTGTGTGTGTGTGTGTGTGTGTGTGTGTGTGTGTGTGTGTGTGTGTGTGTGTGTTGTATAGGTGCTGAGTCCTGTTCTCAATATCCATCTTGTCAGCGAGTGTAATAATCTGATACATCATTACTGTCTGAGCGTACAGAGTAGCAGGAGTGTGCAGGATGAATGGCTTTTTAACCGCCGCTGTCCTTGAGCCGCCTCTGAGTGGGCGCATATTAAAAACTTCTCAGGCAGCGAGCAGAATTCATAAACGAGCGCAGCAGCTACGCACGAGCAGGGTGGACCGGCGAGGCTCTTCTTTCTCTCGTTTCTCCCCTCCGGTCTGCTCTCAATTTCACATGGCATCCTGTGTGTTCCTTGTCTCTGCCACATTGTTTATTTTGAAAGGCTTCTTCCTTTAGAGTTGCGTTGCTTATCTGGATCTATTGAATTCTGTTTGCCAGTTGCTACCCTGCACTACTCCAGAGATGACTATCAGTCCTGGCTATTATTCTCTTTTTCCGCTTACAGCTGTCTCTCTCTGTCCATTTCAGCCTTTCAGCCTTCTCTCTCTCTTTCTCTCTCTCTCTCTCTCTCTCTCTCTCTCTCTCTCTCTCTCTCTCTCTCTCTCTCTCTCTCTGTAATGGTCAGTTCTGATACGTGGCCAGGCAGCTTAATCCAGACTGTAAAGTGTTGCTTCAGATCCTTCTGCTCTCACTGGTTGTGTCTAAAACGCTATGTCCAGACTTCCCAAAAGACAAAGAGGGGTTGTTGGGGGTTGGGGGTTTGAGGGGTGGTACATCTTAGCCGAACAGCTGTGCCAAAAGTAGACTTTAAAGCTGAGGCCTGATACTTTCCATATCCGCATGGCTGCTTGCTCAGTGTGACGGCTTGTTTGAACACCTGTTTTCGTGTCGGCTACACAGTGATAACATAGCAGTGCTAATAAGGCTGCGTTATAACGAAACGCGGTGATGAAGGACATCTGAATGCTGTGATGTATGCCGGGGTATTGATTTCTTTGATTATGATTGTGAATAGTTCACAGTCTAGTGCTGGGACAAAGTGAGCAAGGCCTTGTCTTTGTGTGAGTGTTTGCATTCAGCTGGAGTAAAGATGTAGCCAGTAGTCATTGTCTTCTCTGCACTTCTAAGTGCACTCACACACACACACCCTCTCAGACAAGGCCCAGTTGAGAAGCTCTGTCCGGCTTTGTGCTTCAGCCGCACCAGCAGCTCTGATCAATAGCTGCCATGAGTCTAGAATAGAGTGAAGCTGGCTGAGACTCAAACAGGGCATCTCTCTCTCTCTCTCTCTCTCTCTCTCCCTCTCTCTCTCTCTCTCTCTCTCTCTCTCTGTGGTCTTACACATACACAGACACGCACACGCTCTGCTAATCAATATTTAATGGAGCATAAGTGGGAGCTTTATGCGCAGAGACGGTGGAGAGACGGCTCATGTGGCAGAGTTTAGCCGAGCAGAGGGAGCAAGACAGAGGCAGCCACAGAGTTTGTGCTTTTCTCCAGCTTTCACTTCCTTTCATTCCCTCTCTCTGATTTCGACTCATTGTTTGTTTTGTTATCCGATGCTATTTTTCACTCCCTCTCAGTCTCAGTCATCTGTCACTTATTACTCTAAAAAAAACACCTCACTGTTTTCCTTCATTCAGGGATCTGCTGTCACACCGCAGCTAATGGTGACCTAGATTCTTTTTTTTTCAGAACGAGGAAATTGCTCATAGATATTTTTAAGGATGTTGAAAGAGGCCATAATATTTCGTGTCACCGCTGGTGTGAAGTTATGCTGAGTGTGTGACTAGCAGCTCTGCTTCCTGTCTCTCTGCCGCTGTTTATGCATGGCTGCCTCTGTTTACCCACGAGTCATTGCTCAAGTGCTCCTCTCCACACCACCGAGCTTTCAAAAGCACTCACGGTTCTCCGTAGAGACGCCCAAACTTTGAAATGTATCCAATGTGGCCTGATTGTGTGTTTGTGTGTGTGGTCTCTTAGTGTTACTTGTGTTAAACGGCCTTGATGACCTGCTGACCTCGAAAATGAGAAAGAAAATCTATACAGTATTATTACTATTATTATTATTTCAAATATATTTTAAATATCCGTGTGACAAACACTATTTCATCCATCCTAAACACTCACACACATACAGTACTTATGTGGTGGGAGGATATCCAAAGACCTCTATAAATATTCTTATTGAATAGAATTGAATTGAATTGAATAACTTTATTAATCCCTGGAGGGAAATTAAGTTGTCGTGGCAACTCGGTACAATTAAAATGTGATACTCTGATGTGATACACGTTGTGAGAATGTTTAGTAGAAAAGTACAAAAATACTGAGGTAGACATACGTGCAAGAATAGACAGATATGCTAGATGGACTGATGTGCAAAATGCCAAAAAAATGGAACAAACAGATAAACGTGCAAGGAGAGGGGTTAAAAATATGAAAGAAATCTAATAATAAACTTGATCCAGAATATACAGTATGTGTCTTATGTCTAATTCCTAATATATAATGTCAAATGTTTATTCAAGTATATACACTAATACCAGTGTAATACAGTAATACTGTATAATTTTTATATCTATTTTATGTGCTGCTTTTACATGCTTTCCAAATTTTCATAAATACGACTTTCCCAATAGAAAGCTGCACATGAATGACCCCTCAAGTCGTAATTACGACTTGGAAACTCTGAGAATATTTGTATGCCAGAGTTTCTGAGACGGGAGGAGACTAAACTTCCAGCATAACAGAGCAGAGTTCAGTTCCTGTCCTGAATGACAGTTTTTGTTCGTTTTTCTAAAAGAAGCTAATTGTTGATGCTTGACGTTTTGTTCATAGTCATTTATGTATAATCAGCAGTGTTGGGAAGGTTACTCTGGAAATGTAATAGGTTACAGATTACAAATGATCCTATTTAAAATGTAATAAGCAATGTAACTTTTCAATGACTTTATAAAAGTAAAGTAACTGATTACATTTGATTACTTTTTGATTACTTTTAAGTTTCTAATGGATATTTTCAACTAAATCATTTCCAGACATTTATACCAGGCAGGGTTAACCTTACAGTAGTACTCAACTCTGTTTACTGTTAGAATTTCAACATCTTTCATCGCTTGAATTAAGATTATATTAATTTCATTTTAAGCACAGCCACCACATCACCAGACTTCATAACAAAAATTGTTTAATACTGTTTTAGGAATCAAATCTTTGCATAGCTATGACAGGACACACTGGCAAGTAACAATGCCTTGAAAAAAAAACATAATCTGAAAAAATAAAACATATACATAAACCCAAATAGGCAACAAAACAGTTAATAAAACAGTTAATAAAAGAAAAACACTGGTGTCTCATAGCCGTTAATGCAATTAGGGAAAGAAATTAATTAAATCTGTGTGTGTGTGTGTGCGCGTGTGAATTTCACAACTCGATGACTTTGTGAGTCATCATAACGTATGCTACAATAACTAAGTTATATTAGATCTGACATTACCAACATATTTTCATTCATTCATTGTCTACTGCTTATCCGAACTATTCTCGGGTCACGTGGAGCCTGTGCCTATCTCAGGCGTCATTGGCAGTATACACCCTGGACGGAGTGCCAATCCATCGCAGGGTGCACACACACACACACACACACACACACACACACACACACACCCACACACACACCCACCAGACAATTTAGAGATGCCAATCAACCTACCACACATGTTTTTGGACCGGGGGAGGAAACCGGAGCACCCGGAGGAAACCCCCGAGGCACAGGGAGAACATGCAAACTCCACACACACATGGCGGTGGCGGGAATCAAACCCCCAACCCTGGAGGTGTGAGGCAAACGTGCTAACCACTAAACCACCATGCCCCCTCAACACATTTTCAAGGAGGAAAAATGTGAGCTATATATTTTCTGTCAAAGCGTTCATAAATAGAAGTGTGTCAGGTAAAGGTAGCTAGCAGACTAGCTCAATTTTTCTGTATGTTTTGAATACAGGTATTGAATACACTATGGGGTCGATGAACCCGCTGGTGTTTGGTGGATTTTCCCCACATAGCAGCTATACAGTAAATCGACTGACTACTCCGTCACTTTTTATTATACAGAAACGAGTAATATATCATTCCTAACTAAAGGCTCTGTTTTTATTTCTGTACACTCACAATAATGACAAAAACCATATGCTTTTATAAAATAAAGAAAGGCTCGGTTACATACCTGCAGATGCTTCCTCAGGTTCGACATTGTAGCCTTTGATGTAGAAAGCATTTTAACAGCTGGCAAACAAATTTTGCACTGAACTGTTATATTTGCGCCCTTATCGGATTTCAGGAGGAAATTATTTTTACATTTCCAGCACTGAAATACGTTTTTATCACTCGCCATGGTGCCAACTCTCAGACAGGTTGTAGTAGCCTAAAGCTTTCAGCGGCAATGTGGATTAATGTAATTAGCAGACTTGACGCTCCAAAAATTCAAACCAGAGAACCAATCAAAAGCATCAGAATAGCCCCGCTTTAACAAATTCTAGCAACACATTGATATTATTCAGCATACCCTAGTTTTTTAAAGAAAATATTCAGATGTAACCCTATTTGTAATCTTTAACATTTTCATAAGTAACTGTAATTTAATTACATATTTTTTCTCAGTAACTGTAACGAATTACTGTTACATTTATTTTGTAATGAAATTACGTAACGCCATTACATGTAACTAGTTACTCCCCAACACTGATAATCATAAATCCTTTTATTCATTTTTACATCATGAAAATTGCTTGTATTTAACCAAAATGTTATTCATCAGGAAGCTAGCAAGAGTGATATGTGCTATGGTGTCGAAATAGAAGTTAAAGAAAAAAATGTTGCGTTATTTCCGACAACAAAGCTTGTGAACACGACTTAGTCTCATTACTACTTTAGAAGTAGGAAGTAGGATCATTCTGATAACACATGAACCCAATGTTCAATTTTGTCAACAGGAATTTGAAATCAAATCTATACAGTAATCGAAGCACATCCCAAACACGGTTGTTTATTTGTTTCATTGTCACTGATATACTTCAATCATTAGACTTTTAAGTTAAGTTGCCTTTATTTGTCACATATACATTACTGCACAGTGAAATTCTTTTCTTCACAATATCCCATCCTGGGGGTTGGGGTCAGAGCACAGGGTCAGCCATGATACAGCACCCCCGGAGCATGCTTGGCGGTGCTTGAACCACTGATATTCTGGTCAACGACCCAGAGCCTTAACCATTTCAGTAGATATATGTGAAAATAGACTATTCTATTCCCATTTCTATTCATCATTTGGATTTAACTCATACACCTCCCCCTCCTCATTGTACTCCTCCTCCCTTTATTTTTTCCCCCTGGAAACCTGGACGTGCAGTCAGATGATGATTCATAATAAGACACTGTAGCTGAGGACTGAGGAGAGGGAACTACCAGAGTAGTGCTGTAGTAATCAGTGAATTTGTATTTAGTTGAATGATGACAGATCTAATTTACTTGCCACGGATTTGATTATCTTTAGATTTCTAAAAGAATGCCCTTGGACTCCCTCTAGACTATACTTTTACCTAAAACCTGAGGTAAATATTATCTGATCCAATATTATCAGGTTGCTATAATAAATAGAACACTTGTTAGTTCAGTATGGAAAGATGTGTTTGTTCTGAAAGATTTAAGTTTACTCCAGTCATATTAGAGAGAAAGCTTTACAGAAAGTTGATGTAGCTGAAGATTATTGTAAAAAAAAAAAAAAAAAAAAAAAAAAAAAAAATAGAAATTTAGGAGTTAAACTAAAGTTCTGTTCAGGAAATATGGATATTTGGAGCATTAAAGAAAGTGGTGTTATTTTATGTACCCTTGTGAGCATGATATCCTGAGATGACCTGGTGTCCCATCCAAAGTCACACCCTTGTTTCCATGGTTACTGAAGCTTAACAAATAAATAAATTCATGTATATTTTACTAGAAGATACTAAGGTCTTTAGGATGGCAGTTGAACACGGAAACACACTCTTAGCTTGAGTTAAGCTGTACAGCTTTTTTGTGTCTTGTAGATTAAGATTAAAAGATTAAAGGACAAATTTTAGATTAAAGTTCATGAGCCCTAAGTGTAACTGGAAGTCCCAGTATGTGGTAGTAAGGAACTGAGGGCTGAGAGAACTGCTAAAAAAAAAAAAACACTCGACCTGCTTAAATGATGTTCCATATTCAACAGAAGGCCTATTTCTCAGCATGACACAGGTCTCTCGTTCTCTCTCTCCTGCTTTCTTAGCTCTCCCAGCGCTCACCTCACCTCTGCACCAAGCAGTGTCACGGTGTAATAGTGTACTTTTGAAACTGTGTGTGCATGTGTGTGTGCACTCTGGTCTGGAGTCCCTGCTTTCATATGACCGCACAGCTCATGTTTGAGAGCAACATCAGGCCTGAGAACCCGCGTCCCCTCTCTGCCCTCATTTAGACATCAGATAACAGCTCCGTCTTTCTTTCCATCTCCGGCGCACTTCTGCTGCGAGGTCTGAGAATCAGCCGTCCGTGATGGGCGCCGTCTCTGTCAGCGAGCAGAAAAAATGACCCCAACTTGATCTGTTCTTTTATGCCATCTTATTTTATTCCAACGTATCTTTTAAGGGCCTAATGTGAAGGACGAGAATTTTTTTTATTTTTTTTATTTTGCTAGCCTGAAGGAAAAGCATTAGCGAGTATCCACTGCTACATGTCCTCTTCTGGAAGAGTGCGCAGGGGAATCTTTTTTTTTTTACCCCGTCCTCTCTGAAAACACAGACCTCCCGGCTGACGGTGACTCACGACACAGCCTTCCTTCATTGTTCGCTCTTCCCTTTATTTATTAACACCCGGCGTGCGTGCTTCCCGCTTTCTGAATATGCAATGAGCACTGAGGGTTCACTGGGCCCAGCTCATTTTAATAATCTTGAATATTGTGCGCAGGAGAGACTGGCAGCCAAGACTGGGAAGATGCCCCTTTCTTTGCCGGCTGCCCGCCTTCCTGCTCAAGCTAAAGAACGTTCCTGAAAGACAACATGGCCACTCCATTTGCATTCAAATGCAGACGCCGGAGCCTTTTGTTTCTCTCTTTTAGTCTCTGTCTTATGTCTGCTTTATGGAAAGGCTAGTGTAATGAACAAGCTTCAAGTGTGTGTGTGTGTGTGTGAGAACACAACACATTGCGAGTATGATTTATAGTTTTACACACATTCAAAAATTAAATGACCCTCAATCGATTTAGATAAAGTGCTGTTTTCTCACTCGCGCTCACAAAAAAAAAACAGACGTTAGTAATAACAAAAAGGGGACTCGAAATTTTGAAAAGCCTTTTAAACAGTCATTAAGTGTACGTGTTTTGTTAATAGCCGAGCTACACTGGCTCAGACTCCGCACTCAGGCTAGCAAGCGCACACAGTGACAATTGGATTGAGATTTTTATTTGTATATTTTTTTCAACCTGGGTGCAGGGTCAGTTTCACTCAGTTTGTGCTTGAGAATGGGAAAAAAAAAAAACAAACCATCATATTTTTTGTGGGTTAACTACAAAGTGAAATAAATGTAGGACAGTGTAGTGTAATATGTTTTTACTGATCCCGTCTCATATCAGATCAGTAGAATTATAAAGTCAGACATTTTCACATGTACTAGTGAAGTGAAATGATTGACTTGTTGCTTTTCAGTATTAACGCAGCCTTCGCGTCAGGATCTGCTTTTTTTTTTTTCTACATGAGTTTTCTACAGGCTCTGATGTTAATTAGTGGGATAAACCCTTTAAACCCCGTGTCATTTTAAACTGGTTCAACATAAGCTAGATTTGCTTTATTTTCATGTTAGTAATCAGTCCCTAAATGTGTCTGCGCTGATAAAATCTGTGCACCAGAGGGAGCAATATTCAAAATCTCTTGACACAGTGGCTCAGTGAGTAGCATTTCCACCTCAAAGCTTTAAGGTTTCATCCTCTGCTGGGGTTCCTGTCTTTACAAAAAAAAGAAGAAGAAGCCCTTTTTTTGTCATGTATATATTACGGCACAATGAAAAATTTTTTTCTTCACATATCTTCGTCTATCATAGGGTCAGCCATGATACAGTAGAGAGGGTTAAGGACCTTGCTGAAGGGCCAAACAAGTGCAGCGTGGAGGTGCTGGGGGGTTGAAATCCCAAACTTCTGATCAGTAACCCAGAGCCTTAACTGTTGAGCCTCCAGGGGTAAGCTTGGTCCTGAGGAAAGATCAGTAATTTTTCTTTTCCCCTTTTCCTCTCTCTCTCTCTCTCTCTCTCTCCCCCTCTCTCTCTCTCTCTCTCTCTCTCTCTCTCTTCATTTAATTCAAATGAGCTCTTTATTGGCAGGACAAACTCTTCATGTATTGCCCAAAGCATTTATAAGGGCAAGGAATAAAACCAACAGAGAACGAATGATAAGATAAACAAGTGAAGAAACAATAAAAGCAAAGTAAAACAAAAAGCCTAATCAATAAATATGAATGGTGTGTGGATCTCTCTCTCTCTCTCTCTCTCTCTCTCTCTCTCTCTCTCTCTCTCTCTTTTTTTTTTTTTGAGTTTTCAATATTTAGCCCCGAATGTCTGTATTTTTTTTCTCTGGGTTCTCGGGTTTGTGGTATCATATTAAATATGTGAGTGTGAATGTGAATAAAACCCTTGATTGACAGGTGTCAGGTGACATAATAACAATAATAAAAATAACAACAACAACAACAAAAAAAAAAAAAAAAAATAATAATAATAAAATAAAAAAAAAAAAAAATAATAATAATAATAAAAATAATAAAAAAATACAATCTTCCGAGAAAAATGTCTTTTTTTTTTTTTTTATTGATTTATAGCAAAACCTTGAAACATCTGTCTAATTTCCTCCATCCTGGTTTTATGGATGTTCACAGTGTTGAAATTCAGGCAGTCTGCTTCACAAAGCTAAATAAATATAACTGAGTGAAATGTGAATCAGACAGTCGATGTGTCAGAACATCAATAAAACGTCTAACAGACCAATTCAAATATCAGCCTCGGGAAATGAGGAATTAGCCGTGATAGAAGCAGTGTGCTAGAGGGTCACGTATGATTGAACACCTAAAGAATTGTACAAGATAACAACAACAAAATATGGTTGCTGTAAAACTGGGGTATATCAACTAGACGATTATTTATGCTGCTGAAAAAAGTGTGAGAGAAACTGAATGGTATTATTACAGAAATGTCTCAGTAACTGAGGTGGCGTTTAAGGTATACTGTAAAATATATTTAGCAAAATTTTGTAACAATTTATCACTCACCACACACACACACACACACACACACACACACACTCAACCTTGTTTTCGTGCACTTGTAAGGAAAGTGAACTCAACTTTGCTTTGGCCTTCATCATCACACTTGTTATTATCATTAGCAGACAGAAGTGTGGAAATGTATTCATATATTCACAAGTTCTGTATCATTATTTTCTTCGTTTACCGAATTTCCCAGCGGTGTCTCAGTAGAAGTGAGCGCTGTTTCTTTAGGAGCGAGTCCTGCAGGCTGATCTCGGTCATGAGGGAAGATCACAACTGCCTCTCTCTCTCTCTCTCGTCTCTCTCTCTCGTCTCTCGTCTCTCACACACACACATACACACACACACACACACACACATACACACGTTGCTCTATCTCTCTCTCTCGTCCTCCTCCTCTCTCCACACACAACACACACACTTGCTCTCTAGCTCTCCCTCTCTCTCTCCTCTCTCTCACTCTCTCTCTCTCTCTCTCTCTCTCTCTCTCTCTCTCTCTCTCTCTCTCACACACCCACACATACACACGCTTGCTGTTTCGATCTCTTTCACACATACACACACGCTTACTATCTCTCTCTCACTCACTGTCTTTCTCTCTCAGTCCCTGTCCCTCTCTCACTCACTGTCTTTCTCTCTCACTCGCTGTCCGTCCTCTTCATTGTCTCATTCTCTCTCTCTCTCTCTCTCTCTCTCTCTCTCGTCTCTCTGTCTCTCAGCCCTATCTCTTCTCTGCAATGCTGCATCTCCAGCTCATTAAACACTGACCTCTGGTGTGCCGAGTGTGGACAATGCCCTCGAAAGGTCCTGTGTGGTTCGAGACGGTTGCAGCTCTGTGGAATTTTTACATAATAAACAAACTGTTTTCTCTTTTTTTCTATTGTTTTTTAAGCGCTAAAATATTTGCCTGTGTATGACACTTTATTTATTTAATAATCTATAATTATATTCCGAGGGTAACTGACTGTGGTCAGGTTGCAAGGGAATTGTGTGTCGTGCACCTTCGATGAAGCAACCAGAAATGTACATTATTTATTTATTTCACTATTTTTATTACATTTTTTTTCTTCTTTTTTGGTGGTAAGCCAGCTTTTCCTTGCTTTCACCCAGTTGCTATTTTAGAAGACTGAATTCAGTTATTCAGTTGTATCGTGTCAAACATGTTATGCTAAAGCAAGCAGAATAGTTAGATATTTGGGTGGTTTGTTTTTTCTCTCCTAATCTAATCCGTTTAAGGCTTATACTATCTCAAGTCAGTCAGCGAGAGTAAAAAACGTCCGTGGTTACATGAACTGAGGTTGGAGTTTATGTTTGTATCATCTCTAAACAGCTCTGTTTTTTGAAGGATTGCTGTTGCAGGTTGAATCTCATCAAGTCGGCTATTGATTTTGCGATTTGTTCGCTTTTCTCACACCCGCTTCAATGTACAGCATTGTCACTTCAGCGGCAAAAAAACCCCAACAAATTACGTCTGAATACCTGTCTGTATGACTTATCGACTTATTATTATGTGGAGGCTCTATACTTCATGTTGTTGTTTTCAGATTAGTTCTGTTGTTGAATAAACCTGCGGCTGGATCCGAGATCTCTTTTTGTCTTCAGTCAGGCAATGAAGAAAACAACGAGAGCGGTTCTGCCATTTATTTAAGATAAAAATCTTAGTGCAGAAAAAAGCATAGTGGTTGAGGAAAATCTGGCTGTAGGAAATGTAAGAGGTTGTTTTATACCTTTTCTATGCTTGTACATTGATTCTTTCATTGCTAGAACACTGGGCATGAGGTTGGAACACACACACACACCACACACACACACACACACACACCTAGGGGAAATTGGCATAGCCATTGCCTTCCCTACGCACATATTTTGGGAGATGGTAGGAACCCAGAGGAAGCCATGAACATGCAAAACTCCATACAGTGGACAGGATCATAAGCTGAGGACTGAACCATAACCATGCCCCGCCCCTTTACCTTTACTGTTTATGTTTATTGTTCATGGTCGAGAGTAATATAAGCCCAGTTTTACAGCAAGGTGGGTTGGAAATAGCTCTGAGCCAGTGGATTTTAAATGTTACACAACCTGTACGCTCACATCAGTGCAAGCGCATTCATTTCTGTTCTCTAAAATAGCAACTGAGAGCAATCAATTACGTTAGTGTTATATCAGCAAATTACACTAAAATAGAGCCCTTTGCTTCTGCTTTTCTCCAACAAAACACACACACACACACACACACACACACTTATTTATATATATATATATTATATATATATATATATTATATATATATATATATATATATATATATATATATAATATATATATGCAGGCACTCCTCATTCCTGCAATGTTGCTCTCACTCCCTTACTGGGGATTTGACTCTAACTGGGCTTGGCGCCCGTAATGAAATGATATCTATTTAAAGCCAAAAGCGAAGCAAGTTTTAATGTTCCTATTCCAGGCTTAACCTTTTTGGCTGCACAGCATTTCACATCCACTTAATAACTTTTACTTCCCCTTCCTCCTTTGCTCATTCCATCCCTCCTCTCTGAGTGCTGCTGTTGGTGAATGCTGTAATGCTGCCTCTCCCAGTGACTGAAGATCTTCTGTAAAGAGTTTAATAGTTCACTATTCAAATCCATGCACTGAGCTCAATATAAACCACACCATTAACTGCACCATTAAAACGTAGGCTAGGCGAAAGCAGTCTGTGAAACCTAGTCAGGGAGGCGTGGCCACTGATGCTGTTAGTCTTGGTTAAGGAGGCATGGCTGTTGGTCTTGTCAGCACCAGTTGGGGGGGTACTTGTCAGTACAGGTGATTTAGGTGTGAGCTCCCCTCCTGTTAAGACAGGTGAAGGAGGTGTGGCTTAGGCACTTGACAGTTTCAGGGAAAGAGGTGTGGCCTATTTAATTGTAATTTCTGAGGAAGATGGAATGGCCTTCTAGACCAAATTAAAGAAGATGTGGCCTCTCTGGCTGTCATTTCTCATGCAGGAGGTGTGTCTTAGTTGCTTATTTTGTCCAGTAGAGAATGTGTGGCCTTTCTGCCTGTTAATTCAGGAGAAGGAGGTGTAGCCTAGATGAATTTTATTCACAGTAAAGGGCATGTGACATGTAACATCATTCCCACTGAAGGAGGAGTAGCCTCTACAACTGTCAGTTCCAGTAAATGGGGCATGGCCAATGTTTCTGTTATTCCCAGTGATGAAGGTGTGACCTGTTCCAGTAAAGCATGGGTGGCTTGTGTGACTGTCACATGCAAGCAAAGGAGGTGTGGCCTATTTGCCTCTCATTATTATTGATGGAGGTGTGGCCTATGTGTCTGCATTCACATTGATGGAGGGGTGGCCTATGTGGCTCTTATTCTGATTGTTTGAGGCATGGCCTACGTGTCTCTCATTCTCATTGTTTGAGGGGTGGCCTATATACCTCTCATTCTCATTGTTTGAGGGGTGGCCTATATACCTCTCATTCTCATTGTTTGAGGGGTGGCCTATGTGGCTGTCAGTCCCATTGAAGGTGGCATGACCTATGTCATTCTTATTGAAGGAGGCGTGGTCTATGCATCTCATATTCCCATTAATGGAGGCATGGCTTATATACCAGCCTTTCCCCCTTTAAAGAATGTGTGGAGCCTCTCTATTCAACGCTAGCATGTGAAACTAATTAAATTGATCAAGTGGAACAGTTTGCACAATACTACATTACTCACTCTTATATTTACTGTTGAAAAACTTTTAAAAAAAGCTCGATCCATTAGAGTATTGATCGCTTACGTATGAATGAATAATCATCTATTTTGATTGTCCCAGAAGAATACATACTGTGTATAACCATAATGATCCGAGAGGAATGAGTGAGCACACGTTTTTGAGCTGTTTTCTGCTCTTGTGTCCCTGGTTAGGACTGAACATTGTCCTCTACCACAGACCCGCTGCTTGTTTGCGGCTGTTAGTTTTCAGAATTATGCTTGTCACTTTGTTTTCAGGGTCAGAGTGCAGTGATTATTCCTTCCAGGTCGTTTACACAACCCTTGTCTGTGTATTTTAACGCTCGCGTCTGCTTGTCGAGGTGTCCGTGTTTCCCCTGCCTGAAAATTGGAGTCGAACATTGGCCTCGAACGGGCTGCGTGTTCCCCGCTGTGACACCCGTCTGGGAAAAACAGACAGATGTGGGTTTAATAAGGGTGTCGAAGAGAGCAGATTAGTCTTAGTCTATCTCCTCAGGCTGGCTCCACTGACGGTGCTCCATCTGCTGGTGAAGCCAATCACTGCATCCTGCACGCAGTAATGTAAAGCTATATACATTTCATAACCTTCTAAATGTATATAGTTAAGATCATAAAGTTGCGTTTATCTAGCATCAGATGCTAAGCGTTAGAAAGCGTAAAGCTTTATATGCTGTCATATTTTGATGATGTCACGCTTTCCTCCGGTTGAAGTCACGCTTCATCTGCACAATAATGAACTTATTATAGCGTGATTAGTATTAAAATTGCACCAACATTAAAAGTGGCAGCAGCAGTAATCTCAATAAAGAATTTAATACTTGTTGTAGTATGTAATGTATTACAAGGCAGCATGGCACGATCACTTGAATTAATAGCAATCCTGAATGGGGAATGACTCTGTGTGTGTGTGTGTGTGTGTGTGTGTGGGGGGGGGGGATTCTAACTCACTCTGTTTCACACATAGGTCTCATGTGCCAAACCCCCCACCTCTGTGCCCAGCATTTGCAATTATTAAAAGAAAAAAAAAGATTGTTTTACAGGCTGCATGTTAGCAGTTTGCCCAAAGCAGAACCAAAATAGCCCCGGCCCTGTAACTCTATTTTAATAACACACTTCTGTGAAATCTTATTAGTCTTGCTTTTAATAGACTGAACCTTCAGCAGTCATGCTCTGCACTGTGGCACACATCTGAAACAGGACCATGAAGGCACGTGTACTCCTCAGCAAATGGCACTCCTGTTTGAATAGATCACTTGGTGTGATGGCGTTTTATCCACGCTGATATTAGATCATCCGTTCGGGTGTGACAGCTTTCCACGGCTGGGAAAGTGGATAGCGGATGTCTTTACTATCATACGTTGCAAGGATAGGATTTTCAGACCTGATTGTGAGTGTGTGCCTGGAGGGAGAAAAGGGACTTGCGAAAAGGATTATAATTAGTTGGTTTGGAGAAAAGCAAAGAAACAGATAAATAAATGAGGAGTCAAATATGTATTAAGACTGGTGTAGTGTGATCTGAGTTTCGGTCCAAAATGTCTTTTATGTTGTTAAGCAAAAATATTAGCCTTATTTCATCTTACTAAACAAATATTTGCAAAAAAATCTTTATTAACACCTAAGTTTGTTTAATATTAATTATTGAATTATTTATTATAATATTCATTATTTAATTAATTAATTATTTATTTCTAGTTACACAATAGCTGGTCCTGGATGCATAAAGGGTTAAAAACATAATTGCCTAAAAATATAATAATAATAATAATAATAATAATAATAATAATAATAATAATAATTTTTTTTCATCATCATCATCATCATCATTTTTAAAATTTCCAGATTTGTTTTTTATGTATGTGATTTATTTTTTGTTTTTTAATACATTTTAAACTCTGAAACATTTTGGATTTAAAATTAGTATTGGTCTCTATAATTTCATGTTTAATTCATTCACACACACACACACACACACACACACACAAAAGAAGCAGTCAGTGAGTATCCTGAGGCCTTCTCTGTCTGATTTGGCATGTCAGTGCGTCTGATGCAGGCATGAGGTTTAATTGTAATTGCTGGTGCAGCAGGTCTGCAGGCCGGCAGCAGCAGCGGGAGGGGAGACGAACCCCTGCACGTCGATACTGGGTGGAGAGATGGAGCTTCGGAGGGAAGAGGAGGAGTGCTGTGACTTTGTGTCAGCAGTTTGTCTTGTGCATAGTTAATGAAGGCAGCTGGGAGACAGGCACACCAGCAGCTCTGCTCACTCTCTTCCCCCTTACGTTAACAGAATTCCGATAAATGAGATTTTTTCCTCCGGAGAAAGTGCTGGGGAGTGTGAGGCCTCCACCAGGGCTGTCTTTCAAACTGAACGAAAGCATGGTGGGACTTTCTCCCCCTTTTTCTTTCCTTGCTCTCTCTCTCTCTCTCTCTCTCTCTCTCTCTCTCTCTCTCTCTCTCTCTCTCTCTCTCTCTCTCTTTTCTCTCTCTCTCTCTCTCTCTCCCCTCTCTCTCTCTTTTCTCTCTCTCTCTCTCCTCTCTCTCTCTCTCTCTCTCTCTCTCTCCCAATTTGAGGTGTAGGCTGGAGGGAGTCCGTGGTGAATTGTTAAAATGAAAGAGAGCGGCGGGGGTGGGGGAGCGGGGGAGAGAGAGAGAGAGAGAGAGACAGAGAGAGCAAGGGCATCTACTGTGACTGCTAAGAGAAACAGCGAGAAATTGGATGGAAAACAAGGGAGAGAGGAGCTTGAAATGAAAATGAAAAAATCTCCAATTAAGAGGCCTTTGTTCAACTCGTCATGGACAGTTAGTCACACTCTTTTGTTCTCTCTACGTGCATTATCCAGACTGCTTCCCTTCATTCCTCTGAGACACATTTCTGCTTCATACCATAAACTGTCATGCATCATAAATATTTTTTACCCACCAAAAATCAATTAATTTCAATCCTTTCAGCACATGAATAGTAAGTAAAATGCTTTTGGCACGATTTAAAATAGGTCACTTATTTATAGCCATTTCATGTTTTGGAGTACATTATACAAAAACACTGCTGAATTCTCTAATCTGATTGGTCAGAAGGTGGTGATTCATTTTCAGCAGCTCGGACAGAAGCAAATCACAGGGTTAAAGTAAATGCACTGGTTCTAAGTTGTTAGCGTTTCTATAGTAACATCTTACATCACAGACACTTAATAAACCACATAATGTGTAATTGTAGAATTGTAGAAACTTTCTGAAATCAGATTTTTCTTTAGCATTTTTGGAAGGAGTCTCTACTGTCAGTGCTTTAATACTGTCGGAGGCTATACTGCTGCTGATGATCTGTCTTTAAAAATCCTGTAATATTGCAGGGTATAAATAGAATGCAGATTTGAAGGAGTAAAAATGAATCTTGCCACAAATACAGTATGTGTAATTGCTCATTAACTATAATGCTGATTAAAGGCAGTGAGACAAGACAACAAATGGTTCAAAATATGATATGAATGTAAAATAAGACGAGAAACATGTTTATGTATCAGTATAATTTCTGAATGAAAACCTTTTTACAGGCAAAAATGTCAAATAAATTACGGTCAGCATTATGGGGGTAATAAGAAGTCATCCTTTTGAGACATTTTCTGGTTGTTTACTAGATATTAATGAGGTGTGTACTAGTAAGGTAATAGATTCTCGTTTTAATTTCTGGCTTTAACTAGTTTCTTCTAATTTAACCTTTTCAAACCAAGGCCTATTCTTTTACTTGAAAAAGACATGCTCAAATTAAAATGAGTATATCTCAAACACTACAAGGTGTATCTGAATAATTCTGGTACCAAAATAAAGGAGGTGTAATAATGGGAGTGGTATACTATTAGAAATAGTATATATATTACCAGGTCAGAGTAAGAGAAGATGGAACTCAGCAAAAAACAAAATAATAATAATAATAATAATAATAATAATAATAATAATAACAACAACAACAAAACAACAATAATGATAATAATAATAATAACAATAATAACAACAACAACAATAATAATAATAATAATAATAATAATAATAATAATAATAATAATAATAATAATATAATTCAGCTTGACTATTTTTTTAATACAATTTTAGAGAGTATATCTCTTTAAATTCATGCAGAATTAACCTAAAAGCTCCAGAAATCTATTTTATAATTTCTCACCATTAATACTTGCCCTTCAAAGATATTCAGGTTTGCTCATACAAAAGACATAATAACTGTGTTTTTGTAAAACAGCTTGCTTTTTTTCTTGTGTGTGTGTGTGTGTGTGTGTGTGTGTGTGATTATCTTGTAAATCTTTGTACATGTAAAACTCTGATTAATCATGGCCCAAATATTCAAAGATAAAACATTGTAAAACAAAAAAAAAAAGAAAGAAAGAAAGTAAGAAAGAAAAAGGAGATTATTTTAAGAATAAAATTAATAATAGTCAAACAAGACAGCGCTATGTAGTCGTCAGATTTATTATGATATGCAGGTCACAATGTGATCGCTCGTCCCAATCCTGTATCGATCTGGGAGCTGGGCTGATGGATTGGGCCGATGGGCTCCATGACAGGAGTCATGCTCAATGAGACGAGACGAGGATGAGTTTGCATCTCGCCAGTCAAATCAGCTTCTGCATGCCTAATTTCTATCACTGTCATCCTGACAGTGACGTGTTCCCCTTAGGCCACGAGCACAGCGCTGTGGATTTCTTAGCGAACGAGTGCAGTCGGTGTGAACGGCAATCCTTTTAAATGCGTGCTTGTGTTGATGTTTTTCTCCCAGACCCCTGTGAACAGTTCCACTCTACTGCTGCGCCCATCTGTGCTCTGTCTCATCTTCAAAAAAAAAAAAAAAAACAACAGAAAAAAATACAGTTGGTCTGTTTTTTATTTCCTTTCTCTACTTTTGCCTTGGTAAACTGTAATAGATGGCGTTCTCTCTCTGGAGGTTAAATTGAAACGAATCAAAACCCTTGGTATGTTTTTGCCCTTTTCTTTTATATCTGCAATTCCTTTTTCTTTGGCTTCCTCCTATCAAGAAGAATTGAATAGCACGTCACTAGGCCTTTCATCTCAGAGAGATGTGTGTAGCCTAAAAACACAGAAGTAATGTTCTGTAGCATTGAACCCAGTGAGCAAAGGAAATACAAAGCGCAAAGAAGAAAAGAGCTTGCTGAGCACAAAAACGAGCCCTTACAGCGGGGAACTAACCTTGCCTCGTCTCTGATGTTTCTCTACACATGTACCAGTGCCCGACCCATTACGAATCCATGCTCCTCTAAATCTGGTCTTTTATCAATCTGTAGCTTTCCATAGCGTAGGCAGGAAATCTCAGGCCTGGTCTATATTAACATGGATAAATTTAAAAATGCATCTTTTCTTAAAGGTTTTGCCTTTGCATTCACAATAAAATACCATTTTTGACCACTGAGCGTGCATCTTTCTAAATCAACTCTTCAATCAAGATAAACAGGAAACACTGTTCTGTGTAGATAAAAGAAAACCTAGCTTTTTGATGTATTTTTGCATGATTTTATGACCTCAAAGTGATCTTTGTTAGTGCGTAATAGACTTAGGACAGCTTCCGATCTAATTTAGAATATCGTTCCTTTGGTCAGTTTACAATGTTTCTAAATCTATTTTATTTTCCTTCAACTTTAGTTCAGTTATATACACTGAAGTATGGAGACACCTGACCATCACACCCATTATATGGATCTTCACCAAACTGTTGGAAGCACACAATTGTCTTGAATGTCTTTGTATGTTGTAGAATTTCCTGCACTGGAACTAACAAGCTCAAATCACTTGTACTTGTGCACAAAGCAAGCTCCATGAAGACTGTCCTACACAGAGCTCTGATTGTGACTCACCCCTACTGAACTCCTTTGGGATGAACTGGAACTCCGACCGCACCCCAGCCCTCCTCACCCAACATCATTGCCTGATCTCACTAATGCTCTTGCAGCTGAAATGTGGCACAGATCCCCACAGCCATGCTCAAAAATCTAGTGGAAAGGCTTCCCAGAAGAGTGGCGGTTATTATAACAGCAACGGGACTACATCCAGGGTGTTACGGTCAAGCATCCACAAATGTTTAGCATATAGTATGTGTGATGTCACATTTACAAATCCACTCTGTATGTAGATTCAGAGCCTTGATTAGGAAACCAGAGGTGACAAAGGAAGTCCCTGAGATGACATGAGAAGAAATGAGCAGCATGAATAACTAAGCAGTTTTAGATGTACATTTTTTCAGCTTGGACACATAATGGACATTGTCCACTTTATACGTCTTCTCTCTCTCTCTCTCTCTCTCTCTCTCTCTCTCTCTCTCTCTTCTCCCCCTCTCCCACATCTCTCTCACAGTCTTTGAAATATGATTCTGTACCATAGATCCACTGTCTGCACCGACGCTTTGCATTTGTTTGTAGGAATTCATTAGATCTGAATCTGATTCTTTGCCCTAAAATAAGATCTTGGCAGGCACTTGGTATTTTTACACTAGCCCAATTTGGCATGAGCTCAGTGGGCTTGCACCGCTACAATTAGAAAGGTGACCAAATTAAAGGAATATCAGCTTATATCTATCAAAATAGCATCATTTTCATTCAAATAAACCATTTTCACATCTTCACAGACTTCATCAACTCACATCCATTGCAGCATGATCCTGTTCATCTTGCTGAGTTTTATAATGCTTATGTGTATTTTTTTGTCCAGTGCACTTAAATAAGTGTGAACCACACATTTACACTTCTTAGATATTGTGAACTATTTTTAAAATGATGCTCATTACAACAACATTTGAAACCAGAGTAAATACAAGTACTCAGTGGAGTACAATCGTTGTTGTACATGCCCATTTAAGTTTTTGGATTTAATCATAGCATACTGCGTATAGAACAGGTGAGGAAAGTTGCTTATGTGTAGCTTCTTGTTGTGTTTAGATGCAGGATAGTTCTATAATGTCTGCCATAGTGTGAAGACATGCCCTGCAGCGAAATTTTGTCATGTCTGAAACACTATTTATTAGCTTTCTAGGGCTGCCTGATGCATATGGCTATTAGTATCTAAGCCTTCATCCTCAGATGGCATACTTTAGGCTACAGATGATTGCTATAGGTGGTAATGCAGCGTGGCTGAAGTGTAAGGTGTGAGGCTAAGGTGTAATTATGCGTTGTGGTGTTTACAGTTGCTTTAAGTCATACTGGCAGTTTGCTTTTGGTGTTGGCCAATGACCAGTGAGTATCCAAATTCGGACTTGTGTGTTCATACTGATGCCTTATACAGTTTGCTGGGGAATATCTGATTCATTTCATTGCAAGGGAATTAATACGCTATAGTGACTGATTTTGAGGGATAATGTATGTCAGGTTCATGAAAAAAAAAATTGTAAAAAATTTTATTTATTTATGTATGTATGTATGTATGTATGTATGTATGTATGTATGTATTTATTATTCATTAATTCATTTATTTATTTATTTGCAAACAGTTTATAGTCCTTTTTTTTTAGAATTTATATAGATAGATAGACAGACAGGTTTATATAATACACTGATAGATAGATTTATTTATTTGCTTTTTTACTTTATAATTGTTGCAGTCTAAACACACTTACTTTTGTCAGAAATTCCCAATACCCCAGGCTTTTCCATCAGTTAGTTGTTAAATGGCAAATTATTTTTTAATAATCCAACATTTATCCAACTTGTAGGTATTGTAGCTAAATGTTCATCAGGATTCTAATATGTGTTTGTAAGAGAAAAACATCGCACTTACTCCCATTGCTATTATTTGACTGAGGTTTATAGAATGTGTGTGTGTCCTGCAGAGTTGCAGTACGTTGCTGACAGCAGATTATTGTTAAAAAGGTTGAAATGCATTTGATTACACTACCAGATAAATGCAATGTATTTTATTGTTCAGTAAAACGAACACAGTGCATCTTTGGAATGACTCTCCAGGGGACACTAGGGGTAGACCAGTCAGTGGGCCAGGGTGTCCAGGGCAAGTAGATTTCATGTCTTTGTTTTGTTAGTTTGTTTGTGGGTTTGTTTAACAGGCAGAAAACAAAAAATATATATATTCTTTATTGACTCTCACAAAACAGTTTCATTTGCTGAGTAGCTATGTTTAAACTTAATGTGTTTTTCAGTAAAAACAAAATAAGTGCTGTAGCCTTGACTGTAGAACTAAGTTTGCTAGTTAGATTAATTAGCTTGTATGCATGACAAACAAACAAAAGTTTAAGAATCAGGACAACACAGATATGTAGAAAAAGTGCTAAAGTCCAGCACTTCTTCTGTTTATATTTGTTGCCTGAGAGTATTGGACAAGAACTTTTGAGATTTTGTTGAGGACATAAACAAGATTTCACAAATTAAGCAAACTAGCCTGTGATATGGTATTACATGATATATTGTATATAGCTTTGGTCTAGTCAATTTGTATGCAACTAAAACAAAGGACTGGGTAGTATAATGGAGCTTTAAGTCTCTGCAAACTTCTGTTGACTTGTGGGATTAAAAAAAAAAAAAGAAAGACACACTGGTTTTTCTTCAAGGCAAATTATGTCCAAGATCTATGTAGTGTTAATCAACTCCAAACACAATTACAGCGTAAAGTATTTTCAGTTTCAAATTAGTTTTTTTTTTTTATCAGAGATGACTCCGGTGTTTTAAGTTTGTATATACATTAGTATTACACTAATATTACAAATGTTCTTACGCACCATATTACTTTACTCATGGTGTGTGATGAAGTTGCCTTTTTTTTTTTAAATAGATCCACTGAATCAATTTTCAAAAGTGGAGGGCTCTTTTGGGAACCCAGACCTCTGTAGCCTCTGCACTTAGGGAAATTAGGGACTAAGGGAGTAGGATAAGTGAATGAAGAGGACTGTTCTGTATGGGTTCTGACTTCAGGGAGACTGAGAAAGTGCATGAAGGAGAGCGAGGGGAGGACTTGATGAGAAATTGAGAGAGAAAGGGAAAAAGACGGGAGATGGATGAGGACATGAGGGACATTATCCGCAGGGGGAATTAAAAAAACTGAGGGGGATTGGATAGAAGAGAGAGACGGAAGTTGTATGGAGTGGAAGAGATTTAGCGTTGGAGTCTGTGTATGTATGCGTGCTTGCTTGAATGTGTTTCCCAGAGAAGCACAGGTTAGAGTGGACGTCCAGTCACAAGTGCTGATTTGTCACAGCACGATGGCCTCGCTGAACTGGCAGAGCCACCGTGGCGCAGTGAGGTGCCAACGTCCAGCCATTAGCGCCACTCACCCCCAATTACGGCCTGATTATTCTGCCACGCTCTAATTGCCTGGGGAGATATGCTAATGCCTGTCATTTGGGATGATAAAAGATGCGCACAGGACTCGATGCATTATTTAGCCGGCTGGCTGGTGGATGAAGGATGTGGCATGCGCTTTAATTGCTGAGAGGAGAGGTTAAGCTGAACGAGCAGCTGAATTAAAAATGAGGAATTTACCATTTATTTATTTATCTCGGTGGTGTTTTACGCACGCTGTCTCTCCCTCTCGCCAGCAGAATCTGTTGTGGGCTTGGGTGTGAAGAACAGCAAATGAGAACGGCATAAATAAAAACATTTGCAGATCCAATAAGCACTAAATAAATATGCTATGTGTGGATGTGTGTTCGTGTTGCTGCAGCGTGCCTGTGTTTGAGCGTGGAGTTGTTTGAATGCAGAACCTTTGTGGCTTGTGGAAAAACAGTACCTCTGTGTGACGCCGCTTCAATTTCATTATCCACATGTTTGCATGAAAGGCTTCATTTAAATCCAGACGTTTCACTAGAATACAAATGGTCCTGCCAGTTTCAGCCTCTGGAGCACTATTGACTGTGTGGTTGTGTGTACTGTAAAAAATAAAAAGCAGATCATTCGAGAGTTGTTGTGTGGTTGTACACAGAACCTGTTCGCTATAATCATTCACATTTACATTTTACTCATTTGGCTTTTATTGCCAGCAAACTACAAAGCAGTTGAGGGGTTAAGGACTTTGCACAAGAGCTCAACAGTGGCAATTTGGCAATGCTGGGATTTGCACTCCTGACCTTCTGACCAAGTAGCTCAAATCCTTAACTACCAAGCCACCACTGCCTGTGATGCATATCCTTAAGCTGAGCACCCAACATGAGCTTGGCAGCTTTTTAGCCATCAAAAGAAATTGGATTAAACTTCATTATAATCCCTTTGTTGTGGGACAAGCAGTGCAAGAGTATGACGTCCTTTAGATGTCAGAAAGTAAAATAGCCTCAGATATGCTTAAAAACATTCAAACTTGGCCATCTTACCTTGCAGTTATTGTGAAATACTTTCTTACCTTGTGGGAGACATACCTTCTCTAAGGTCTTTGCGGATTTTTCTGTGCTCCCTTAACAGAATTGTTAAGGTTTTCTTTGTTTTTGGTTGGTTGGAAGTTTTGCCAAGTGTCTTCCCATTTGGCTAATTTGCCAATTCTCATTGGTTTTCTCTGAGACACAAGAAACTAGCCCTGCATCTTTTAAAAATGCTGCACCACAAGCTGCATCACAAAGCAGCTAGATGCTTACAACTACAACTACCCTCTTCTACATACAGGAGATCAGAGATACTCGCAATTGGCTTGACAGGAGAACAAGTGACACCATCCCTTCCACCCAGACAGCACAGCAAATAGCAGGAGTCTCTTGGACATTTTGGCCATGGATGGCTGTGGCATCATCATGGACGGGAATGTCTCCCAATGAAAAGACAAACATTATTCTGTTGTACCTCTTTGTAGTGTGGGAGACACATAAAGTGTACTGGAATGAGAAGAAAATCCTCAAGCACCAGACTTTGCTGATCTTTGTGGATAGCCAGAATAGAAGCCACTCACTGAGCTGAAACAATTAGCGTGAACATCTCTGGATGTCCACCATACAGTCCACATTTATGAATGTACTGCTAAAAATCTGCTCAGATACTGAAGAGAGTTGGTTCTCTGGGAACCATGAAGAATTGTATAGAGTTTTTAGCAGTACCAAGGCACAAATTACACAAATTAGCAGAATAACCATAGTATTTAAAAGGCTCTATTTTCTGGTTTAAGGCAAGTGAGGCATCTTTGTAAATTCATGGTCATAATGTCAACCTTTTGGATGAGGTTTAATGTACTTGCCAAAGCAGAGTTATTTAAAACCCTCACACACTCATGTGTATTTTAGTTTTGCCTATCTCCATTAGCCAGCTTGTTTGAGAGATGAAATGTTGGTCTGGATGAGACTTCATTCTTCCGGTCTGTGTTTCAGGCTTAATTGTATCTTTTGAAGGGTATTTCTGTGCAAGCACTACATGGGGGATTCCATTAGCTAGTTTCTTCCTGCTGCTTGCCATTCAGAATGATTTGCATGGCATTTCAGCTGGATTTGTGTGGAATATATGGTTTAGGATGAAAAAAGAAAGAACATCAATGTTTTAAAGGCTTACTCTTAGCACACTGCAGAGCGAAGTAGTTATAATTTGCTCTTGGATTATGTGCTTGGGACAAAATTGAGAGTCTGTGTGCCAGCGTTTGGTCATAAACGGTCTCCTTTGATAAGGATTTCACTACATCAAGTGCCTTTGTATCACCAGGTTTAATAAATAGTGAATCAGTCTGGTTCTCCAAAGACAGACTTTTGTCCTCTCTCTTTTATTTGTTGTTGTTGTTATTCTTTCTGCCCGTCCTGATGCAACCCTCCCATTTAATCCGGGCTTGGGACCAGCACTGAGAGTTAACTCTTCAGTGGCTGGGTTAGCTCCCTGCCGAACCCGGGCCACTGCAATGAGAGCGCGGGATCCTGCCGCTGGACCACCAGGAGGCCCTCTCTCTTTTATTTGTCCTTTCTCTAAATTGTCCTTTAACACCAGATTTATCTGGTGAAACCTCTGGATGAAGGTGTAAGACCAAGAGCCATGTCCCAATGGGTCCATATCCATCTCCATGCTCCAAGGTCCCAGTAGGTGCTGTCGGGGCACAAATGAGATATACCCTGGAGGGTGAGAGGAACAGGATGCCATCACCCCATACAGCAGTGCTAATGAGAGGAGACAGCGCCAGCTCACTGTGTTTATTCCTGACCTTCTCTGTTTGTCGGATGGAGTGTGAAATCTACTCCCTTGTGCTAGGGTCGTGCCAGATTTGGCAAGGTTTTGACTTCCGTATAATGCCCCCACGCAGCCTGGACCATACTGTATAGACACTGCAATGGTGCAAGCAGTTGTGGAGAGTACAAAGTATGCTGACGTCTACAGTAGATACTAGTGAAAATAGTGATCAAGAAAATATTTCACATCAGCTGGTGAACAAACCTACTTGAGTAATTCATTACAATTCATTTTGATTTTATTTGTATAGTGCAGAGCAGCTTTACAGGAATATAAAAATTCAGAAAATTGAAAAAATGTCATTCATAATTATCCCTATTGAGCTTTCCAGAGGCAACGGTGGCTAAGAAAAGCTTCCTGAGATGATATGAGGAAGAAAATTGAGAGGAACCAGACTCCAAAGGGAACTCATCCTCACCTGGGTGACTCCAGATTCTAAAACAGTTTCCTATAAACAAAAAAAATGTTCATATATCTGCAACTGACAAAATTGCAGACATCTGCAATTGACAAATTCACTTAACCAAACACTGTTGTAGTTTTAGTAGCTTGCTTGTTTTGTAAGCTAGCAATTTTGGTCACTTAGGTTAAGTTTTATAATTGTTCTAGCTACAACTATGGCTAAGTAACTAACCAACAGAGTAATTCCGAAGTAAAATATTAAGTTTTGATTAAGTTAATATTAAGTCACTGAGCTAACTCACGTAGCTAAGGTCTTACTTGCATGTGTTTCTGTAAGATTGGATGCTGAGCTGTGAAATGACTATATCGTCACGGGTTTTCACTTAATTTGCAAGTCATTATCACTCTGTTTCATTTGAAGCATTTAAAACCTGAAGATACCTGTAAAATTGGCTCAGGGGTGCTCATCTGTCTCTGCTCTCTCAGACATCGCTACTGCTGACTAAGAATTGCCTGAAGTGTAACCTTTCGGTGGAAAACTGCTTCATTTTGACATATTGTCCTTTAATTGGCTTACGGATTTCAGAGGTTAACTGAATTAACTCTGTACATGTAGTTTGCCTCAATCCCTCACCTGCTAACCTGAGAAGAAATGTAGACCCTATTTCAGTACTTTACCTCTGTAGAGCAGAGTTTGTTTTCAGTTTAATATCTAATATCATTTGAAAGTCTGTGGATGCCAATTTCGATGATGGTGTATGATGTCTATGTATTGTAGTGTTGTGTGTTTCCACGAGCGGACCACAAGCCACTGAACGGTCCGGCTCCTCCCTGTCTAGACTGTTTGACCAGAGTGATAGTTCTCCGTACTTTCTTTTTTTTCTTCCCAGCGATTCTCATTAATTCACATCTGGGCGCACTCCGAGTGCCTGCCGGTGGGGCTTTTGTGTGAAGCAAATCTCATTCCTCTCAAAATTACAGTGTAGCATTTCCCCCGCTTATTGAAATGCTTTTAGCCGTGTGTGTCTGTGCACGGCTGTTGAGACATTCCCCGATGCATTGCTTGCTCTTGAGTGGCAGCTTTTCCTGACAGCAATAAATAGAAGGGGTGGGGGGGTGGGGGTAACATCGATAACATAGGGGTGTCCTGGTCCACAACTGAATGGTTCCTCAAATGCTGTGTGAAAATGTGCAGGTTATTATATAGAGGTCTGGGTATTTCAAAGTAAGGGGCTATTATCACCTCAATATTTTTCTTATTATGACAATTACATGCTTCAGGAGCGAATTAAGTGATACAAGATGCCAACTGGGAGTAGTTGACAGCTATTTGGAGACTCAGAGCACAGAGCAATTTGCAGCAGAGCGGCAAACAAATTGGATTTGGGCCACGTTGGAAAAGGACCCAACTCCTTGAATATTTGGACCGGCTTGCCGCTCACTTCCACTAACACCTTTTTATGTAATTGCCGCCTTTGACAAATATTACCTTCCATTTGTGAATCATCTGCCAATAGTGAACCGTGCAGCTGTTCTGCATACAACTGGAAAAGACGGCTGTCGATTCCACACTGAACCAGAAAAATGTGCCAACTGTGCCTCATTCTTATGTTTTGTTAGAATTGCTAAGGTTGCCTTAGTGGAGCATAAGGAAACCTAGAGTTTCAGTCTCGTTTTTTAATGTTGTTGTTGCCATATGCAAGATGAAATTTCCAGTTTAGTTGCACTGTATAAATGTTACTAGGATGCAACTGATAAACTAGACATTGATCCTTATTAAACTGCTTATTCCACGTGACTTGACAACCCCCGCTGCGGTCCTCAAAATGTCCAGATATGTATTCTCATTGCATCAGCTTTTCAGTACCAGTCGTTAAAAATTTTTTTTTTATTTGCGCTCTTCCAGGACCTGTCAGGCTCCATTGATGATTTGCCCATGGGAACTGAAGCTCCTCTCAACTCAGCCGTCAGTGTCTCTGGTCCCTCCAACAGTCAGGGAGACCAGAGCAACCAGACTCAGTCCCCGTTCTCACCACACACCTCTCCTCGTGTCTCCAGCATGCGACCTGGACCCTCGCCTCCACCCATAGCCTCGCCCAGTCCTGCCAGCTCCAACCAGATCTCCCCTACCAATGGCCCAGGTATGCTCACATCCCTTCCACTTTCACCTTTTCAATGAGTTGGAGTTTTTGGTAAAACAAAATACAGCCTTTATTATTTTGTAGCTCTGTCCATTATGTTAATAAAAGTACTTCAAATGGTTGAAATTCATCTCTCATCTCTACATTTTGGGGCAACACCTAAAGTATCATTGTAAATAGTTGGGATTCCTCCTACTAGGCCAGTAAGATGAGCAGTGTCTGGGAGAGCGAGCATTTAAAGCCACATGTTAAACAAATCATGATCACTTTTAGTGCTTAGATGTAAGGGATCTAATATATAAGGCACAACACTATTAAAAATGACTTTTTTTTTTTCGGAATTTTGGATAAAAGTCAATCTTCAACATGTCTACTCTTAAACTTTAGTAATAAAATTTTCATAGCCACCCATTAATATGAACATTTCACTACTTTTTCAACAAGACGTAAGCTCCGCCCACTCGACATGTTCACGTCATGTCATATGTCCATGTTTCCTGCTGTAAATATCGTCATGTCATTATGCTATATAAGTCAGTTTTAATTTTTTAGAACTTCTCACTTTCTGAATGGCTTTTATTTTTTGTTTTAGTATGAAATGTAACATACGTGTTCCTTTTACTGTTATAAGAAATCTCTTACTGAAAAATGGCATAAAGATATTTTTTATAAGAGTGTAGTTTTTTTTAAAAACAATAACTAGATGATATTCCAACAAATAGTTCTGTAAACGTTTTTGTGTGAAGACTGTGTTCATAGTTAAATGTGATTGAAATATTTGTTTTCCTAACGTATTTAAAATGCATCTGTGATTAGATTAAGCCTAATTAAGCTAAAATCAAGAAATTAAGCAAATCTTGGAATAAGTTCCTTTAACATATGTACTTGTAAGGCGATCCATTGGCAAAGGTTTTGTGATATTTATTGTTTGTTTTTTTTACACAATTGTGTTGTGCCATGATGTACACTTCTTTAATACAAAATGTTCTTGTCTAAGGCTCTAAGTCTGAAATAGTTCATGAAAAGGCTTAGTTTACAGTTTTCTGATAGCTGTACTAGTTATGTCATTTGTGTTTATCAGGATTTGTTCCGTCACATGTTCTTAAGGGGAGTCCTGGCGGAATTGTCACTCCTAGCTGACGATGGCCATATGTTGCTCTTTTATTTAAAACAGATATGTGATTATATAAAACCAGCAGATTCCTGGGCATTGTCTGCGTCTTTACCCTCAGCGGAATAGGCGAGCGAATACCGAAATTGCCAACTTAATGAATTTTCGTCAGGCATCGGACACGAGCGGGTGACACTTAAATATGAGACGCAGACGCAGGCTCGTCTGCTGTCTCAGCCTCCCTGATGGAGTTTGACCAATGCGGGCTGTCAATCATTCTGTCAAGGCGGGACCAATGCATGAGTGAGCTCCTGAAGCCCGCGCGTGAATGGCAGATGCTGCGTGCATGGCCTGTGATTGACGCTAATGAAAAGCAGACAGTGCCTTCTGACGTGAACAGCAGGCATTGTATGGAGTCGAAACCTTCAGTGAAATATAGATGCAGTATGACAAGGGAAGAAAATGGAGCAAACAGGATTGACTTGTGACAACATCTTTTTCAGGTATGTCTGTAAGGAACAGGGAGAATCACGATGTGAAGCATCGTCGATAAGCAGAAGTGAATTTAAAACACATTAGATCATCTTATAATAAACTTGTTAAAGAGTCTGATTAATGTTTAAATATATTCGTTATGTTCTGTTAAGACTCAGTGGCTGTACATTAACGATTGGAAGGTTATGAGTTCATGTCTCTGAGTTCACACTGGTGACTTTCTTTTAAAAGGAAGAATCCCTCTGTATAGCCCTCTGCTGTCTTTGAGATGAATTACAATTGATAAAGTGACCTTATCTTTTTTTTTCTTCCTGACTACTCACCAGTGTTGTTTAGAGTGTTCTTTTTCAGGAAAAAGTAGCTCATGTGTGCTTGAGAAAATCGCCAGAAGTCACGGATGTCACGGGCTACTTTGCTTATTTGTTACATGAAGAAGGATTTTCTGAAGCTTAGAAATAGATTATAACTTATTTATTATAGAAAGATTTTCTTTGGTCATGGCACCTCAAGCTATTTATGTATTTATTATAAAATACCATCAGTGACTAGTGACTGAAGAGCGTTTTGAAAATGGTGATCAAACTGGTCACACGGAACAATGCTGATCAGTGATTAGATTTTTGGAGCAATGTGGAAAAGTGATTGGATGTTTGGAGCAATGCTGATCAGTGATTGGATGTTTGGAGCAATGGCAGTCAGAGACTGGTCACAGAAAACAATGGTGATCAGGATTTAGTTGTTGGGAACAATGTTGATCAGTAAAAGGTCACTAGTAACAATAGTGATCATTGGTTTTTGAGAACAATAGTTCATTAATTGGATGTTGGAAACAGTAAATGGTCATTGCAAACAATGGTGTTCAATGATTGTATATTGGGAACAATGGTGATTGATTAGTGATTGGATATTGGGAACAATGGTGATTGATTAGTGATTGGATATTGGGAACAATGGTGATCAGTGATTGTCTATTGGGAACAATGGTGATCAGTGATTGGATATTGGGAACAATGGTGATCAGTGATTGTATATTGGGAACAATGGTGGTCAATGATTGTATATTGGGAGCAATGGTGATCAGTAATTGTATATTGGGAACAATGGTGATTAGTGATTGGATATTGGGAACAATGATGATTAGTGATTGTATATTGGGAACAATGGTGATCAGTGATTGTATATTGGGAACAATGGTGATTAGTGATTGTATATTGGGAACAATGGTGATCAGTGATTGGATATTGGGAACAATGGTGATCAGTGATTGGATATTGGGAACAATGGTGATCAGTGATTGTATATTGGGAACAATGGTGATTAGTGATTGGATATTGGGAGCAATGGTGATTAGTAATTGTATATTGGGAACAATGGTGATCAGTGATTGTATATTGGGAACAATGGTGATTAGTGATTGGATATTGGGAACAATGGTGATTAGTGATTGGATATTGGGAACAATGGTGATTAGTGATTGGATATTGGGAACAATGGTGATTAGTGATTGTATATTGTTTACAATGGGCACCAGTGATTAGTTGTTGGGAACAATGCCAAAACAGTAACACTGTTTTTGCAACGGTGGTGTTCAATGATTGGTTATTGCAGTCAGGATCAGTGATTGGTTGTTTGGAACGTAGGACTCAAGAACAGCTCTTCATCTCTTCACACACTGGTGGTGAGTCACACAAACCTGTTTTTTGAACTCAGATAACCAGCAGCTGTGGTGTAAGCTGGAGAGCCATATTGAGTGGAGTGGTTGCTAACATCTGCTGACAAAGACAGAGATTAGTTGGCAGCTCTACTATGTACACCTCATGTTAAATATCTAAAGGTGCACTCTTTCCAGGTTAGACTATTTTGAATTGAACTGAATTGTGAATTGTGACTGAAATTCTACTCAGTACACACAATATATTAACGTTTGTCAGACTGAAAGGTGAATTCTGCAGCACAGTTTGTTATGCAGGCAATACTAGAAAATGACTGTATCGTTGATTAACCTGCATGAGTTACTTCCTTCCGTTATGCACTTCCTTCCGTTATGCACTTCCATCCATTATACACTGCCTTCCGTTATGCACTTCCATCCATTATACACTTCCTTCCATTATACACTTCCTTCCGTTATACGATTCCTTCCATTATACAGCCTGGAGATGTTTCACTTAAGGGTTTTTAACTTTAGGTTTGTTTACCACATTTTCCCAAGTACTAATTAATCATCAATAATGTGAATACTTATTACAGGTATAAAAGCTTATAATTACCAAAAAGTTTTACATGACACGAATCTACAAAAATATTTCCTATATTATTAAAATTAAACAATTAAAACAGATCTAGATTTATTTTTAAATCACCAACTGCACCTGTAATGATGTCCCCAACGGTATTAGAACTCTCAGGATGATAAGTCGAAAAGGCTGTGCAGTGAAGTGACGCAAGCGTGAATAAGAGTGGCTCAGGAAGAAATTCTCACTTTAGTCTTCAGCTTGTCCGACTGTGACCACCTCTACTCCCCCTGTCCCTTCCAGCACGGCCTCGTCCACCGTGGTGTCCACACGACAGACAGTCTCACAAGACACCTGTCATTCTTTCCAATTCACAAGGGATCAGTACCAGCACCTTCAGACTTTCCTGTCTTCTCTCCAACTCTGTTGACCTCTGACCTTTCATTCCAGTCAGCTAGACTGGATCGTGATTTTGATCTATACTCACACTGTTATTAAATTCTCTAACTGTGTTTTAGTTTCCATGTGAGATATTACAAAGAAAACTTAACTACTCATCTCTGTCCTCTGTTTCAGCTGAAGATATGAAGGGCTTGGATGATTTTCAGTCTCAGTGAAGCAAATACAATATGCCAGAACATTATCCAGACTCGGATTCTTCACAAGCCGCGAAGCGCCGGGCAAATTGATTTTTCCTGTCGTGCCAGATTTGTGACAGTCAGGCAGAAATCACATTGCTCAGCCCAAATGTTTCTAAAGCAATTGAGAAAGCCTGTGCAGTTTCTGGCTTTGGGACCATGAGCTGCATTAGTGGTAGAATCATACGCACACCATGCTGTCAGGAGTTGAGGGTAAAATGAGAATCCATCCGTCACCCCAAATCTGCTCAGGGAGGTAAAAGCTGCTGTGACATTCATGAGCACATCTCATTCTGCACTATTACAAATGGGCTTTGCTTTGTGGAATTTGTTATACGGTGTAGGTGGAATCAGAGCATTTTTGTAATATTTGGCAAAGTTCTCCTCACATTTTGGCAACTATCAATAAAATCCGTTCAAATGAGAAACTCCGGTCTGTGTGACACCCCATGGCTCTGTAAACTGAGAAGTCCAGTCCACAAACATCCAGTCAAACAGAACAAAAGGCAATGCTGCATACTTGTCAGTCTTGCTGCCTGTTAATTTAGAGATTCATCTCTATTTACTCCTCTTAGTCTGCTTTCACATATATAGCATTTATTCTGTTAGAAGCATTGTGCATTTGTCTCAGTCAAGTTCCAAGTGAACTCTGAAGGAGTGAGAAAATAACTTGACCCCAAGTACATGAGGCAATATGTACTTGGGGTTTCACTCAGCTTCTTTTTATTTTATTTTATTTTATTTTATTTTATTTTATTTTATTTTATTTATAAATGAATCAATTAATTTGTTTTCTTCTTCTTTTGTATTATTATTATTATTATTATTATTATTATTATTATTATTATTATTATTATTATTATTATTATTATGCTAAATAAGCCACAAAGAGGAATCTGAGTCAGAGCTGTAATACTGAAGAAATACCAGATGTTCTTGATATATGTACTGAGTAATAAAAAAAAAAAAGAAAATTTACCTAGCATGCATGTTTAAATAGTTATTTATAAAATTATCTGATCAATTAAACAAATTCATGATAGAAATTTTACATTTATAAATGTAGCCCTAATGAGCAAGCTAGAGGTGACAACAGCAAGGAAAAACTCCCTGAGACGATATGAAGAAGAAACCTTCCATGAGATGAACCAAACTTAGAACTGAACCTGTTCTCATCTGGGAGACATTGAATAGAGGGATTATAAATCATTACCCTTATATAACTGTGTACTCTACGGTCATAAAGTACAGTTATATAACCAGGAAATTCATTCTAGTTTTAACATGAAGTCTATTACTGATGGAAACAAAACTGTTTGTTGCAGTTGCAGTCCTCACAGCAAATGTAGTCCTAAACCATCTGAAGTCCAAAGCCATCTTCATGGTTTCTAAGTGGTACCATCCCCAGTAATCTCATGTATCTCTAGGTTGTCCATGTTGGTTCATCCTTAACTGCAGCCAGCAGTTTCCAAGTGCTGAAATGGGGCATCAGGATGGATCACGCAGGTTTAATAAAGTGCAGTGTGAAACCAGATCAAATAGCAAACATATCAAAAGTCTCAATTTTGCTCAATTTTGGACTCAGGAAAAGTGCTGTTAGGTGTGAGAGTGCTCTCAAACCAGAATTTTGACTTTTTAAGCCAGAAATGTGTGCAAACACTGAAAAGAACGTTTGTTTTGGAAGCTGGAATTATTACAAAGGTTCAATTATTTTTTTTGTATAAGCATTGATCTGAATTTAATGACCTAATCATACCACCAATACAAATACAAGTTTCTCCACTCTAGGGATAAACTGATAATGTTAACCAATGCAACTAATACTGATCATGTAAGGTGTTAAAAGAGATAAAACTGCATTGGATTTCTGTCTGTATCTGCAGTAATGCACATCTATGTGTGCAGACAGTGGAAAGTGCTGATTCCTTGCAGAAGAACACTTCTAATCCATTCCCTAAGTGAAGAAATTTCACTGCTTGGAGCTTAACTGATGTTAATTAGGCTTTAGCATTGACCTTCTGTCTGACGCTCATTAACCTGTCCTCCATGGTGCCACTTCCTCTTAGAATTGACCACTAGTCAGTTTCATGCACAGATTCTTTGAAAGATAAACACGCTCCAAAGATGTGGGTACAAGAGAAGATCGTGTAAAGCAGAAAAGAAGCAGAGAAGAATGAAAAAAAAGTTGTTCTTAACGTTGGACAAGATTTACGAACTACTTTTCCATTTCTGATTTTTGTCACGCCCGTATTCTTTCTTTGAATTTGAATGTAGAACGGTGCGTTGTGTATACACTTGTGTGTACTGCGGCCTGTCCATTGTGTTTGGAGTGGATACACTCACTTTAGAACACCTCTAATTGACAGCGACTGAAGCGCAGCTTCTAATGAAAGCCCTGCACTTGAGCTGCCATTGAAAACCAAAAAACGCCCGGCCCTCTCCACTTTTTATTCCTCTTCTCCAAGGTCCATCAAGGTCCATTTAACATGACTGTAGGCACCCCCTCCTCGCGTTCTCCTGCCGAATGCCTGTCCTTCTTTCTTATTTCCCTTTAAAGATGTGATTTAGGCATACTTATGAGGGCACTTTCAGAGTAAGCTGTTTATCTGCTTCTTGCTTGAAGTGCTTCCAGGGCTTTGGAGCACACAAAGGTCAGCATGTGAGAGTCTAAGTGAGTGCGGCATTTTGCCTCCATCAGCTTACCGGTTTCCAGCATACAACTAGCAGGTTGGGTTAGCGTTTTTTTTCGGCTGAGCTTTGGTGAGCTGAGAGTATTATGGTAATAGGAGCCAGGTTGAAAATTGAGAGCTCTTTAGTAAGGCCATGACAGAGTAGTGGGGCATTTTACTGCTTATACTTATTTTACTGTCCTGGAGGGATCTTCACATTTGGGAATGTAATCTTGCCTAAACACCAACTTATGGGATAAAAATGCAGCACCTCCTCAGTGTTGTTACCCAGGTTTTCTCTCAATTTAGTCGTTTGCCATGTCCGACTCCACCCACTAGCTAGTTTTCCCCTATCTCATGACAGCCACCAGTTGGGGAGGGTAAAACTAACATGGTTCCCCTGAGACACATTGAATGCATACAAAATGCTGGTAATACAGCATCATTGGGCTGTGTGACTAAACAGTGCTGTCTACCCTCTTCTGCATACATAAGCCCACAGAAAGCCATGATTGATGGAGAAAGAGGTCCCCCCCACCCAAAAAAATCACAGCAGACTCTCAGTCATGATGGTTGTGGCATTGTCTGGATTTCAAGTACCACTCAGGAGCCCTAAAGTTCATTTGGGAAGTTTGCCGAGTTTCTCGCGTATTATTTTCTTAAAATTAGTGTCTCTTGTGTAAACATCACTCTTTACATTCTGTCCAGTAAAACCTTTCTTTCTATTTATCTCCCATTTCAGTCATTTTTAGAAGGCAGTCCCATCATTTTCTTCAATCACTCCTTTAACATTCCATATTACACCCTGCTTCCTTTCAGACCTCCAAAGCCAATGCATTCACAACTGCCTGCATAGGCTCCAAAGTGAGCACTATGGGGTTTTTTTCTCTAATGTAACAGCACGCTATGCCCAAGTGGCATTTCTTTTCCACAGCGATGTGCCTGGGCTCTTTTCGCTTAAACTGCACTTTCCACTTTACTTACCTTGGCCTTGTTTGGCTCGCCAGTAATGAGGTCCATGGGAGCACAGCTTGCACACTACCATACAGTTTTGCGTCCCCTGACATGCTGAGTTAACTTGCATTAGCCCCAGGTTGGAAAATCATTTACTCTTGCTCATTGGGATCTAAGATGCCATTATTGCTACACTGTGTTTATAGGTTTCCCTAAGGATTAGGCAGCATTCAGATTACTTGGGCTGATTGTGTGTGTGTGTGTGTGTGTGTGTGTGTGTATGGGAGGGGTGTGTGTTTTGAGGCATGATTGAACACATCTCTACATTTAAGGCTTTTGACCACATGCATTACTCCTCTCTCTGGACTAGCAGATTCCGACCATCATCTATCAGCATATTTCTGCTCGTCTTCTCCCTCTTTTTATTTTTCTCTTATTCTTTATTTTCCATGAGCCGGAAATTGCTGTGTGCCTGTCCTAAAACAGACACATACATATGACATTAAAATTGTCCAGCTTCAACAGAGGAAATATGGCCATGGGTATTCCTGCATGTCTTTGAACTGCACCATGAATCTTGCATTTCAACCTCTTAAAACACTTCAAAGCTGAAGAGCCGCGCTTCAAAGGCCTCGCGTTGCCTCAACAATCCTCAGGAAGAATATTTAATATTATACCGGATTTAAGCACGCACATTATCTTGGGATCTATGAGCCATGTTTCTTTTACCCTTCATAGCTCCTACTATTGGGAAACTTAAAATGACTGCACTTTTTTGTAATTATTTGCACCCACGCGACTTTTTTGATGACCAGGATGGGAGAAAATGACTTGGTCAGGAATTTCCTGCGAAAAAAAAGTATTACTTGGTTAAACTTAGTGTCTTAAGCATCTGCTTAATGTATGAACATATCCGTGAGGTAGACATAAGCCCGGGAAACTATTTTAGCTTTTATGGAAGGAGTCTCCAGTAAGTTTGCAACAAATTACAATGTGCTTTGTAACAGTCAGAGATAAAACTCCACCACAGGAAAGTCTTCAGGACAGAAAGCTGTAACAATTCACTTTCTTGTCTTAGTTCAAACTTCAAGAGAGAGAAAAAAGTAGATACTGTTGAGGAAACTCATGTTTTTATATAATATATATATATATATATACACAGTGGTGTGAAAAAGTGTTGGCCCCCTTCCTGATTTCTTATTCTTGTGCATGTTTGTCACACTTTAATGTTTCAGATAATCAAGTAAACACATCATGCAGTTTTTAAATGAAGGTTTTTATTATTAAGGGAAAACAAAATCCAAAACTACATGGCCCTGTGTGAAAAAGTGTTAGCCCCCTAAGCCTAATAACTGGTTGGGCCACCCTTAGCAGCAACAACTGCAATCAAGAGTTTTCCATAACTTGCAATGAGTCTGTTACAGCGCTGTGGAGGAATTTTGGCCCACTCATCTTTGCAGAATTGTTGTAATTCAGCCACATTGGAGGGTTTTCGAGCATGAACCACCTTTTTAAGGTCAAGCCACAGCATCTCAATCGGATTGTGGTCAGGACTTTGACTAGGCCACTCCAAAGTCATCATTTTGTTTTTCTTCAGCCATTCAGAGGTGGACTTGCTGGTGTGTTTTGGATCATTGTCCTGCTGCAGAACCCAAATTCACTTCAGCTTGAGGTCACAAACAGATGGCCGGACATTCTCCTTCAGGATTTTTTGGTAGACAGCAGAATTCATGGTTCCATTTATCACAGCAAGTCTTCCAGGTCCTGAAGCAGCAAAACAGCCCCAGACCATCACACTACCACCACCATATTTTACGGTTGGTATGAAGTTCTTTTTCTGAAATGCGGTGTTACTTTTACGCCAGACGTAATGGGACACAGACCTTACAAAAAGTTCAGTTTTTGTTTCGTCAGTCCACAGAGTATTTTCCCAAAATTCTTGGGGATCATCAAGATGTTTTCTGGGAAAACTGAGACGAGCCTTTATGTTCTTTTTGCTCAGCAGCGGTTTTCGTCTTGGAACTCTGCCATGCAAACCATTTTTACCCAGTCTCTTTCTTATGGTGGAGTCATGAACAGTCACCTTAACTGAGGCAAGTGAGGCCTGCAGTTCTTTGGATGTTGTTGTGGGGTCTTTTGTGACCTCCTGGATGAGTTGTCGCTGCACTCTCGGGGTAATTCTGGTTGGCCGGCCACTCCTGGGAAGGTTCTCTCCTGTTCCATGTTTTCTCCATTTGTAGATAATGGCTCTCACTGTGGTTCGCGGCAGTCCCAAAGCTTTAGAAATGGCTTTATTACCTTTTCCAGACTGATAGATCTCAATTACTTTCTTTCTCATTTGTTTTTGAATTTCTTTGGATCTCGGCATGATGTCTAGCTTTTGAGGATCTTTTGGTCTACTTCACTTTGTCAGGCAGGTCCTATTTAAGTGTGTTCTTGATTGCGAACAGGTGTGGCAGTAATCAGGCCTGGGTGTGGCTAGAGAAATTGAACTCAGGTGTGATAAACCACAGTTAAGTTATGTTTTAACAGGGGGGGCAAACACTTTTTCACACAGGGCCATGAAGTTTTGGATTTTGTTTTCCCTTAATAATAAAAACCTTCATTTAAAAACTGCATGATGTGTTTACTTGTGTTATCGTTGACTAATATTTAAATGTGTTTGATTATCTGAAACATTCCACATTGGCAAATGTGGAATTTAGAATAAAACCAGGATGTGCTGTTATTGGAAAAAATGTGCAAGATTTATCCTTGATTATTTTCTTTTATCTGCACACCACATCATGTTTTACCCCTTATTTATTGTACACAAGTACCAAACTTTTGTATAATACAAATATACCACAGCCACACTACAGTAATTGCTGTTGATTTCCAGATGTAAGGATGGAGTGCTGCTAATTAAGATGCCTTTTCCATAGTGAGAGGGATGGATAAGGGAATCACTGAGAAGCCTCGTGACATTTAGATGCTCCTTTACCCCCAGCCGAGAATTCTGAGGAGACATGGCAGCCTATGAATTATTAAGCAGCTGGGTCAATAAAGACTTAGCCTCTCCTGTGTTCTTATTTATATTAATGTATATTGTTCTGTGTGTTTCCTGATAAAAAGATCAACAGCTACTAGTTAGCACCAGGTTAGAGAAGCTGGATAAAGTAAGCTGCTGTTTTTAAGTGTAATTAAGCTTCATTCTGTGAGGAAAACCTTTTCATTTTATTTAATGCTTTCGGCTGCTCCCTGTTCAGGGTCACCACAGCAGACCAACTGGTCCGCACAACAACCTGGCAAATGTTTTACGCCGGATGTCCTTCCTGACACAACCCTCCCATTTTTCCGGGCTTGGGACCAGCACTGCATCCAATGGCTGGGGTTGGGGCATTGGCTGGAAATCGAACCCGGGCCTTCCGCATGATAGGCGAGAAACCTACCACTGAGCCACCAATGCCCCGAGGAAAACCTTTTCATTATATGCACAAATCTGGCATACGAGCCAAAATGCTTTTTATTCACAAAGTGAAGAGTACCCCTTTCCTGTAGAAGGAAAAGTCTAGAAGGTGGATTGGGATCTGATGCTGAAACACCTACCTGAGTAGACTCAAACTAAATTTCCAGGGGTCCAGTCCAGTGTGTTTGTTATTCTGTGTTGTACAGCATCTAGGGAGTTAGGGTTTAGGTTTAGGTATAAGGGTTTAGAGGTTAGGGTTAAGTTTATAGGTAGGGTTGGATCAGGTTCTGCTCCACTACCAGGACTTTGTGGAGTTACAATAAACAGCCGCCAGTTTTACACACACACTTTCTCTGTACAGTTGGGTACTATTTTTTTTAGATTCATTCTCATGTATATTTTTTTATTTATAATAATGTGTGTAATAATATGAGAGCATTTGGAACTTGCTGCAAGAACTATTTAAGGAAACAGTCTTTTTTTTTTTTAGTGCTAATCAGCTGGACTGCGTTTGTCATGCAGATCTGGAAATCAGGGTCATTGCACATACTCTATGTCAGGAACACACACTATACAGGTTTCCTTGTATCTAACATCTCAATGATGGTAACTGATTACAGGATGTTCAGCTCATAAAGACAGCGCCACTGAGTGACAGAGTAATTCATTCACATGGGTTGACTGTAGCCCAGTAATACTGAAGTGCAGTAAATAGTGCACATGAACAAAACTAGGCTGTAGGGAATAGACTATGCTAAGACTAGCAGTTTTATCCTAAAACTGTATTTTTAACACATTCTGTATATAACCATAGAGTAGTATATAGTTTGGTTTTAAAGAAAAAATCTGATTGTGCTGTCAGAGTTAGAAAGCTGCACAACCTATTAAGCAGCTTCATCCATATCAGCACAGACATGTTCATTTCTGGCTATATAAAGTGAAACGCTTAATCTTCATGGCTCACATACAACCAAATGATCAATACACAGACTTTATAATAGTATTTTACGCTTCCGACTGAACAAAAAAAAGCCCCTGAGTTTTCTGTGTATTGTACTGGTCCATGTTCACCCTCATACACATATGCAACCAGTGTAGAAATGCACTCAGATGAAACAAACTAACACACACACACACACACACAGGTCTCTCTGAATCTGATAGCAATCAAGTGACGTGTAGGCAGCACACTTTAGTGTGAGGTTCTTGCTGGACTAATTCCATAACTTTTGTTCTGGTGTTTTCTGGTGTTTGTTTGCATTAATGTTGCTTTGTACGGTGAAAATGAGTGATGGTTCTATTTTATCCCTGAGTCTCTCTCTCTCTCTCACACACACACACACACACACACACACACACACACACTAATGGATTATAGTCTTGATGCTCGGCCCTTAGATGCTCGGTGCGTGGGCATCCACACAGAGAACCTGTTTACAAAGTGAACGCCACACAATTAGTTTGTTTAGCTTTAGAGTTTGTTTACACTGAGTGCCTCCCACACCTCGTCAATGTTATTATAGTTATTATTAATTTAAAATCATTACACCTGCTTTTTGAGGTTCAGCATCCAAAAAGAGATTTGATAGTCAAAAAAACACATATGAAATGCGATAGGTTGAAAACAAATCATCGTAGGATGCATTAACGGGTGGTTAGAAAAATCTCTTGTGTGTGAATGTTTACCACATTAACTACTAAAAGGATTCAGTATTTCCAAAACATGAGCTCGCAGCTTGTTGTTCTCCGTCTCTATCGGAAAAAAATAACGTGTCCTATTCCCAGCATCACTCGGCTCACAGCCTCTGATACTCACGTTGCCCTGGTTTCACTTGCCTCCCCGCTGTTCTGTCATTGGTTTGACACTCTTTTTTGCTCATCGGTTAATGACAGTAGAGCCATGTCACTAAGGCTCAGGCTAATTTACACTTCATACCCATGTGTGTCAAAAAAAACAATCCACTTGCTTTTTCATATCATAATGTTAATTGTCGTGCATATTGAAGATCGTCTCTGGAAAGTAAATGATGAACAGTGCAAGCAGCCCATTACACTGATTAATATAAAGGTGATAGGTATCATATTATCGTACGTCTTTAACACCTGACTATCTGCCAAATGCAGGTAAAATTTGGCAGTGCTCATTAAAAAAGAGCATTATTTAATGCAATAAGTAGCAATTGTAACCCTGTATAAATTAGCTGGATAGAGCATGGCGGCTTGTAACTGGTCTTAAATGAGCAGGTCAAATAGTGACAGAAATGAAAGCACTCGAAATAAAAAGAGAGTGCGAGCAGGAAAGTGAAAGGAACGCAGCTGTTTTAATTAGAGCCTTGTCAGAAAATCATAAACAGTTCAAGCGTTCATCATTTGTACATTTAATATGTATGAATGAATATGGTGAACACTCTGTACTTTTAATATCATTTAAAATGCATAATGGACTTCAATCACTGTTTTGTGAATACGCTTTAACTGTGCACACAGTAAAAAAGGTGAGAGATGTTCCAAAAGGTCAATAAATATTTAATATAAAGATTAATACTAAGTGCTGCGGATGTTAATATGTTATTTTGCAACCGTTGTTGTGTTGTTGATGTTGCTATTATTGTTAATAGTAGACTTCTAAATGTAGAAGTCATGGTAGTTGTAGTAGTGGTGGTAATTCTAGTGGTACTAATAGTAGAAGTGGTAGGAGTGGTGGTAGTAATGCTAGTGGTACTAATAGTAGAAGTGGTAGGAGTGGTGGTAGTAATGCTAGTGACAGAAGTAGCAGTAGTTGTTGTGGCAATAGTAGTAGTAGGGGTAATGTAGTAGTAATGGTATTGGTAGAAATAGTAGTGGTTGCAGTAGTGGTTGCAGTAGTAGTAGTAGTAATGTAAGGTAGTAGTATTACTGGTAGTAGTAGTAGTAGTAGTAGTAGTAGTAGTAGTCGTAGTAGTAGTAGTAGTAGTAGTAGTCGTAGTAGTAGTAGTAGTAGTAGTCGTAGTAGTAGTAGTAGTAGTAGTAGTAGTAGTCGTAGTCGTAGTAGTAGTAGTAGTAGTAGTCGTAGTAGTAGTAGTAGTAGTAGTCGTAGTAGTAGTAGTAGTAGTAGTAGTACTAGTAGTAGTAGTAGTAGTAGTAGTAGTAGTAGTAGTAGTCGTAGTAGTAGTAGTAGTAGTAGTAGTAGTCGTAGTAGTAGTAGTAGTAGTAGTAGTACTAGTAGTAGTCGTAGTCGTAGTAGTAGTAGTAGTAGTAATAGTACTAGTAGTAGTAGTAGTAGTAGTAGTAGTTGTAGTAGTTGTAGTAGTAGTAGTAGTAGTAGTCGTAGTAGTAGTAGTAGTAGTCGTAGTAGTAGTAGTAGTAGTAGTAGTACTAGTAGTAGTAGTAGTAGTAGTCGTAGTCGTAGTAGTAGTAGTAGTAGTAGTAGTCGTAGTAGTAGTAGTAGTAGTAGTAGTAGTCGTAGTCGTAGTCGTAGTAGTAGTAGTCGTAGTAGTAGTAGTAGTAGTAGTAGTCGTAGTAGTAGTAGTAGTAGTCGTAGTAGTAGTAGTAGTAGTCGTAGTCGTAGTCGTAGTCGTAGTAGTAGTAGTAGTGGCTGAGTGGTCTAAGGTGCCAGACTCAAGGGTCAATCCTTCCACCTGCTATAAGGAGGTTTCTGGTCTCTGAACGGAGGTGTGGGTTCCAATCCCGCTTCTGAAACTTCGCAGGTTTTTGTGGAGTAGTTGTGGTTAAGGGTCTGGGTTGTTGATCAAAAGGTCAGGGTTCAAGCCCCAGCACCACCAAGCTGCCACTGTTGGGCAATTGAGCAAGGCCCTTAACCACCTCTGCTCCAGGGGTGCTGCATCATAGCTGCCCCTGCGCTCTGACCCTAACTTCCTCAGCTGGTATATGTGAGAAAAATTCCACTGTGTTGTAATATATGTGTGGTGATAATATAGGTTTCTTCTTCTTGTGGTAGAAATAGTAGTTGTAGAAGTAGTACTAGCAGTGCTGGTACTTTCATGCAGCCTTCTTTTAAGTAAACTAAGAGCATCTTGATGTTCAAAAGACAAATGCTGTTTTAGACACTCAGAAAAATATAAGATGACATTTAAGCTATCAAAATAGCATGGCCATTTGAGAAAAGAAATAGCTGAATAGTATTATTTATTGTGTTTAGTGCTTGTTTTAAAGATATATTTGAATTGTTAGTGTAATAAAGAACCTTGAGCTGCAGGTTTATCTCTGTAATGTATTGTTCCATAAACAGAGAAGAATAAACCAACTGTTATATTTCAGGGTGCCAATATTTTCCCTGCAGTAATGGATGATAATCTGGAAAATATTAAGACCCAGTTGCTGATGAGCTATATGCTGGTTTCATATTAAGCATGGTAAATGTTTTTACATTACAGGAACTTGTTTGTTTATATATTTGTAAAGTGCTTTTGTATCATGTCATTGGTTAGGGCATCTTCAGATATTAATATCCAGTTATTTCAAACGAATCACCTTATTCTGTCACATTGTTCAACCGAGACAACAGCAAGCATGATAAATGTAAAACAAATGGCATGATAAAGCAAAAGAAGACAAAAACAAGCATTCTAATGAGCATCAAGGCTAAAACGATGAGGGCGTATTTATGTGCTGTGCATAAAAGTTAAGATAGGACTATGAAAGGAGATTTGATTGTGATTTGAAGAAAGGTAACAGAGTGGCAATACCACAACAATACCATCACAATTCCACTTCATTACCACCTGGGGATCGTGAGCAAACCAGCACCAGAGGATCTGAGTAGACGCTGTGTGGCTGGAGGAATTCAGACAGGTAGTGAGGGACAGCGCAGTGAAGGACTCAAGGTTTTAAGAAGGAATATATTTTGAATCCGGGATGAGACAGGTAAACAGTGTAGGAGGAGGGAATCAGGCTGGTCAGGGTTTTGGCATGGAAACTAATAACAGGGAGAAGTTTGTTACAGGAACTTATAGGTCAAGTCATGTTGATATGTTGGTTTTCTGATTGACTTTCTTGGTTTAGGATATACTGCTTAATTAATGTGGATTTTGCAAACAAAAAAATACTTGCTGCTGTTGAGGATGCCTAGAGATACATGAGAATACTGTGCAATTGCCATGAACTGTTTCCATCAGCTGATAACCACAACAAACACCACGACACACACATCCTTATGAAGCAAAATCAACTTCTTGTTAAAACTAGAATCAAGTTCCTGGTTAAACAATTGCAATTTTTGGCAATATGGCTTCCCATGGGAATTTGATTACTTTCCAGGTATATTCTTATTATTACCTCAGAAAGTTTGTCTTTTCCACTGTCACATCTGGCTTTAAAATCTATATCCTAATTTTTTTTTATTTTGTTTTATATAAATATAAATATATTTATATAAATGATAAAAAATATTTATATTTATATAAATAAATATTTTTATTTTATTTTACATTTTGATATATTTCTATGAAGCTGCTTCGTCACAATGTCCATTAAAATCTCTATACGTATAAAATTGAATTGAATTCAACTGAAAATAAATGGTGTAGATTACCTACAAATCTATTTACCCCTGTAAACTTGCAGGATTTATCAGCTGATCCAGAGAATACCAACTCTTATAACCTACTCCTTTCAGTTGTACATTATAAATTATAGAAGTTAATCAATATTACACTTAATTTAATTCAGCACAGTAGAGCAGCAGGTAGTCTTCCGGTCTCACAGCTCCAGGGTCCATGATTCGATGTCTCTGTGGAGTTTCACATGTTCTTCGCCTCCAGGTTTCCCCTGAAAACATGCCAGTGAGTGGTTGGCTGCTATAAATTGCCCTAGGTGTAAATGTGTGTGTGCATGGTGCTCTGAGATAGACTGACTTGTATTATCATGGCACAGACTCTGGAGTCATCGCAGCTAGAAAAAGTGCAAAATTAACATCAATGAATGAATGCTTAATGAATATAAATGAATGATCAGCCAGATCTGTAAGAGTTTAAAGTTTATGTATTTCGCAGAATTTAATCAAATGTTATTTATTTATTTGTTTGTTTGTTTATTTGTTTATTTATTTATTTATTTATTTATTTAATGAGACTCTGAATGACATTCAAACATAAATTGCATTCTTTACATTTAGGATCAGGTGATTTTATACCTCTAGTTGGTGGATGCATTATGTTTTCTGCTTCTTCATGGTACCTCTGTCTGTGTGTGTGAGATTATAAGTGTGATATCTCAAGTACAAGTGGTTAAAAGGTTGTAGGATTTGTATGCAAGTATCACTGTTAGCAGCAGACGAACTGATTAGATTTTGGAATTGATCCTAACAGGGCCAAGGTCACAGCAAGGTCAAATGTCATAAATATTTTTTTTTCAATAGTTTGCTTTTAATTTGTCATACAGAGATGTTTCTTATATGTTCATGGGCTTTAACTCAAAACCTATCCATCCAATTATCCGTCCGTCCATCAGTCAATCTATTCATCCATCTATCAATCCATTCATCCATCAGTCTAACCATCCAGTTATTCATCTATCAATCAATCCTATCAATCCATCCATTAATCCATCCATCCATCCATCCGTCCATCAATCTATCCATCCATTTATCCATCCACAATCCATCTATCAATCCATCCATCCATCCAACCATCATTCCAAGGTTATCGTTACTGTGATATCTCGAAGGGTGTATATGGAATTAGCGGATTTCAACAACTGCTTACATTTTGAAATTGATTTAAACAGCTACATGGTCACAGGATTAAATGCATACAAATATTTCAAGGGTACTAGAAACTACTACTTCTTACCAGAGGAGGCAAACCTGTCAATGCTTTTGGCTTCGAGTTCTACTTGTTTCCAGGTTCTCTTATATGAAATAAAAGTCTAACTACTTCACACTCAGAATGCTTTGTATGGAGATATTTAACTTGCTTTCATGAAAGATATCAATTAATTTTGGTGAACATGGGCGTCATGTGGAAGATTGCTCACCATGGCATGCCCATGGCAGGTGGTTCAATCCAAAACTCACTGGTATGAAACTAACCCCCCATCCAAAACACTTAATTTATTTAATGGTCTCATGTATCACATGTTCATTCTCATCATTGTGAAATTTATGGCTTAACATTGATGTGATGTGATATTTGATGGCTTAGTGGTTAAGGTGTTGGACTACTGATTAGAAGGTTGTGAGTTCAAAATCCCAGATCCACCAAGTTGCCATTGCTGGGCCCTTGAGCAAGGCCCTTAACCCTCAGTAGCTCATAAAAACGAGATAAATTGTAAGTTGCTCTGGATAAGGGTGTGTGCCAAATGCCATATATGTAAATGATAATTTCTTAGCAAATCTTTTTAATTTCTCTTTTCCACAGGACCCCAGCTGGCACCACAGAATGCTGGGAACATATCTGACTCTGGCTCCAACTCCAGCATGAACCAGATTCCCATGGCTCAGGACAGAGGTAAACAAGAAAGAAATTCCATCCAGGATGAATGCAGTGCCTTTGCCATTTCCTGTAATGATGTCTGTAAATTTAAAGTACAAATTAGCATGCTAGACAAAACAGCCTGCTAGACAAAGTCCTTCTGCTTGTATGTCCTGACTTTCTAAGGCCCTTAATGAAAAATCAAATTTCAGACTTTGCTCAAGTGCATTACTTGGGGTCTTCATGACCTCTAGAAGAGTGTGTGGCTTGCATTATGCTGTAATATATATATATATATATATATATATATATATATATATATATATATATATATATATATATATATATATATAGAGTCCAGTTCTGCAGGCACACAACCCTTCAGAGTTCATTGTATTTCCATAAAATTCAAGTTGAGCTTATTGTCCAGCTAAGAGCCTAGCTGTTTGAGACAGGCATGTGGTGGTGTCAGTGGTAGTGGTGGTGGTGGTGGTGGTGGAGGGAAGGGGGATTGTTGGGTGCGGGTGGGTGAGTGAGTGTGAATGCATTATTTGCTTTTAGCACTGTCTGCGCATCGTTCCTCTCTCCTCCATCCATTTTCCAGGCAATTTAAAATGCGGTATTACACTGTGTGTTTTTTTTCTCCAAACTCCCTTACATTAATGGAAGCAAAACATTACAATAATGTCCCCCGTTAAAGCTGCGCTCTCTGGCAGCCTAAGCACTTTCAACCCTCGTCTCATCATCCGAAGCCGGTAGACAGCCAGCCGGGTTCTGCTGCCCAAGCAGAACAGAGTGCATGGGGAGATGATTGACCGCCTGTGTGTATGTATGTGTGTGTGTGTGTGTGTATGTGTGTGTGTGTCTGAAAAGCTCCACTCAATAAAAAAAAATAAAAAGTGCTGGGCGTCTGCTCGATACACACATTCTTACAAAGCTTGAGTGGGGAGCAGCGCTGGCGCTCGCTGCTCTACTGAACATTTCCATTTAGCCTAATCTACAATATTAGCGTGCAGAGCAGCCCATACAAAAGCAACCTTTCCCATCTGAGTGGATTGTAGACACCCCACCACCCCCCTACGTCTGTTTGCCCAGGGGTTTAAATGTAATAAAGTGCCACTCTATTTAATATCGTGTCCAATCAGGACTGCTCTAAATGTCAGTTGTTGGTAGCTATTCAGCTTGTGAATACTCACATAATGTTTTAGATTGTTTCTATTGTCATTTTTTCCCATTTCCTGCTAATTTTGTTCTAGTTAATTCACAGCGTATGAGGGAATTAAGTGATAAAGCTCCTCATTTATCACCCACCAGTCGCACCTATCTGGCAGGGTTTAGAAATACTATTGCCTCTGGAAATAACTGGAATTGTTTTGTGTTTGTTTTTCTTTTCTTTTGTTCATTTTTTTTAGTATGGAAAAAAAAGAGAGTGGGAAAGTTTGTCATATCTGTTTATTAATTTTCTATAACATCACCTCTCACAATAGTTTTCACTGTAATTCAAATCGTAGGTTTATTTTATGGGCTTGTCCCAATTCGTTCTTTTTTTCTGTACAACTATGCAGCAACGTACACTGGAACTTCAAGATGTTAACACAGAAACCAGTTAACAAAGTGTGTTACTGAACTGATATGTTTAGGTTGATATTGTGTTCTGTAAATTGACTTTAATTTCACAGTGAAGGAAGGAGTCTCCAGTGTCAGGACTTTATTTGTAAGAAGCCTGATGAGGGAATTGTTTAAGAGACTGGTGAATAATGTTAGTAAGAACGAACGAAAGAAAGAACGAAAGAAAGAAAGAAAGAAAGAAAGAAAGAAAGAAAGAAAGAAAGAAAGAAAGAAAGAAAGAAAAAGGAAGGAAGGAAGGAAGGAAGGAAGGAAGGAAGGAAGGAAGAAAGGAAGAAAGAAAGAAAGAAAGAAAGAAAGAAAGAAAGAAAGAAAGAAAGAAAAGAAAAAGAAATAATGCAAACTTTTATATGACTGACACTGGAATGATTTGGAAAATTGCATATAATGTAAACGAAGAGAAGAGAAGAGAAGAGAAGAGAAGAGAAGAGAAGAGAAGAGAAGAGAAGAGAAGAGAAATGCTGCAAACTATTATAACACTGACACAGAAGGAAGGAAGGAAGGAAGGAAGGAAGGAAGGAAGGAAGGAAGGAAGGAAGGAAGGCAGGCAGGCAGGCAGGCAGGCAGGCAGGAAGGTAGGTAGGAAGGAAGGAAGGAAGGTAGGAAGGAAGGAAGGAAGGAAGGAAGGAAGGAAGGAAGGAAGGAAGGAAGGGAAAGAAAGAAAGAAAGAAAGAAAGAAAGAAAGAAAGAAAGAAAGAAAGAAAGAAAAAGTGTTATTCCTCTGTAGGTTTCTTTCTCATACCATCTCATGGAGTTTTTCCTCGCCACTTCCACCTCTGACTTGCTCATTACGAATCGTTAATCTACATCCCGATTTCTTTAATACTGCATTTAAATCATTATATAAATACATTTTTATTTGAATTGAATTTTCTCACAAAGCTGTGCTTTCTCTTCATGATGATGATGATGATGATGATGATGATGATGATGCTATCTTCTTCTCTTTCCTGCATGTGTGCTCCAGCCTTCATACGGCGGAGTCAAAACCAGTATGGTCCTCAGCAGTCCGGCCCGCCCATTTCTCCACATCTGTCATCCAGGAACCAGATGCAACATGGGATGAGCGTTTATCAGCAGAACTCCACTGGTTCCTACGGACCTCCGAGTGGTCCCTACGGCCCACAAGGTAGCCGCGGTTCTCATGTCTTTCATAATCATTAACTGAATGGATCTATTATTTTTCACTACATATCCAAATACTTTCTTTTGGATTCTGGAGTATAGGAGTGTTTTCCTCAATCAGCACCACTTCTCTATCCAGCGCACTCTTTTGTCTGACAGAAAGGAAGAAAGGAGAGCCAAGGTTTGAGGGGTCAGCAAGAATATTCATGAGGTTGAACTACCTCGCTCTTTTTCCATTTGCACTGGACGAATGAAATAAAAATGATCTCGGCAGCTGTTATTAAAAAGTTGTGCCCTGAAATTAATTTTAATGCCCCGCTTAATTATGAAAGGTCAGTGCTTTAAGTGTCACCTTCTATAAAGTGTAGACTGTACAGATGACTTCATTAAAATCACCGCATGCAGGTAGAGGAGGTCAGGTTCATTTTGTGGCTTCTTTGACCTGTTTTGGTGTGCCCCAAGCTTCAAGGACAAAAGGAATCAGCTGTGGTTATGCTGTGTTGCTGTAGAAACTGAAACGTCCAATTCAACTGCAGTCTTCCATCCCTGACTGCTCTGACCTCTGGCTAAACCACTGTCTAGTGTTATCCTGAAATAGTCTCCCAAACTGCTGAGGAATAATTACAGTAATAATGGAAGAATTCAGGAGGGGGAAAAAAATTAAGGAAAAAGATATTTCAGTCTTGCTCACTGAATATCAACATGGTCTTTTTTTTTTCTTCCTGGCTGGGTAGATAAGACCATATGTTAGTATTTATGATGCTGTTATCCTTCAGTGCCACAACAAAGACAATATTATGGAATTCACGTTGTGTGCTTTAATGTGTCAATGTGATAAATGCACCGTCTGTTTTCCTTTCGTAATCTCCCTCAGACCTTCCCTGTTCAACATTGATGAATGGTTCCCTTAGATTTTTTTTTTGTTATTCCCGTCCACGCTCTCTCTATTCTGCAAATGTATTGCGAGGAGACTGACACTAATAACGAGCGTATAAAAAGGCCTTAAGGAAGGAAAGTGAAACCTGGCTTGTGTGAAAACTCGAGTGTGCTTTTGCAAGCCTGTGAAAGATTCTTCTTCCTGCTTAGTAACATGTGTGTTGGAGTTTGGCCATCCCCAGAGTCATGGCATGGAGCTCACGCCAGACTCGGGTTCTGAGAGCCCAGTCGGGTCAGGCCAGGGTGAACGGGCCAGCCAGCTGCTGCTTGTTGTTCTTGATGAAGTGCCAATCTGTTTTCTGTCTTACCTCCTGCCAGAGAATTACTAACCCGTTAAACCAACATGGAAATGCGCTCCAAGCCTCTGATTGCTCTACAGTGGGCTGCTTGGGATGTTGCCTGCAGGCAGGAGCTTAGCGCATACACGAAATTATTTCATGCCTGAATTATAGACTAAGGATGTGTTATCACAAAATCACTTTGTATGCATCCGTGAAATTTGCTCTATACAGTTTACCAGTGTTAATTAAGCTTCACAGTTTCCCACAGTCTCTCATGTTCGAATACACACCATTTTCCTACAAAACTGCACTTTAAGTCAATTCATTAACATTTAAGGAACAAAAGAAGTGGCTGGACTTGTACGATTTGAAAACTGAGAAACGCTCGTACTTGTTTAGCCTTGAAAGGGTGAAAAATTTGGAATTGGAAGGGGCCAAGCAGAGAGCCCTGAGGCACGCCGAATCTGTACTTCACCCAAGACTCCCTGCTGAGAGAGCTGCTGAGGTGGCTAGGAGAGAATCTTGGGCCTCAGGCCACGAAAAAGGAAAGGTAGCAGAAGCAGCGAGAAAAGAAAGAAAACTGATGAGTTAGAGGAAAAAAGAGGATGAAATGAAATGTCAGCTGTCAAAAAAAAAGTGTGTAAAAGTGTGATTTCTCTCAAGGTCTTTCCACAGAGGTCATGTTCAGCAGCGTTCAGTCGCTCCTGAGCGACAGGAGCAATGTGTGATTATAACAAGCACCGTCAATCAAGTACCACTCGTACCAATTACACCGTTTATTGTAATATTTATACCAGGGTTTTATTTATCATACCTCACTGATACTTTATAAACCCACCTTTTTAGATTAAGTAGAATGAAAAAACGTAATAAAGAATTTCAACAGGGATGAAATTGTAGACTAAAGTTTAAGTTTAATCACGAAATAATTTCTGCAGCAATTTACATGCCAAACTTTTAGTGCTGTTGACCGGAACGAGCGAACGGGGTGCTGAGTGAAGAGTGCTGAGGAAGCAGTGTCTCTAATTTGGTCGGTCACAGTCCTCTTCTCCTGCGGGAGAGCGAGGATTAAATACAGCTCAGGAAGAGCGTCGCCTGAATGTGTGACCATGCTTTGAATTTCCATGTAATTGGTAACTCACGGCAGTTTCTCTCTCCCCGCGGCCCAATACAAATGCCGTACCTTACAATGACGATCGCTGGGAAAGATGGCAGAGGCTATCTTGAAGGGATGAGACTGATAAAAAAGACTGCTATTCATTTTTTGCTTGAGAAGACACTAGAATAGCCAGTACCATGGGTTCGGCTGCTTTAGGGAGAAATAGAACCATGGCTGGAATGAATCTCCACATCTATTCAGTTATTTGTGGCAGCACTCAGGGTTAAAGATGAGCTCCTGAGTGGCTGTAAAGGACAGAGTTGGCGATTGAGAGGCAGCCCTTATCACCCCTGAAGAGGCGATGTTGGCCAAGCACCAACGGATATTCATGGAGAACAAATGGAAAAGGGTGAAATATCACAAAGCTGGCTGCTGGGTTTTTAGTAAGCAAAAAATTTTTTACACTGCATAGAACCACCAAATGTCTTCTTATATATAAATCCTGACCTCTCAACTTTAATTCTAGAGAGCCTTCAGGAAATAGAAAGTCATTCTAAATGATTTATTAACTGCTCATTTGAACTGATGTAATATGATTGTTATGACTGACTAAATTATTGAGAAAAAGGTCATGTTTTAGAAGATAAAGACTGAGAAAACAAAAGGCAGTGATGAATTCACTTGGAGCAAACAAGCTTTTTATTGAACTTCTTCCAGATCCTGCGGTGACACAGCGGTGCAGCAGGTAGTGTTGCATCCTCACTGCTTTATAACGTTCCTGAAGTCATCTCACTGCCTTGTGTCTGCTTTTCTCAGGTGCAGAAAATCAGGTGTTTTCTGCACCTTGTCCAGTGTTCCATGTACAAGCAAAAGTTTTAATCCTGTCTAGGAATGGTTAAGGTGTTAAACTACTGATCAGAAGGTTGTGGGTTTGAATCCCAGGTCCACCAAGCTACCTCTGCTAGATGTGTATTTATTATTAATAATCCAGGAATCACAGTCATGAAACATGGCAGGGGTCAAGGTACGGGCAGACGGGGAATCTATGTAATCGTATGTAAAATTATAAACAATGACAGGAAACAGGAAATATGTAAAACTAGACTGTAAACTAGAAAACACAAGAAGCACGATGCAATTAGCAAGATGAATAAAAGACTAAAATGAGAGAAATAGTGTACATGAACGGTGTATACATGAAACTGTCGGTGTAAGGAAAGAGGAGAAATAGAAAATATCAAAAGTAAATATTTGGAGTTTTCAAGTGACAAGTGTTTACCTTATTGTGCGGAGATCATGACTTTCGATCCTTGTGATGCTACAGGAGTTCAAGAGAGCAAAATGTCTCTTCCCTATCAATCACAGTGACCCTAGACAATCATGTGTCTCTGTGAGCACATGCATGCAGTAGGGGTTATGTCAGATATCTCTTTCCTCTGAGCGTGCTACACCCTGTGACGCCGCATGAGTTAGCTTTTCTCTCCTGCACTCAGTGCGTCAGTGCTCAGACAAATTCAAACAATTTGAGCAGCAGATCAATAACAGGACTAGACTTTCCCCTTCTTCGGTGTCGTTAGATCTGCTGTACTATGAGATTGTATTATTTTTTTATGTGGTGCTATTGTATTTTATTTTATTAGCAAGTTAATGATAGGAAGTAAAAGCCCTGGGCAAATGGGATGGCCTGGCCTGGATTTTTATGCATACTGTATATGCTGCAGTAGTTTAAGAAGTCTGTTGAAAAGTTTGTTTTTGCTGTGTGGTGGTGGGGAAGTGGAAATGGGACTTGTGGGGAAAAATGTCTGGTATGTGTAGACAAACTAATTAAGGGTTTAACACAGAAAGATACAATGGATACAATCGAGTAACCGTATGATTACGGGAAAGGGGTGGAAAAGGAACTGAAAACCAAAAAAAAGTATGTTATAAACAAAAGGATGCGAAGTGAACTCGAAGCAAAACCTGACATGCTCTGAACCCTGCTGTGAGCTTAGAGGGAAATTCCTGACACCATGTCAATGGAAAATGAAGAGTAGACAAGCTAGAGAACTGTATGAGGGCTGAGTCCAGCACTTTGTGGCTCATGGACCCATTTTAAAATCAAGCCAAAAGTGCAGCCAAGACACACAGTGTCAGTGATGGCCAAAGCTAGCCAAGCAAGTGTGAAGGCAGCCAGGCAGCTGCACAGGACTCTCTGAGGTCCAGGAGCTTTCACTGCAAAGAACATTGAAGGTTTGACAGAAGTGCAGAACAGCATGCCAGATCAGCCTCAGTTCTTTTCAGAGTTACATCGTGACTGCACAGCATGAAAACCTGGGTATGTTTCAGCTTCAAATCCCACTACACCATGCAGTCATTTTTGAAAAATCGCCACTTGTCCATAACCTGTTATCGTATTTCGAGACTCTACTCTCAGCATGTAATTTTAGGAGTATTATATCAGCTCCATTCAGATGCCGTATAAATCTCAGGTGCATTCCCTGCACCGCTGTGTTGAACTCGTTTTCATTGGAACACATTGTTGATATTGAAATTCCTTTCATGATTTGAGGCAGGTTTTTTCACACAGAGCGCTGTTATTCTCTGTGATTGTCATTCTGAGCAGGGAAGGCCTAAGGGACTGACAGAGACTTGATCCCCTTTTCCAGACATATTTTCTAGGGATTAGGCCATGAGCCTTAACTAAAGTACCTACCTAGAAATCTAAATAAATATCCTCTTGAAAAGAAAACACAGAATTTTTTTTTTATGTTCACTGGTTGTTAAGGTTTTAAACATAATTTCTGCATGATAGCATAGCAATCCAAGTTACTGATTATAAGGTAGGGAAAGGTGCCAAGAACATCTACCTGCCTACCTCGCTAGAGGGAAGAACGACCTGATAAGAGAACCAGAAACTAAGTTTCTGTTAAAAAAAAAAAAATAGCTGCATCCAGCATGGACCTTGGCTCAGTATTAAATTAAGACCTTCAAGTTGTATAGATGTAGGTATGTTAAAGTATGGTCTGAATATTCAGTGATTTTATGGTTAGATTTTAAGCCATAAATTAAATTCAAATAAAATTAATTAAAATCAAATACTTTTAAACTAAAAAAAATAATTGAGCAAATGTATTATTATTATTATTCATTTATTCATTGTCTACCGCTTATCTGAACTATTCTCGGGTCACGGGGAGCCTGTGCCTATTTCAGGCGTCATTGGGCATCAAGGCAGGATACACCCTGGACGGAGTGCCAACCCAACGCAGGGCGCACACACACTCTCATTCACTCACGCAATCACACACTACGGACAATTTAGAGATGCCAATCAACCTACAATGCATGTCTTTGGATTGGGGGAGGAAACCGGAGTACCCGGAGGAAACCCCCGAGGCCCAGGGAGAACATGCAAACTCCACACACACGGCAGAGGCGGGAATCGAACTCCCAACCCTGGAGGTGTGAGGCAAACGTGCTAACCACTAAGCCACCGTGCCCCCCTATTATTATTATTATTATTATTATTATTATTATTATTATTATTATTATTATTATTATTATTATTATTATTATTATTATTATTATTATTATTATTATTATTATTATTATTATTATTATTATTATTCAGTGATATTGGATTAACTCACAAAATATTTTTGCAACAAAAAAAGTTTCAATTATTGTTATATTAGGCCTTGCTGTATACCTTTTGAATGTATTGTTCACAATATTGATTTGATGTCAAATATAAGGTTTAAAAAAATTATAGTATTATTAGATATTATAGTATTATTAGTGCAAATGCTTTGGTGTAACTGCTTGCCGCAGTACTAAAATAGTAGTTGGCAAATGAATGTTATACATATACCTATACTTTTTTTTTTTATAAAAAAAAATAAGGAGAAAAACAGACAACATATAGCATATAATATTATAATAACAGATGGAATATATAATATTAGAAATGTGCGAAGCTTACTATGTAAATATGTATATTGAATTATTGGAAATGACAGTTTGATTTCGATTCTCTGTGTAATCTGGATCGCTTAGAGCATATTTACAGTATGGACGAGATTTTTATGTACATTATCTAAGCCGAAACGAGCAGGAAGACGGAATGAATATGAAAAAAAAGTTTGACAAAACTTTCACAATATTGCTTTTTTTGCAATATTCACTCTCTATCTCTCAGTGTGTGTGTGTGTGTGTGTGTGTGTGTGTGTGTGTGTGTGTGTGTGTGTGTGTGTGTGTTTTATTTCTTCTTATTTTGATAAGTTTATGTAAGCCAAAGGCAATAGAAACAATGAATACATAATGCTGAATAAATGATGAGTGGTGGATATTACACAATAGGTCAGCTGCTTGGTTTGATTGCATCACGCAACAGTTTTAAACTTACTGAAATATTGCAAGAGAGACTCTTTCCTGCAAATAAAGAGACCTGTGGGCTTTAACGCCTCAGGAGTGGCTTATTGGCAGCTCTCTGTCATCATCTTGCTTTGGAAAGCAAGAAATATGGTCTCATAAGAGCTGACACAAAGAAGGGGGGAAAAAATGCCATAAGGTATAGACAGCCATACGGTATGATTTTTACTTAACTAACTTTTTGTTTGTTGCAGGAGAAACACACAAAGATCACACTGTTCACAATGATTACTGTCTGCTCAAGCAATCAGTAAGCTGATTATATATCAATTTAATCTTTTTTAAGATGTTTTTTACTTTCAACATTTTTTTTTTTAATGACTGACATGCAAGACTGTTTATTATGGTCATCAACAGATAAATTAGCAAACCTGAGTGTTGTCAGGTTATAACCATTGTATTAGGCTCCATATACCAGAAGATGAATATTATATATAAATACACCGATTAGGCATATTATTATGACCGCCTGCCTAATATAGTGTTGGTCCTCCTATTCCTGCTAAAACAGTCCTGACCCGTCATGCACTGTGTATTCTGACACCTTTCTATCAGAGCCAGCATTAACTGATTCAGCAGTTTGAGCGACAGTAGCTTGTCTGTTGGATTGTATCACACGGGCCAGCCTTCGCTCCCCACGGGCATCGGTGAGCTTTGGCCACCCATGACCCTGTCACCGGTTCACCACTGTTCCTTCCTTGGACCACTTTTGATAGATACTGAACACTGCAGACCGGGAACACCCCACAAGAGCTGCAGTTTTGGAGATGCTCTGATCCAGTCGTCTATCCATCACAATTTGGACCTTTGTCAAACTCGCTCAAATCCTTACGCTTGCTCATTTTTCCTGCTTCTAACACATCAACTTTGAGGACAAAATGTTCACTTGCTGCATAATATATCCCACCCACTAACAGGTGCCATGATGAGGAGATAATCAGTGTTATACACTTCACCTCTCAGTGCTCGTTTATTGTTGTCTAAAAACTTTTTTTTTTTTTCTCTGAAAAAATTGACTTACAATATTGCTTCATAGATGATGTGCAACTTCATTCTGAATCATTATTTTTAAATATATCTGGAAAACTCATTGTTTTCAGGCCTGGAGTTATGTATTCTCTACATCCCCTGTCAGTGATGCAAGCCAATCATGGGCATCTGCAGATGTATGCAGAAGAGGACTAATAGCACTTTCTTTCATATATGTTTTCTCACACAATGAATAAATGGCAGGGTTTCCACCCACCCCCTCATTTTCTCCCTAATTTAATCTTACAGTCAGCAGGAATCTCACTAGCATTTAGAAAGCGAAAGTGCTTCTCCTGAGGTGCCTAACATATTTGGAAGAAAGCATTATCTGCCCTCTTTTGCATGTGTTCTCCACCTCCTTTAATGCAGATGTCAAGATGCCTAGTGTCACTGTGATTGACAGGAGAGAGAGTATGCTAACCCTCCCACCAAGACAGAACAGTCAATTTATCTATCTTGGAATTTGAGATTCAAACTGGTGATCTCTGGACAATAGACGTGAACGCTTTTCTGTTGCACCAATCTGGAGCCTGAATATCAGGATTTGATCTGTTTTAGCCAAAACTATTGTTCGTAATCAGATAATGGCCCTTAAAATATCCACCAAACATGCATTTATATAGATCTTCAGGATTATTTCTAGTTTTCGGAGCTATATATATTGCAGAATATGTTTTACCATGTGAAAGGTTTTTGAAGGGTTCATGAAACGACAAATTTTTTTCCACATTAGACAGTGTCTGGTTGTGTAATATGGCTTCTTGTTTGGGTATTGTACAGACATTCAAGGCAATTGCTGACCTAATAACTCACGCACAAGGGCTGTCTATACTGTTATGGATCCATCATGTTTAACAGCCATGGACATTGGGGAAAACTGAAGACTTGGTATTCTCTTAATATAAACGACTCCAGATGTTTGCAGATGCCTTATCAGACCATAGTACTTGTTCTGTTCCTGAGCGTTCCAGGTTTAGTGCAAGTTTCTGTGGCTTTATATGCTGGTCTTTGATACAAGTGGTTTTAAGGGCAGGGTAGTGAGAAATGCACCTGCAAATCAAATGCGGATCTTTGGCCTCTTTGAGAATTTGCTATTTACCTCATGGTGCTTTGACAGATGACATATAAAAAGGGCTGATTGTGAGCGTATGGTGCAAATTAGCATTTAACCTAATATGACTCACCTACGGAGCTGCATTCGCGGCTGTGATAGTAATTGTTACGGATAAAGATAGTCATTTTTCCCTGGATGTTATTTCTGTTAGTTCTTGGTTATAGGTTTGGCTGTGTGGCCAGCACAATGGAGTGTGTTTATTTAGCTGAACTAGAATACACCTTTCTGGATTTGTGCCTCCCAGGACTCTATAATTATATACTTGCAATTAAACAAGCTATACAATGTGCATTCTGTTTGCTCTTGTCCATTCAGCACATCTTCAATGTGGAAAGCCATCGAGCTTCTGATGATAATTACAGCCACATTAAAGCTAAAGCCCACTGCGGCATGAACAGATATACAGGACTACTGCATGCAGCAGGGTAGCTTATCTTATAGACTTGTACATTATATGTAGACACTTGAGTTGGTCCTAAAGATATTTTACTTGTTAAGTTCTACTTAACAGCAAGAGATATATGATGTCTTTAAACTCGGCATTAAGTTGATGAGTGCCATTAAAACATAGAAGGGATTCCACCAGCACATACAAGAAAAGAGATATTAGCCTGCAAGCTATTAATCAGGCCTTGTACCACCCAAATTTAGTGTTACAGTACCTCGATGAAGTAGTCATGCACTTGACACCTCTTTTTTTTTTCCATTGAAAAAAAAAAAAAACATTGAAAAATTATTACAATTATTTAAACATAAAAACATAATGGTTGTTAATGTGAAACCCCCAGAAGTCATGATTAGTATAATGGAGTCAACCTGTGCACAATGAAAGTGTCGTATTATAAATACACCTGTTCCTGGAAGATCTCAGAGTTTGATAAAGACTAAGATATAATCCTGCAGAGACACTTAAAGCCAGCTGCTTTTTTAAGCTCTTGCTTATGTTATATTACAGAGCAGCTGAACACTCTTGGAAAAGAGCTCTAAACATCCCCCTTTTGGCCCTTATGTGGACTCTCTAAGATGGGACAGAGAACAGAGCTTTATGACCGATTATTAAAAAAGGTCTCCTAGACATCCAAAAACAAGAGATTTATATGATCTGGATAACTGCAAAGCGTCTGCAGTCAGCATTTTCACAAAAGGTCTGTTTGTGTGAAGCTTTGTAAAAGATGCTCCAAAGACAGTTTCCTATCTTGTTTAAAACAACTATACAGCTGGGAGTTTTACCATAATTTGGTAATTAGGGAAAGATAATGTTTTCAGTGTCTTTTTACAGTAATTAAAGGTTAATTAATTGGCATGTTTAATGACTGTGGAATTTTGCTTTATTTAAAAAAAAATGCACAGCAAAAAACACATCCTCAAATGATGAGGATACTGGCCATCCTCAAATGATGTTATAAAGATGAAAGCATACAGTTGTCTGGAATGTCTTTGTATGCTGTAGAAATAAGATTTCCCTTCACTGCTACTCAGTGAACCAAACATGCTTTAGCATTACAGTGTCCTTGTGCACAAAGTGCGGTCCTCACAGTGAGGTGACCTTAGCTGGACTTCTGAAACCCAGACCTTCTCACACAACATCAGTACCTGACCTCACTAATGCTCTTGTAGCTGAATGAATACAAATCCCTACAGCCACACCCCACAATCTAGTGGAAAGCTTTCCCAGAAGAGTGGAGGTTATTATAACAGCAGAGGAGACTAAATCTGGAATGGGATCTTCCAACAAGCACATGTGATTAGATTGGCCAGGAGTCCACAAGCATTTTATTTACTGATCCTTTTTTTCCTTTCTTCTACCTCCTGTTCTTAGGTAACTACTCAAGACATCCCTATGGAGGAATGACCAATGCTAACTGCAGCAGTCTAGGGCCTGGCATGAGCAACAGCCTGGGCATGAACGCCAGCAGTCCCATGCATGGACAAGGACCAGGGCAACCCATGTCAATGGGCCGTACCCCAGGACCCCCTGGCAATCGAGTCTACCTGAGTGGTGGGAACAGCATGGCACCCACTTCTCCTAGCATGCCACAGTCTGCTGGTCCAGGGATGGGTCCTCCTGCTGGAAATGTGAATCGTAAAGCTATGGATGGTTCAATGGCAACAGTGCATCCAACAGGCAACTCTGCACAGGGCAGGTAAGACTTTTACAAGTGTGTGTTAGTAATACTGAAAGACAATCCTGCAAGAAGAGCTTGCAGTCATTTAGGGCAAAGTTGCAAACAAACACTAACCTAGATGCATTAATATGTTGGTTATCTTGGAGAGAGTTCATGCAGGTACTTGAAAGTCGATAATTTTTACTTTCTGAAGCTTTTGATTTTTTTTAAAGAATTTTTTATATTGTTTGTTTAGAGTATAAAGGAACAAAATGAAGAAGAAAATATAGTAGAATTCGTTTTTCTATTCAAACATTTCAATACAATTTTTAATTTGATTTGAAACAAATCTTAAATGCTTATGAAAAATGAATATAAAATTGGGAGAAAAAATCAAATGTGGATATACATTAAATAAGAGCATCACATTTGAAGTTATTCATAAGGCATTTTTTTCAGTATGAATGCTCCTGTTTTGTTTCGGGTTTTTTTTAAGTATGAATGCGTCTCACACTGTGGTTATTTGTTATGTCCTGTCTCTGAATGTTGTGTCTGGTAACTATTCTGCTGCTTACTTGGCAGACGCTTGCTTGTAAAAAAAAAATATATATATATATATATATATATATATATATATATATATATATATATATATATATATATATATATATATATATTTTTTTTTTTTTTTTTTTTTTTTTTTTTGTGTCTTGTGCTTGTGACTAACCAGGTTACTTAATGGTTCAAGTGATTGAAAAGACATGATAAAGTAAAAATAAATCATAATCAGGGAAAACCTATGTAGCTGGTATGATTCCAGTATGAGCCCAGTCTTTATTTTAGTCATGTGCACTGCTCAGCTGTTATACAAATGTTAGCACCCCTGTGTTCGGGCAGAGGAACTGCCTTGGCTTTCAAATTACTCGTTTTACCCATTAATACTTTCTCAGTTTCCTTAATGTTTAGAAAGTTGGAATCAAGGCTCATGCAAGCAAGCCTACTTGCTACGTGCATTCCATCTGCCCTACAGTGGCAGCTCATAAGAGAACCATTACGGGATCATTGTGACTTTTTTTACCCATTAATTTTTCACACTGTAAAGCTATTCATAACTCTGTCAGATAAAGTCATTGTGGTCAGTGTTTTGAATGTTCATGACACTATTATCATAATGCTTTTTACAGATGTGAAAGGAGAGCCATCATCTTTCTAGCGTGGTAATAATGACAAATTAAGTGCTGTCCAAGCATTGTTAACAGGCGCCTTTGTGGAGGGCTCTGGTCAATACATCACAGGCCATTTGGCATTTGGAGGAGAAGTTTGTGTTGACACTCCGGTGATTAATGGGAGATATGAGTCTGTGCTGCAGCCTGTGTGTAAATGCTAAGAAAACCATTAAGAGAAAGCTTCTCTGCCAATAAGAAGTGGCATGACATGATGACTACTGCTGGGCGCAATCAGACGGGCTGTCACTCCTGTCTTTGTCTCTCAGACGTCTACACGCAAGCACAGAAAAATTATATGCCGCAAGCACCGTCCACACTGTACATCTCAACGTAATCGCCTTTTTAGGTGACCTCTAATGCTAAGCTTTCTCTTTTCCTCCTCGAGCACTATGGAGACATTCTTACAGGTGTGTGCATGGGTTTCGAGGAAATGCCGGACAGGGGATGCACTTTGTTTGGAGCTCCTCAACAAATTTGAGCTTTTATAGAGATACAGTAGCCTTTTAGCGGGAATGAAACTGATGGCGGTTGATCTCATGTCTATGTATCATGTCTGTTTATAATGCCTCATGGCTCAATGTCTGGAAAGGTAGTGCTTTAAAAGCTGGTATAGTATTTGTACACAAACTGTTTTGGAGAAAAAAAATGACAAATGGATAAACAGTTGTTATTGGGTTAAACACAGGATAACAGCAATACTTATAGACTTGAAGACATTAAAGTAATTTTAAAAATGAAAAGCAGTTGAATAGCATTATAATATGATAATAAGAATGTTGTGGTGGAGGGATTGGATCAATGGCTTAATGCTTAGTGTTTGCCTCAAACCTCCAGGATTGGGGTTTGCTTCCTACCTCTGCCCTGTGTGTGTGTGTGTGTGTGTGTGTGTGTGCAGTTTGCATAAGATATGTAGCATAATGAAGTATGTACCTCGCCTATATAAAAATTAGCTGCAGTAAGATGTCTCACTGCACATATTGTACTCAGAAGTGACTCTATTGCCTTCCTGTTTCCGAGTACTGTCCGAGTAGACGGCAACTTTTCCTTAAGCGTTTGTTTATGCTTGGCTGAGGCCTGAAAGTGGGTTTTATGCCGTGCTTTTGTTATTGAATAGTCATATTCTTACTCCTGGGATCCGGTAATTTAGTTGCTGATTCAGAAAGACTTGAGGAAATTCTACACACTGCATATTAATCTACACAACAATCCCCAGTTTATGTATACACAGTCTTCAGCTGCATTGGGTTTCTTATCGGATGCTGCTGATGTGATTACAGCTTCTCCTTGGCTAAGAGGGCATCTCTGAATGTAAGATGGAGTTTAAAGTTTGTGAAGTGAGTGTGTATGTGTGTGTGTGTGTGTGTGTGTTCTTAATATCATTTCTGGGATTTGAAAGGATGAAGCATTGAAAGGTTTTTGTCTCTACCGGAAGGGTTTTGTTACTCACTGAGTGTAAAACACATCCACATGCTAGTGCTGCAGTCTTTTAAAGCCCAAAGTGAAAAAAGAGCAGCTCTGTGACTCCAGATATCAAAATGTTAACTTTTCTTTTTTTTATTGGAGATTATTATATACAAATTTATTAACACAGTATCACAAAGTACACAGATCAGTCATAACATTATGAGCACTGAGAGGTGAAGTGAATAACACTGATGATCTCCTCATCATGGCACCTGTTAGTGGGTGGGATATATTAGGCAGCAAGTGAACATTTTGTCCTCAAAGTTGATGTGTTAGAAGCAGGAAAAATGGGCAAGAGTAAGGATCTGAGTGAGTTTGACCAGGAGCAAATTGTGATGGCTACATGACTGGATCAGAGCATCTCCAAAATTGCAGCTCTTGTGGAGTGTTCCCGGTCTGCAGTGGTCAGTATCTATCAAAAGTATCCTTCATCTCCTGTAAGTAAGTAAGGATCTGCTGCTAACATCTTGGTGCCAGATACCACAGCACAACCTTCAGGGATCTAGTGGAGTCCGTGCCTCAACAGGTCAGGGCTGTTTTGACAGCAAAAAGGGGGACCAACACAATATTAGGCAGGTATATTAGGCTAGTGTATATATATATATATAAATAGCAAACCCCATGTTGTTTTATTTCTTGCATAAACAATTACTCCACATTATTTATTAATGTTTTTAAAGTACAAGTTTGTTAATGTAACAGAAAAGCAGTGTTCGTATTTTTTCAGTTTTCAGTTCAGATCCTGACAATACTACAACTATTTATAGCCAGCAGTGAAGGGAGCAAGATTGGTCATGCTCTTTGAGTGGGAGAGGCATACTCATTCTCTCTTGTCAATCACAGCGACCATAGCCAATCACAGACCACTGTGAACTCACGTATATGGAAGAGGGCAGATGGCACCCTCTTACTGTTACACTGTCCTGTGATGCAGTACGAGCAGCAGGTTTAAAAGATGTAAAAGTCTGGCTTCATGTGTCCTAAAGAAAGCACACATTAGCCTTCAAGAAAAGGGATAGGTTTCTGATCTCAGATAGGTTTCTGATCTGCAGTGTCTATGACCAGGATCAAGTTCCTGAAGATGGATGAATGATGATTGAAGTACTCTAAAAGGCCACATTATGGCTCAAACAGGGAGCAAAGAGTCTACAGTCCCACCCAGAAATACAGCTTATCACAGGAAGGGGAGAAAAAAATGTACATCATCAAGTACATCTTAATGTCTCTCAGTCATTACAGCAGCGCTACTTGATGTTGCCACGGATGGGTCTCAAAGCCACGTTTACAGTCAGAAAGCGTCCTCTTCTGTAGTGAAGGAAGGATTGCACCACGGAAAACTGGCATTTCTAAACGAGCTCAGGAGCTATGAGCAACTCATAATTCTCCTAGAGTGATGAAAACCACCTCTGGGAGAAAACTGACGACGGCAATCCTTTAAAAAAAAGAGGAGGGCTGAACCAAATCAAAGGAAATGGGAAAATAAAAAAAAGAGAAAAAACGGCTCACAGGCAAATCCTCACCAAATAATTCATTTCTGACCTCCTTAGTAAGTAAATTTGCTAAATAAATAAGACCTGCTTGGATGTCAGGAATCCAATGTGGCCCCCAGCGATGTGGCTCGTAGCCTTGGCACGCAGAGTTGGCTTTAATAAATGGGCGAGAATGAATGATTTTGCCTCCTGTTTGATGTGAGGCTTTCTCAAGGATTTAATATGTTAAAAAGTGTCCTTTCATTTTGTATTTTACTCTGGATCTCTCTCCCACTATTTTTTTTTCCTTTTTTTTGGTCGAGTCAGGCTCCAGCCGTGCCTGCCTTTTGCCTTGAGAGCAAATTGAATCCATATATAATTCATAACCTCCGCCAGCCTGCTCTCCCATTTCCCTCTCCGTGCGTTTCCCTCCTCTCTTTTAAAGGATCAGCTCTTTGGGACTGATGTGTGTCGCGTCCCCATGTCTTATTACAGCCATAATGAACATTGTTGTGGGTATATCTGTACCAATTTTGAGGGTTTGGCAAAAAATCAAATGGACTGCTTTCTCACTATCTCCGGTGTAGCTGATTAGCTGAGACAGAAATATGTGATAGTTGCTTCATTCGTTTTGACCTAGCAAAAAGAAGTAATTTTTTTTTACACATTTATATTTCTTTTTTAACAAACATAATTACGTTTTGTCATTCAGCAGGTGATTTATTTCAGAATGACTCTGTAGGAATCTGTAACGAGTCTCCTGAAAGACTAGAAGTGACCTGTTATGGGTAATGGTTTTCTTAGCAAGTGTAGTGGTGTAACAATACAAAACAATTCAACTCGATTTACGATATTGATTAATTCACAAATGAATTTGATTCTCTAAATATTTTGAAGAAAAATTATGACTGAAAAGATTTTTTTTAATTTATGAATCATACACAATATACATTTGTGTGTACGTTGAAATAACTAAAAATGTCTACAGAGGTTTCATATTGTAAATAAAATGTAGTACACGTTCATTATATCCTGAATAAATGAATACATTTATTTATAAAATCTCCCAAGAATCGTATTGATTCAACAGTCTTTAACGGCTGAAACGCAAAAAAAAAAAAGCTCTGTGCTGCTGCATTCTCAGGCTCTGTAGATTGCCACTGTGAAGGGCTGAGGTCATTTAAAAGCTACTGAAGATCCTTTTTTAACTATTATAATGTTGTATAACCTATATTGTGTGCCAGTCATTGTGATTCTGAGCTATATATATATAGTTTAGCTCTATGGGGTGCACAGATTAGGACCTCTGGTGTTGGAACAGTGCATCTGCATCAGATGTATAATTCATATAATGCTTTTGTATAAGTTGAATCGCACATTTATGTGATGTAGACCGTGATATGATGTGCCGTTGTGATCCTACCTAAATGCATATAAAATAAATACCAAAAACATGCTGGGTGTGACAGATTTTGAGAAGGCCGGACTCTCCTGCATTATCCAACAACGTAGGTCACCGTGGCTGATCATCTACTGCTATGGAGTAAAGAGGAAATATTCTGCATATTTTTTCTCATGAATATTCGTACTAGGTTGTTTGTATCATAACACAATGCTGTTCTCCAATCTGATTGGTCAGAAGGTGTTGATTTATTTACTTATTTATTTATTTTTATATATAGCAGCAGCTTTGACAGTAGTGTAGGATATCAATTAGATCACAGGTTTATATTCTTGCATTTCTAACACATTTAATACATGATTGTTTCTAAAGCTAATAACAGTAACAATTCAATAATGATTCAAAAGGCTTGTTTTTAAGAAAAGAATATGTGACTTGTTGATATAGTGAAGCTTTCTGTACAGAGAAGTTTATTAATGTTTATGGAAGAAAGCTTTAATGTGAGGGCTTTGTTACCGTCAGGACTTTTTTCCATAATAGGGAAGTCCTTCAGGACAGGGGACTTTGCACTTTTTTGCTAAGATGACAAGCTCTGCTTTGTCTTTTTGAAAAGGAAACTTCAAGAGAGAAAAAAAAAGAGATGCTGGTGATGGAACAACTGTTTATAGCTGCTATAGTGTAAGTGAACAGGAATGATCCTCTCTCATGGATGTTCCTGAACATTCAGTGTAGCGGGATGTAAATATATTAAAATGATGGCATGTTTAATGAATAGAAAGAAACTTGCCAAATGCTCTGATTTTAGAGAAATAAAACCCTTCTAGGATGTTTTGTCATTGGAAAAATTTTATCTTTACAATGCTAAAAAATAATATTGATACAATAATTTGTGATTTATGTGTATGAAGCTAATTCTGAAGAGAAGTGACGAAGCTCTGTGACTCTCTCTCTCTCTCTCTCTCTCTCTCTCTCTCTCTCTCTCTCTCTCTCTCTGGCAGTGAAGATGGCTTGCACGGTTTGCTGCAATGCGAGTGGTGTGTTTCTGAGAGACGTGCTGCTTTGTTTACCAGTGTTTTCTCCCACCACCGATCACTCTCAGGCAGCCAGAAAGTGACAGTAGCGAGCGGAGAGAGGCGGCGTGTCACCTCCATCCCCCGCCAGCTCTCCACCGCCTTCACCACTCTGCCTCTGCCAGGACAGCGGGGCTGATTTTAATGCCGTGCTGCCTGAGAGCAAAATAAATGCACTGCACTGTTTTTGATGGTGCCCCGTGCATATATTAAGTATGATTAAACAGCACACTTTCCCTCCATCAAGTGTTTTAATGGCTTTTTTGATGACATGAATTAGTAATAATGGCGGCGCGCGGCGCAGCGCGGAGAGGCGCTTGTTTTCGTGTCTTCGTGTTTATTGCATTATCCACACGGGAGCTGCGGTTTATGATGTAAAGGAGTAAAAGGCGACGTGAAAGTATTTTTCGCGCACTTTGTTCAAATGAGCGATTGAGGCAGGAGGCTTGATCCGGACGGATGAAAGTGCCTCGTATGCCATCTCGCTTACACCAAAATCAATCCTGCGAGGAGATTACAACCAGGGTGCGTCATGTAACTCAGCCAATGACTAATTACATCTGTGAGATGCGATTACGGCGAGCTTTAGCGCACATGGATCCCACTCGTTAGTCATTGTGTGTCAATTTCACCCGTGGCGTTGTCTCTTGGCAGAGCTGAAGTACGACCCGTGTGACTGACATTAATCCTGCTTGTACATTTTCTCCATTTTTCTTATTATCTCGCTCGGTGAATAATTCAGATTTATTTCGAATCCGCCAAACACCCAGTTGGCGTTTCATCTTTCATCATGCGTCTGGCGCAGGTTGATACTAGATGCAGCTTTGATTTATTTACTTTTCACTCTGTCCTTCAGAAATGATTCACCAACACAGTCTTTCAGGGATAGTTCTTTCTCTCTTTTTGTCAATGCTCTATATGTGTGCATGTGTGCGTGTACGCTTGTGTGTCTGTAGGTTGTGCGTGTTTTCTCTCTCTTTCTCTCTCTGTGTGTGTGTGTGTGTGTGTGTGTGTGTGTGTGACACACTGGTTGCTCACGTGCAGCAGGTTGTTTATAAGCCCTCTGATGTCCCCCAAATCATTCGGAGCATAGAGAAAGTGTGGGATTGATTTCCTGCCATCGCCATGGCAACAAATAACGTGATCCCTTCCAGAAGCACACCTTAATTAGTTAAATTATTACTCTGGGGAGAAGCGGTGTGCCTGGAGAAGCCATTTCCTCTAAAGTGTAACTCCATGTGTATGATCCTCTGGGTGATTTGTCTTAGTGTGATGCAGCCTGTGTGTGTGTGTGTGTGTGTGTGTGTGTGTGTGTGTGTGTGTGTGTGTGTGTGTGTGTGTGTGTCAGTGTCAGTGCATGGTCACTGACGGAATATCTCATCGTTTTGGGATTCATCACTGATCCTGAACAGGATCTGCATGCACACATCTACTTGTCTTATTAAATCCTCATCAGTTTCCCAGCAGTCAGTGTGTCGGTCTGAACTCTGACTCTTCATGATGGTTTAGTTGAATCACTGAATCAGTGAAATATGAAACAGTGATATTAATAACGGTGTTATGTTATTAGATTGAGTTATTAGGATGTAAATAAAGCTCAGTGATAGAATAGTGGAAGGTGAGGGTTTAATACTGTTATAAATGTGTTTTTATTTAGAGTTGATAAAACACTGCAGCAGATCTAATTAAATAGTGTACTATTTAATGCTACTGTCTATCTCTCTCTCTCTCGCTCTCTCTCTCTCTCTGACTGTCTCACTCTGTCTCTGTCTCTTTCCCTGTCTCTCTCTATCTCTCTCTCTATCTCTCTCTCTCTCTGACTGTCTCACTCTGTCTCTGTCTCTGTCCCTGTCTCTCTCTCTCTCTCTCTCTCTCTCTCTCTCTCTCTGACTGTCTCACTCTGTCTCTGTCTCTTTCCCTGTCTCTCTCTATCTCTCTCTCTATCTCTCTCTCTCTCTGACTGTCTCACTCTGTCTCTGTCCCTGTCTCTCTCTCTCTCTCTCTCTCTCTCTCTCTCTCTCTCTCTCTCTCTCTCTCTCTGGTCTGTCTCACTCCTGGTCTCTGACTGTCTGTCTCTTTCTCTGTCTCTCTCTCTGTCTCTCTTCCTGTATCTGTCTTCTTTGTATCTGTCCCTCTCTCTCTTTCTGCCTCTCTACGTCTCTGTCTATCTCTCTGTCTTTCTCCTATTTTCTTGCTCTGCCCTTCTCTCTTTTGGTCTCTTTGTGTCTCTCTTTATGCCTTTCTTTCTGTCTTTTTTTCTGTATCTCTCTTCATAAACATTTCTGTTTTTCTCTCTTCATCTCTGTCTGTCTCTCTTTCTTGCCGTTTCTGTCCTTCTCTCTCTCTCTCTCTCTCTCTCTCTCTCTCTCTCTCTCTCTCTCTCTCTCTCTCTCTCCCTCTCTCTGGTCTGTCTCACTCCTGGTCTCTGACTGTCTCTCTCTCTCTCTCCCTCTGTCTCTCTCTGTCTCTCTCTCTCTCTCTGGTCTGTCTCACTCCTGGTCTCTGACTGTCTCTCTCTCTCTCCCTCTGTCTCTCTCTCTCTCTCTCTCTCTCTGTCTCTCAGGCAGGGTGGTTATTGTGGAATGATGGGTACTGGCTCATCGTATAGCCACCAAGTGGGAAATGCCACAGCAATGATGTCACCACAGAGCTGCAGCTCCACTACGTCTCCTTCAGGTAAAGGCACATTCTGCAACGTGAAGACCTTTTACGTCCTCCTGTCCTCAAACACTGCTCACATTGCACATTCACCTCTTAACAATATGTGAGACTATTCAGATTGATTGGTATATGATGCAGATTTGAGGTTTAGAGCAGTATATGGTGGTGTATTAATATACAGATTTTTATTTTTCATTTTTCACCTGGGAGCGATTTCTGTCATGATTCAGCAAAACTGTGTGTGGCATGAATAATGGAGTGGATGCAGGGTCTGTGTTTATTTATTAGATGGTAATTACAAAAATGTTTATATGCATGTACACATTAGTTAGGTTTGTATGATTTTCTTTTTTATTTACACGTTCATGTAACATGAGATTCTGGAAAACATTCTGAGCTAATCTAATTTCTCCACATTCCACTCCAGACAGCATTAGTTTAAACTAGCAGCAGGTGATTTATTTCTATCTATCTATCTATCTATCTATCTATCTATCTATCTGTCTGTCTGTCTGTCTGTCTGTCTGTCTGTCTATCTATCTATCTATCTATCTAGAGAGTGAGAGAGTGAGAAAGACTGAGAGAGACAGAGAGAGAGAGAGAACGAGAACAAGAGAGAGATCTATAGATAGATAGATAGATAGACCGACAGACAGAGAGACAGATAGATAGACAGACAGACAGACAGGCAGGCAGACAGACAGGCAGACAGACAGACAGACAGATAGATAGATAGATAGATAGATAGATAGATAGATAGATAGATAGATAGATAGATAGAGAGGCAGACAGATAGACAGGCAGACAGACAGACAGACAGACAGATAGATAGATAGATAGATAGATAGATAGATAGATAGATAGATAGATAGATAGATAGATAACCATGCATAGCTGCCTCTATACTTCAGAACATTTTTTGTAAAGAATCACTTGCCGCTAGTTTAGGCTCATGCTGTCGGGTATTGAATGTGGAGAAAATGATGAGACTAGCTCAGAATAGGGCCAAATTCAGTGTTTTTCAGAATCTCATGTTACATGAACGTGTAATTGGGTTTTTGGTTGTGCGTATCGTTCCCGTTTGTTGAGCGTGCTTGTTGAAAAATGATGAAAGCGTTGTGGCCCTATCGAACCCTTCACCTTGCTGCATTGTCATTGACGCACCTCAGATACGGAGAATAGAACATTTCAGCAAACACTCAGAAAGCTCTCGATGCTGAAGTACTTAATATCTGATTCCTGTTTCCTCCAAGGTT
>JAUCMX010000008.1:20397601-20530101 GCA_033459395.1 Hemibagrus guttatus
ATGGCGCTAGTAAATAAATACGATTTAGCCTAATGTGCTGATCTTTGCATAGACGGATTACTAAATAAATCTGTGCTACAGTCATAAAGGGGTTTGTGATTTCATTTTTTGGCACTGTAAGGGGTCTCTGATTGCAAAATATTCGAAAAAAAAAAAATATAGACAAAGATTGTGTGTTTAAATAGTGATACCAGGTTTGTACTGCCTGTTTTTTTTTTTGTTTGTTGGGTTTTATTCCAATAGGCCCCATGGGGGAGAGTGGAGATGTGGCGATGCCTGCAGACTCCAAGCAGAAATCCAGCAGTAAAGAGGAAGTGATTCCTGTTGCTGAACCTCACAAACTTCCAAAGGTACAAACTGATTTGTTCACAAATTGTCTTTTTTTTTTTCTTTAACCTTAAGTAAACATACAGTTTCAAAGATACTTTAGATAAACTGTGTCACAATGTTGTCATGCAGTCTGACTTTTTTTTTTTTCATTTTAATTAGCACTACTCCCAGAGCTGCTCAGATCTCTTCAGCTACTTCTTCTTACAGGGCACTAGCAAATTATATGAAATATGTTATGAAATCCTTTATGCCTGGTATTTGTAAAAAAAAAATTGCATATGACACACAGTTTTCTAAAAAATCATAAATTTAGAATGCACTATATCAGTGACTCAATTATACTAATCCTGCAACTGTGGAAGCCTGGAATTCCCTTTCTTTTAAGATATTGGAAATTTTAAAGAATCTATGACTGCACTGGAATTTTGTTTGTTTGTTTGTTTAATACACCCCTCCCATCCTGTTTGGATGTAGCTATGAATCTTCATATGTATTTACAGTCTTGCTGTTACATTTCTGGTTTGTTTTGCTTGTTCAAAATAGTATTAGAAATGTATCTCAAAAAACATGATGTCAGGAGACATAGACAGCAACAGTTGCAAGAAGTGCTTTATTTTTTAAATGGAAATAATTTTAAACAATAGAGAGCCAGGAATCTAGCCATGGGGGTCACAGTCCAGTGACTTCTGTGCCGGTCCCAAGCTCGGATAAATAGAGAGGGTTGCGTTAGGAAGGGCATACGGCGTAAAACACTGCCAAATTTAACCATGCGAATAAGAGGTAAAGAAGGTACAGGAGTTTAATTACTTGGGGTTAACAGTCCAGAGTAATGGAGAATGTGGGAAAGAGGTAAAGAAGCGTGTGCAGGCAGTTTGGAATAGGTGGAGAAAGGTGTCGGGAGTTCTGTGTGATAGGAAAATATCAGCGAGAATCAAGGGGAAGGTGTACAGGACAGTGGTGAGAGCGGCCATGCTGTATGGTTTAGAGACAGTGTCACTGAGGAAGAGACAGGAGTCAGAGCTAGAGGTAGCAGAGCTGAAGATGTTGAGGTTCTCTTTGGGAGTGACAAGATTGGACAGGATTAGGAACGAGTACATCAGAGGGACAGCTCATGTTGGACGTTTGGGGGACAAAGTTAGGGAGGCCAGATTAAGAGGGTTTGGACATGTTCAGAGGAGGGAGAGTGAGTATATTGGTAGGAGAATGTTGGACATGGAGCTGCCAGGCAGGAGGCAAAGAGGAAGGCCAAAGAGGAGGTATATAGATGTAATAAATGAGGATATGAGGTGCAAGTGTTGAGGTTGCAGAAGATAGGGATAGGTGGAGAGAGATGATTCTCTGTGGCGACACAGAGCCAGGCGATTAGCTAACAGAGTAACCAGGCAAAATAACATTAAAGCCTGAGTACATTAACAAGATGAAAAACCAGTTTAGCTCAAACAGGAAAGCAAGGCTTTTGATATTTTGGGAACGGATGAGCACTGAGCAATACGTCACATCAGTTTAAATGAGTGTTTTGTGTATTTATATAGTGTGTGCCTGAGTTCAGGTATGCTTGATTAGAAATCCGGGAATGCTGAGCATGATGATAATGATGATGATGATGATAATGTGTGTGCATGTGTGCGTGTGTGCAGGCATGTATGTGTGCATGTGTGTTTTGGAAAGTGTAGTCTGAGGCAGCCATGTTCGAAGGCCGCAGTAGATGCATTTTCCAAGTATATTTTCCATTATTTTGATCATTTTTGACGTTGTATACATTTTACCCAATGGCTGTTTGTTTACTTGGTTGGTTAGTTGGTTGTTTAATTGGTTTGTTGGCTGTTTGGATAGATGGATGTATGGGTGGATGGATGGCAGATTGGTTGGTGGGTGGGTGGGTCGGTCAGTCAGTCAGTCAGTCGGTCAGTCGGTTGCTTAATTGGTTAGTTGATTAATTGGTAAGTTGGTTGTTTGGATGAATGGCTGGTTGTTTGGTTGATTAATTGGATAGTTGTTTGTTTGAATGGATGTCTGGTTGGTTGGTTGGTTGGTGGGTGGATTGGTCAGTCGGTCGGTCAGTTAGTTGATTAATTGGTTAGTTGATTAATTGGTAAGTTGGTTGTTTGGATGAATGGTTGGTTGTTTGGTTAATTAATTGGATAGTTGTATGGATGGATGGCTGGTTGGTTGGTTGGTTGGTTGGTTGATAAATTGGTTAGTTGAATGTTTGGATGGATGGCTGGTTGGTTGATTAATTGGTTACTTGGTTGTTTGGATGGATGGCTGGTTGGTTGGTTGATTAATTGGTTAGTTGGTTGTTTGGATAGCTGATTGGTTATTTGGTTGGTTGTTTGGTTGGTTAATTGAATGAGCTTTTCAATTCATGCTGCCCAGTGTAGATCTTCATTTCAGTATGCTTTCTCAGTATGAGTGAGAAAATATATTGCATTATATATTTTGCTATTATAAAGACTATCATTATAAACTATTAATATATATAAGACTATTATTATAAACATGTGAACCATTATAGACTATTGTAAATAAAGTTTATAAGCGTGACGAAATCATCAGCAAAGCCTCCGTCAGTCAAGTTTAGTTAAGAAGCGTCTATTAAAGCTGCATCTCTTATAACACTCAAGTGGGTGTTAAATGTCTTTACAGCACTCCATCGCATCACATTTCATCACAAAACGATGAGTGAAAATGAATATATGAGGGAGACAACACAGTCTGCCATATACAGATTATATACTTGCTGCTATCCGGCTGAGTCTTTTATAAAATCTGAGCATTTGAGCTGTGAAAATGATCAAAATATGTTTGCACAAAAATGTGCTTAGTCAGCAAATCAGTGACATGTAGGGTCTTTCTATGACGCAGATGGTGTATGAACACAGAGGAATGACAACAGGAAAAAAAGATGCTGGAGTTTCTCTATGAAAGACTGCTCATGAACCATATGTATTTTAAACAGAGGGGATTGGGTGGGTTATTTCAGAGGAGGTGAAAGGCATGTCAGTGGTTTCATTATATTGCCCTGAAAATTACAAAGTGCTCATTTAAAAAAACTCAATAATATGTTTGTAAGAGTTATTACATTGCAAAAGCTTGTGCTTTTTCATGTTTTGGCTAAAGGATAAAAATACATATATGAAAAGAAAGCACTTGGGCTCAATCTCTTCCCATCACACACACACACACACACACACACACACACACACACACAACACACACACACACACACACACACACACACACACACCATTACTCTGAATGAGCTCTGAATCCTCATAGCACTTTGCCTCTGATCGCCTTTTGTTTATTTTCCCTTCATTTATTACAAGAATCTTTCCTGATAGTAGTGCTTAGTGGTGAATTATTTAGGCTGCCAAAAGAGCCTGAAAGAGCCCTGGAGTGAAGGGAAGAGCTGAAAGAGCATGTCCAGGCCTTGCTTTTAGAAATGTGGAACAGGGAAATGGGGAAAATAGGAGTATGTGCCTTTGCTGACATTTGCAGTCTGTCACAGGAACACGTAGCTGCACTGTCCCGGAGCTGTCAGTGCCTTCAGCTGTCTACTGTCTCACTAAGTTTCTACATCATCCAATTTTTTCCCCTTCTTTTATTATTATTTCCACTTCCTCACATGGAGTCTGTGTTTCTGTCTGTATCTCTTGGCCTGTTCATTGTATGCAAGGTGGAATTAAATTGGTGGTGTTCTTGTCTCTCTCTCTCTCTCTCTCTCTCTCTCTCTCTCTCTCACTCTCTCTCTCTCTCTCTCTCTCTCTCTCTCTCTCTCTCTCTCTCTCTCTCTCTCAGGATGGCTCCAGCTCCCAGTGCGGCTCAGAGCCCCCCACTCCCTCAGCCCTGACCCCCAGCCCTGCTAGTCTGTCCTCCTACCACGGGGATGACAGTGACAGCATCAGCAGTCCTGCATGGCCCAAAACTCCCTCCAGTCCAGTAAGTATCACTCACTCAGTCTCACTAACGTGAAGCTGCTGTTTAATGCCGAAGTGCACACACAATCATTTTAGTCCTGATTCTCCTGTAGTTGACAAATCTTTGCCCAGAGGCTCTGAGTCTCAACGGAGTAAGCTGGAGTGGTTTATCTATCTATCTATCTGTCTGTCTGTCTGTCTGTCTGTCTGTCTGTCTGTCTGTCTGTCTGTCTGTCTGTCTGTCTGTCTGTCTGTCTAGCCTTAGAGGGGATAAAGAGGCGATTGCGTCAGGCTTAAAACCTGTGCCTGTTTGAATCGGCTGAAGGACAACATAAGCAAGTTTTCCACTATCCTGCTTCTGCTTATGGGTGTAATTCAAATGTTAGTGACTAGCTAGCTAGTATCTAGAGTAAGAAGTGTTAGGCTAATGCGTGTTAATTATCAAAACTATCAGCTAGTTCATCAGAAGTTTATTGACTTTAAAGATAATCACCACTTATGTGGTCAAAACAGCCATCTAGAGCTCTCTCAAGTACTATTAAATAACCTTCTTGAAAGCTTTCACTATGCTTAGTAGCCTAATGATGTAAAGATCATTTTCTCAGGTGCGATACCTCGGAGCAAGTTGCCATTTAGGGCGTCCAAATGTTCAGATAAGGCCAAACAGCCTTAGTCCCAAATAGAAGAACTTAAGATGTGAATAGCAGTTTATTGTTCTTAACTTCTGGGCCATGTGCATCATCCAAATTCAGTCAGTGAACTGAATTACAGTAATGTTTTCTTTCACTCTAATTGCATTGAGTAATTAATTCCACTTGGAAATGTTGCTCCTCTAAAACCTAAGCTGCAGCCAAAGTAAATTCCAAAGTGAATTTCTCTCAGACTACAGTTACTAATGTAAGACTTGTTATTTTGCCATTTTCTTCCGTGGTAAACAAATCCGGTGACTGTTATTTAAACACAGCTGCATTAAATGAACCATCAACTTTTCCTGCTTTGCTGTGTGATCTTGATTACTTTTCATTAAAACGTAATAACCGAACACGTCCAACATATCAATCACGCCACTGATTACATGAACTCATTGCAGCTTTATTTTCCGTTAGTTTAAATGATCTTTAATTAAATGCAACGTTCGAAACTAAAAGCTGAAGGACAAGCGCTTTCTCGTCCTCTCGTTATGTTGATGTTCGTGCTGCCTGCTGAGTGACTGAGTCCCTTCGGCTATGCCATCCGACAGCTAAATATGCACTCCGAAATAAAGTACCTGGATCTAAAGTACATTTCTGGTTTAGTTACAAGCAAGCAAAATATGCAAAGCAGCAAGTCAGTGTGAAAAGTTCAGAAAGGTGTGTTTGGAAAGTCTGCTGTAAGAGTAACATAGAAAACCTGTTCTGTTTTGTTTTTTAAACACCACTGGTAACTGGTTCTGATGGAAATAAAAGCAGAGTGAAATTTTGGATTGAAGTAGGGTAATGTCATTCATCTCTGGAATGTTACTCCACTTTTTTCTCCTAGCACGGGAACAGCCGACATCAGCGGTTCTTAAACTTATTGCTTTTGAATGCGACCCACTTTTAAGCATTTTGAGAAAATATTTCACTACTCCAACACTTCCCACACCCCAAACTTTAGATGGATAAAGATTGCTATGATCTAAAACATCTTTCGGACTGCTCTCTCAGTGGGATGTTTGGATTTGGATAGAGGATGCGAGACGGTCCATTTCGTAGCCTTGCGTCCTTTATCCAGAGACAAACTATTTGCAGCCATGAGTGTAACACTTGTTCTTGTTCTTGACATGAAATCGCTCCATATTTCATCAGCAGATCAGCTGTCAATATGCTGACAATAAACCACAAATTGCCAAGCCTATGTAATCAGCAGTTAGTTAGTTATATCATGTCACCTGTTGATAATCTCTTCCTTTAGGTGATTACTTTATACACTCATTCCTTTGTCCCCACTGATACTGCTTTGCAACCACCTGAGATTATTAGGATTACAGATATGAGGTGCATGGAGTACACATGGAGGATCTGATGTGATCACCATAATGTACATTGTGAAGATTCTCTCATGTCTGTGATTTATACACAGATCACTTATCTTATGTATTGATTATAATTATGTTCTTCTGCAACACTTAACAGACATATTTGTCTGTAAATCTTTAAAGTTCTTGGGATATACGAACATAAAAACAGACATGGCATCATGGTGTTCCTTGTTCACGTTATATGCATTATTTTCTATTATCCTGCCCAGAAATTATTAATTATATATAAAAAAAAATGATAGAAAATTATTAAAAAAAATAAATAAAAAAAAACCATTAACAATTAAAATTATTTAAAAAACATTAACAAAATCACTCACTTGTTCCAGAGTGAGAAATATGATTTTAAAAAGTGCTTAAAAAACTTTGTGAATTTTAAAAAATTCATAACATTGTTTTTCCATTCCAGTATGGCTTCAACATGAACATTCTCACTAATAAATTTCTCGCCAGAACTGGTCACTTCTTGAATGCCTGCCTGTGGAAAGGCACAATGTTAGACACAATGTGCCAAGTTTTAGCAGCTGAAATGTTAGAGCTAAAGCTTTCAAAAATTGGGAAATAAAAATGTTTTTGCTACGATGCGGCAAGCAACGAATCACACTGTAAAGTAGAAAGAAAATAAAATTAATAAATGAATGAATGAATGAATGAATAGATATTTTTTTCAAATAAGAAAAGTAGCTTAGCACATGTAAAGAATGTTTTAACAGGTTTTTTTTTATATTGTTTTTATTGACTAAAGAGAAGAAATCCAAGATGAAAAATAAATCATTTTAATCCCTGATATTTGTTTATCATTCTTTTCAATAAAGTATATACAGTGCATCTGGAAAATATTCACAGCGCTTCACTTTTTCCACATTTTCTTATGTTACAGCCTTATTCCAGAATGGATTAAATTCATTATTTATTTCAGTAACAATACCCCATAATGACAATGTGAAAGAAGTTTGTTTGAAATCTTAAAAAATTTATTAAAAATAAAAAACGAAACAAATCAGATGTACGTAAGTATTCACAGCCTTTGCCATGACACTCAAAATTGAGCTCAGGTGCATCCTGTTTCCACTGATCATCCTTGAGATGTTTCTACAACTTGACTGGAGTCCACCTGTGGGCAATTCAGTTGATTGGACATGGTTTGGAAAGGTACCCATGTCTATATAAGGTCCCACAGTTAACAGTGCATGTCAGAGAACAAACCAAGCCATGAAGTCCAAGGAATTGTCTGTAGACCGCCAAGACAGGATTGTATCGAGGCACAGATCTGGAGAAGGGTACAGAAAAATTTCTGCAGCATTGAAGGTCCCAATGAAGCGCTGTGAACACTTTCCGGATGCACTGTACCTTATGTAGCCAAGGCTTTATGCAAAATTTGTTTCATTGCTGCAATGCTAGCTTCTAAAAAAAAAAAAAAAAGAGAGAAAAAGGCAGATTCTCGTATTGTTAGACAGTTTTGAGGAATAATTTAGACAAATCTCTCACACCCCTTACATATCTCAAACTCAGGTCTGCTTTAATGACTGATTGTACCATCCATCAGAAAATGATCGTCCTCTGATCTGAAGGGATTATAGATTTCTTCCCAGATTTCTTGGCAGACCATTTCTTGCTACAGTACATTTTAATCACAGATATCTTTACTTATAATGTTCTTTTAATAGTTCTGTTATATCAGGAGTTCTCTGTCTCTGTCCCACACTTGCAGAAGTCAGGCTCTGGCACCACGACAAATGACAAGGTTTCTCGGCTGTACGAAATGGGAAGCGAGCCAGAGAGAAAGAGCTGGGTGGATCGTTATCTGTCCTTCATGGAGGACAGGGGGACTCCGGTTCCTCACCTCCCTTTGGTGGGCAAGAAACAGCTGGATCTGTGCAAGTTCTACCTGGCTGTAAAGGACCTCGGTGGCTTGGCCATGGTAAAATCTTTAACACCACATCTTCATCTTTTTACTGAGGCAGGGATTTGATCATCGGTCATTAACGTGAGTCTCGGTATGGTATCATCTCTGTGGCAGGTGAATAAGAATAAGAAATGGCGTGAGCTGTCCTCCACGCTCGGATTAGGCGCGTCCAGTAACTCTGCCAGCTCTCTGAAGAAGCACTATATCCAGTATCTGTTTGCGTATGAGTGTAAGGTGGAGAGAGGTGAGGAGCCTCCGCCTGACTCCTGCCCCAGTGCTGACGGCAAGAAACAAGGCAAGACTGAGCCTCCGTCTCCTGGTGAGTGCCAGCGATAGTTTAAAAAGCCACAGGGTTGACATGACATGACATGAAGATGGGGTTGTATTCCTTGGGTTATCGCTCTTTGAACAATTCTTTTGACAGTACAGGTCTACAGATAGTAAAACATTGTTTATAACGTAACTCTTTTTCTGGAGCTAGGAATTTCAAGACATGAGCATATTGTTCTTCTTTGGCAGCAGTAAAAGTTTTTTTTTATTGTTATTGAATTCAATTGCAGAGAGATTTATCCAAAAACCTACTTACTAGTAAGGCTGAATTTATGCTGAATTTATATCAAAAGGTTGTGCGATGTCCAGTAGGTTTCAGTTGTACACTTATCATTTTTATTACTAACACAAGAAGAATTTATTCTGATAAGCACTTGAATGAATGAATGAATGAATGAATGATTGAATGAATGAATGAATGATTGATTCTTATTGCTCAGAAGGTATTGACTTATTTTCTATAACAGCAGCTCTGAGAAAAGCACAATTCATATCACAGTTTTGTACTAATATCTAGTGTCTATTGTAACCACACACTGAAAAAAAAAAAATGAATTCAATGTATTCACTTCATTCAAATACGTAAGTCGGACGCACTTGATTGAATTAAGTAACAGTAAAACAATGAGTTTTCGTACAGCCGACATGATTTAAGCGTGTATTGTACACTGAGCTCACATCTGAGCTGAGAATAAAAAACCCACAATGCTGGTGTTTCACAACAGACACTGCACTATTCTACCAGACATAATATGTAATCACCTTTAATTTTATACTATAGTCATAGTTCCTATCAGTGGCAACATCCCCATGAGATTTCACAATGGTACTGGTTTAGGTGAATTGATTGCGCTCACTCTACCACTTTATCAATAAATCTAGTGATTAAGAAACTTCTTTAAATTATGTTTAACATAAGCATTGAAATCACATTTTGTTGAGAAATTTAATATTTCTAATTAAACTAGACATTTTTGCTTAAAATCTGACTGACCACAGTGCAGACACTCCAATGTCTCCAGCCCACACTTGTGTTTCCTAAGTATTTTTGACTTACCTTTAAGAGAAAGAAAATAGAGCCACTGCTATGGGAATAACTGTTCTACAAAGGTTCAACAGTGTAGATGGTGAGGTTTTTCTGTAAAGAGGCAATTTTTGGAAGGAGTCTCCAGTGTCAGTGCTTTGTGATAGGAAGTGGCCTTCAAAACAGAGGACTTTGCAGTTTTCTTGTTACATTCGGCATCGTTTTTTTTTTTTTTTTTTTTTTTTTTTTTTTGCTTTAAGATAGATTTAAGAAAAAAAGAAAGGAAAAAAAAAGCTGGAAGGACAATTTATAGCCGCTGTAATGTAAGTGTAAAAAAGTCTATAACATAAAAAAAAATGCTAAATGGATTAAAAGTATTGTTTTTAGTAAATAGAATAATCTTTGCCAAATGATTGTGGGGGAAGAGGAATGAAAGAACTTTAGGAAGTGCTGTGTGTAATTATTATCGATAATCAGCTCCAGAGTTATAAAAGCATCTCCGCTTCACGTCAGCTGCATCTATATCTATATCTATCTCTATATCCTCCTCATGTTCCAGTGGCAGGATCCTGCACTCACATTGCCATGGCCTGGGTTCAATCGAGGGAGCTAACCCAATCACTGAAGAGTTAACTCTCAGTTCCAGTCCCAGGCCAGGATTGAAACATGCGGACCAAATGACCCCCTGTGGTGACCCTGAACAGGGAGTGTGTGTATATACACACGATTAAGAATATACAATTCATATAGATGAAACACATTAAAATGCATGGCAAACAAATGTAGCAAAAGATAACAGGTCTACTTAGACATATACTGTACACACATACACGCTGTGTGTTCTTCTGCATAAACGTTGGAGGCTTTTTTCATGAAGAAATGTGTAGTTGTTATGGATTTGTACCGGTGTTGCAATATTAAGCCTTTTACTGAATTTAGATCTTGCATCACGTATGCCGAAGTAACGGTGGAAACAACACCTGTGGTGTTGAAAAACCGAGTGTTAATTTAATTAGAAAGCTACAAAAATTTACATTTTGAGCATGGACAAGGGGGAAAGTGAAACATTTAGTACACATATATACAGGATTACAGGATATTACAGCTAGTGAGATCAGCTCTTTGTTTAAATAATTATGGAGACATAAAAATACTCAGGATATGTAATGTAATATGTCAGAAAGGGGTATTAGGATGCTCTGGTGCCACAGCAAAGTGTGCTGACTCAGCAGTTTTATTATATCTATTATGGAATATTGAATGCTAGGATCCGCTCCCGGGCTTTCAGTCTGCTTCACTGAACAGGGAAATGGGATGTGCAGTAGCTTTATCTGAGCAGTCGGATTCATAGCTGGGGTAAAAACACACTTTGGTTTTTGGTCAGTCCGCCGTTTCAGGCTTCATGCCTGTGAATGAGCAGCTGACAGGCGATGATGTCATTGTTACGGTTGCCTAGCAGCTGTGCGAGAGCAGGGGAGGGCTGATGGGATTCCCCCAAGCAAGATTAATGGGGATTGCATTCTGGGATATAAACAAACATGACCTCCAGTCAACCTCAATTCAGCAGCCAAGCAAAAAGGCAGCATTTTTTTCACTCACAGTCTCCTCTGAGTCATCATTATCCTCATCATCATCATCGTCATCATCATCATCATCATGTCATGCTCTTTTTCAGTCTCTCGTGCACATGCTTCTTCTGTAGAGGTAATCTAAAAGGGACTGGAGTTCACTTGGGGTCAGAGTTCCCATATGAGTTGGACAGAAAATGACAGAGGAATTTCTGAGATTAATCTTGCATAACTCTTCAGTTGAATGCTGTTCGAGAAATCCATGTGTGTCTGTGGGCAAATGAGCAGAGAGATAGTGAGGTAGACAGTAAAGACTTCTTTCTCACTATCTCAGTGGACAAATCAGAGTGCTACATATTCTTTCTTTTATCTACTTTTCTGTCTCAAGACACTGTTAAAAAAAACAAACCCTGATGTTGATTTAAGTGTTGAATTAAGTCTTACAGCGCTGAATTAACAGCTCCGTTGTTCCTCTGTGTCCAGCTGAGGCTCATACGAACAGCCTCATGGCGATTGTTTAACACAATTCGGAAACATTTTATTTTTGCTATGAGTTAAAAGTTTAACAAGCAAAAATGCTTTTTTTTATTACTGCTTTTGCACATTTCTGCTAGCTTTAAGTATGTCATCAGGATTGCACTGAATTACAGGAGCACAGTATGTAAGGTTTAAAATCAGATCATGATGAAAATAATCCACACCGGGATGCTGTGATACGGCCCAATAAGAAACGTTAAATTTACAACATTTACCTGTCCTATTACACCATGGCGACTTGCCAAAGGTTGCATTTTAACCCTTTCTCTCAGTACACTGATGTTCTATTTCAGCAATGGAATGGAGATCAACTATTTTATCTCTTCTATAATGTTATAAAATGAATCAGGACACTGTTGGGTTTCTGTATGTAGAGTACAGTGACTCAATAATCTTTGCTCGTAGTGGAAGAGGAATAAAAAAACTTTCGGATGTGCTGTATTTAATTATTATCAGTAATCAGCTTCAGAGTCGTAAAAGCATCTCCGCTTCACATCAGCTGCATCACATTACCCAATTGTTGAACATTTTCCTGTAACGTCACACCCCACTGTGATTTATATAATGGAACATCAGTGTACTGAGCGAAAGGGTTAAAAAATAGGGACACAGTTGGGTTTCTGTATGTAGAGTATGCCGAATCTGTGTTCTGGTGAGCAGGGTGATGGGAAAGGGGAGGGGTGTGAGTCTCCTGCTGGGCAAACAATTCCTCACCCACAAGCACATTGGTAGAACGACAAACAAACTTTAAAACTAAAATTATATCATTTAATCCTAGTTGCTTTCGGCTGCTCCCTGTTTGGGGTCGCCACAGCGGACCAACTGGTCCGCACAACAACTTGGCAAATGTTTTACGCCGGATGCCCTTCCTGACACAACCCCCCCCATTTTTCCAGGCTTGGGACCGGCACTGCATCCAGTGGCTGGGAATTGAACCCGGGCCTTCCACATGATAGGCGAGAAACCTACCACTGAGCCACCAATGCCCCATTTAATCCTAGTAGTCTAGGTAAAATAGAAATCCTTATGTAAAACATCAAAATATTAAAACTCTGCGCGTCTACTTTTATGTGGGTTATTAACCGCTATAGTGAAATGTGACATCACAAATAAATTGGTGAACATGGCCACACCCCCAAAACAAGCCTCTTGTAAATGGAGTTAAGTTGCCTTTATTTGTCACATATACATTACTGCACAGTGAAATTCTTTCTTCACATATCCCATCCTTGGGGACTGGGGTCAGAGCACAGGATCAGCCATGATACAGTGCCCTGGAGCAGGTGGGGTTAAGGGCCTTGCTCAAGGACCCAACCAGCTTGAACCCTGATCTTCCAGTCAACGACCCAGAGCCTTTACCAAGTTAATGTATGAACGAATGATACATCACCATTAACTGTTAGTAACTACATTCAGTGTTATAGAGCATCCAGGCGACAAGTTACTTACATTATAACATGTACAAACAGTCAAAGCTCGACTAGATTCTTCTTACTTGAAATAAATAAGGCAAAAAATCAGATGTTAATCAGATGATACTGCCTACTGACTGAAGAGATTCCTTCAACAACAAAAACAAAAAACCTTCACCATGTAAATGTATTATTCAGAAAATTTATGTTAAATAGCAACAAATTTAAAAAACTGTATTAGTCTTCGATAAGTCCCTGTGAATGAGCTGTTACTAAACAAACAATAATTCTAATATTCGAATAAAGGCATTAATATAATGCAGCACTTGTGAAATCCTGCATAAGAGTCTCATCCATGGCATGCGTGTACACGCGGCTTCCACAGAGATCCAGGTTCGAGCCCCGTGGGGTGCGGGGGGGCCCAGATGTTACAACAGCACATCTGGAAGTATTTTATTCTTCTTATGCAACAGCAATTTGCCAATTGATTGTTTCATATTAACTAAAGAACAACATATTCTACTTTTGTAATTCGTTTATAATTACAATTAATGTTGTGGAACATTTACAGTTAGTTCCTGTTACCAGTAATGTTATCACAGCTATAAACAGTTATTCCATTACCAACCTGAGCTCTTTTTCTTTCTTGAAGTTAATGATGCAAAAAGTGTAGCTTGTCATGTTACTGAGAAACCACAAAGCCGTGAACCCTGAAGTTTCCAAGTTACAGCTTTAGCTTTGACTAACTTGAAATAAACGCACATGTACACACACACACACACACACACACACACACACACACACAGGTATTTCACCATATTAAGGAATGCTTTATAATCTGTTAGCGTTCATCATACACACAGCCCAATGTAATTTGTTACTATAGAAACGATGAAGGATTATATGAAGCACTTATATAAAACTTGCAGCTGAATGTAATTGTAGTGCAGAAATCAGACAGCAAACAAGTTACTGTTGCAGAACTACATCTGTAATTGAACTTTCTTACTGAGTACAAAATATATCAATATTTCAGTTTGCAAAATTCCAAATTATAGAGAATAGAATTATAGTGATGAGGGGGGCACGGTGGCTTGGTGGTTTGCCTCACATCTCCAGGGTTGGGGGTTAGATTCCCGCCTCTGCCGTATGTGTGTGGAGTTTGCATGTTCTCCTCGTGCCTAAGGGGTTTCCTCGGGGTGCTCCGGTTTCCTCCCCCGGTCCAAAGACATGCATTGTAAGTTGATTGGCATCTCTAAATTGTCCGTAGTGTGTGAGTGAATGAGTGTGTGTGTGTGCACCCTGCGATGGGTTGGCACTCCGTCCAGGGTGTATCCTGCCTTGATGCCCAATGACGCCTGAGATAGGCACAGGCTCCTCGTGACCCGAGAATAGATTGTATAAGCGGTAGACAATGAATGAATGAATGATAGTGATGATCACCATAGTTATTTTTTCCATTTCGCTTTTCTTTGATCTATTGCTTCTTAATATCAGGAGCACAGAGTGTGTAGAGTGAACGCAAGTGGGAAGTGAAGGTCAGTTTATTAGCAACAGCTCACACAAATGAGAACAGTTCCAGCAAAAAGGGTCAAACAGGTACAGGGTGATGAACAACCAGGTCAGAACAGACAAAGCAAAAGGTATGGTCCAAAGCAGAAAAGACAAAAATGCAAATTAAACAAATGGATAATCAAGAGCAGATAACGTCGCAGACTCTAGAAACTGAATTTATACTTCACAAATAGTAAACTGAAAACAAAAGTGCTTTTAAACAGTGCTAAACAGACCATAATAATCAAACTCAGATGAACACAATCAGATATATAGTGACTGGGAATGAGGAAGTGCAGGTGTTTGCTGGGAATGTGAGTCTGGTGGTAGACATGTTTGTAGAAATGTGACACTTAATTGGCCTTTAACTAAAAAACGTGCCTATTTATTATCACATTTCACATGCTTTACATTACAAATGTTAACTACACATATTATCTTCTAATAAGATAAGAGAGAACTTTATTAATCCTGAAGGAAAGTCTTTTGCCAGAGACTGCTTCAGGTTACAAGAGAAATAAACATAAATGAAATCTAAATGAAATAATCTATATATACAAATGTATTGAAAAGCACAGAAAAGGTGCTAGGTAACTAAGAACATGATGTGATATTGCACATGGTAAGAGAAATCAGATGAAGTCTATAAATGTAGTGTTATATATCATAACACATGCACTCCATTGCATTCCATTCCTTGGCAGCATATCTTGAAAGTGCAAAATCTTTTAATCCCTTCAGCAGTTTCTTCTACCAAGAGGTCCCAGATAGTCAGCTTCACCATCAACACCACTGCGGCATCCGTGACTATAAATGCGTTCTATCTCTAACTAGCTAGAACAGCCCAGACATTAGCTTTTTCAGTCTATTTTTACGTTGTAAAAGTGTAGGACCTGTCACTCATCTGAATAAATCCTGGATCTTCACCGAGAGGACTTAGTCTCGTAGGAAATGTGCTTCGGCACTTGGATGTGGCGTTACATTTTTACACACCTGTCTAGCACAGAAGCCGTTTTTTTTTCTCTCCCTGCTGACTGTGTGTCCTCCGAAGCAACTCCTCGCTGAGTTTACCATGACAAAATTGGAGAAGTAAAAAAAAAAAATGAGAGAGAGAGATCTTCGGGAGGCTGACAAAAACAGTCCAGGCTTCACACACTCAGGCAAGCTATTCCCACAATGAAAGCTCTCTTGCTCTTCTGGTATTCTTGCTTGGGTTTTTTTCTTTTTTTTCTTTTTTTTTTGCATAAAACACTTCAAACTCCCTCGCTGTGCTTGAGTGACGAATATCTAGGACAAATCAGCCACATTGTCACTTTACCCTATTGACCCTCTTTTAATGCATATTTAAGTGCTCCATTCAGCCTTGTTACATACAGCGTGTATATAAATATAAACAAAGCCCAGTGTCTGTACTAGCCTACATTTCCTCGGCTTGATTTAGCTGCGGTTCATACTGCGCAGGGGATCAGTAAAGCCTCAGATAAGATACAGCTTTCCACCCAGACAGGATAAACCTCTGGGTTATCTTTTTTTATGATTCTTCTAACACTGGCCTATTTTAAATAATTCTTTATGAACCCAGTTGTGTGTGATTGGGAAAGTATAAGGTCAGTGGTTAAGATCAGAATTACTGATCATAAGGTTGTGAGTTTGAATCCCAGGTCCATCAAGACTCTTAACCCTCAGCGCTCAGTTTTATGAAATAAAAATAAGTCACTCTGAATAAGAGTGTCTGCCCAATGTGTTGGTATATACACCAACCAGGCATAACATTATGACCACCTGCCTAATGTTGTGTTGGTCTCTGTTGGAACGGACCAGGCGGGTCAGCCTTCGCTCCCCACGTGCATCAGTGAGCCTTAGCCACCCATGACCCTGTTGCCGGTTTACCACTGTTCCTTCCTTGGACCACTTTTGATAGATACTGAACACTGCAGACCGGGAACACCCCACAAGAGCTGCAGTTTTGGAGATGCTCTGATCCAGTGGTCTAGCCATCACAATTTGGACCTTTGTCAAACTCGCTCAAATCCTTACGCTTGCCCATTTCTCCTGCTTCTAACACATCAAATTTGAGGACAAAATGTTCACATGCTGCCTAATATATCCCACCCACTAACAGGTGCCATGATGAGGAGATCATCAATGTTATTCGCTTCACCTCTCAGTGCTCATAATGTTATGCCTGATTGTTGTATTTTATCTTCTCACCGTTCACTTTGTTTCTCTCTTTTGTTTTCGCCTTTGTTTTCGTTTTTTTTTTTTTGTAACTTGCCAATAAGACATTATACACATGATTTATTATAACATTATTATTATAACCTATATTATTGACTACCATATGTGGATTTGTGTTTTGCTTTTTTGATATTCTTATGTTATTATTTTTAGTAGTTAAAAGTAGTTAAAGTAGTAGTGCTAAAGAAATGAATAAGGAATAAAGGTGAATGTGTAAGGAATAAAACACAGCAGGTCATGCTGTGATGTAAAAATGATGAACAATACATGGTGTGATGTGACTCAGTGCAAAACCGAGTTACTGTAACTTCATAAAACAATAAATACCCGCTTCTTTAGTAACCAAACTTAGTAATTTATTATGAAGCTATTAGGATGTTAAGGAGAGTCTTACTCCTCTTATATCACAGCAAATTGACAACAACGACAATTTTTATTTTGTAAAGAACAGCACAGTAAATTTTCTTTATAGCAACGGTCTGAAAACCAGTTAGTTCCTGTGGCTACTTACATTCTAGCAGCTGTAAAGAGTCTTGCCTTCACTATTCTTTCTTGTTTTCTCTCTCTTGAAGTTAGACATGTTACAAAACAACCCTAGAAATAATCCTAAGCGTCTTTTTCTGTACTGAAATGTGTCCGAAAACACAGAGTTCCCACTTTATCTCTAATTGTTATAAAACACTGCTTAATAATGCTAATTAAACATCCTTCACAGAAAACATCACCATGTCATATCAAATTACACAGCTTTAATATAGAGCGTCCTCCATGCGAGTCTGTGTAAATTAGGTGTTACTATAGAAACAATTACATTTTACGGGCAATTCACTAATCTAAATCTTGGATTTGTCTTACAGCTGGATCTACTGTCTGAGCTTCTGACCAATCAGAAAAAATAACACATACATATTTCTCCTCCATTTCTGCATCTTACTTTCTCTCTTGCTGCTGTCTCTCCCATCTCAGCCACCTCAGGCTCTCTACAGGGTCCTCAAACCCCTCAGTCGACAGGCAGCAGCTCCATGCCTGAGATGCCCGGTGAACTGAAACCGCCCACGCCAGCCACCACGCCGCAGGGCCACATCAGTATCCCAGGCAACAGGTGAAAAACACCACCTATAGAACACCTCCACCTTCTTTCATTCCCTCAGCTCCTTCTGTTTATTTTAGAATAGACTTATAAAAGTGACATGTTGCTAGCTTATACACACCTTTCTGAATTTGGGTTTTTATTTTTTTCAGTATCATCTGGCTCAGTCCTGCTTATTTAATCTATTTGTTTGCACTCGAGTGAACATCTATTACCACTGATTTATTGTTCCTGAGGCCATCCTTGAATAACAAATGCATGTGACTGATGAATAAAAAGTAGTGTTTGTATCATACATGACTGTAAAGGCAAACACAAGCGCGTGCAACATCCGTGATGAACGCCACAGCCGTTCTGTTCTGTATTTATATTCAATAAATTCTGTATTTATTAGAGATTACGTAGACTGTGTATATCTGTCCCTTCATCTGTATAAATGCATGTGTACTCATTTAAATATGAATTCCTATTTGAATTTGCATAATGCCTGCTTGTGCCTTTGTTTAACAGCAATAATTCAGTCAGTATCCAAGACCCGTTCTCAGACAGCAGCGATCCTGCATTCCACAAAAGGAACATACTGAGCTCTGGAGGCTCTTATCAACCAGCCATGAACCCCATGGACTCCATGATGAGGATGCAGTATGAAAATAAGGACCATTTTGCAGGAATGAGGAAAGGTCAGTGTTGTATTGAGGTGTGTTTATGAGCAGCGCCTGCTCATAACAATTATCATACCTCGATAAATAAACTAGTCTAGCCATCTAGATTATTTGTCCTTCATCCTTCTTTCCCTTTATTAGCCTCTTTCTCCTTCCTCCTTTCCTCTGATGTTCTCTCCACCTGTTCAACGTCTTCTAGCCAGTAGAAGTGTTTATACTCAGGATCATGCCGCCACCTTGTGGTCAAAACTAACACTGACTCGTACCTTTCCTTCAGCTGTAGGTGGAGAGCCATGCATGCCAGCTCAGATGACTCCTGCTGGCATGCAGGACATCTATAGCAGGAGTCCCTCAAGTGGCCCCATGGCAGGACTGGGTATGGGTCAGCGTTCTCAGTATCCTTATGGGCCAGCTTATGATCGCAGGTGAGACACGTCCCTGAATACACACTCACACAACGCTGAAGCCTGGAATCATTCCAAACTATTCAACTTTTTCATTCAACAAAAATATGTGAGTTCGGTATGTACATATAGGCCACTCTGGAATTATTGGCACCCTGTACTCATATTTAGATTTTCAAAAAAATGGAGAAACCGATGAGGACACTTTGCCTGTAAGTGGAAATAATTCTCACAAGAATCTTTATTACACAGTTGCACAGTTATAGAATTGAAATTATTTACAGTCACACTTTCCAATGCCACCCAGATGAAGATGGCTTCCCTTTTGAGTCTGGTTCTTCTTAAGGTTTCTTTCTCATATAGTCTCAGGGATTTTTCCCTTTCCACAGTTGCCTATGGCTCGCTCATTGGGGATAAATCTAAATATAATTTTAGATCATTTTATTCAGAATTTTTATATTCCTCTAAAGGGGTTAAACAGCAGTGTTCATTGTTAAAAGCACTATTCAAATAAAATTTAATTGTGTTGATCTAACCTTTTTTTTTTTGTTGCAAAAACCACGTGTGGCAAAATTCTTCTCACCCCTAAAGTATAAAGTATTTTAAATAACTGTATTGTCTTTTTTCCCTAATTGTACTCCATGAATTTTATTATTGTCTATTTGTTGGCTGTTTTCTTGGGCCGTAAATATTTTATGCACTGGCAAAAATCTCAGGAGTCCAAGATCCCTCTATAAGTGTATCCAACCTTGTTAGACATTACAAGAAGAGACTCTTAAGAGGCTTAACTCGATATTAATTGCAAGGATGCCCATAGGTTTGAAAACCTTAAGTCTTAATTTGTATTAAATTACATCTTGTAAATTTAACGGCTTAAAAAGTATTAAAAAATCTTGGAATGTACATGGTCTTGAGTTGTATGCTATACCACAGTGGCTCCACTTGCAGTAACACTCCCATGTTAGTCAGCATAACGTTTTTAACCCCCTTTTTTTGCCAGGAGCGACGAGGCACACTCTGAGACGCTTTTTAATTTACAGAGCGTGGCGTGATTATTTCCAGCACAGGGTTAGTAAATAGAACATGCAAATAGCCATATGGACCTTTAGATTATTCTTGAATTACTCCACACTTACTCCACATCTCAGTGACAAAACAATACGCTACAATGCAAATAGCAGCAGAACTACTGCAATACAAATACAATAGTGTTTACATTATGAGCCTGGACTCATCAAGGTAGCAGAAATCTTTTATCCTGTAGTGTTTCTGGGTCCACCAAGCTGTCACTGCTGGGCGCCTAAGCAAGGCCTTTAACCCTCAATTGCTCAGTTGTATAAATAAGATAAATGTAAGTCACTCTGGATAAGGGTCTCTGCCAAATGTCAGAAATGTAAATGTAAATTCCCACAACAATGCTTCAAAATCTAGTGGAAACCATATGGTTTAACACTGTATATGGTTAGGTAATGTTTGCTTACTCCAAATCTCAGTGACAGAACAATACACTACAATGCAAATAGCAGCAGAACTACTGCAATACAAATACAATAGCGTTTACATTGTGGGCCTGGACTCATTAAGGTAGCAGAAATGTTGTATTCTGTATTGTTTCTGGACAGAAAAAAGTTAACAGTTAAGTAACACTAGAGAATATGGAAAGTGGCAACACTGCAGAGCTCGCACTTTATCTGGTGTAAAATAAGCTCTAAATGGGCATAACATCTTGTCCTAACAGTAATGTACTGCTTTATTTATTAAAATGTACTGTTGTACTCTGTTTAAACTACATTTTACAGCCTTCTGTTTCCTGTGAGATTCTTGTGTCGTGTGAAGCATTATTACAGCTTTGTATTTACTTTAAATTAGCTAACAGCAATAATTAGGGAACTTTAATATTTTTTTGTATGAAAGTAGCTCTTTTCTAAATAGCTAGAAATGTGAGTTTTTACGTTTAGTATGCCATCATTGAACTTTTTGTCCCCAATTTTAAACTGCAATCTTAGAGTAAGTTTTTACCCTAAAAACTTAATAAAAAGTTTTCAGATTTGTGTTAAAATGTCATTATCTAGCGTCCCCAGGTGTTAAAGCTTGTTAGAAAGCTGGATAATAAGCGGTAAAATAGAAAAAGAAAAAAAAAAAGATTTATACTACTGTATCTGAAGTTCACATTCATTTTGTCTTTGGCTTCCAGATCAGACCATTTAATGGGAATGGATGGGAGTATGGGTCCTCATGGGAATCAAGGCAACATGAGTCATGGTAACAGTGATGGTAGCATGTACTCTCCTAACAGATACCATAATCAACAAAGGTAAAATGTCCTAGGTTTTGTGTTTTCATGTGATTTTTCAGCTACACCTATGTGTATATACTGTATGGCAGATATTGCAGTTTGTGGACATCTGAGCATTACACCATCATGTGGGCCTTCCTCATTCGGTTGCCACACACCAAGGGTGTAACTTTGGTTTGAGAAGTGGGGGGACACAAAATGGGGGAAAATGTTTTTGATTTGAATCCCATTTCCTGCATTTACATATATTTAGGGACTATGGTGATACAAAATCCAGGAAATAATTAAGTTGATTTTAATGATAAATTCTGCCAAAAAGAATAGTAGGCTACTAAACTATGTATATAAAAATATGTCTTACTTTCTTTATTGTTTAATAGGGGCCGATCACCAAGACTTGAGAGAATCATTTTATAAAGTCAAAAATGTTCACCATTAATGTTTTGTGCGTGAATAAAATTTCAATAAACCAACGATTTCCACTTTTATTTCAAACTAACTACTGTACCTGAAAATGTAAAATAAATGACTTGTTGCACAGGACGTTTGTCAGAGACACATCCACCAAACCACAGGTGTTTAGAATAAAGAAGTTGCTTTCGGCTGCTCCCTGTTCGGGGTCGCCACAGCGGACCGACTGGTCCGCACAACAACTTGGCACAGGTTTTACGCCGGATGCCCTTCCTGCCGCAACCCTCCCATTTTTCCGGGCTTGGGACCGGCACTGCATCCAGTGGCTGGGGTTGAGGCATTGGCTGGGAATCGAACCCGGGCCTTCAGCATGATAGGCGAGAAACAGAATAGAAAAAGCAGAAAAACTTTTATAAACTGTGTGTTGTACCACTAGGGGGGGCACGGTGGCTTAGTGGTTAGCCCGTTTGCTTCACATCTCCAGGGTTGGGGGTTCGATTCCCGCCTCCGCCGTGTGTGTGTGTGTGTGTGTGTGTGTGGAGTTTGCATGTTCTCCCCGTGCATCGGGGGTTTTCTCCGGGTGCTCCGGTTTCCTCCCCTGGTCCAAAGACATGCATTGTAGGTTGATTGGCATCTCTAAATTGTCCGTAGTGTGTGATTATGAGAGTGTGTGTGCCCTGTGATGGGTTGGCACTCCATCCAGGGTGTATCCTGCCTTGATGCCCAATGACGCCTGAGATAGGCACAGGCTCCCCGTGACCTGAGAATAGATCGGATAAGCGGTAGACAATGAATGAATGTTGTACCACTATTTTGTAATATCAATTACAGATAGACAGCAGCAATATTAATATATAATTATATGAAAATTTTGATCATTACTTTAATAATTGTCTTTTATGCATAAACAACCACCCTTAGTTAATGAACAAATTAAAATATTTACATTCCTGGTGCTAATTTTCTGTGCAGCACAAATACCTAAAGTAGATCATTTTTATGCATCCAACACTGTATTATAGCAGCGTAGGAAGTAACGATCTGTAATCCTTACTTCTGTAATCCAAAAGGATGGGGAAATGTATAATACAATAGATACACTACTTATTAAAATATGTTTGTTCATCATCTGTGCACATAGCAAGGTCAATGAATATGTGGTTTGCCAAAGTTGGTGCGGAAGATCTCGAGTGTCCTGCACAGAGCCCTGACCTCAATTCCACTAAACACTTTTGGGATGAATAGGAACTCTGACTGCACCCCAGACCACCTCACTCAACATCAGTGCCTGATCTCAGTAATGCTCTATAGGCTAAATGGACACAAATCCCCACGAGTATGCTTCAAAGTCTAATAGAAAGCCTTCCCAGAAAAATGGGGGATATTATAATAGCAAAAGGGGGATTAGGATGTTAAAAGACATATAGGCGTGATGGTCAGGTGTACACAAACTTTTGGCCATTCTAATTTAGTTAGAAATTCAGCACTGCATATTCAGTATCAGGTCTTTGATCTGTTCTACCACTTCTCCCGCACAGACATGATGGCTATGGACAGCAGTATCCTGGTATGCCATATGGCGTCCACCCTCCAGGGATGTACCCTCAACAGGTGAGAGTCTTCGACAGGGCATGTTCAAACATAGTCTTTCATAAAGCACACAGCTATGATAAAGCCGGTGAATAGTCATGTGCTATACAATATTTCATCAAAATCTTGCATAGCCAGCTAACTCACACCAGCTAGCAAATTATATTCCTTCCAAATGGAAAATAAGGTTAGTGCTGGTATTTTCAGCTTCTAGTGAATGTTATATTTGTCATATATGTCATATAACTGATTACTGAATAGGTTTATTTTACTTTGAAGACTAAATATGCTCAATTCTTTGTCATTCTCACAGGGCTACAAGCGACCCCTGGATGGAATGTATAGCCCCCCTGCTAAAAGGCATGAAGGAGAAGTTTATGGGATGCAGTACGGAGGCCCACAGACAGACATGTACAGTCAGTATGGAGGAAATTATCCAGAGCGCCGACCAATGCAGACTCCCTTTCCTTATCCGTATAGCCGGGAACGGCTGCAGAACACCAGCCAGGGGCCTCAGCATCATCCTGTGCAGCACAGCATGATGGGTGCTGGACATTCAGTGCCCACAGGAGATGGCCCAGCACACATGTGGCCCTCAAGGACAGACATGGCTTATTCCTACCCTAACAGACATGGGACACCTAGTCAGAGCTCTCCATACCCAGGGATGGGACGCATAGATGACATGGATGGAGTCAGAGCAGACAATCAGTGGCCCGGGCATCAGCGCCAAACGCCATACATATCCGGTCACTCTAACTCCATGGCTCTTCTGAATTCACGGCCTCCATCTTCCTATCAGACCTCTAACCACATTTCCTGTGAACCGAGCCCAGGGTCTTTTCAGCGCACTATGGAAGCGCACATGCAACCCAACAAAATGGCCTTTATGCAGTCTATGAAGATGCACAAGCCGGGAATGCCAGTTCCAAGTGGCTCAGGGAGTGGAGTCCTGGGTCAGATTCCACCCAACATGAGGAGAGACTATCCAATGGGGTGTGTGGAAGGGACTCAACCACTCTTGAAACCTCAACGCAAAATGACCTCAAAAGACACTGGTAAGAAACAGCACCATGCCACCATTACCATCTTATATCCGATACATATATGTTGCACAACATGTATTAACCTACTGATTTCTTTTAAAGGAACCCCAGAAGCCTGGCGAGTGATGATGTCACTCAAGTCAGGACTTCTGGCTGAAAGCACATGGGCCCTGGATACAATCAACATCCTCCTTTATGATGACAGCACTGTAGCATCATTCAATCTGGCTCAGGTACTGATTAATAAAGCTTTGTGCCATACCATTAGATCATTAGATTAGAGTTTTTTTTTGTGAAAATATCTCCTTTTGTCCTAGTTGCCTGGATTCCTAGAGCTGATCGTTGAGTATTTAAGAAGATGCTTGATCGAGATCTTTGGCATCTTGGAGGAATGTGAAGTGGGGACTCTCGGCCAGAAGACTCTGCTTGCTCCAGTTGAGGAGGAAAATGAGCAGGACTCGCTCAAATCAGACAATCCCTGTGAGCCAGAGTGCAGCCAAGAACCAGAGAAAAATTCCATGGACTCTCCACCTGAATCTTCTGAGACAGACCCTGAGTTAAATCAAAAAGGTCAGAACAAGAACGAGACATCGAAAAATGAGACAGATGAGAAATATGAAGAGAAAACTGAGGATATTACGGAGCCTCTTGAGGGCCATTCGTCAACAATGCCAGAACCGAGACCTAAACAGGCCAGCAAGTATGATAAACTCCCTGTCAAGATTGTTCAAAAAGATGATTTTATCATGGATATTTCTGATGAGCTTGGCCATGTGCAGAAGTTCGACAGTGGACTACTTCACTGGAAAGCAGGAGGTGGGGACTCCACAAGCTACATCTTAACACATTTTGAGAGTCGTGAGGAGTGCACCGATGATAGTGTCGAGAGCAAACAACACTGCTGTGATAAAAAATCAGAGGAGGTACATAACAACCAGGTTGCAACTATAGATGATGTGCTGTCCCCAAGATTGAGAGCTCTCTCTGAGGAAGAAAATACTCCAACCTCGCCGAGCAATTCTTCATATACCTTACGCCTTTTTGAGAGTAAAAAAGGGATAACTCTACTGGAGGATGAACCTCACTGTCCAGATGAACCTCCACTGTGCACTAAATCCAGCTGGCAGGACTCTTTGTCCAAACGTTGCATGTGTGTCTCTAATATCATTCGCAGCCTGTCCTTCATCCCTGGAAATGATACGGAGATGTCTAAGCATCCAGGCCTGATTTTGATCCTTGGCCGATTGCTGCTGTTGCACCACGAGCACCCAGAGAGGAAGAGAATCATCCCTAGCTATGACAAAGAAGAATATCACAAGGAGGAAGAAATCAAGCCCTGCAGCAGGGATGAGTGGTGGTGGGACTGTCTGGGGGCGCTGAGGGAGAACACTTTGGTCACGTTGGCCAACATTGCTGGGCAGCTAGACCTGTCGATCTACCCAGAGAGTATATGCCTTCCCGTCCTTGACGGCTTGCTCCACTGGATGGTGTGTCCTTCAGCTGAGGCCCAGGATCCGTTTCCTTCAGCAGGACCACATTCACAGCTCAGCCCAAGAAGATTGGTGTTGGAAAGTCTGTGCAAACTCAGCGTTCAGGACGGCAACGTTGACTTGATCCTGGCCACACCGCCCTTTAGTCGTCAGGAGAAGTTCTTTGCCACACTGGTACGTCAAGTGGGAGAGCGCAAACTGCAAGTTTACCGTGAGATGGCAGTAGCCTTGCTGTCCAACCTGGCTAGAGGAGATTCTTCAGCAGCACGAGGCATCGCCATTCAGAGAAACAGTGTTGGCAACCTTGTAGGCTTCCTAGAGGATGGAATTGCCATGACTCAGTATCACCAAAACCCACACAGTCTGCTACACATGGGTCATCCTCCCATGGAGCAACCCAGTGTGAGCATGATGTGTCGAGCTGCCAAAGCGCTGCTGGAACTGGCCAAGGTGGAGGAGAACAGGCCTCAGTTTGTGCTGTATGAAAGCAGACTGCTGGATATTGCCATCTCCTCTGTGCTTAATGTAAGTGTTGTGGCCATCATCTGTGAAGTACTCTTTCATCTCGGCAAGTCATGACAAAAAGCGGAACGCCTTTTAAACTGTATCCCACCAATCACGCGGATGACGCACTTTCATATTTATATTTAAAATCAAAGTTGCTTTATATATGAATATATGAAATAAATCAATATGAACAGCTTCTGTGTCCAACTCTTTCGTTCGAGGATTTTAGAAAATGATTTTAATACAGATATTTAATATTGTCGTTTGAATGTTTGTCTTTTGCTTATTTCATTTTTATTTTAATAACCAAACGTCTGACTTTTGGTTCAGAAGATTTATGATTATCTTTTTCCCCCCACTCTCTTTATAAACTTTTGGAATTTTTCTAAGTGTACATAATCTGTATCTGTGGATTTGTTTTTAAAAGCAGAATTATTTAAGATCTGAGAATACTGTAGATAGTAGCTTCTGTTTGATATTTGCTATGAGAAAATAAACTTGCTTTTACCCATTTTGTTATATCCACATCTGGAAAATTAATTGTGCAATATTATGGTGCAAGTTGCCTACTGGAGGCAAAAGAAATGTGATTTCTTTCCCGTATCTATCATGCAAATAACATGCTTCACCATGAGGCGGCAGTATTGTATCAGTTGTTGGGGAAAAAAACAACAAAACACACAGACAAGCTCATTTTGGACTACAAATATTTGTTTGCCTTCTTGGTGTTAAATCGGTTGCTATATCTAACAATGGAAGTTTGTATTTAGGACTTGCTTTACCTTACTTCCACGTTGAAACCCCAAGACACTGTTGTATATAGACCATGTTGTACTTTTTTTTATATAATAATAATAATTATTATTATTATTTGTTTTGATTTTCCCAGAACTGTGGTAACTACAAAAGTGATTGTAGTTTGTAAAGATGAAATTATTGTTCTTGTGATTACATCTATGATAACTATTGGTATTTTGTAAATGAGGTCCCGTTTTGGATTGAGGGTAGTGAATGTGTTCTGTCAGTATAACGTTTCTGTATGCGCTCTTTAATAGCTGACCTCTGATCAGACTTTGGTAATCAAACGTCGAAGTGCCATGGTCAGCGCATCACATGCTAAGATTACATGAAAATAGACAGCTAATGCAAGATCTGTTTTTATTATTATTATTATTATTATTATTATTATGGGATCCAAATGGGCATATTTGTTATCTAAAACCATGTAGTTCAAAAATAAATGATGTTAAGCAAGTCCTGCATTAAAATCTGTAAATTATTCATTCATTATTCATTCATTCATCATTAGTCAGTGTGTTATTCCGTTCAGTGTATCCTGTAGATCCTGAGCCTATCCTGGTAACACTATGCGAGGCAGGAAAAGACTCTAAATGGTATGCCAGTCCATATCAGGGCCCCAGGCACATACATGTTCACACACTCATCCAGACATGAAGCAGTTTAAGGCATCAAATACACCTACATGCATGTTTCAGAAGTTGGGAGGAAACTAGTGAACCCAGAGGAAACACTTGTGAAATTCGGCCCAGACAGAACCAGGATCAAAGTGGAAATCCTGGAGCAGTGAGGTGGCATTTCCAGGATACACTGGATCAAAATCCACCACAATCCTGACCAGGATCAAGCGATTACTGAACACTGTTAGAAAACACAGTTGTATTATGTAGTATACACCGATCAGGCATAACATTATGAATACTGATTATCTCCTCATCATGGCACCTGTTAGTGGGTGGGATATATTAGGCAGCAAATGAACATTTTTTCCCTCAAAGTTGATGTGTTAGAAGCAGGACAAATGGGTAAGCGTAAGGATTTGAGCGAGTTTGACAAGGGCCAAATTGTAATGGCTTAAACGACTGGATCAGAGCATCTCCAAAACGGCAGCTCTTGTGGGGTGTTCCCGGTCTGCAGTGGTCAGTATCTATCAAAAGTGGTCCAAGGACAGGGTCATGGGCGGCCAAGACTCATTGATGCACGTAGGGAACGAAGGCTGGCCCATGTGGTGTGATCCAATAGATGAGCTACTGTTGCCCAAATTGCTGAAGAAGTTCATGCTGGTTCTGACAGAAAGATGTCAGAATACACAGTGCATGACGGATCAGGACTGTTTTGGCAGCAAAAAGGGTTAGCATTCCTTCCTGTAACACATGCATACTTATGTATAACCTGTTACATTATAAAGATAGGTATTTATTAGTTCATACAAGCATGTCACATTTATTTACATTAAAAGTGTTTTCATATTTCATGTGAGACAACAGCACAGTTTCTTTAAAGCGAATTCATAGCAGAAGAAAAAACACCGGAAACCACTGTATACGTGACTGCCACAGCGCTATTAAGCACCGTCTTGCCCACAATGCCCAGAATCCCCGCCCATATCCTTCTCAGCCTACATTACCCACAATCCACTGCGCCAAGCTTCTCTTATCAAAGTAATAGCTTATTGCCGTATTGCTTATTGATCATAAGTGTAAGTCTATACACTGAAAAAAACAAGTTTTGTGTAAAAGACAGGAATGATCTCTATCAATTCTTAGAGTAAAATATTATTAAACCCCGTGTAATACTTAATAATAAACACAGCGTTTTATAGCACTATGTATTTAAAACTTTTTTGTCTTTTGTTTTTTCAATTTTTTGTTTTGTTTTTGTATTTTAAAATGAACATTGATACATGAATAAAATATTTTCAATATATTTGAAAAGATACCTTAACACGAACCAGATTCTTCGTTCTATGTGTATATAATTATTTTATTATATATACTGTAGAATTATATAGAATTTTTATAGTAAATATGACATATGATATAGGTCTTAAATAGTAATATATTAAATTATTTTATGGTATTTTATGTTGTATTTTATAACCAAATAGCTAGCTAAATGGATAGATTACTTAGACAAATTAATCCCAGATTACAGCAAGGAGAGTGTGCAGGAAAGTTTTTATATTTTAGTAAAAATTTTAATCTTTTATATTTTATTTTAGAATAGTATGTATGGTCAGTTTTAGATGAGCTTATTATTATTATTATTATTATTATTAGTAGTAGTAGTAGTAGTATGGTTTGTTATTGACGACATTACCCACAATGCTCTGCGCGCACATTCTCACATCCTCTCCGTTCAAGTTGCTGGAGATTGTTTATTAGTTTCTATAAGCGGCAGAGGGGTTGGGGAGACTGGATTTACTGTCTTTCCCTCCTGATATTCCTCATTCGTCTGATATCTTTTTGCCTCGTATACAGGACATTCGAAGCGACTGAATTTATTTTCAGGATGCTCAGTGATTTTTCTCAGTGGTGTAGGATGTGAGATGGCGAAGCCGCGGCTGCAGTGGACTTCTACAGTCACTGTGTGTTCTCTGTGAGAGAGACACACACACACACACACACACACACGGATGATCTCACACCACAGCCTACACACATCAACACCTTGTGAGGTGATCACTGATCATTCAATGTTGTAAGCGCCAGAGGATATATATCTATTTATTTTTAAAGAGGGGGAAAAAATGCTCCGTTTAGTTTTGGCAGCTGCTGTTCGCAACAAACCCGGATAACACAAGGAGAGCCAGAAAGTAAGCTCCTTCTTCTTCTTCTTCTTCCTCCTCCTTTCTGCATAGTAATCAAATGCATTTGTTATGAGATCATGAAATGTGTTTGATTGGAGTAGAAATGAAAACAAATCTGTTTAGTGCAGGTGAAAAAGTGCTCTCTGTGTGACATTAATGCACTCACCGCAGGGACATTAATGAGTGTTAGGGCGGATTACTCGCTTACTTACTTAAGCAGCCCAAAAAATCTAGTCCGTTAAAGGACTGATGTTATTCTTTTAAACAAGCCTTGAACACCAACATTATCGATTTATTTCCAAATCTATACACTTCAGTTAATTATGTGAGGGGTTTGAGATTACTTCAAAGAAGCTAGCTATAGCTACTAGCTCTCCACTTGGCTAACTTTGTATCGCCGGCCACAATATAAACTAACAATCACATTCATTTAATTTATTCTCACTTTATTCTAGACAAGAAACACGATCCATGGCATAACTTTATACTGAACAAAATTACTATCAAATACGAGCTAACTAAGTGTTGGTTTATTCGGTACGTTGAGCAGGTTAGCATTAAACTCTGCAAACTTACTTCAGCTAGCTGTTTGCACTTTAACGGCTTCTCTCTCTCTCTCTCTCTCTCTCTCTCTCTCTCTCTCCCTCTCTCTCTCTCTCTCTCGCTCTTTATTTGGACTTTTTTTTAAAGATAGATGAATTTATCTTTACAAAACCACAATTAAACTCCCAAACCTTAGCTTTCTGTTACATACAGCTGTGTAAGTAGTGCTTTCAGTTTCATTCATCATGACCATTTTATTGTCTAAAACAATTTATTTTTTTTATATATATAAGGTAAATATATTTACTTTTATATAGATACATTATATATATATATATATATATATATATATATATATATATATATATATATATATATATATAAAATAATTTATCTTCTGATTCCCGCCTCCGCCGTGTGTGTGGAGTTTGCATGTTCTCCCCATGCCTCGGGGGTTTCCTCCGGGTACTCCGGTTTCCTCCCCCAGTCCAAAGACATGCATTGTAGGTTGATTGGAATCTCTAAATTGTCCACAGTGTGTGATTGTGTGTGAGTGAATGAGAGTGTGTGCCCTGTGATGGGTTGGCACTCTGTCCAGGGTGCCTTGATGCCTTGCCTTGATGCCCAATGACGCCTGAGAATAGATTGGATAAGCAGTAGGCAATGAATGAATGAATTTATCTGCTAGAAGGAAGTCACCTGCGTTCATTTCACCACAGACACACATTTATGCGTTTACAGGATATTCTGCTTTTTATGAATAATGCTGACAAATACAGTTATGGGAAGTGATTATGAAAGGTTACTTTGTTTATTACTGCTTTATGAAGTGTTTTCAGGAAGAGAGGTTCAAACAAAGTGTGAAGTTTGGATTGAATACTAGTGATCAGTGATTGGTTGATGGGAACATTGGTAATCAATGATTGGTCATCAGGAAACAGTGTTGATCAGTGATTGTTGGGAAACAGTAGTGGTCATTGATTGGTTGTTGAGAAACAGTGATTAGGCATTTGGAAACAGTGATCGTTGATTGGTTGTTGAGGAACAGTGATGATCAATGATTGCTGGGAAACAGTAGTGGTCAATGATTGGTTGTTGGGAAACAGTGATGATCAGTGATTGGTTATTGGGAAACAGTGATCAATGGTTGGTTGTTGGGAAACTGATCAGTGGTTGGTTGTTGGGAAACAGTAGTGGTCAGTGATTGGTTGTTGGGAAACAGTAGTGGTCAGTGGTTGGTTGTTGGGAAACAGTAGTGGTCAGTGGTTGGTTGTTGGGAAACAGTAGTGGTCAGTGGTTGGTTGTTGGGAAACAGTGATGGTCAGTGATTGGTTTTTGGGAAACAGTGATGATCGGTGATTGGTTGTTGGGAAACAGTGATGATCGGTGATTGGTTGTTGGGAAACAGTGATGATCGGTGTGATTGGTTGTTGGGAAACAGTGATGATCGGTGATTGGTTGTTGGGAAACAGTGATGATCGGTGATTGGTTGTTGGGAAACAGTGATGATCGGTGATTGGTTGTTGGGAAACAGTGATGATCGGTGTGATTGGTTGTTGGGAAACAGTGATGATCGGTGTGATTGGTTGTTGGGAAACAGTGATGATCGGTGTGATTGGTTGTTGGGAAACAGTGATGATCGGTGATTGGTTGTTGGGAAACAGTGATGATCGGTGTGATTGGTTGTTGGGAAACAGTGATGATCGGTGTGATTGGTTGTTGGGAAACAGTGATGATCGGTGTGATTGGTTGTTGGGAAACAGTGATGATCGGTGTGATTGGTTGTTGGGAAACAGTGATGATCGGTGTGATTGGTTGTTGGGAAACAGTGATGATCGGTGTGATTGGTTGTTGGGAAACAGTGATGATCGGTGATTGGTTGTTGGGAAACAGTGATGATCGGTGTGATTGGTTGTTGGGAAACAGTGATGATCGGTGTGATTGGTTGTTGGGAAACAGTGATGATCGGTGTGATTGGTTGTTGGGAAACAGTGATGATCGGTGTGATTGGTTGTTGGGAAACAGTGATGATCGGTGTGATTGGTTGTTGGGAAACAGTGATGATCGGTGTGATTGGTTGTTGGGAAACAGTGATGATCGGTGTGATTGGTTGTTGGGAAACAGTGATGATCGGTGTGATTGGTTGTTGGGAAACAGTGATGATCGGTGTGATTGGTTGTTGGGAAACAGTGATGATCGGTGTGATTGGTTGTTGGGAAACAGTAGTAGTCAGTGGTTGGTTGTTGGGAAACAGTGATGATCGGTGTGATTGGTTGTTGGGAAACAGTGATAATGAGGTGGTCAGAGAGCCATATTGAGTTCAGAACAGTCACAAGAATCTGCTCAAAAAGTCACTAGATTTGTCTCTCTGTTATTTAAATGAAAGTGGCTAAAGAGGCTTAAAAAATGTCAAATCTAGCAAATGATGCTGCTGAAGGAAAACGAGCCATTGCTAGCCATCAGCGTGGTAGTATTACCATTGTGTGTGTGTTTGCTTGAGTAGTTTTTTTTGCCTTATCAGTTATTGGTGCATTCACATTCTCCAAACCACAGCTTCATTCTGGAGATTTTTTATTTAATCTTTATTAAAGCAGCACTAATTTCATCCTCAGCGTGTGGTCAGACCATCAGCAAGGACTGCCTGATGAGAATCGTGCCACAGTCAACCATCTCCACTCACCGATTTTCACTTCTCAATTGCATACACTGCTGAACTTTTTTTTTCCTGCCCTCAACTCCTGCTGTTCACTATTCTCCACACTCCCACAATCCTCTGCGCAGGATTTCCACCAGACTCTATAGCAAAGGAATAGGAAACAGGACGAAAACGCTTCAGAGCAGTTTGAGTTTCCTGTTAGAGAGACAGTTTGTAAGTGGGGCATAATGTAATGGCAGGGACTTATTTTACAGACAATGTAAAATGGTGCAATAAATTGATAAAAATTATAAGATGTTTTTCCTATAAAGAAATCTATAATTGTTAGTACACTGCTGTGGAATAAAACGGTCTCAGATGGAAAAAAAATGTTGTGGTGATGCATTATGGAAATCAGGTGGACTTCTGTCAGAGACATTACACTAAATAAGTGCACCTTTATGGCAAAGTGACAAAGCAGTAAAGACTACATTTTGTATCGCACCATAGATGTGTGTAGTACATCACGTGTGAGCAAAACTACAAAGCTAGGTGATGTGTGTGTGTGTGTGTGTGTGTGTGTGTATGGCTTGTTGGTTGGCAGCGGAAAAGGTGTGGTGAAAAAGTGTCATCAAAAGCAGACAACCAGAACAACACTGTTTACCCCAAATTTAATCCCGGTGTATAAATATTGAGCATAAATCTTACCCCAAAACACATCTGGTTAGGAAATAATGGATTTGTAGAATGTGCACTGTAAAGTTCAGTGTAAAAATATATAGAAAAGTGTTTAAAAAAAATTATAATTTTTGTTATTAAAACAATATATTATAATTAATTTAATATATACAAATTTTTTTTTTTTAATTTCTTTTACATGACAGCGTTTATGTTTTAATATTTAACCATTTATCATAGGTTCACACCTCTATTAATTTGTTTCTCGCAGTGATTCACACTGCCACTCACGACTAGCGACCCAAACTTAAACATACGACACAGATAGAATAAACTCATACATCTCTGTCCGTTCCTGTTCTTTAAACATCAGCTTCCTGATGTCTCCAGCCCTGTAGCTATTCCCTGATCTGATCTGATCTGAAATGCATTCGGCTGAATAATTTATAAGCATTCATATGATTGGATAAAGTTGAACAGATTTCGTAGTTCATGTCAGTATAAAACTAGTCAACTAGTTTTTTTTACTTAACTCTGCTTCATTATGTTTCCAAGTTCTCACTTCAGTCCGCTCGAATACTCTGAGCTGACACCAGAATGCTTAATGAGCACTTGTAGTAGGTATGTTACAAGCAGACGGCTCATACAGTCGTTCTCATCCCTCTGATAACAGCATCACCTCTTTTTCTCCGCTCAGGCAGCGATCGCAGGTTTGCAGCACAGCGCATGAAGCTCGGGGAAGCCGAGCGCATTCGAGAACGTGAATACAGCCGCATCAGCACTCGCAGCTCGACGCCAATGGAGTCTCCGCACAAGAGGAAGACGCCGAAGAGGAAGTGGCAGGTTTTTCCTGGGAGGAATAAATTCTACTGCGATGGCAGGATTATGATGGCAAGACAGACCGGGGTTTTCTACCTGACTCTCGTTCTCATCCTCGTCACAAGCGGACTCTTTTTTGTGTTTGAGTAAGTATTTATTTGTTTGTTTTTCTATTTATCTATCTCTGTCTATTTTTGTTTACTTTATTTTATCTCCTACAGCCTTGCCTATGTGCAATACGAATACACATGGCACATATCTTCGTATAGTATATCATGTGCTGTAGACTGCATTTTCGCAACGACTCTTAATCGCTGGATGGACGGACAGACAGACGAATAACAATAACATTCGCTTCACCCTCAAATTATTATAGACAAAATGGCAAAACGACTCAGGAGAGTTAGATTCCAGTCTTCCATTGAAACACACTGTGAATTATTACTTACTCTAGAAACTGCTACGTTATTCTAAACGCATATGCTGTCCTTGCTGCTGTTCTGGAAAACAAATCCTTCTGACCAATCAGATTTAAGAATTTAACAGCTGTCTGGTCCAAGAGTGTGCACTGATCAGTCATAACATTATGAGCAGTGACGGGTGAAGTGAATAAGACTGATTATCTCCTCATCATGGCACCTGTTAGTGGGTGGGATATATTAGGCAGCAAGTGAACATTTTGTCCTTAAAGTTGATGTGTTAAAAGCAGGAAAAATGGGCAAGGGCAAGTTTGACGAAGGGCCAAATTGTGATAGCTAGACGCCTGGATCAGCCGCAGCTCTTGTGGGGTGTTCCCGGTCTGCAGTGGTCAGTATCTATCAAAAGTGGTCCAAGGAAGGAACAGTGGTGAACCAGGCGACAGGGTCATGGGCGGTCAAGGCTCATTGATGCACGTGTGGAGCAAAGGCTGGCCCATGTGATCTGATCCAACAGACGAGCTACTGTTGCTCAAATTGCTGAAGAAGTTAATGCTGGTTCTGATAGAACGGTGTCAGAACACACAGTGCATGACAGGTCAGGGCTTTTCTGGCAGCAAAAGGGGGACCAACACAATATTAGGCAGGTGGTCATAATGTTATGCCTGATTGGTGTATATCGGTCTGATCTACTTTTTTGACTGTTGCAGCTAAAGTGCTTGATTTTGCTGCAGTTTTTTTTCTTTTCCATATCTGCGATGCAATATTTTTTTCTTTAATTGGTGAAACTGCATGCACAGGCTTCTTCTTTTACACTCCTACCAGTGAAGATGCATGTGTAATTACTTTCCGTGATAGCTGTGCTCATTCTCAATGCACAGGAATCAAAGGGGATTTTGGCTGCGAATCGAGTTTGCTCGATTTTGCTGTACTTTCCGTGATCCCCAAATCATGTAATCCTGTAGGAGCTGCTATATTGTGTAGCTGATTAGTACATACTTAATTGAAGGTGCCCTTTGAAGTGTTCAAGCAGGTTGTTCAACACATTAAAACGTTCAAATAACAAGGTGCTTGTATAAGGTGAGTGTAATATCACTTAACACTCAGACCTTTACTCTGAGAATAAATGCCAGCGCTGCTCTCGTATCACTTCTTTCTCACAACTATTGTGATTAGGTTTTTTTCCTTCCTTGACCTTTCTTCGAATTCTGACACTCGGCTCTTGAACACACCACTGTTCCGCTAAGCCTTGCTTTTACTGAACGCCTTGTGAGGCTTGTTTTCACTGACCTTGCACCTATTTACGGTCACAGTTTTAATATGCAGTTAGTCATTAGTTATCCTTGCATGCTTTTTTTTTTTCTTTCTTTTTCAAATGTCAGGAGCGTGTCAAAATTTGTTCCAATGCCGTAGTTGCACAAACACGCCCGCACTCCTAGTCACATTTCCAGGTCGTTCACTGTGCTCGCAATGCCGGCGTCTTGTGAGATGAACCTCGGTGACTTTGATCAGATAGGTAGGAATAGTCACAAGCTGGAGAAGGGTCATGCTTCATCACGCACGCGCAAGGACGAAGGTTTCCGAGTGGTGTAAACAAAACTGGTGGTGACTGGTGCTTTCAGTAGGAGGTGTTGTGACATACTATCTCTCATCCCTGTCGATCACAGCAATGCTAGCCAATTGTAAGTGTCTGTGAGCTCATGAAGAGCACTTTGTGTCAACGTGTTTTGATAAGATTGTGTTAAGTTGTAATAAGTAGTAATAAGTAGTTATTGTGCTTTTATGATGTTGAAAGGAAATCTAAGACTCGTATTTGGGAAATGTTTATATTTGCTGTTTCGTATAGCCTAGAAGCACAGCTGTATCGTATCATAGCTCCTCTGTTGAGTAGGGAGGTGACTAAATTCAGGAGAAAAATGTATATATTGGGGGAAATTAACTCCCATTCATCCATCCATCCAGTTTCTTTACCACTTATCCTACCACAGGGGTCATAGGGACCTCAAGTCTATCTCAAGGAACTCTGGGCACTCAGGTACACCAATCACATGGCACAATCACACACTCATTCACACACTACGGACAATTTAGAAAGGCCAATCAACCTACAACACATGTCTTTGGACCAGGGGAGGAAACCGAAGGAAACCCCAGAGAGAAAATGTGCTTAAACCCCCAAAGCTGGAGATGTGAAGCAAATGTGTTAACCACTTAGCTGTCGTGCCCCCAAAAGCCTTTAAAAATGTGTCTGATAAAAGAGTTGAAATTTGTATTGAAATGATTCCCATGGCTGGATCAGAAGCTGTCACAAGGTCTCTATGGATCTTTGGGGCGATGGACATGGATGCTGTGTGTGTTTGGAGACTTTTTGGACACCCTGTACCTGGAGAAAACTGAAGGACAGGTTGTTGACTCTCCGGAAAACGGAAAGTGCATCGTAGCATTGAAGCAGTTCATGAGCCAGTAGTATTGATTGATAGCTGATAAATTCAAGGCAGCATGCAAGGCCTCCGAAATGTATTTTTATTGATTGCAGAATTCAGAGGAAAGCACACTCACGCACTCCTGGTTAAAATCATGACAAATTCAGCAAATAGCTTGATCTAGTTATTTAGATTAGAAATTTAAATTAGTTATTTAGATATAAAATTACATATTGGAGTACCTTGTAAACCATCTCGTATTGAAGTTCACATTTTTTCTGTTTTTTTTTTTCCGCTTACTCATTTGCTTGTGAGTTACTTCCTGAAAAAGTTGTGGGTATGGTTAAGTTAAGGTTTCGTTTTGTCTCCCCTACCTGCGCACGCATCCCTTTCCGTTTGCACATGATCACACATGGAGCATTATCCATTAGCCTGTACTTCTGTTGACAGAGATGCTGAATCAGCAGTTGTTTATCTGTTTCCTTTGGAGCAGAGAAATCCCAGAATAAACATGCCTGAGCCACTTGGGTGAGATGACTCACAGTCTTCCTTTCCTTTGATTTCAGCGAGGCTTTTTTGTCTCTCTTGACATCGCCCAAGTGACTCCATCACGGAGATGTTGGGTAATCAGTGTTGTTTTGAAGCGTTTATATATCCTTGAGGGACGGCGCTTTTGCTTTGTGAAGAGCTCTCTGCCGTGTTTTCCGGCCTGTACGGATAGGCTCGAACTTGTCAGGAATTCTTGTTCTTTATTTTGTTGTCTGTGTTCGTACTGTTATTCTATTTCTCTGTGTGATGCAGCTCCACCTAGTTCTGTTGAATGATTTGTGTAGCGTACGCTACATGTAAATTATGCATGCAATACGTTTGGTAATGGAGCCACAAAGCGCTGAGATGATAAATGAAGGGCTAACAGATCAAGGTGAGACCTTAGCTTAGCTCGCAGTCAGAACAAAATACTCACTCGCTTTAGAAAGGACATTTGAGCTCTCTGACCGGTTCGAGTCGCCAGTTTTGTGGTCGGACTGTGCATTTTGTTTTGTTTTTTTACTGTTTTAGCATGTGGTCACACAATGTCCTGCTTTTTCCCAAAAAGCCCCACCAAACTGAAGCTAAAACAGCTGTTTGGCTCTACTTTCTAACATCAGGTTCAGGAAGAACATTTCATTGAATAATACAGTGGATTAGAATTCAAGGAAGGAAAAATGAGGAAGTCCAAATAAAAAAAAAAAGGAAAGGAAATATTTAGATTTGGTCATCAGCCATTAAAAAAGTTATTAAGCCTTAAAATATGTGTTTGGTTTTTTTTTTTGTTTTTTTTTATCCATTTAAAAATGCAGAACTAAAGCCATAGCTAGAAAGATGGCTTTCACATAAAAATCGCTACACTGAAAATATTATAATGTAGAAATATAATACTAATCAATCTTTAAAAAAATTAATTCAAGTCTGTTTATATGGAAACATTTCCACTTCCATCCATTCTAATTTTTTATGTTTGATTCACTTTTTTTGCTGGTATCATCCCAAAATTGATCCTGAGTATCAGGTCTATGCCCTCTCTAGAACTATTTTAAACACACTGTTTGGACAAATTTTAGTGAACATTTGACCGTTATGTCCCTTAATACACCAGTCAGGCATAACATTATGAGCACTGACACCTGAGGTGAATAACAGTGATGATCTCATCATGGCACCTGTTAGTGGGTGGGATATATTAGGCAGCAAGTGAACATTTTGTCCTCAAAGTTGATGTGTTAGAAGCAGAAAAATGGGCAAGCGTAAGGATTTGAGCGAGTTTGACAAGGGCCAAATTGTGATGGCTAGACGACTGGATCAGAGCATCTCCAAAACCGCAGCTCTTGTGGGGTGTTCCTGGTCTGCAGTGGTCAGTATCTATAAAAAGTTTCTTTTAAGTCCTGTAAGTTGCGAGGTGCGGCCCATGGAGGCCCCATCTCGCATCTTACAGGACTTAAATGAAGTCAGATACCACAGCATACCTTCAGGGATCTAGTGGAGTCCATGCCTCGACGGGTCATGGCTGTTTTGGCAGCAAAAAGGGGGACCAACACAATATTAGGCAGGCGGTCATAATGTTATGCTTGATTGGTGTATTGTAACACAGTTGTATGGAATGTCTTTGTATGCTGTTGCATTACAGTTTCTCTTTACTGGAACTAAAAGTCTTCAAACCTCTTCCAGCATAACAATGCCCCTGTGCACAAAGCAAGCTCCATGAAGACATGGTTTGTCAAAGTGGAAGAACTCAAGTGTTCTACATAGATCCCTGACACTGACTCATCCCCATTGAACACACTTGTGATGACTGAACCCCAGACCTCCTCATCCAACATCACAGCCTGATCTCACTAATGCTCTCGCAGCTGAATGAACACACATTCATTCCACTTTGATGTTTATTAAGCACTTTTAACAATTGTCACTGTCACAAGGCAGCTTTACAGAAATATATTAGTTCAGAATATAGATTTAAAATGCATCAGTTTATCCCTAATGAGCAAGCCAGAGCTGATTGTGGCAATGAAACTCCCTGAGACGATATGAGAAAGAAACCTTGACTGAATCCCATCTTCATCTGGGGGACACCAGATCATTCATTCATTCATTCATTCATTCATTGTCTACTGCTTATTCGATCTACTCTCGGGTCACGGGGAGCCTGTGCCTATCTCAGGCGTCATCGGGCATCAAGGCAGGATACACCCTGGATGGAGTGCCAACCCATCACAGGGCACACACACACTCACACTACGGACAATTTAGAGATGCCAATCAAGCTACAATGCATGTCTTTGGACCGGGGGAGGAAACCGGAGTACCCGGAGGAAACCCCAGAGGCACGGGGAGAACATGCAAACTCCACACACGTGGCGGAGGCGGGAATCAAAGCCCCCAACCCTGGAGGTGTGAGGCAAACATGCTAACCACCGTGCCCCCCCACACCAGATCATTTGATTTTTTAATCATTTCCCTTCTATAACCGTCTACTATATGCTCAAAAAAGTGCTATTATGTAACTAGAAAATTCATTCGAATTCCACGAAAGAAACGCTCCAAAATTTAATGGGAAGCCTTTTCAGAAAAGGGGAAGATATTACAACAGCAAAGAGAGGATTAAATCTGGAAAGGGATGTTCAACAAGCACATTATATCATGATGGTGAAGTGTCCATGGACAGACTTCATGGCTATAAAGTGCATCAAGCTGCTGTTAGACTCAGCGTTCGTCTCTGATCATGAGGAATAGTGTTACAAGCCAAGAGCTTTGCTAAAGAAACGAATAGCTGCATCTAATCATACTATGTCTGATCTTGGAAAGGATTGTTATTTCACATCAAGACAACATTTTAAAAGCTTTACTTATATGTTTATGTTTAATACCCAAGAGTCCGTTATAACGGTTAACAGTGAACAGGCTCGAGCTCAGACTCGTGTCTCGCTGCCAGAGCCGAGCGCCGCAGCTCGGAAGCGATGCCATGATAATTGATTACTCTGCGACTTTCCATTCACAACATCTATCCGAGCTTGGACAGAGTGAAAAATTCAAGTAATATCTGCAGCGGTTGCTATGGTAATGCCAAACCCGATATGCCCTGTCGTGTATTGCTGCTAGGTTGTATTTCCATGGCAACCCAAAATCCCAGTTTACTACTGGAACACAGTGCAAAGAGAGAGAGAGAGTGTGTGTGTGTATGTGTTTGTGAGAAGCTATGCAAACTGATATCAGGAAGAGGAAAAACTAAGACAGTGGGATTAATCATGTTCGGCAGAACGTATTGCACCATTACCGAATTAATGTCGCAATTCATTACGAGATTGCATTTGTGTTAGATTTACGCAAAGTTTTTTTTTTTCTTTTCCTTTTTGGTTAATGTACAAATGAAGTGCTGCTATGGTCTTAAAATCGGGGCTCAGCTACGCAGCTCTGCAGCCGCTCAGCACTTTACACATGTTTGATCAGTGTGAGGAAAATGAAAGCCCAGGGTTTTGATGTATAATAGCATTTGAATGATGATGATGTTCATCTTTAGTGCTCCTAATAGCTACACTCATCTATAAACAACAACAACAGTTAGAAAAAAATGCTAGTCTGAAAATTCCATCTAAATGAATTAGGGCTACAATAACCAATATTTGGATCGTCAATTAATCAGCAAATAATTAAGGCTAAAATGTAATGAATTAGAGAGGCTGTAACAGATATCACTTGGCATCCAGTGATTTCCCGGAGCGTGAGGCAGGCTTTCCCTGAGTGCTGTGTGAGTGCTGCAGGGAGGAGATATGAGAAGGGCATGAAAAATAATGTGCGCTGTACTGAGAGAAATGATTGCTCACAAATTGTTTCAAAAATACATGTCAAGCTAAACTGGAGTCAGAGATTGAAATGGAGAGCGAAGAAAACGGAGAAATTACATTTACATATTACTTTCACTTCTCATTTATCAAGCTCGATATGAACAGATTTATCAGGATGAATGTTTGACCAAAGCGATTGCTGTTTATAAAAATCCTGTAAATCCAGTAAAATGTTTGTATTTTATTCCTGCTTGTGTGTGTGTGTGTGTGTGTGGGAGAAAGAGCGAGCGTGTGTGTGTGTGTGTGTGTGTATGAGACAGAGAGTGTCTGTGTGTGTGTGTGTGTGTGTGTTTGTGTAGATGAGAGCGAGAGAATGTCTGCATGTGTACATGAGACAGTGTGTGTATGAGAGTGAAGGAGTGTCTGTGGGTGTGTAGGAGAAAGTGTGCTTGTGTGTGTGAATGAGAGAGAGTGTGTGTATGTATGAGAGAGTGTTTGTGTGCATGCATATGAGACGGAGTGTGTGTGTGTGAGTGAGAGAGAGAGAGTGTGTGTGAATGAGAGCGAGAGAGTGTGCATGAGACAGTGTGCAAATGTGTGTGTGTATGAGAGAGAAAGTATGGGTATGTATGTATTTGTGTGCACGCGTGTGTGTGTGTGTGTGTGTGTGTTTAAATGAGAAATAACACATAATAGTGACTAATGTAAACCGTGACTTGATCCAATCTCATCATTTGCATATGCTAGCTCGTCTAATATAATAGTGACTCTCTCACACCTAATTGGACGTAGTAAAGTGAATGTCAACTGGTTACATTTTTTTATTTGGAGCAGTAATGATCTGTTTAAAAAAATTCGGGGCAAACTCTTTTATTTGTCCTCAGATGATGTGGTATTTATAGTGTAGCTCAGGCAGCCGTAACTAATTTATGCTCAGTGTCAGCACTCTGCACTCAGATGTGTTTGTTTCTTGTTACGTGTCATGATAATGCGCGGCTTGTCCTGTTTACCACTAAGCTTTTTCATATTAAGCCAAAGGAGCACTGGGCCTCCAAACCTGGGGGGGGGAACAAGAGCTTATTAATAAACACTTATTTATGTGTGCAGTGGTCATCAAACATTCACTGGAAAAAGTGCTCTGGAATTTTCAGCCCACATGCCAAACACACAGACTGAACTGTTTTTCCAGTCTGCTTTTTACTTAACTATAGTTGCTTTCGGCTGCTCCCTGTTCGGGGTCGCCACAGCGGACCAACTGGTCCGCACAACAACTTGGCAAATGTTTTACGCCGGATGCCCTTCCTGACGCAACCCTCCCATTTTTCCGGGCTTGGGACCGGCACTGCATCCAGGGGCTGGGGTTGAGGCATTGGCTGGGAATCGAACCCGGGCCTTCCACATGATAGGCGAGAAACCTACCACTGAGCCACCAATGCTCCCCTGCTTTTTTACTTAACTAAACCAATAAATCATTTTTTGACATTGGCTAATTTGAAATTTGCTATGGAAAAAAATAACTTGCATCTCCCGAGGAAATACTCAGCGCTGCAAAAGAGCTGAAAGAAAGTTGAAAAGAAAAAGGTGTTGCTATTGTATTCTAAGTGGTTTGATAGGGTGATTTTCTTAGAATTGATGGTTGTTGCTATGGTATTTCGGTGGTTGCTAGGGTGTTGCTAGGCAGTTGCTGTGGCTTTTGAGGCCGGGGTATCACATTGTATTCCATGTGGCCATGGGGTATTTATTTTTGGTTTTGAGAATGGGGGGAGTTTTGGGGCTTTTAGCAGTATTTTGTTTGTTTTTGTGTTTGGGGCATTCACAGCAAGGGGTGTGTTTGTGTTTAGGTTTGGAGTGTTTATGGTTGGGTTTGGGCTGTTTAGCTGTGAGTAGTGTGTTTTGGGCTGTTTGCCAGTTTGGGGATGTTTATCTTCTGGGCTTGGGCTGTTTACCAGTATGGGGGTGTTCATGTTTGTGTTTAGGGTATGTTTGTGTTTTAGGTATTTATGCTTGGGTTGTGGGTATTTATCTTTGTGGCGTATTTGTGTTTGGGTTTTGGGGTATTTGTGTTTGGGTTTTGGGGTGTTTAGGTTTTGGTATTTATCTTTAGCTTTTTGGGGTATTTTTGTTTGGGTTTTGGGGGTATTTATGTTTTTTTTTCAGTATTTATGTTTAGGGTTGGGGTATTTATGTTTAGGTTTTGGTGTTGGGGTATTTTTGTTTTTTGGGGTAATTGTTTGTGTTTTGAGGGATATTTGTTTGGATTTGGGTGTATTTATGTTTAGGTTTATGTTTGGATTTTAGGGTGCTTGTGTTTGGATTTGGGGGTGTTTAGGTCTTGGGGTATTTTTGTTTTTTGGGGTAATTATGTTTGTCTTTTGGGGTGTTTGTGTTGGGGGTATTTGTTAGGCTTTGGGGTATTTATGTTGGGGTTATGGCTAGTTAACAGTGAACAGCGTGTTTGTTTTTCCTCAGCTTTCTCTGAGGGTGTTCCATTGCCCTGTGGTGCAGCATGAGCAGCAGTTGTAAAAGGAAGCATGTGGTCTCCTTGCTGCTCTCTGATTGGTCCGTGTTGTATGATGAGGAAAGCTGACTGTTTCTTGTGAAAGTGGAACAAAACACCACAGGAAGGAAAAAAGCCCTGAGAAACAAACAGCAAGTTTTGTTTGTTCTATTGGACAGTGCTACACTTTTAATTTTGAGCTGCAAAAATTTCTTGCAGTAAACGTCCTATAAAGTCATAATAGCAGTCTGGTCAAGCAAATTTAATTCAGAATTCAGAGGAAAAACTTTTTATTAATCAGCATTTAACCTGCAGTTATTCCTTTTGTTTCTGTTGTCGAGCTTATCTATGCTAGTAAACCCGCTGTGCTGAATGTGGTATGATGTGCTGCTTTTTTTCCCCACTATGTTCTTAACTCATTTTTAACTCTGGTGAAAGATTCTGTGGTGTTTTTTTTTTTTTCGTTCACCAGAAAAACTAAACAGCTGTTTTGAAAGCTAATAGGCTACTTGGATTAATGAGGCAGGACGTGAGAAAGATCATCATCCAAACTAATGTGATTAGAGTCATGTGCACCTAACAGTGCAGGAGTAATAGGATTAAGCTGGAACTCTGGGTTAGATTAGATAATGGCGTTAAATGGGGAGTAAACAGAGTAAAAGAGATGTGATATTTCCTTCTTTCTTAGCAACGTTCAGGTAGAAATAATATACAGAGGACAAATATTCCTAATGATTCAAATTACAAAGACAATTTATTTTTTTGGTGCGTGTCTGCAGAGCAAAGGTGAACATTTAAAAAATAAAAAAAATAAAAAAAATTTGTTTTGAGAAGAAATCTTAGCATTTGGGTGGATTTATGAGTTTAGGGGCATTTAGCAGTATTTATGGTGGTTGGGTTTGGGCTGTTTAGCTGTGAGTGTTTTGTTTTGTTTTTGTACTTTTGGGCTGTTTACCAGTTTACGGGTGTTTATCTTTTGGGTTTGGGCTGTTTATCAGTGTGAGGGTATTTATGTTTGGATTGGGGGTATTCATATTTAGGTTCTTGGGGTATTTATGTTTGGAGTTTAGGGTATTTGTGTTTGGATTTTGGGGCATTTGTGTTTGGATTTTTAGGGTATTTATGTTTGGATTTTGGGGTATTTATGTTTGGATTTTTAGGGTATTTATTTTTGGATTTTTAGGGTATTTATGTTTGGATTTTGGGGTATTTATGTTTGGATTTTGGGGTATTTATGTTTGGATTTTTAGGGTATTTATGTTTGGATTTTGGGGTATTTATGTTTGGATTTTGGGGTATTTATGTTTGGATTTTTAGGGTATTTGTGTTTGGATTTTAGGGTATTTGTGTTTGGATTTTAGGGTATTTGTGTTTGGATTTTAGGGTACTTATGTTTAGGTTTAGGAGTATTTGTTTGGATTTTAGGGTATTTGTGTTTGGATTTTAGGGTACTTATGTTTAGGTTTGGGAGTATTTGTGTTTGGATTTTGGGGTATCTGTGTTTGGATTTTAGGGTATCTGTGTTTGGATTTTAAGGTATTTATGTTTAGGTTTTGGGGAATTAAATGTAATTTTTTTTACAATTCAATTTTTTTTTGTGTGTGTTTGCAGAACAAAAGTGAGCGTTTGAAATATCATCCAAACATGTCAGTGGATGCAATTAGCTAAAATTTCTCCCTACTTTTTTTGTTGGACTCGATTGAGGTTTGTCTCGGTGACAAGAAGTTTATTATACAGTTAACTAAGGCATAACACACACAAGCTGGGCTCTTCTAGGAAAATAATCAACAGGCTAGTGTGTGTGTTTTATCCAAACATTTTTATTCCTCTTGCACCTCATCAATTTGCCAGCAATTTAGTTAAATTGTCACATTATATTTTACAGTTTATAGTTGTACTTTATTATTGACATATAAAATAATAAACTAGAATTTGTAGATATAAAGGTAATATGTATGTTGTGTACTTGGAAAAATCCTCTTAACAAGGTAAAAAGTTCATTTATTAAACTATTGATGGTACTATAAGTGTGTGGCAACTTTGGTGTGTGTGGGTTTGTTTTTTTCCCCCATAAAATGACAGGACAGATAAACCAAATGTAAATTAAAAGGACAGCAACCTAGTCTCTAAAATTAATACTAGAATAAGAAAATATTACAAAATGCACTTTTTCCAAATAAACCAGGAATGTCAACCAAATTTTAGGCCAAACACTTCAATTTATTAAGCATCAATTTATTTGTGCATTAGGTAAATAACATTTATTTAAGAAATTTGAACTCACTTGGAGAGACATGAAAATGTAACTAAATAATTGTGATTTAAAGCAAGTAAAAAAATCAAGCAAAGCTGTTGAAACTCCAGAGAGTGCATTCATTCATTGTCTACCGCTTATCCGAACTATTCTCGGGTCACGGGGATCTCAGGCGTCATTGGGCATCAAGGCAGGATACACCCTGGACGGAGTGCCAACCCATCGCAGGGCACACTCTCATTCACTCACACAATCACACACTACGGACAATTTAGAGATGCCAATCAACCTACCATGCATGTCTTTGGACCGGGGGAGGAAACCCCCAACGCACAGGGAGAACATGCAAACCCCACACACACGGCGGAGGCGGGAATCGAACCCCCAACCCTGGAGGTGTGAGGCAAACGTGCTAACCACTAAGCCACCGTGCCCCCCCAGAGAGTGCATTTCCACAAAAATATGCATACCATGACACACACAGTAGCATTGATCAAGTGTGTGTGTGTGTGTGTGTGTTTGTGTGTTTATCTTTAGCTGCCATGAGGAAGTTTGACCTCTGAAATGAATAAAACTGAAAATTGTAATAAGAGATCCAACACGAAAGTTATATCAGGTTATTTTAAGGTTAGATTCTAACTGTTATATCAGGTTAGATTTTAAGATACACAATGTATCACAATGTGGAGGTTTTACACTACTGTAATGTTGAATTTATGCTAATATTTAATGTAAAAAAGTAATTATTAAAGTCATATAGTGAGAAATAACATCATTAATGTTTTATTTACGATATTTATGATATTTCTACATATTTCCCAGCTCTTCTAGACTCGACTGAGGTGTTAAAAACTCAGCAGCTTTGACATGTTTTTATTTATTTCCCTCCTCAGCTGTCCGTTCTTGGCGGCTACGCTGAGCCTAGCGATCCCCGTGGTGGGTGGCGTGCTGTTCTTCTTCGTGCTGGGGACGTTACTCAGGACGAGCTTCAGCGACCCCGGCGTCCTGCCCAGAGCCTCCCCGGACGAGGCCGCAGACTTGGAGAGACAGATAGGTCCGCCGCATTTTTTCCCATAATTCTCCTCTGTCCCTGTCACAAAATCCTCTAGCAGTGTCTCTTGCCTGTGCAGCATTGGGGTACGACGTGTCAGGCTGGTTGTGCGTGAGCGAGGCTTTCATCTCGTCATCACATTCTGGTCACGTACAGCCTTGTCAAAATGGTCATTATCAGTCTCCAACACGTGTAAGGCAGAGATAAAGGAGCTTCCAAAATGCTCTGTCCGTGCCGTTAGTTCTGACCTAGATAACTGGAGGTGACATGAGGTTAATCTTTTGGCTTCTGAGAGACTGACATATTTATAACTGACACTAGAAATCACCCACTGAGAGGGCCGTCCTGACCTTTACAGTCAGAGCGGTTTGTTTGTGTGTGTCTGTGTGTGTGTGTCATTGGTTGATTTCTTTGAACAACTCTGTAGCAGCTAGTTAGTGTTATAAGGAAAGAATAAAACAGAACAGGTGTGCTGTTTATAGGAAAATAATCAAATAATTAGACTTAATTCTTTTACAGTTATCTTTTATCTAAAGTTGTTTTTTTACTCTTAAACTTCTTATAGTCATGTAAATGCAGATAATTTGTTCCAGCCACCCAAAAATATTACCAATATTACCAATACGAAGCGTATGTAAACTTGTATGGCTGCTTACAAAGAACTGACCCAAGCCAAGCATTCCATGTCAAGGGTCCTCACAGGAAGTCGTGCCACCAAGCACTGACAGATTGGTGGCGTGGGTGGTCTGTTCTATTTTTAGCCCAAAACGCACATGCCGAACGCATGCCGAAGGCAATGTTGGCATGGTGGGTTGACTCTTTCGAAACAGCTTTCGCTGACTGAAAAAAATTGTAATATTCGTAAACTCGCTCCGGTTGGCTTCGCTTGGCTTTCCACTGATGCAAACATGTTTTGAACGGCTCCCAGACGTACGCAAAACTTAGCTGGCGTTCGGTTCGGTTCGTTCTTATGCCGAAAATGCTACGTATGACGATGCGAATTTAATTTCTTAAGGCGAAAATTTGTAAAGGAGAGTATTCGTATGCCGAGGTTCCTCTGTAATAACAATAGTTAAATACTACTGGACACTCCCTAATGTTAAATAAATTCAGTATATTAACAGTTCTACAGGTTTCTGTATAAATAACATTGTTTTTAACCGTGTATCATTAGTCATAGATTACTTGGAGCATTCATCAGGTCCCTGTGGATGAGCTGTTACTATAGAAAGGCTTAGAACAAGAGAGTTAACAGAAGCCTTTGATCGAGTTTTGGTTGTTTGGTTTGTCACAGCTGGCAGAAAATCATGCCAGTACAGATCAAGAGCTTCAGTTCATGTTCGCATCAGAATCAGGGAAAAATATCTCTGAGAAGATTTTTCTAAACCTGCTGATCTCGTGGGATTTTCACACAGTCTAATAGAGTTTACACAGAATGGTGCCAAAACCCAAAATATCCAGTTCAAGACTGGAATATGACCAGGTGACTTTTTTTTTTTCTTTTTTTTTTCTCCGGTGTTTTTCCTGGCTGACCGGGGCGGAGCAGGCTGCGGTCTCCAGCTGTTGTAGCTCATCTCCATCAAGGCTCTGCACGTTTTATGATGCTTTTCTGCTCACCATGATTGTAATGAGTGATTATTGCAGTTATGGTAGTCTTCTGTCAGCCCAAACCAGTCTGCTCATTCTTCTTTGATTTCTCTCACCGTCTCAAGCAAGACCTCTCCGTCCCCAGAACTGCCATTCACTGGACGTTTTTTTGTCCCATTCTGAGTAAAATCTAGCAACTGTGCACTCCAGCAAATCTGCAGTTTGTGAAACACTCGCGCCAGCCCATCTGGCACCCCAAGCATCAGATCAGTTTTTCCCGCTCTGATGTTTGATGTGAAGGATAATTGTAGCTCTTGATCTGTATCTGAATAAATACTTTTCTTGTTAGGAAGTTTGGGGTCTGAGCACGGGGTCAGCCATTATACAGAACTCCTGGAGCAGTGAGGGTTAAGGGCCTTGCTTACATACATACACACACGCACATATACGTGCACACACGCGTATATGTGCGCGTGTGTATGTATGTGTGTGTGTGTGCATGCATGTGAGTATGTATTTGTGTGTATGTATATGTGCATGCGTTTGCGTGTATTTATGTATGTGTGTGCACGCATGTGAATATGTATTTTTGTGCTTGTGTGTATGTATGTGTGTATTTGTTTGTGCATGTGTGTGTATATGTATATGTGTGTATGTATATGTGCCTATGTGTATATGCTTGTGTACACATGTGAGTATGTGCATATTTGTATGTGTGCGTGTGTATGTATATGTGTGTGTATGTGCGTGTGTGCATGCGAGTATGTGTGTGTGTGTGTATATATGTATGTGTGTTTTGTGTGTGTGTGTGTGTGTGAAGTTCTGTTTTTTTTTTTGTCTTCCACTTCAGATTGAATTACTGTAACCCCTGGAGTGAAAGTTTGATCCAGCATGAATCTGGCTGAAACTGAGAGTAGGAAACACATGATCTCCCTGTGGTATTGTGTGCAAACACTGCCATGTGTTACTAGTCTGTGTTCCTAGAATCGCCCGAGACCAGACAAAAGCACGGAAGTCATTTCGAAATAAAAGTCTGTCAGCACTGCAAATCCATGGCCATGTCTTCATTTTGTAAGTCTCCTAATCCTCCAGGCTTCTGAATAGTTATTCAGTAGACAGTTTCAGACACAAAGCAGGTTAAATTCAACTCATCATTTAAACCAGCATTTATAAACTTAGTTTACCAAACACATTTTTGCTCAAATATACCGTTTTAACATGGACATAATAATTGTATTGGGTTTTTACACTCTAAAATAATTCTTTAAAAAATGTTTGGTTTTTTTTTGGCACTACTGCAGTTAATTTCAACAGCTAGTTCCTGTAAAATGTTAGGTTTTACAAGACAGTGGTGAGAGCGGCCATGCTGTATGGTTTAGAGACAGTGTCACTGAGGAAGACACAGGAGTCAGAGCTAGAGGTAGCAGAGCTGAAGATGTTGAGGTTCTCTTTGGGAGTGACAGGATTAGGAACGAGTACATCAGAGGGACAGCTCATGTTGGACGTTTGGGGGACAAAGTTAGGGAGGCCAGATTAAGATGGTTTGGACATGTTCAGAGGAGGGAGAGTGAGTATATTGGTAGGAGAATGTTGGACATGGAGCTGCCAGGCAGGAGGCAAAGAGGAAGGCCAAAGAGGAGGTATATGGATGGAATTAATGAGGATATGAAGCTAGTGGGTGCAAGTGTTGAGGATGCAGAAGATAGGGATAGGTGGAGAGAGATGATTCGCTGTGGCGACCTCTGAAGGGAAAAGCCGAAAGAAGAAGAAGACTGTAAAATGTTAGGTTTGCAGTAAGATAATGGTGTCTTTTTACAGTAGTATTTTTTTTCAATAGTTAATTACTGTCGAATGTTTTACCATGCTAAAATATTAGGTTTACAGTAAAATACTGGTGAATACTGCTGCCAGTACTTTTACAGCTGTAATTTATTTCAACAGTTAACACAATCTATGCATATAGATAACATTTTCTAACTAGAGTGCTATAAACCACTTAAAGGTTAAAAGTACACTGAACTACAGACATGCTGTAAACATGGCAAGTTCAGGTAAAATGATCAGCTCTGAGGGGGGCTTGATGGTTAGCACGTTTGCCTCACACCTCCAGGGTTGGGGGTTCGATTCCCACCTCCGCCATATGTGTGTGGAGTTTGCATGTTCTCAGGGGTTTCCTCCCCCGGTCCAAAAACATTGTAGGTTGATTGGCATCTCTAAATTGTCCATAGTGTGTGATTGTGTGAGTGAATGAGATGTGTGTGTGTGTGTGTGTGTGTGTGTGTGTGTGTGTGTGTGTGTGTGTGTGTGCGCCCTGTGATGGGTTGGCACTCCGTCCAGGGTGTATCCTGCCTTGATGCCCAATGATGCCTGAGATAGGCACAGGCTCCCCGTGACCCGAGAATAGATCGGATAAGCGGTAGACAATGAATGAATGATCAGCTCTGCTGTCTTAAAAATGCATAGCAACTAAAATAACAGAAGAGAATAAGGCGTATTAAATTTTTAAGGAAGGGAACACTTATTTATTGGCAGCTATGTACAACAAATAGAAGTCGATTAATGTGTTCCTTACTTAATTAAAACTTAATATCGGAAAATGCACTACATTACACTGCCAGATGCTTAATTAATGTCAGTGCTGGGGAGTATCTTGCTTACTTGCTTTGGTAATAATGGTATAATGTGGTCCAACTTAGCTACTTTAAAAAAAAATTCCATAAACTTTTTACCATGAAATCAAACAACACAATAAAACCACAACTTTCTACCTGTTCAAAACACAAATATTGGATGATTACCTACTCCCAGATCTCGGGGTACTGATAACAGCATTCCCTCTGTGATATTATTGCTTAATATCTCACAAAGTTATTTTAATTTCTTAGTATGATGTTATTTGCCTTTATGTTGCAGTCAAGAATGGAGGATGGATGGTGATTGTTAAAAGCGATTGTGACATATGGGTCACTGGTCTATACTGCAAAAAGAAAATACTGTATATTACCGTTAGATTTTACGGGCAGCCTGCTGTTAGTGATCAGTCTTGATTTTCACTCTAGAGAAAGCATAAGATTTTACAATATGTTACCATATTTTGCTGTTAGAATTTGTCTGTAATTTTACAGTAATTTGGTACATTTTGGAAATTTTTCTCTCGACAGTTAAGTGCTTTAGTGTCATGTTTTTGGTCACCTGTAAGACTTTATTAGATAAGGTAACAAGTAGTGGCTCATGTTAAGTAATAAATGGCGAGTAAGTTAGCTAGTTATTTGCATTAATACAGACAATAAATGAGTTGATGTGGTCAGAAGTCATTGGTCAGTGTTTTGGATACAAGACGTGATCCTCTGTCCTCAAATCACTTAAAAGATATTTGATATGAATCTGGGTCATTTCTTTATGTTCTCTCAATTTGTTTAACCATCATGACTGCATGTAGTAAGCATGATGGTGGTATGATGGCTTTGTCCTGCACATCATATTATTCTGCTCAGTTTTCATGTACATGATTCTGATTAGATCCTCCGTCATGTGCACACGCTAAACCATTAACCCGTGCACCAATCTGCTCGTCCCGGGGCGCTCAGTTTTCCGACTTGTGGTCTGCTGAGTAATAATGAGTTCAGGAGCAGATCACTTTATTATGCCTACACTCCAAATGTCATAAAAATTCCCTGCTTAATTTTTCTGTTTTTTATTTTTAAATTGAGAGCATTTGTGTGTGCTGTTGAGAGTGTACTAATCTTTTGCTTTGAAACCTCTCGATACCTGCACTTGAACTGACCAGATTATCCAGATCTGGACATCTTGGCATAGTGTGTCAATATGCAAATAGTGGCTAAAAGACAAGAGATACCACTAAGCAACATGCTCAGCTTTTACTCTGGCTCGGATTCACGTACACCTACCGAGATAACGACACTGATCATATCCTCTGCCTGTGTTTCAGATAGAATTAGTGACCGTGTAACTGCCCGAATCTTTTAGTGTCCACCTGTTTAGTTTGGGAAGATCTCACCAGAGCTTTAGTGTATACTGTGTACACTTTGTGAAACAGGAAGACAATACAGTCATTCTTAAGATTTAATAATGTTGATGGCTTTCACACATAAATGAAATGGAGAATAAAACATCACAGGATATGATGTTATAGGAAAATAATCAACATCATTGTCATGCGGCTCGAGGTGGAGAAAAGTTAAGCTACGCTCACACATCCAGTGATTTTTATCACTGTGAGTCTCAGGAGGCTACTGGTTGCTATGGTGATGACGTTCAGCAGTGGGTGGAGTAACTAGCATTAAACTTGACGAAAAAATCAGTTTTCCTTCCGCTAAACTGAAACATTCTGGACGGAAGTTTCAGCGTTTGTGTATAAGCAGTGTATATCTGCATCATATACGGGATGAAGTAATAGCAGCGTGTGCTCTTTGCCACGGATCTCACGCCCTCTAATGTCTTCACTCCCATTGGTAGTCGCTGCAGCAGGTTACTCCAAATTTGCATGAAGTTAATCTTCTCTTAATGTTCACGCGTCGCTAGCCACGCCCGCATATAGTCGCTAACGATGGCTGAAGCTGGATGTTGCCGGAAGTTGCCGGCTCTCGTTGAAAAATGAATGTTGCCGAAATGTTGCTGTATGTGTGTGTGGACGTCGCATTACTGTTCTCACCTCAGAATTAATCCCACATCTTGAAGTGCTCCATCTCAGCAACTTGCTAGTGATTCATTTATGAACACTGTACTTCTAATCCGCATGTGGTTATGTTTAACATTTGTCTAGGAAGTAGTCGTGTCCATTTAGCTCTTACATTATATATATTTTTTTCTCTTGAAGTTTCTTAAAAACAGAAAAGCTCTCTATCCTGGATATTTTCCTCCTAACAATGGAGACTTCTTTCAAAAATGTTCAATGTTAAATCCCCATCAATAAAAAAATCAGTACTAAAGCAATTAAATAGCAGGTTAAAACCTGCAAGTTGCTATAGAAACAATAACCTATTAAAATTAGTGCATTGATATTTGTCTGTGATTTGCCTTGGAGCCGGAACTACTTCCAGATCTGCTGCTATAGAAAATGAATGAACACCTTCTGACCAATCAGAATCAGGAATTTTGCTAGTAATACGTTCAAGATGGGATAATTGTTGTAACATTCAAGAATAAAGAAAGAGCAAAGCTTTACTTTTGCTTCACGACGGTTGTTCGTTTGATCCGATGATGAATTTCAGGAAAATAGTGCTCTCGGATTTATAATTCTGATATTTCTAGACTGTGGTTCCTTTACGTCCTGTTTTCTGGCAGTTCTTTCTGTGCATGTTTTTTTTGTTTTTTTTTGTGCAGAGTCAACTGACTAACTGTACAGAAAGTGAAGTACAGCAGATGGAGGAAGAAGGCGAAAGGAAATGCAGGCTTCTGTTGTCAGTGGAAAGCATTTCCTCTGGGACTGGCCTCTGTGATTAGCCTTGATCACCGTGAAGTAGCTGAATTCTGCACTCTTTTTTTTTTCCCCTCAAAATTCCTTTACAGTTTATCAGTTTTTAAAAAAAAATCTGTAGTCATTGGTCATACCTGACATGGTAACTGAAGCTCCAGTGTGCCTCCTCAGTGCCATGCTTTGTTTGCATTGAAACCTGACTAAGTGTATGATCATTATCCTAGTATAACACTGTGACTGATGTGGTGCATGGTGTTTGAGCACTCGACAAAACGTCCTATATAGACAGTGTTCCACCTTCGCAAATGTCAAAGAGGCATTGTTTTCTCTCGACATGCTTGACATAACTTATAATTACTACAGAAGTGTAATTATGACAGCGTTAAAATATTAGAAAAAATAATAACTGGTCATGAAACCTGCTTGTTCTGAGCTACTGATGTGTCCACTGCTGTGGCACGACGGTGGCTGGAATGGAAGAATGTGGAACCTCTTATATCTTGAAGCTGAAGATGATGAAGAGATCTTGGAGCTCAAAAAGGTGGCTTTTGATTGACATGCTTCTTTACAATAACATTTTAATGGAGCTTGGAAGAGTATAAGGAAGGACCTCGGTTGCGATTAGGTTCATTTTACTTCTTTGACTTGTGTTTCCTTTTTTTGCTTAGTAATCTGTTGAAAAGAAAACCATTGTGGGTTTTTTGTATGACATTTAAGTTAATAATACAGATAATTCTTTTTATAGGAAGTAGCAACACTAGTTAGTTCGGGGTCGCCACAGCGGACCAACTGGTCCACACAACAACTTGGCAAATGTTTTACACCGGATGCCCTTCCTGACGCAACCCTCCCATTTTTCCGGGCTTGGGACCGGCACTGCATCCAGTGGCTGGGGTTTGGGCATTGGCTGGGAATCGAACCCGGGCCTTCCGCATGATAGGCGAGAAACCTACCACTGAGCCACGAGCAGCCGAAACCAACTTCTAGCAACACTAGTTAGTGTTATGAGGGCACAGTCTGTTTTCCCACCAGACACCTCTGATTACTCAACGACGATTACCTTGCAGTTCTTCACCGATAGCTGGTGCTGTCCCGAGTGCCTTTGCTATTGATTTGTCCATCAATGATCAACAGTCTTACAACTTTTGTTGTATGTTGACCAAATATGGAAGCGTGCAGTATACTTTTGTACAACAGCCATGTCAGATATTCTTGCAATAACTGTTATAAATGTTAGGTGTTTATTGTTATACAGAAGTGTAATATTACGACACTATTACAACAAGCTTTACCACATGTTAGGAAAAAAAACATGAAATCGCTTTCGTTTGAATCGAGTTAATGTTGCTGGATTTTGCTCTAGGCTCTAGATTAATATATAGGGTTAATCACTAATTAATATCTTGCTTTGGGTTAGGCTCGAGAGAGAAAGAGAGAGTGAAAGCGATCGATTGTGCCATACAGATAAAGAGAACAGAATGTGCATCGATCATAACACACGCTCTTTTTCCCATAATCTGTTTCACACCTACGATCTCCACCTGCTGCCCCCACGCTTTTTCTCTGTCATATTCCAACTATCTAACATTCTCATACGCCTATGCCTGTGCTGGAGAGCTTATAAAATCACCCTCGCACTCTTTCACAGGATCGTTAATGACTGCATGATGGAATCTTATAGCTGAACAGTTTGGTTAATGGAGCGAATAAAATCTAATAATAAACTGTATTGTACTGTCAGATTTTAGTGCTGGTCATGATGCTGTATAAAGGTCTCATGTGGAAGATACAGTGAAATACGTATGTTATACGGCTTTGTATATTCATGTCATTGTGATTGATTTTGTTATTTCTCATGTTCCACCAGCTCCAGCATTCAGTTTACAAACGACGTGCAGTGTTTAATGCTTCATGGTTTAAAGGATGAGGTCAGCCAGGAAAATATCTTCTCATGGCACTTGAAGACATTTATACAGTTTACAATAAGCCTCATGGAGGGTTTAACGTTTACGTTAATAGCATTTGGCAGACACCTTTATCCAGATCATCTTGCATTTCTCTCATTTATACAACTGAGCAGTTGAGGGTTGAAGGTCTTATTCAAGGTATGGTGTATATATATTTATCTTCTCAAATTAGAGAACTGTATTGCCTGTGTTAAGGTAAGAAGTGTTGCTTTTGTTTACTGTTCATGCTGTGAGCAGCCATGTTGATTTTAGTTCACTTCCTGAACTCAGGGTTGAGGATTACAACCTAGTTCCAAAGTTCGGGGTGGTTCTTTATCCCACTCGGAGGTTGGAAATTCCAAGTTACGACATTTAGTCGTCTAACATAGCAGTGAGGAACGGAATCTTGGAGCTCTAAAAGGTGGCTTTCCGTCTGTGTATCTGTAACAATATATTCAACAGATATAATAAAGTATGCTCTTTATAAAAAATCTTGCTTATATTCCAAGGCTAAAGGCAATACCTTAGGGATTTGGTAGTATTTGAACCAGGTTTGAATGGGGAAATAAAAAACTTTGTGTTTCACTTTTGTCTGAGGAAGAGATGGCACCAGGATGCACGTGACTTCATTATACCGGTATTACCTAATGGCAGGTAATAAAATGGCTCTACATCTGTGGCATGTGCTACACAAACAAGTCTGATCCATGGAGGCTCCACCTCACAACTTGCAGGACTTAAAGAATGTACTGCTGGTGTCTTGGTGCCAGATACCACAGCACACCTTCAGAGGTCTTGTGGAGTCCATGCCTCGATGGGTCAGAGCAGTTAATGTTATGGATGATTGGCGTATTCCCAGCGTTAGGTAGGTTCAGTTCCTGGTACTAATCTAAAGAGAATTTTATTTGCTTTGTTAAAAACATTGGACATAACAAAAGTCTTAGATTATTCGGTTCATTCTGATTTTTGTCTTAGATTAAGCTTATGGAATTACTACTGATATGAAATATAACTGGTTTATTCAGTACCAGTTGTAATTCTTCTAAAGGGATTACACAGGATGCAGGAGACCAAACAAAACCCTGTACAGTCTATGAAAACAACATGAACGAGTGAGCAGGTTCATGTGAAGAGGTGTGAAAGAGACAAAAATATTTTTCGAAATCTTTTTGTATCAGTGACACTGTCTCTAAACCATACAGCATGGCCGGTCTCACCACTGTCCTGTACACCTTCCCCTTGATTCTCGCTGATATTTTCCTATCACACAGAACTCCCGACACCTTTCTCCACCCATTCCAACCTGCCTGCACTCGCTTCTTTACCTCTTTAAATACTTAAACTCCTGTACTTTCTTCACCTCTTCACCCTGTAACCTTACTGTTCTACTTCCCTCCCTTTCATTCACACACATGTACTCAGACTTACTACGACTGACTTTCATTCCTCTTCTCTCCAGTGCAAACTTCCACCTCTCCAGGTTTTCCTCCACCTGCTCCCTGCTCTCACTACAGATCACAATGTCATCTGCAGACATCATTGTCCAAGGAGACTCCTGTCTGACCTCCTCTGACAACTGGTCCATCACTATAGCAAACAGGAAGGGGCTCAGAGCCGATCCCTGATGCAGTCCCACCTCCACTTTGAACTCCTCTGTCTGACCTACAGCACACCTCACCACTGTCCTGCTCCTCTCATACATGTCCTGCACCACTCTGACATCCCTTCCCCTGCTACTCCTGATTTCCTCATGCAGTACCACAGCTCTTCTCTTGGCACCCTGTCATATGCTTTCTCCAAGTCTACAAACACACAGTGCAACTCCCTCTGACCATCCCTAAACTAGAAAATAGAATAATAAGGAAGTCAAATGCAATTTGCCTGTACAATAAAATGGGAAGCTGTGCAAGATAAAATTAACTAGACAAAATACAGTAAAATATAAGCTGTTTCCCAGGTGACCTCAGCTAACATCAAGCGCATGTAATATGCCACAGCTAGCTTTAGTAGAATTCAGTGAAGTTGAAAAATAAATCCCACAACATGACTAATTTATAATACGCTTGTAAGGTGTCTTGTCAACCGAAGTGTCGTCGGGCATCTTGAAATTTTTTCCTCATGCCGTGTCAGTGCCTGATAGCCCCGCCCCCTTCCACTACATAAGCAAAGCTGCAAGCGATGAGTGCATGAAGTGTCCCCACTTATTTTTTTATCGGTTGAATAAGTGCTATGTGGTAGCTTGGTGTCTAAGGTCCTGGACTAATGATCGGAAATCTGCCAAATGCCAGAAATGTAAATGAAATGTGAATAAGTCACAGTCCATTTATGTGAAGTGCAATTCTTGTTAGAATTTTCACCGTGAGCACACTACTCATACTATTTATACTACAAAATGACAGAACAGCATATACATATATGATTTGGTACGCAGTGATTTGAGTGATGGTGGCTCAAGTGGTTCAGGCTCTGAATTGTTGATTGAAAGATCAGGGTTCAGGCCCCATGACCACCAAGCTGCTGCCATTGTGCCCTTGAGCAAGGCCCCCAAATCCCCTGCTCCAGAAGCGCTGGATCGTGGCTGACCCTGCGCTCTGACCCTAAACCCCAAGGATGGGATATGAGAAGAAGGAATTTCACTGTGCAGTAATGTATATGTGACAATAAAGCTTAACTTGAATAAGAATAATCCATAGAAAACTTTTATAGATGGAATTATTGTCTGTTCAGTAGGATGGACTTGTCTGAATTTTTCGTCCTCCCGCCTCTTCATGTCTTCAAACAGAACCGGAATACCTTGTAGATGCTCTAACATCACTGCCAATCTTCTCTCCTCCTAACAGATGTCGCCAATGGTTCGAGTACCACAGGATACCGGCCTCCACCTCGGACAAAAGAGATCACCATTAACGGACAGGCGGTGAAGCTCAAGTACTGTTTTACTTGTAAGATCTTCAGACCACCACGTGCATCGCACTGCAGCCTTTGTGATAACTGCGTGGGTGAGTCGCTATTTTGGTGGACTTGCTGTGAGATGTAGAGCAGCGCATGGCATAGACAGCAGAACTATTTATAATCGCTGAAATTTCAACCATCAGTATTTTCTGAATTGTTTGCTGTTTACAAACGCATTCGCTCTTTTACCTTTCGTTTCTTTTTCAGAAAGCGGGATTTGTTGCTTTCTTGATGTCTTAATCCTTTTTTCATTTTTTTCAGCTCTTTCGGTGCTTTGATCCGTTTACTGTTTTTGATAATAAATAACGATACGTTTGCTATTGTTCATAGCATTAACACCAAATCCAAGGGCACAGTCTTTCTTGCCCTGCTGTCTTTTTCCTATATTTTACTATGCATGCACTAAATTAAACAGCAACTCCAGAGAGCTTTTTTCCTGTTGTCATGCCCACGTATTCACCGTATCACTGACGCTGCATTTTGCGATGGAGTCACTGGACAGATCAGCTAGTGATCGATGCTTCTGGTTGTTTATTTGCATGAAGATAGAAAGGTTGCATTTTCTCAGCTCAGATAGTAGACAGAAATGAGCGAATCCTTTACTTCTCATCAAAAAACGATTTCAACTTTTTAAAGCTTCAGAACTTCAGAGCTTAGTTTACTGCACAAATACACAATCTCTGATGCATGATTCACAGACAGAGGCTTTACACACAGTAAGATGTTTTGTTTTTCATTAAAAAAACATCATATTGGTCATACAGAGAACTTTGATGGTGAATGTATTAGAGTCATACTCGAAACTCCAAAGTAAACTACGAAAGTGGGGAAAAAATGTAAATGGCTGCAGTTGCTGTGTGTTTATTTTATAACAAGACAAAAACAAAATGCATCAGTCGCCTTTGTCGTTTTTCGGAACTACAAACAGCTGGCATAAAACCTCCCATAGCTGCTCGACCTCGAAGACAATACGACGATTTTCAGTTCTGAATGTCATATGACTAGTGTGCTGGTCTTAGACAGACCCACAGCGCAGAGATGCGGTTTGAAAACCAGCAAAACAGTCAAAAACGATCAAGATGAGATATCATTTAAAAATTTTCTGTTCATTTACTCTTCACAAGGACAAACTCTCCCATCATCCCCCATAATCCTTCTCTTCTGGCTTAATGGACTTTTTGAATTGGACCCTGATTTGCGTGCTGCCCTTCTTGCTCATTAGAGTGACAAACGTTTAATCAATGTGCTTTGTAACTGCACTAAATGAGGCCACAGTGGATTAAGTTTAACCCTCTCTGCATGTTATTGAATATTAAATAGATTCTCTCTTGATCTCTGTGCAGAGCGGTTCGATCATCACTGCCCCTGGGTAGGCAACTGCGTCGGAAAGAGGAACTACCGCTTCTTCTACATGTTCATCCTGTCTCTGTCCTTCCTCACAATCTTCATCTTCGCCTTCGTCATCACGCACATAATCATGAGTAAGTGATCGTGGCTGTTTTTAGCCCTGAGACCTGATGCTCCCTGCTGCTGTGCTTGTTTAGTCAAAGGCCAGTGTGGGATGAAGGGTGTGTGTGTGTGTGTGTGTGTGTGTGTGTGTGTGTGTGTGTGTGTGTGTGTGAGAGAGAGAGAGAGAGAGAGACACAGACAGAGAGAGAGAGAGAGAGAGAGAGGTCTTGTTTTACAGATCAGGATAGACAGCATGACCTGTGAATGATCAATGGTGTGTATAATAAGCAGATTTACTGCCAGATTTGGTGTAATTGAAGTAATGCTGAGTAATTAAGACGTTAAATGTTTTAAAAATGTAAAAAAAACAAAACAGAAAATCACACCAGAGCATGCTGTTGATGATCAATAACTAGTGAAGTGGCCATGAAGTTGAGTTACAGCTCCATGAAGTTGAGTTTTATTGCTCTTATGCCTCTGCAATTTAGCAGCAGTTTGTTTTTGTTTGTGATTTTTAAAGATCAATAGTACCTTTTACATTTATATATTAAATATAGTTCAGGTTCAGTTTGTGGAACTTCCTAGAAACACATTAGTGTCTGTTATTACTTATTTTATAGCAGCTGCAAACAGTCTTTCTTTTACTAGACCGGCTTTCTCTCTCTCTCTCTCTCTCTCTCTCTCTCTCTCTCTCTTTTGTCTCTCTCTCTTGTTCTCTCTCTCTCTGTCTCATAATACAATATAATTAAAAAAGCAGTTCTTTACCAACTCAATCATGAAGACTTTCGTGTGGTAGAAAAGGTTCCAGCTTTAAATGCCCTCATATCAACCATTACTAGTGTTTTTAATCGGTTTTATGTGGCGCACCTGGTATTCAAGATGCTGCATAAGTCAATACTCTAGAAATTAGGGCACAAATATCAGTATTGTGAAAAATGGATGCGTAGGATTTATTTCATCCTATGTGGTTATATCTTTTTTTTTTTTTTTTTTTTTTTTTTTTTTAAATTAAAACATTTTTATTTATTTTATTTTTTTTGAGTATCAGTCAGACAGACCGACTTTATTAATCCTCCAAGGTATGTATTTCTTTGTTTAGTGTATATATTTATTTTTCCCAGCTTCTTGAGTTTTTTTTTTTTTATCTGCAAACTGACTGGAAAACTTTTTTTTTCTTTTTTTTTTAAGATTAAATTAATTGCTTTCTTGCTATTTATTTATTTATTTATTTAGAAACAAGAGCATTTGCACATACATTATTTAGTGAGCGTTCGATGAGGAAGACGGTCTAAACATCACTAGTAAACTCCGAGATCGCTTGAGTCAGCAGCACGAACGACGGAATTCGATAAGAGTGCTGCCTCGCTCGGCATCCGTCCTCTTTCTCCTCTCGTCTCTTTCCGTTCAGCTTCCACTAATTACGACATGACGTGCGCCGTGTCAAGCTGCACTACGCCGTATTAGAGTTTCACAGGCACGGGCAGTAATAAAGAGCCCACGTGGCCTTCCACATGCACTGAAATTTTGCATCGAGAATTGCTCCCTAGCTCAGCATGGCTTGTTTTATCACACCACATTGCTCATCCAGGCAGCTACCTCAAAATAATGTGTCAGATTTACAGCGGTTTGGACCTTGCTCTGTGTGTGTGTGTGTGTGTGTGTGTGTGTGTGTGTGTGTGTGTGTGTGTGTGTGTGTAGCAACACTGCAGAACCGTTTTTACAGGTTCCTGACACACAACCTGTCTATTACAGTGTTCTCCTTTGTAACGTCTCACATGCTGATCACTGGCACCGGGCCACCGCAGAACACCTGGGTCCCGACTCTCAGCATCTTATTAAAGCACGTCTCTGTTGCTGCCCTCATTATCCCACGACTCTTGCCCCCCTAGCGAAGAAAATGCTGTTTGTTTTCATCTAAAGACTAAAGGATTCTAGCTACAGCTGGAAGATTTTACTTTTTTTAATGAGCCCAGTGTGGGTTTTAAAAGAAAGTGATTTTAAAGATAAAGTGCAAGGAAATCCAATTTGATGATGGTTTTCTAATCAGTTTCATGTCGGAGTAAAAGTATTAATTCCTGCTATGTATGAGCTTCGGAATTATTGGCACCTTTGGCGCTATGAAATGTCTTTGTCTGTGTTAAATGGCTTAAAGTTTGAATAATATGAGAGAAGTCAAATGTTTAATTGGTGGTATGTTCATTAAAAAAATCTTTATCAAAGATATAGTTCTTTTTATTATTGACACCTCTGTATTTGTCAGTTTGTGTAACTTAAGCGCAACATCATCCTCTTTTAGTGTAGTTTTCTCCTCTTCAGCTCATCACACAGGTTTTCAATGGAGTTTAATTCAAGGACTGCAATGGCCATGTCTCAAAGTTGATTCTGTCATCATTTAATTACATTTGGATATACGCTTCATGACCCAAAGATTGTGGACAGTCATATCATATGTGGTTGCTGAACTTCCCATACCAGATTCAGTTGCCTGTAACCTTCTGTTATAATGACCTCCACTCTCCTGCGAAGACGTGCCACTAGATTTCAGAGGGTGGGGATTTTGGAAACATCCCTGCATTTTTCTCTGCAATAATTGCAAAGTCACCATGTAAGATTAAGATTAGATTAAAATCTGTTTTTGCCTTGGCTTTTAAACCAGTTCTCATCTTTTCTCTTCTGACAGAATCCCACGTAAACGGGTTCCTCAGCGCACTCAAAGACAGTCCTGCCAGATATCCTTTTTTTTTTTTTCTTCCAGCTTAATGACCCATTTTGGTTCGTCATCCATTTGTCATCGTTTTAGCGAGTCTCCACAGCTACTTTGGCTGCGTAGTAAATGCTAGTGTCGAGTTTAAACCTCTTCTTGTTGCACTGTAATTAGCCTTAACCAGAGCCTTGTTCCAGTTACAGCATGGTTTATAACACGTCTCTCCACCTTTTCTGCCTGCCGAGCTGTTGAACCTGCAAAATCATGTTCCGTGTATCAGCATGAAAAGCAGCCCAGCCTTCTGCTTTTCTTAGCTTTAGGATTATCTATGAATAGGTACCTTATGACTTCATGATTCTTGTCATGAGCAGTTCATATAGTCCTTTAAAAGGAGGTTTAGTAGCTGAATTAAAAAATACCAGCAAAATGAAAACATTGCCTTGTGAGAGCTCAGTGAATTATTATTATTATTATTATTTTTTTGTTTTGTTTTGTTTTGTTTTGTTTTTTCTTCATGAAAAACACAGGGTATGTGAAATACCTAGCGTGACAGCCGAGCACGTTTGTGTTGTAAATGACACAGAGCATAAAGGCTCAGTGCTTATGTTATCAGTCAGTAACAGTGTTGGATAGAAAGCAGGCTGTAAGGACAATCTATAACAAATCCACCTTTTAGTGATTGATAGAGTATGAGAGGTGTCTTTGGGAAGGTTGGCATTTCTCCTAACATCTTTAGAAATTCATATTTTATTGTCACGGACACAACTGTACATAGTACGACAGCGAAATGCTTTTCGACTGTCTGTCATGAAAAGTAAATAAAAATAGAATTTTAAAAATTTGAATAAAAATAGTTTGAGGAAAAATAGAATTATCTGTACAGGCAAAAGGGGAAAATAAAATATAATAAAAATAAATATAATAAAAAATAAAATATAATTTTATTCAATGAACTCTTAGAATAAAAAAAAAATTCTCAGAGTTCATCGTTTAGATGGCTGAAGTCCTTCGCTATTTTCCTGGACTTGGCCATATTTAGAATAGAAATACGTATTACGTTCACGTGGCTAACACTGTTAAATTAACAATATATTTTAATTTAGGTAATCTTATCCTGTTTTGATATCAGGTTTATGAGCAGAAATACAAACTCTTATCAACCCCTTGCTTTGCTTTTTAAGCCAATTAAAACTGATTTCTGTGCATAGTGCAGTGCTAGATTTATCCAAAGTCTAGCATCGTCGCAAACATTCTGGAAAAATCTAAATGTATTAATATTCAAACTTATTCTTAAATTACTTGTTCATGTAAAAAAGAGGCATTGGTGGCTCAGTGGTAGGTTACTCGCCTATCATGCGGAAGGCCCGGGTTCGATTCCAGCCAATGCCTCAACCCCAGCCACTGGATGCAGTGCCGGTCCCAAGCCCGGAAAAATGGGAGGGTTGCGTCAGGAAGGGCATCCGGCGTAAAACATTTGCCAAGTTGTTGTGTGGACCAGTTGGTCCGCTGTGGCGACCCCGAACAGGGAGCAGCCGAAAGCAACTTGTTCATGTAAGATGTATCACTCATCTAAGCAGAGGAGCATAGAAACTACGAGACGTGGCCCATGAGAACTTCCCCTAAGGTTAGCAAAAGCCAGCGTTAGCAAGCATCTTGTAAAATTCTACACTGATGTACATTAATATTTATTTAATCTGCCAACAGTCATTTTTCTTCAGAAATATAGCTACGGAGGAGGCACGTAGAAACATTTAAGGCTGTCCGATATACAGGTGGTTTTCTGTTCACTGTTGATTCTCACTACACAGGACAGGGAACAACATAATGGAGTTTCTACCACTAGAAGTAAATTTGAAGTGTTTACTCGTAATATTTAATAAGATTTAGGACAGAAATTATGTATTTTTTTTTTATGTAAGATTCAGTAAAAATTTTCAGCACTTTCACACATTAAGTTTAGTGTGAGATGCAGGTCTGCCAGATTCACAACTCAGTGTGTTAGCCAGGGAATTATCAGATGTGCAGACTTGTCAACTCTGTCCTCGTTGCATTTGCATGCACAGCAGTCTGGCAGTGATAATTAGGGCATAGTGCAAACACAGTGCACAATGAGGTTCAAAGGCAGCACTTTTCCCCTTACGTCTGAACTGAAGTTTTCTTTCCTTGACCCTTGTTCACTGTGCTGGAGGTTGTTGTGTGTTTTTTCTCCGTGTGGTCAATAGTGGGACTCTCCGGCTTCCATACCTACTTAATTGGATCCAATCAGACCACCAATGAAGATGTAAGTAAACCTCTTTAGCTTTTCTAAACATTGTCTTGCGATGTAAGCACATGCGTAACGCAAAAATGTTGCAACAAAATCGAAAAAATGTATCGGCTATAATGCACAAATGTCACATTCAGTATGTAACAGAAAGAGGTCACATCTATTATGCAAAATTGTCTCAGGCGTAATGCAAACATGTCGGTGTGCTTAAAACAAACGTGCCACATTTGTAACCCACAAGTGTAACAGCCATAATGCAAAGATGCCATATGTGTAACCCACAAGTATAACAGCCATAATGCAAAGATGCCATATGTGTAACCCACAAGTGTAACAGCCATAATGCAAGGATGCCACACAATAAATAACACACAGCAGTCACATCTATAATGCAAAAAATGTTTTAGCCGTAACAAAAAACATCACAGCCATAACAACAAAATGCCACATCTGTAACCCAACAGTGTAACAGCTGTAACCCCAAAGATGCCACATCTGTAACGTAAAAACAAGGCTTCATTTTTCTCAGTAATATACTTACATCATATTACACTTATTTATTTCATCTGAGGTATAGATCTTTAGAAATTTCAAGCACGGTGCATTATGGGGTATTTTATTGAAATTGTGTAGTCTCTGCTCATGTAATGCCCTTCACGCCGTTTATTTAGGATACTTAGTCACGTAAAGTCAAAGAGGCCAGTGTGTAAAAAAAAGCGTATCGCCCATTAACTCTGTTGTGTCCACAAGATAATGTTTGTTGCAGCAGTCTTCAGCTGAAGATATGCAGACATGATACGACCTTGAAACCTATGCTCTCAGCTGTCTAGCATAGATTTTTGTAATGGTTCAATCCACATGAACCTTTTGAGAAGACTTGTCTCTTGCCTTTTCCTACACTGGAAAATTCAGAGCACTACATAAAACACTGTTGTATTGGAATTTAAAGTGAATGAGTTGCTTAGACAGGTTGGATCATAGATCTACATAGAAAGTAGTCCCGTTCGCATAAGGTCAATAAAGTAACAGACTATAAACTAAGCACATGACTAGAAGATTATCTTTGGAAAACAATTTCTCTGTTCTTTTTATTCGTAAAAAAGATATCTGAGATATCTGAAAGAACGTAGATAGATGGTATATTATTAAGTTACAATGTTTTAAACCCCCTCATTCTCTCTCATTTCCTTTCTCAGCTCTAACCGTGTCTCTTCTCTCTAGATTAAGGGCTCATGGTCATCAAAAAGAGGGAAAGATAACTACAACCCTTACAGCTATGGAAATATCTTCACAAACTGTTGTGCAGCGCTCTGTGGTCCTCTTCCACCCAGGTAAGTTACAGAAGCTGTACCCTAAACTAGCACAATTACAGTAATATCAGTCCATTTCATTCACAGTGCAAGTGTTTCAGATTAGTCTGTAATACTACAATGCAATAAAACTTTAAAAAAAAAAAAAAAAAAAAACTACAGTCAGTGATGGAAAATCACTAGCCAAGGTTCTCTGGACAAGCAGATTTTGCATTACCTCGTCTGACGCTAGAATGATTTTTGCTAGGCAGAACAATTAGCGTGTACAGATTTTCTTTTTTTTTTTGAGATCAGGCACAGGTACAGGAGTTTCAAGTTTATTTGTCGTATGTACACACATCAGTGACCGTTTGTACGATGAAGTGCTTAGGTGAGGCTCAGCAATAATTTAAGCAAAATAAAACACTTAAGAATAGTAATATTACATACAGTATATGGATATGTGTGCGTATCTGTTTACTTATGTATTATATATTGAGGTGGATAATGGGAGGTGTGCAAAATATACAGAGTGTAAATAGTATAGTGATAACTGTGCAGTACCAACAGTTAAGCTGATGATTGTGTAGTCTCAGTATCTTAGCAGATGCATGCAATATATAATCTATAGATAATCATAATATCATTTTGCAGTAAGTTTGTATTACAGTTCGTTGAGGATTCTGCAGGTAGAAACTGTTCTTCAGCCTGCTGGTTCTGGATTGAATACTCTGGTACCGCCTGCCTGATGGCAGTTTGTTGAACAGGCTGTGTGCTGGGTGACTGGTGTCAAGTGTGATATTGCGAGCTTTCCTCAGACATCATATGTGGTAAATGTCCTGTAAGGCTAGAAGTTTATTTCCAGTGGTGAGTTCATCAGCTCTTATGACTCTTTGGAGGATGTGCGTCCTGTTAGTATAATCTTTGGCAGACGCCCTTATTCAGGGCGACTTGCATTAAAAAAAAAAAAAGAGAGAGAGATAAAATGCAACTGAGCAATTGAGGGTTGCAGATTGGTAGACCAGGGATTCGAACTTACAACCTTCTGATCAATAGTCCAACACTTTAACCACTAAGATACTACATCCCCATATGCACATGCTGTTAAACACGTATCGACAAAAAGAATTTCTCGTAGTCTTCATTAATGTAGTATGAAAAGGGCTAGCTAGCTTGCTATATGTTGGTTACATTACATTAAGTTGGCTTCCACTTTTTAGCCGAAATCACACCGGTGATTTTATTTCCCATTGGTTTAGATAATGAATTATCATCTGCCCGCTCCTGAAAGTACACCGTAAAGTATTTGGGCACCTGACTATCACTCCTATATGTATTTCTCAAACATCCCATTCTAACACCATACTCATTATTATTATTAGCACTTTGCTGTTGTAATAGTTTTCAGTGTTCTGAGAAGGCTTTCCACTAGATTTTAAATTTTGGGGATTTGTGCATATTCAGCCATGAGAGCATTAGTGAAGTCAGGTGTTAATGTGGGTTTGAGGAAGTCTGGGGTGCAGTCAGCATTCCAGTTCATCGCACATGAACAGTGGGGTTAATGTCCGAGATCTTTGCAAGCTACTCGAGTTGTTCCACTCCAACCATCACAAACCATGTCTACATTGGTCATTGTCATGCTCTTAGTGACTCTAATTTGAATCCTACAGCATAAAAAGACCATTGTGTGTGAATAATCCACTTCATTGTATTGATTTCATTGGGTAACTACAAGTATTTTGGGGAGTTTCTTGTGATTGTACACTTGCACAGGAACAGTTGTTGTGCCATTAAGGCTTCCATTTTGTTTAACAGAGAGATTAAATGCAGATGTTCTCCTTGGCTGCTGTGTACTTACCTAATATACTGTCTGGGCCTGATTTCTGTAATGCTAGTAAGCATTTCCATCATTAATTTTCTGACAGAACGGTTCTCTCTGTTTTGCTGAACACAAAGGTTATTCCACCTGTGCTGTGTGTTTAGTGCTTCTAAGTCAGTCCTACTCTGGGTGAAGGGTGTAGATTTCATAGTAGGGCTTAATCAGATTAAGATTCGATTATCTGTAGTTGAGGTCATAAGTTTAAAGAATCTGCAAAATGTTCATTATTTAATTAAAAAAAAAAGAAGAAGCATCATAAAAATTGCATTTTGTGTTTTATTTCAGCCTAACAGATGTGGTGCCTTTCTAAAAATATTAAATATTTTTTGAATAATTTGTTTTGAGCTTTAGATCATGGCTGTTCTTTTTCTTTTCTGACTTTTTTTTAATCAGGGTAACTTAAATAATGTTTTTAGTAACCGTTGTCCAATGGCTGTGATGTTATAATGATATAATATACAGGTGCATCTCAATAAATTAGAATGTCGTGGAAAAGTTCATTTATTTCAGTAATTCGACTCAAATTGTGAAACTCGTGTATTAAAGAAATTCAGTGCACACAGACTGAAGTAGTTTAAGTCTTTGGTTCTTTTAATTGTGATGATTTTGGCTCACATTTAACAAAAACCCACCAATTCACTATCTCAACAAATTAGAATATTTCATAAGACCGATAAAAAAACATTTTTAGTGAATTGTTGTCCTTCTGGAAAGCATGTTTATTTACTGTACATGTACTCAATACTTGGTAGGGGCTCCTTTTGCTTTAATTATACTTTAATAATACTTTACTGCCTCAATTCGGCATGGCATGGAGGTGATCAGTTTGTGGCACTGCTGAGGTGGTATGGAAGCAAGTTAGTAAGTGGTACAGTATTACAGTTAGTAAGTGGTACAGTATTACAGTTAGTAAGTGGTTCAGTATTACAGTTAGTAAGTGGTTCAGTATTACAGTTAGTAAGTGGTACAGTACCACAGTTAGTAAGTGGTTCAGTATTACAGTTAGTAAGTGGTTCAGTATTACAGTTAGTAAGTGGTACAGTATTACAGTTTGTAAGTGGTACAGTACCAAATCTAGCCATGGGGGTCACAGTCCAGTGACTTCTGTGCCGGTCCCAAGCCCGGATAAATAGAGAGGGTTGCGTCAGGAAGGGCATCCGGCGTAAAACATTGCCAAATTTAACCATGCGAATCGTCAGTACGAATTTCATACCGGATCGGTCGAGGCCCGGGTTAACAACGACCGCCATCGGCGCCGTTGACCTACAGGGCGCCGGTGGAAATTGGGCTACTGTTGGTCGAAGAAGTAGAGGAGGGAGGAGAGTGCGCAGACAGAGAGAGAAGAGGAAAGGTAAGAGTGTAGGACTGAGAATAGGAACTCTGAATGTTGGTACTATGACAGGGAAAGGTAGAGAGCTGGCTGATGTGATGGAGAGAAGGAAGGTGGATATACTGTGTGTACAGGAGACCAGGTGGAAGGGTAGCAAGGCTCGTAGTATAGGAGCAGGATTCAAGCTGTTTTATTATGGTGTGGATAGTAAGAGAAATGGGGTAGGTGTGGTCCTGAAGGAGGAGTTTGTGAGGAATGTCCTGGAGGTGAAGAGAGTGTCAGACAGGGTGATGAGTCTGAAGTTAGAGATTGAAGGGGTGATGTTGAATGTTGTTAGTGGTTATGCCCCACAGGTAGGTTGTGAGTTGGAGGAGAAAGAGAGATTCTGGAGTGAATTAGATGAGGTGATGGAGAGTATTCCCACGGGTGAGAGAGTGGTGATAGGAGCGGATTTTAATGGACATGTTGGTGAGGGGAACACAGGTGATGAGGAGGTGATGGGCAAGTTTGGAGTTAAGGAAAGGAACCTTGAAGGACAGATGGTAGTGGACTTTGCTAAGAGGATGGACATGGGTGTGGTTAACACTTATTTTCAGAAGAGGGAGGAGCATAGAGTGACTTACAAGAGTGGAGGTAGGAGCACACAGGTAGACTACATCCTATGTAGAAGAGGCAATCTGAAAGAGATTAGTGACTGTAAAGTGGTAGTGGGAGAGAGTGTAGCTAGACAGCATAGGATGGTGGTGTGTAGGATGACTCTGATGGTCTGTAAGAAGAAGAGGTCAGAGATAGAGAAGAAAACCAAGTGGTGGAAGCTGAAAAAGGAGGAATGTTGTGAGGAATTTAGACAGAAGTTGAGGCAGGCTCTGGGTGGTCAGGTAGTGCTGCCAGATGACTGGGAAACTACAGCAGAAGTGATCAGGGAGACAGGGAGAAAGGTGCTGGGTGTGTCATCTGGAAGGAGGAAAGAAGATAAGGAGACTTGGTGGTGGAATGAGGAAGTTCAGGATAGTATCCAGAGGAAGAGGTTAGCCAAGAAGAAGTGGGACATGGACAGGACTGAAGAGAATAGACAGGAATACAAGGAGTTACAGCGCAGAGTGAAGAGGGAGGTGTCTAAGGCCAAGCAGAAGGCATATGATGAGTTGTACACTAGGTTAGACACTAGAGAAGGAGAGAAGGACTTGTACAGGTTAGCTAGGCAGAGGGATAGAGATGGGAAGGATGTGCAGCAAGTTAGAGTTATTAAGGATAGAGATGGAAGGGTGCTCACAAGTGAGGAGAGTGTACAGAGGAGATGGAAGGAATACTTTGAGGAGCTGATGAATGAGGAAAATGAGAGGGAAAAAAGAGTAGAAGGGGTGAACTCTGTGGAACAGAAAGTAGATAAGATTAGAAAGGATGAAGTAAGGAAGGCTTTGAAGAGGATGAAAAGTGGGAAGGCAGTTGGTCCTGATGACATCCCGGTGGAGGTCTGGAAGTGTTTGAGAGAGGCAGCAGTGGAATTTTTAGCTAGTTTGTTCAACAGGGTTTTAGAGAGTGAGAGGATGCCTGAGGAATGGAGAAGAAGTGTGTTAGTGCCGATCTTTAAGAATAAGGGTGACGTGCAGAGTTGCAGTAACTATAGGGGGATAAAGTTGATGAGCCATACAATGAAGGTATGGGAAAGAGTAGTGGAAGCTAGGTTAAGGAAGGTAGTGGAAATTTGTGAGCAGCAGTATGGCTTCATGCCCAGAAAGAGCACAACAGATGCAATTTTTGCTCTGAGAATTTTGATGGAGAAGTATAGGGATGGTCAGAGGGAGTTGCACTGTGTGTTTGTAGACTTGGAGAAAGCGTATGACAGGGTGCCAAGAGAAGAGCTGTGGTACTGTATGAGGAAGTCAGGGGTAGCAGAGAAGTATGTCAGAGTGGTGCAGGACATGTATGAGAGGAGCAGGACAGTGGTGAGGTGTGCTGTAGGTCAGACAGAGGAGTTCAATGTGGAGGTGGGACTGCATCAGGGATCGGCTCTGAGCCCCTTCCTGTTTGCTATAGTGATGGACCAGTTGTCAGAGGAGGTCAGACAGGAGTCTCCTTGGACAATGATGTTTGCAGATGACATTGTGATCTGTAGTGAGAGCAGGGAGCAGGTGGAGGAAAACCTGGAGAGGTGGAGGTTTGCGCTGGAGAGAAGAGGGATGAAAGTCAGTCGTAGTAAGACTGAGTACATGTGTGTGAATGAAAGGGAGGGAAGTGGAACAGTAAGGTTACAGGGTGAAGAGGTGAAGAAGGTACAGGAGTTTAAATACTTGGGGTCAACAGTCCAGAGTAATGGAGAGTGTGGGAAAGAGGTAAAGAAGCGAGTGCAGGCAGGTTGGAATGGGTGGAGAAAGGTGTCGGGAGTTCTGTGTGATCAGAAAATATCAGCGAGAATCAAGGGGAAGGTGTACAGGACAGTGGTGAGACCGGCCATGCTGTATGGTTTAGAGACAGTGTCACTGAGGAAGAGACAGGAGTCAGAGCTAGAGGTAGCAGAGCTGAAGATGTTGAGGTTCTCTTTGGGAGTGACAAGGTTGGACAGGATTAGGAACGAGTACATCAGAGGGACAGCTCATGTTGCACGTTTGGGGGACAAAGTTAGGGAGGCCAGATTAAGATGGTTTGGACATGTTCAGAGGAGGGAGAGTGAGTATATTGGTAGGAGAATGTTGGACATGAAGCTGCCAGGCAGGAGGCAAAGAGGAAGGCCAAAGAGGAGGTATATGGATGTAATTAATGAGGATATGAAGCTAGTGGGTGCAAGTGTTGAGGATGCAGAAGATAGGGATAGGTGGAGAGAGATGATTCGCTGTGGCGACCCCTGAAGGGAGAAGCCGAAAGAAGAAGAAGAAGAAGAAGAAGAAGTGGTACAGTACCACAGTTAGTAAGTGGTACAGTATTACAGTTAGTAAGTGGTTCAAGTACCACAGTTAGTAAGTGGTACAGTACCACAGTTAGTAAGTGGTACAGTACCACAGTTAGTAAGTGGTTCAGTATTACAGTTAGTAAGTGGTTCAGTATTACAGTTAGTAAGTGGTACAGTACCACAGTTAGTAAGTGGTACAGTATTACAGTTAGTAAGTGGTACAGTACCACAGTTAGTAAGTGGTACAGTACCACAGTTAGTAAGTGGTACAGTATTACAGTTAGTAAGTGGTTCAGTATTACAGTTAGTAAGTGGTACAGTACCACAGTTAGTAAGTGGTACAGTATTACAGTTAGTAAGTGGTACAGTATTACAGTTAGTAAGTGGTACAGTATTACAGTTAGTAAGTGGTTCAGTATTACAGTTAGTAAGTGGTACAGTATTACAGTTAGTAAGTGGTACAGTATTACAGTTAGTAAGTGGTACAGTATTACAGTTTGTAAGTGGTACAGTACCACAGTTAGTAAGTGGTACAGTACCACAGTAAGTGGTTCAGTATTACAGTTAGTAAGTGGTACAGTATTACAGTTAGTAAGTGGTTCAGTATTACAGTTAGTAAGTGGTACAGTATTACAGTTAGTAAGTGGTACAGTACCATAGTTAGTAAGTGGTTCAGTATTACAGTTAGTAAGTGGTTCAGTATTACAGTTAGTAAGTGGTACAGTATTACAGTTAGTAAGTGGCACAGTATTACAGTTAGTAAGTGGTACAGTACCACAGTTAGTAAGTGGTTCAGTATTACAGTTAGTAAGTGGTTCAGTATTACAGTTAGTAAGTGGTACAGTATTACAGTTAGTAAGTGGTACAGTATTACAGTTAGTAAGTGGTACAGTATTACAGTTAGTAAGTGGCACAGTATTACAGTTAGTAAGTGGTACAGTACCACAGTTAGTAAGTGGTTCAGTATTACAGTTAGTAAGTGGTTCAGTATTACAGTTAGTAAGTGGTTCAGTATTACAGTTAGTAAGTGGTACAGTATTACAGTTAGTAAGTGGTACAGTATTACAGTTAGTAAGTGATACAGTATTACAGTTAGTAAGTGGTACAGTATTACAGTTAGTAAGTGGTACAGTACCACAGTTAGTAAGTGGTTCAGTATTACAGTTAGTAAGTGGTACAGTATTACAGTTAGTAAGTGGTACAGTACCACAGTTAGTAAGTGGTTCAGTATTACAGTTAGTAAGTGGTTCAGTATTACAGTTAGTAAGTGGTACAGTATTACAGTTAGTAAGTGGTTCAGTATTACAGTTAGTAAGTGGTACAGTATTACAGTTAGTAAGTGGTTCAGTATTACAGTTAGTAAGTGGTTCAGTATTACAGTTAGTAAGTGGTTCAGTATTACAGTTAGTAAGTGGTTCAGTATTACAGTTAGTAAGTGGTTCAGTATTACAGTTAGTAAGTGGTACAGTATTACAGTTAGTAAGTGGTACAGTATTACAGTTAGTAAGTGGCACAGTATTACAGTTAGTAAGTGGTACAGTACCACAGTTAGTAAGTGGTTCAGTATTACAGTTAGTAAGTGGTTCAGTATTACAGTTAGTAAGTGGTACAGTATTACAGTTAGTAAGTGGTACAGTATTACAGTTAGTAAGTGGTACAGTATTACAGTTAGTAAGTGGTACAGTATTACAGTTAGTAAGTGGTACAGTATTACAGTTAGTAAGTGGTACAGTATTACAGTTAGTAAGTGGTACAGTATTACAGTTAGTAAGTGGCACAGTATTACAGTTAGTAAGTGGTACAGTACCACAGTTAGTAAGTGGTTCAGTATTACAGTTAGTAAGTGGTTCAGTATTACAGTTAGTAAGTGGTACAGTATTACAGTTAGTAAGTGGTACAGTATTACAGTTAGTAAGTGGTACAGTATTACAGTTAGTAAGTGGCACAGTATTACAGTTAGTAAGTGGTACAGTACCACAGTTAGTAAGTGGTTCAGTATTACAGTTAGTAAGTGGTTCAGTATTACAGTTAGTAAGTGGTTCAGTATTACAGTTAGTAAGTGGTACAGTATTACAGTTAGTAAGTGGTACAGTATTACAGTTAGTAAGTGATACAGTATTACAGTTAGTAAGTGGTACAGTATTACAGTTAGTAAGTGGTACAGTACCACAGTTAGTAAGTGGTTCAGTATTACAGTTAGTAAGTGGTACAGTATTACAGTTAGTAAGTGGTACAGTACCACAGTTAGTAAGTGGTTCAGTATTACAGTTAGTAAGTGGTTCAGTATTACAGTTAGTAAGTGGTACAGTATTACAGTTAGTAAGTGGTTCAGTATTACAGTTAGTAAGTGGTACAGTATTACAGTTAGTAAGTGGTTCAGTATTACAGTTAGTAAGTGGTTCAGTATTACAGTTAGTAAGTGGTTCAGTATTACAGTTAGTAAGTGGTTCAGTATTACAGTTAGTAAGTGGTTCAGTATTACAGTTAGTAAGTGGTACAGTATTACAGTTAGTAAGTGGTACAGTATTACAGTTAGTAAGTGGCACAGTATTACAGTTAGTAAGTGGTACAGTACCACAGTTAGTAAGTGGTTCAGTATTACAGTTAGTAAGTGGTTCAGTATTACAGTTAGTAAGTGGTACAGTATTACAGTTAGTAAGTGGTACAGTATTACAGTTAGTAAGTGGTACAGTATTACAGTTAGTAAGTGGTACAGTATTACAGTTAGTAAGTGGTACAGTATTACAGTTAGTAAGTGGTACAGTACCACAGTTAGTAAGTGGTACAGTATTACAGTTTGTAAGTGGTACAGTACCACAGTTAGTAAGTGGTACAGTACCACAGTTAGTAAGTGGTACAGTACCACAGTTAGTAAGTGGTACAGTATTACAGTTAGTAAGTGGTACAGTATTACAGTTAGTAAGTGGTACAGTATTACAGTTAGTAAGTGGTACAGTATTACAGTTAGTAAGTGGTACAGTACCACAGTTAGTAAGTGGTACAGTACCACAGTTAGTAAGTGGTACAGTACCACAGTTAGTAAGTGGTTCAGTATTACAGTTAGTAAGTGGTTCAGTATTACAGTTAGTAAGTGGTACAGTATTACAGTTAGTAAGTGGTACAGTATTACAGTTAGTAAGTGGTACAGTATTACAGTTTGTAAGTGGTACAGTACCACAGTTAGTAAGTGGTACAGTACCACAGTTAGTAAGTGGTACAGTACCACAGTTAGTAAGTGGTACAGTACTACAGTTAGTAAGTGGTACAGTACCACAGTTAGTAAGTGGTACAGTACCACAGTTAGTAAGTGGTACAGTACCACAGTTAGTAAGTGGTTCAGTATTACAGTTAGTAAGTGGTACAGTACCACAGTTAGTAAGTGGTACAGTATTACAGTTAGTAAGTGGTACAGTACCACAGTTAGTAAGTGGTACAGTATTACAGTTAGTAAGTGGTACAGTATTACAGTTAGTAAGTGGTACAGTATTACGGTTAGTAAGTGGTACAGTATTACAGTTAGTAAGTGGTTCAGTATTACGGTTAGTAAGTGGTTCAGTATTACGGTTAGTAAGTGGTTCATTATTACGGTTAGTAAGTGGTACAGTATTACAGTTATCATTACAGACTACCTGATAGTCATATCGCATGCAAATTCCACATCGGTGTGAAGATCGTCATCTCAAAGGGAGCCGCTTATCTGACTATGATTTGCAAAGCCTGCAGGAACACGTTGGGGGCCGATGCTTTTTGCGAAGAATAATATCAAAACCCTCAGACTAGAATCTGTACTCATTTCCACACAGCTTTCCCCTTTATGTTTCTATTACACAATGTAGACTAGTGATTCTGTCACTCACAGAAGCCTGCCTTATTCTAATAAAGCTACATATGGATTTCTATAAAGCTATATATACACCAATCAGGCATAACATTATGACCGCCTGCCTAATATTGTGTTGGTCCCCCTTTTGCTGCCAAAACAGCCCTGACCCTTTGAAGCATGGACTCCACTAGATCCCTGAAGGTGTGCTGTGGTATCTGGCACCAAGATTCTTTAAGTCCTGTAAGTTGTGAGGTGGGACTTCCAACTTACAGGACTTAAAGGTTACTTACAGGACTTAAAGGATACTTTTGATAGATACTGACCATTGGAGACCGCGAACAACCCACAAGAGCTGGAGATGCTCTGATCCAGTCATCTGGCCATCACAATTTGGCCCTTGTCAAACTCGCTCAAGTCCTTACGCTTGCCAATTTTTCCTGCTTCTAACACCAACATTGAGGACAAAATGTTCAATTGCTGCTTAATATATCCCACCCACTAACAGGTGCCATGATGAGGAGATATTCAGTGTTATTCACTTCACCTGTCACTACTCATAACGTTATTCTAACCATTTTTCTCAGTAAATATATTTCTAAAGGTACCATTGACGACATGAAATTTTCACCAGACATTGGTAACAAGCCATGCAATCCACAAATGCAAAGAAATCAAACCATAGATGTCCATAAATTTAGTTATTGTGTATTGAACACATGAAGAAAGGGAGGTGCAAAAAGGTATGGAAAGCCAAAAGCGATCCTGCCCCTTGTCAGTGCAAATTAATAGCAGCTGGTTCAGTCCCAATTGATGGCCTATAAAAATGTGTCTCATTACCATACAAGAAACATCTCATGATGGGTAAAAGCAAAAAGCTCTTTTAAGACCTTCGCTATACAAATAAAAAAGAGCTGAATGTCCAAATATTCTGATGAAGACCTGGGTGGTATATGATCTCACGTTTCCCTTCCCTGTTCTGTGCCTGAAGCCTCTACTTGCCTGAAGCCTCTACGTGCCTTTCCTCATTGCTCATGAAGTCAACTTTACATCATTCTATATACAGATAGTCCTTATCAGCTCTTATCTCCACTTCAACACAGCATTTCTTTCGGCTGCATTATGGCTTTCGCTTTGTGCTTCCAAACTGTCTCACATCTGTTAAGAGTCCAGAGAAAGGATCATTTAGCAAGACATGCCTGGACTAGCTGGGTTCTTATAATTCTGTTGGTAGACATTTAAAAAAGTTGGGAGTTTTTTGTGTGTGTGAATATCTGAGAGAGAGGGAGAGTGACACAGAGGGAGAGAGAGAGAGAGAGAGACGGAGGGGGAGAGATTCATTCTCAAAATAAAACCTGCTTGGCATGACTTATAAAACACATACAGCATGATCCTGGCACATGCTGTGGCTCTCTACTGAAAGCTGAAACACAGTGGATGTCAAGGTTCTGTAAACCTGTCTGCCTGGAATCAGGAGTTTTTATAGTCAGATTCTAAAATTGCAGGGAATAAAGTTCTCCATCACCGATTTCAGTCATTTCTTGTCAAACTCGCTCAAATCCTTACGCTTCCCCATTTTTCCTGCTTCTAACACATCAACTTTGAGGACAAAATGTTCACATGCTGCCTAATATATCCCACCCACTAACAGGTGCCATGATGAGGAGATAATCAGTGTTATTCACTTCACCTGTCACTGCTCATAATGTTACTCTAACCATTTTTCTCAGTATGTTTCTAAAGGTGCCATTGACAGGAAATTTTCACCAGATGTTGGTAACAACCCATGCAAAGAAATCAAACCATAGATGTCCATCAATAAAGTTATTGTGTAATGACTCAGGGAAAAAGTATTGAGCACATGAAGAAAGGGAGGTGCAAAAAGGCATGGAAACCAAAAGCAATTCATATCAGTCTTACACCACCACTGATGTATACTTTATAGCTGTTGAATTATTGGCACGTTTTCGTACTTCGTCTCATAATGAAAATATGAGGAACCTAGGAGAAATCAAATATTTGCGTACGTAGCAAAAATGCATGACGATTGGAATTCTTTCAGTTTTTACAAACAAAATCTCTACAAGCAAATCTCGAGATGGCCGGTTACAGAGCAGAACACATGCTGTGGATGCATTTACCGTCCACTTTTAGCAACACCAGTAAACCTACACATTCATTTACATTTCTGTCATTTGATAGACACTCTTATGGCAGCTTAGTGGACCTGGGATTCAAATTTTACAACCTTCTGAGCAGTGGTCCAACACCTTAATCACTAAGCTACAACATCCCTGTTCATGCAGATATCTAATCAGCCAATCATGTGACAGTTGTGAAATGCTTAATCTTGTGGATACAGGTCAAAATTTTCAGTTACTGTTCACATCAAACATCCACTGGACATCTGAAAATTGCAAAAAAAAAAAAAGACGAGATGTTTCATTTAGGTAAGAGCCCACTGTAGCCTCATATTCCTGTTCCTGCAACTCAAGGATGTGTTGTGCCTTCTGAGATGCATTTCTTCTCACCGTGGTTGTAAATAGTGGTTATATATCTCTGTCCACCTATCAGCTTGAAAAAGCCTGGTCACAGACCCACTGCTTACTGGGTGGTATTTAGTTGTTTGCACCATTCTGGGTAAATTCTAGAGTGTTGTCTGTGTCAGTTTCTGAAAAACATCTCGTCTGGCACCAGCCACCATAACAAGGTCAAAGACACAGAGATCACCCCCCCCCACACACACTTCTAATGTTTCATGTGAACATTAACTGAAGCAAGACCTGTATCTGCATGTGTTTATGTGTTTATATGTTGTGCCTCTGTCACACAATTGGCTGGTTGTATAACTGCATGAATGAATCAGCACAATGTTTGTACTCCCTGAAATAAAAAACAGTGTGCTCGGTTAAGTTGTTGTTAAGTGGCACTGCAATAAATATACACTGTACACTAATCCGCTGAATATACACTGAACCCTTCTGTCCCAGTGTGACGCCAATTATAAATGATGTATTGTCGAGTGACCAGGCATTCGTTTAAAGTGGACTCGGTAGATAACCAGGATTTCAGTTGGTCATTAACGTTCTCTGCTCTGAGCCCTCTGTGCCAGTCTGAAACCTCACCATAGACTCACTGATTGTTTGGATGTTACTACAAGCCTGGTTTTTAATCATCCCAGGTCTCTTAGCAGATTTATTGTAGTGTTTCAGTGCCAGACTTTTGAATAGGTCCTATGCTGTAACAGTAATTATACAGTACCATGAAGTGTGTCATTCTTTTGTCTACTCTTCTCTCATACTGTGTACCGTTTACTGTCTTTAAATGCTGCCTCGTGTGTGTGTGTGTGTGTGTGTGCGTGTGTGTGTAATTTGACTTTGACATGTTTAGTTATAACCTGATGATGATGATGGGTTTTGTGCTGCTAATTCAGCATGTCACTTTTACATGACTGCATCTCAGAACGCCTTTGTGTTTGTCCTCACAGTCTCATCGACAGAAGAGGCTTGGTCCTGCCCGAGACGCTGCAGCCTGCACCACCCACGAACGGTATCACAATGTACGGTGCCACTCAGTCCCACACCCGCATGGTAAGTGTGAACTCAGTGTGCAGCGACATGGAACTCACCACCACATGATATACAAAAGAGCTGCACTGACACTTTCCCTTCTGCCATGGGGTAATTTAGTGAAGGTAAAAAGACGTTCTGTTAAAGAAAGAAAGGAAGGAAAGAGAGAAAGAAGGAAGGAAGGAAAAACAAGGAAGAAAAACAGAAGGAAGGAAGGAAGAAAAACAGGAGAGAAGGAAATAAGGGGAAAAAGGAAATTGAGGAAAGCAGGAAGGAAGAAAAGGAAGGAAGTGAGAGAAGGAAGGAAAGGAAGGGAGAGAAGGAAAGAAGGGAAGGGAGGGAGGTAGTTAACAAACCCATGAAAAAGTATGATGAAATGATTTTTCATTGGAATAACAAATTTTAAACATATTCTCAGTTTTACTAATATTTGAGTTAAAGATATGAATAACAATAAACTATATTTAAAGAATTCTTCAACACTGAATGTTAAATTATGAATAAGTTATAGAATACACTCTCTGTCTCTCTCTCTCTCTCTGTCTCTCTCTCTCTCTCTCTCTCTCTCTCTCTCTCTCTAGAGATGGCTCTTTTTACATCTCATGATTGTAGCACGATTCCTTCTCGGAAGATGTCATTATAAACTCGCATATGAACTCATTTTAATTGAAATTATGAATAGTAGCAACAATTCAAACTAAACACTTAAGCCTCACGGTGATAAAAGTAATACTTTTAAAAAGCAGTAGGGGCATTGGTGGCTCAGTGGTAGGTTTCTCGCCTGCCATGCGGAAGGCCCGGGTTCAATTCCCAGCCAAATGCCCACCCCCTGCCACTGGATGCAGTGCCGGTCCCAAGCCCGGAAAAATGGGAGGGTTGCGTTAGGAAGGGCATCCGGCATAAAACCTGTGCCAAGTTGTTGTGCGGACCAGTTGGTCCGCTGTGGCGACCCCGAAAAGGAGCAGCTGAAAGCAACTTCCTTTTTAAAAAGCAGTAAGTGGTCCTATAAGAAATAAAAGGAATAGCTTGAACTATATAAATCACAAGCCATTTTGCACAAGGAATTGTTTTGTAAACCAACTGCATCAAAGCTGAATCTAATTGTGAGCTTTAAGATATTTCCACCCCTGAACAGCTGGAACTGCTGTGTCTGGAAACATTGTTTTAAAACCCTAGTATCCAGAAATTTCACCGTGTCAGTATAGTACTGTGAGCATTCAGTAATGAGCCCATTGCGTGCCCTGCCGTAATGTCCTTCATGTGTGAAAATGCAGCATTTCCAGGAATCTGATGGCCGGCTGTGGGCTGAGCCTCAGTAAACCCTCAGCTGAACAAAGGCAGTGCCAAGGCACACTAAACACCACTGATTGCCAAACGCTTTATCTAAGTCACTCCACTGTCCTCGCTCCCCGGCCTCGCCTTTGAAATCCCACACGTTTATGTCAGCATATGGACAGGTTTATGCTAATAGAGATCATAGCTTATCAAACAAATTATTCAAATTGAATTTCACAACATGGTCACACCTGCTTTCTGGTCACACTTTGGTCGCAGCTGATTTCTCAGCACAACCCCAGTCCAGGAAGTATTATGTCAGGAATAAAGCATGACTGCACACTCTGTTATAGGAAAATTATAGGCAACGCTGCGGTTTGATGTGAAGCAGAGGTACAGTTACCACCCGAGTGTTGATTATTTTTCAACAACAGCATGTATCAGTGTTCTATTTCTCTTATAATGCAGCAAATGGTCAAGGATTCCATTTTTAATTTATTCAAAGAATGAAACGTCATCTTACGACACGTTTTTTTCACATGAACTATAATTAATGACGACTCTCCATGTTCAGGCTCCAACACTCAGAGATGCTTGCTTCTTCTTTTTCTGTACCCCTTTTCTCTCTCTCTCTCTCTCCCACCCTCCCTCCCTCTTTACCCCCATCTCTCTCACTCTTTATCCCCTTATCTCACTCTTTACCCCCCCTCTATCTCTCTACTCCCTCCTCTCTCTCCTACTCTTTACCCCTGTCTCTTTCACTCTTTACCCCCCCCCTTATCCCCCTCTCTCTCACTATTTACTTCTCCTCTCTCTCTTGCAATTTACCCTCACTCTTTACCCCTTTCTCTCACACTCTACCCCCCCACTCTTTATACCCCCCTTCTCTCTTTATCACTCTTTACCCCCTCTCTCACTCTTTATCCCCTTATCTCACTCCTTACCCCCCTCTCTCTCGCTCTTTACCTCCTCCTCTCTCACTGTATACCCCCCCTCACGCTCTCTCTCTCTCTTTACCCCCCCCCACACACACTTTATCATCTCCCCCTTTCTCTTACACTGTACCCCCTCAAGTCCGATCGAGCAGATATTGCTTCTTGTTTTTCTTCCCTCAAATCCGAGCGAGCAGAAAAAACTGTAAGTCATAGAGACAGGACACCTGTCAGATAGCTTGTCCGGATGGATGGATAGATAGACAGACAGACAGATAGGTAAACAGGTATTCTAACAGACAGATGGACTTTTGACCCCATGAGGGAAATTCTTGTGAAATTTAAAGTGTCAATTTACTGATCTTTACAGTATGCTGAGGCCCAATACTCCTTCCACGCATAGCAATGCAAATTTTCGCCTTAAGAACTCGCCTCCAAAACGAATTGAATTCATATGCCGAGATTCCACTGTATTTTAAATGTGATCATATGAATCCGCATCTTCAAGAATTTGAAACACATTTTTAAACTGGTTATTTTTGGCATTGGGAATATGGTGGATTATCTGACATACAAGTCCTTGTAAATTAGCCGTTACTACAGAAATAATAACTTAAAAACAGAGAAACAATAAGTAAGGAATAACATGACTCTTTCTCTTTGTCTCTCTAAGGCTCATCAGTGCAAGAAAAGCATAAACCTTCCTACCCTGATAAACCTCAGGAAGCACCGTAACTTATACAAAGCATTTACGATCGAGACACACTCCATAAATGTTAAATAAATGTCTCCTAATCAATAAAAAAAAAAAAATCACACCAACCGTTATATATTTTCACCTGCTTAAACACATTTATTATTAGTCTCAGATTATGTGAAGCAGCTACCTAGCAAGTCCCTGTGTATAAGCTCACCATTTATATATACCATTTATTCCCTGAGTCAGTAATTGTTTCAGGATTTCTTCTGCTGCATTTAGGTTTATTCAGGCAGCAAGTTCTCAGTAATTATTTCTCAGGTTTTTTGTCCTCTTGCTTGTCTGCATGTTTTTGTACTCTCTCTTTCGTAGCTCAGCTCAGCTCAGCTCCATCTTAGTACAACCTGTTCCCAGCTATCAGGACAGCAAAATGCACCATCTACTCTCTCTCTAAATTATTAATGTCACTCCACACATCTAAATAGAATTTTATAGAGCATTTTTAGCACCAGGATGAAAAAAACAGCAGTTAAAAAAAGTGATGTGGTGATCAGGGCTTTGTGATATGACAGAAATATATCACGATTCTTGAAGGACATTTATGTGAATGAAACTAACAAGACACTAGATGGATGGATCAATAGACCCCACTTTATTCATCCCAGAAGGAAATTCACCTCTTACAGCAGCACACAGAGTTAGAAGTGTACTGAAAGTAATTTAACATTTGTAAATTATTCAGTAGTGCTGAAGGAAAAAATACTGAGTTGTTATCCATTTCTTTCTTTCTTTCTTTTCTTTGTTCGATTGAGTGAAACCCTGAGCAACGTGAACATTTATTAAATCGTATTTTAGACAAAAAAAAAACACTTATTTAACCCTCAGAAATATATTTATGATTATTATGTATTATTATTATCCTTTTTTTTTTCTTTTCAAAAATCAGTACAACATAAAATCAGCTGCATAAAAAAAGGTGAAAAACATTTGCCAGATTGTCCAGCCCTAGTGCTGATATTGCTAGTGATCTGATGTATAGTGAGTATTATTATTATTATGAAGAATAATAATTACAACAATATTTTTTTTATATTTTAAAAATAAAAGTAATTCTAATTAGTTTATATAAATTCCTATTTATTTTTCTAATTTATCTATTTATTTATAATTTTTTTTCAGCATATTTTCTTCCCTTTCTATGCATTTATTGTCTATCCCGTGCACTTTTCTAACCTCAGAGGGGTGTTCCTCTCATTTCTTCCTGTCATGCTGTGTGATTAGATAAAGTGGCAGCTCTCATTCCGTATCACAGAACAGCACCGTGCCACTTAGTAGCAGGGAAGAGATTTGTGAAATACGAGCTGCATTTTACTCCGCTGTCTGAACGGTACAGTTTAATTTTATTTATTTATTTTATTCATAAATATCACCTTTCCTCTGGGCCCTACCTTTATTTATACTCACCCTGATGTCCTGATCAAGATGGACTATTATTATGGCACTGGTTTTGTAATTGGATCGATGTTTCTATTTGTACTGGCTATGGAATAGCCCATTACCGCAGAGCTATAAATGTACATCAGTCTCTATTGAAAGGGAAAATGAGCTTAAAATAAATAAATCAGATGAATAATTTGGTTGCCAGAAAAATAGAACATATGGAGGAAGTTAATATTATATCCAGTGATCAAGGGCGCACTCTGTTACAGGTTTCTCATCTTTACTGGTCATTTCCCAAAAACAACACATCACCACAAAACGAAAAAAAAATGACTCAAATCACAGCGCTAAGCCAGGCTAGAACTTAAGAAGGGAAAAGTGGGACGAATGTCCAATATAGTGTTCCCATTTCTATCTAATCAGGCTTGCATTACTCTTAAGGAAAGGACAGCGAAACCAGAAAGAGCTGGAAAAGTGGGGCACAGTAATGGAAAGATAGTAGGTGGATAGCCTCAGAGGCTTGCTGTGTAAAACCCAGATCATTTTGCACGCAAAGCAACTGCTTTTATAGTTCTACCACAGTGGGTTTAAGTTCTTGATTCTGATTGGTTGCTGAATAAGTCTCCTTAGTAGAAGCGCAACAGAGAAAACTATCTAAAGTTGCGTTTTTCATGTCGAGGTCATTTTTTTGGATGAAGTCTCCAGTTTGCCCATTTTCTCAATAACATTGACGAGCTGCATTTATTTCTATTGTTAAAGGTAAAAAATAATATCTATATAGTTCTATATTTAGCTATATACAGTGGGGCAAAAAAGTATTTAGTCAGCCACCAATTGTGCAAGTTCTCCCACTTAAAAAGATGAGAGAGGCCTGTAATTTTCATCATACGTACACTTCGACTATGAGAGACAGAATGAGAAAAAAAATCCAGAAAATCACATTGTCTGATTTTTAAAGAATTTATTTGCAAGTTATGGTGGAAAATAAGTATTTGGTCAATAACAAAAGTTCATCTCAATACTTTGTTATATACCCTTTGTTGGCAATGACAGAGGTCAAACGTTTTCTGTAAGTCACCACAAGGTTTTTACACACTGTTTCTGGTAGTTTGGCCCATTCCTCCATGCAGATCTCCTCTAGAGCAGTGATGTTTTGGGGCTGTCGCTGGGCAACATGGATTTTCAACTCCCTCCAAAGATTTTCTATGGGGTTGAGATCTGGAGACTGGCTAGGCCACTCCAGGACCTTGAAATGCTTCTTACGAAGCCACTCCTTTGTTGCCCGGGCGGTGTGTTTGGGATCATTGTCATGCTGAAAGACCCAGCCATGTTTCATCTTCAATGCCCTTGCTGATGGAAGTAGGTTTTTACTCAAAATCTCAGGATACATGGCCCCATTCATTCTTTCCTTTACACGGATCAGTCGTGCTGGTCCCTTTGCAGAAAAACAGCCCCAAAGCATGATGTTTCCACCCCCATGCTTCACAGTAGGTATGGTGTTCTTTGGATGCAACTCAGCATTCTTTCTCCTCCAAACACGACAAGTTGAGTTTTTACCAAAAAGTTCTATTTTGGTTTCATCTGACCATATGACATTCTCCCAATCCTCTTCTGGATCATCCAAATGCTCTCTAGCAAACTTCAGACGGGCCTGGACATGTACTGGCTTAAGCAGGGGGACACGTCTCGCACTGCAGGATTTGAGTCCCTGGCGGCGTAGTGTGTTACTGATGGTAGCCTTTGTTACTTTGGTCCCAGCTCTCTGCAGGTCATTCACTAGGTCCCCCCGTGTGGTTCTGGGATTTTTGCTCACCGTTCTTGTGATCATTTTGACCCCACGGGGTGAGATCTTGCGTGGAGCCCCAGATCGAGGGAGATTATCAGTGGTCTTGTATGTCTTCCATTTTCTAATAATTGCTCCCACAGTTGATTTCTTCACACCAAGCTGCTTACCTATTGCAGATTCAGTCTTCCCAGCCTGGTGCAGGTCTACAATTTTGTTTCTGGTGTCCTTTGACAGCTCTTTGGTCTTGGCCATAGTGGAGTTTGGAGTCTGACTGTTTGAGGTTGTGGACAGGTGTCTTTTATACTGATACCGAGTTCAAACAGGTGCCATTAATACAGGTAACGAGTGGAGGACAGAGGAGCCTCTTAAAGAAGAAGTTACAGGTCTGTGAAAGCCAGAAATCTTGCTTTTTTGTAGGTGACCAAATACTTATTTTCCACCATAATTTGCAAATAAATTCTTTAAAAATCAGACAATGTGATTTTCTGGATTTTTTTTTCTCATTCTGTCTCTCATAGTTGAATTGTACCTATGATGAAAATTACAGGACTCTCTCATCTTTTTAAGTGGGAGAACTTGCACAATTGGTGGCTGACTAAATACTTTTTTGCCCCACTGTAGTTAAATAAATAAGTGGGTGGAGTTGAACAAGTTTTTTTCCCTTCAATGAGCTCGGTGACGTTTTCCATTCATGTACACAAACACTTATGGTGGTTCAACTAGTTTTAGCATGCTACCCGGAGCTACCGTTAGCAAGGACGGTCATGACCTCACGTTGTACCTCTATAAAGATGCAACTTCTCCATTTAAGATATAAGTGATGTGAAGATGTGTTGGAGGCCAGTCCAAATACAAACACACATTCTGGACCAGCTGTGTTTTTTTCCCCCCACAGCTGTGTAATACACTTGGCTAAAACTTTTTTTTAAATTATTTTTTATCATTCTATTTTCCACATTATTAGTACTGGTAAGAAATGGAAAAATATTCACTATTGCACTTTTAAAGAGACAGAGGAAGGAAAATTGAGCCTGGTGCAGAAATGGCATTTTTAATGCTGCTATAATGTAGTAACTCCTAGAGAAGCGAGTTTTATTAGGTACAGATTGCTGTGGTATAAGATGAATAGACCTAATGAAGTGCTTTTTTGTGAGTCAGTGATCAATGTCATGCTGTAAAGTGTCATTTTGTAGGTCTTTGAAATGATTCATTTTACTCAAAATCATACTGTGAATTTTTTTTAAAGTCATACTGTCAATACTGATAGTGTACATATGAAAAGAAGGGAAATATTTCAACATCTTGTATATCTTCCTTCCTTCCTCCCCCAACTGCCTGTTCATCTCGAGGTGCTGTTATACTGTAGTGCTTTGTTTTGCTACATTTTTATAACTTGCAGCTCAGTCTGCTGATCAGTCAGTCTGTTTAGGTGTTCTATAAATACACAAGTTCATCATCGGACAGATAAAAGAGCATCTTTGTCAGTGACGTAAAAAAGATAGTGGTGAGAAAGAGAGAGCTTTGTGACCCTGACTCGGTTTTAGCTCTTAAAGCCGCTGCAGCACCGAGCTTGTGTAGCTCTTTGTTCTCCTTCAGCCACAAGGGCCAGCTTTCTTGGGAATGATAAAGGCCTTTTGAAGTCACTTGCTTTCACAGAACCAACATGGCTTCGTTTGATCACAAAAACTGCATTTTGCGGCCACAGGAAGTGTTGTATAAAGGGAAACGATGCCACGGGCGTGTCTATAAATGCACTTTTCCCAAGAATTTCTGGGAACACTGAAGCTATACAGATGCCAGATTTACTTAATCAGGTAACATACATGCCTTTAATGCACATACTAGTCTTACTCCATCTTATGATTTCTTGTAGTCCAGGTTTGTTTAAACTACTCATATGTGAACAGCTAGTGTGAGTGAGTTCTCTGTCGCCGTATCCACACGAATCGTCACATGGAATATGAAAATTCCAAACTGATGCCATTCATAATTCAGCAATCAAATTCATGTCATGAGGAGTTAAAGTGATAAAAATATTTTTCAAAAATGGATCATACTCATGAAAAAGGTTATTGGCCTCCTGGTGGTCCAGGGGCAGGATCCCACACTATTATTGCCGTGGCAGGGAGCTAACCCAGCCACTGAAGCGTTAACTCTCAGTGCCGGCCCCAAGCCCGGATTAAATGGGAGGGTTGCGTCAGGAAGGGCATCCGGCATAAAACCTGTGCCAAATCGAAACATGTGGACCAAATGATCCGCTGTGGCGACCCTGAACGGGGAGCAGCCGAAAGAACAATAACACTGAGGGAGAAGGTTATTAGTATTGTCAATAGTGAAGTCCTTGCTCTAAAGTATGCTAGTAAGATTGTGAGCTTTAATAGTCACATTTAAGGACATTCAACATGCTGATGTCTATTTTCACAAAATGGCCGGGATGGAGGAATAGTTTGCAGTTAATGATATTGACAAAGTAGTAGTGTCGTAAAACTGTCATTGTTCGTCTCTTTTTTTATACTCTATACTTTACACACTCGTACTTTCTCAAGCGCCGGTGTCATTTCAGGTCACAGATCAGTTCACGCTTCAGTGTCAGTTAAACCGGACCTCCAAAAAAAGGTCCATAGACCAATAACACACAATCAATCCCTCTTAAATGAGGACCTTTACATGCAAATGAAACCTGCATAAGTATCCCCCCTCATTTCTCTAAAAAACCTACATACCTAAGTATATCATGAAAGCGACATGCTCACATATCAAGTTTCTAGCTCATTAATGCCAAATTGCATTATCAGCACAAACTAGCTGAGACTATTGCTCTATTTTGCCTCCTAGTGGATAAAAGAGACTAGCTGGGGTTTTTTGTTTTGTTTCCTTTTTTTCTTTACTAGTCTTCAAATTTCGGTTACGATCCACAAGGCGAATTTTATTCAGAACACATTTTCTACATAAGATCGGTTGCCTCATTACAGCTTTTATCGGTCCGGTTCCGGCTCAGAATATTCAACAAAATGTTCAATTTAAATTGACAGCATTATTGTGAAGTCTAATAGTTCATTCATTGTCTGCCGCTTATCCGAACTACACTCGGGTCACGGGGAGCCTGTGCCTATCTCAGGCGTCATAGGGCATCAAGGCAGGATACACCCTGGACGGAGTGCCAACCCATCGCAGGGCACACACACACACTCTCATTCACTCACGCAATCACACACTATGGACAATTTAGAGATGCCAATCAACCTACCATGCATGTCTTTGGACTGGGGGAGGAAACCCCCGAGGCACGGGGAGAACATGCAAACTCCACACACACATGGCGGAGGCGGGAATCGAACCCCCAACCCTGGAGGTGTGAGGCAAACGTGCTAACCACTAAGCCCCCCAGTCTAATAGTTCTAATAGTTATTTATTATATCTTTTATTATATAAAAATATTTACACTTGCATTGTAAATATCATAAAGCCCTAGATGTAATAAAATAATTTTGTAAACATTTCCAGTTCTCAAAAAAAAATTGTTGATTCTTTCAAATCAAATTTCAGTCTTTAGTGTTTGTTAGACATCTTATTTATTTATTTGTTTGTTTATTTATTCGTTTATTTGTTCATTCTTACTGTTTGAAGACATTGTGGTTTATCAAAATGCCTCAATTACTCCACATGTACCTTCTACTTTTTAAACTTGCTTGAAGTCTACAGTTCGAACCGAATATCTGCTCTGCTGCTTCACTCCATTAAACACACTTTTTTGGGGGGGGATCAGTAGAACGATGAATCTATATTTAATAAATAACACACCATCTATTGAATACAGCTCCAATTAACAAGGAAGCTAGTGAGTAAACCACTCGCATCCCCCTGAGAGAAAAATGAGTCAGACTTGATAAAACCTAATAATGAGACTTGATAATTAAGTCGCATCTTTGTAATTAAGGGCCGGTACCAAAACAGTGTGGAGAGAAATATGAAATTATAAACCACGCCCGGAGACATGACGTCCTCATTTAGACTCTCGTTAAGGAAGATGCATGATATCTATCAACATACGAGTGAGCTGCAAGGTGATCGCATCTTAAAGATGTCTGAACACACTCGCCCGGGCCCAAATTTTAAAATGGACAATCCTGCTGTCATTCAGAGAGCCAGTCAGGTCAAGAGCTACAGGTAATTTTCACATCAAACATCAGAACCCAAAGGGGAATAATGTGACCTTTGTTTCCCTGACATTGTTGCTGGCTTTCAGAAACGGCTAATCTACAGGGATTTTCACACACAGCAGTATCTGGAGTCTACACAAAATGGTGCAAAAAACCGACAACAGACAAAAAACATCCAGTGATGGTCCAGCCAGATGGGATCATTTCAATTTATGGCATTTGATAGAATCCTACTTCAAGAAGGACTTGCAGAAGTGTAGTGAAGTCGATTCTGGGTCACAAGGTTACAGACTAAGAAAACAATCAGTCTATAAAACTCTTTTGGGAGGAAATACAGCAAGTTTTAAAATGCTGGTTAGGTCACATTCCTACAGTTACCCTCGCAAAAAAACACTCTTTACAGCTGTGGTGAGCAGAAAAGCATCTCAGACTCCACACTACCACCAAACCCAGTGGGAAATGGGCTACAATAGCAGAAAACCTCACCAGCTTTCACTCCCATCAGGAAAAGAAACAGAATCTAAGGCTTGAAGGCGCAGGCTTCAAATCATCAACAGTCCAGTTTCAGTGAACCGCTCACTCTAACTGTCACTGTTAATGTCACCATCATCGTCCTGTATGAGGTGTGACAGGGTGACACAGGGACACTGGAGGCTGGTGGGGGAAAAGAGAGAGCCAAGAGAGAGAGCACAAACATTTCAGAGCATTGCCCCAAGCTGATCGGTTCAATGTCCTCTCTGTGTTGTTCCTAAAATAAAATCCTCTGATGAAAGTAATAACATTTTGGAGGCTGATTCCAATAAACTACTAAAGCACTTCACAGGGTTACTGTGTTCATGGATCTATACAAAGAAGCCAAAAAAGAGTGGCTTTAAATGATCCAGTAATACTGTTAAAGCTTAGTAAAATAATCTCAGATTAATATGAAGATGATTAGCCGTAATCCTACCGTGACCTACTGTTAGTGTTATTTTTGAGTTCAGCATACAGATATGGTTCGACTCAGGACGTAGTACAGGAGGTAATGTTCTTGTTTTCAAAATCTGGACTGTCCATGACTCAGCATGTGGTTAAACATTTGTGACTATTGATTTAGGATTTCTGTCATCTCTGATATTTGATAAGACCTTTATTTTCACTTCAGTTCTAACAGAACTGTCAGTTTTGAGCTTCCTTCAGTAGCTGTTTTATGATCAAAGCGGTCGTCTATTCCAGCATTTTGAGAAAACGCACCCTTGATGTGATTATAAGCTTCGTCTCACACCTCTCGTATCACCTTCAGTTCACCACAGAAAAGAACAATCCCTCGCAATCTGAACAAGACTGGGAACTAGACTGAGGACTGCTACAGACTGTGGTGTTCAGTGAGATGATAACCACCTGTTGAATCCTGCTGTATTCATGTCGTGGTTTGTGGCGAGAAATAAATCCAACAGTTTTCAGCTTCTCAAATTTATTCCAGAAAGAGATATTTGAAGTTTAGATGACGAACCAGAAAAAGACCGAGTAGTTTCTCCATCCCGTCTACTGCGCTTGGTCAGTTTACAAGTCTTAATTGCTGATTGATCTCAGGTCTGCACTGAGAGGCGCTCTACTGCGAGTTTCAGCACTTCGCCTCAGCACAGAGTGGAATACAGGATCGCTGAGTGAACTGCATTTCTAATCGACTTCAATTTAGCGTCTTATTGTGTAGAGATTCGCAGCACGGAAGCAACGTAATGTAGATTTTGCGCTCAATTAGTTGATGATTAGTGATAGTAGATTAGTGATAGAGTAGTGATTTGAGTCAACAAGTTCATTTTAAACACCAGCTTCATTTATTTACATTTACGGTATTAGGCAGACATCCTTTAAACGAGAGAGACTCACAAAAGTGCTGATGCTGGCTCACTAGGTCACGGATTAAGAATACCATCACTCTAAACAGTCACAGAAGTTGGGAGGATTTATATGAAATATTAGTTACACTCTAATTTGTATACACTGTGTGGAGCAGGTGTAATTTGCCATCATTCCATCGTACCTCCTAATCATCTCTGACTGAGAATAGTACATCCTGTGGCTTTTGGGGGGGGGAGTGGGCATGGCCAGACTCGCATACCACTTGTTGTCTACACGACATCCTCACAGTGGGAAAAACCCCAGACGTTCGTTACAAGTGGACTGTAGCTGTGATTAGTCAACTTGTTTGCTTCGTCAATTTGTTTTGCTTAGTTACTGTTTAACAGGACATAAGTTATTAGCTAACTTAACTCATTATAAAATTGAAATAAAATGATCAAAACTAGACATACATGCGTTCTGTGGTGAAATTACTGAATTGAATTATTGAGTAACACCTTTTAAACTTGATAACACTTGATAATGTTTTCTCTCCCAAAACATGTTTAACAGTTTGACAGCACGAACAAGGGAAGATACAGCAAAGAGGAATGTTTGGTCAGACCGAGGGTTATTAAGGTTCGAACAGCAGACAGCAATGGCATTAAGTTACAACACTCAATATGAGATACTACACAATTTATTTTTGTCACTCTTAAAGCTGCAGACTTCATGTTTTCCCCTCAACACAATAGCCAGCATCAGTTCTGTCTATCTATCTACATATCTATTTTGTCTATTGTCTATCTATACTCTCATCACTTGTCCCAAGCCTAATAACACTACCTAAAAGCATCCTTAAAAAGCCATTTTATGTGTTATAAGTGCATAAGAAATATTTTTCAAAGAAAATTTGTTCTGCTGTAATTGGTTGTGAAAGGTCTACCTGAAAGGAGTGCAGATGTTTTTTGAAGGTTTTTTATTCCTCCAGAGTGATCAATTGTTCCCTGTGACCAACCCTGCACTTTAATGTTGTTAGGCTTAATGAAAATGATCGATGGTAGTTTCAGAAGAGCTCCGCTCAGTATTTCTCTCGCACACGTCGATTTGTTTGGGCCAAATAAAAAAGATGCGCTGTTTTGAAAGAGAAAACGTTTCTGTATTCAAATAATACAAACCACTAACATCTTTTATTTCTGCTCATTCACTTCATCGCTGATCGAGAACAATTTCTGTCCAATTTTCTCCCCTGTTCATCCCCGTCAAATGACATCTTTCACCTCCCACCCCCTTTTATTTTTTTTTGTGTACCTTCTCTCTCTCTTATTCAGTGTGACCAAGACCAGTGCATTCAGAGCACCAAATTCGTTTTGCAGGCCGCCGCTACGCCGTTGCTGCAGAGCGAGACCCCGGTCACGGCTGATGAGTCATCAGTGCCTGGAAAGCCAGCCCTAGGGGCTCCCTGCCCGTTGCTTCCTCTCGGCCAGCCCACACCACCCACCTCCACCCCGAGTCTGAGCTGTGACGCTGAGAGTCTGAGCCCTCCTGCCCCCGAGGCCCAGCACCACTTCCTCACGCCTGACGATGCCCCCTCACCACCAGGCATGCTTCCCAGCACAAGCCCGCTGGACCACGGCCACACGGCGCCCTTCTACAACCCCGCCAGCCAGGACTCTCTACACGAGGACTCGGTCAGAGGCCTGATCAAACTCAGCTCTGTTTAAATCTATTGATACGTGGTCATCGCGTGTGTCGCTTCCCACACTGCCCTTTAATCTGTGCCAAGAGCCTGCTCGCTCCTCATCGTAACACTCAGCACAATCGCAGTGATCTGACTCACTAAGTCACTCAGTGTGGACCGGAACACGTTTAAACCCAATCTGCCACACTCCCAAGCCACAAAGTGAGCTGCCAAATCCGTCTGCTCCTCTGACTGTCTGGATGCAGGAGCTGCTGCCCTGAGGGCTGGGTGGATTCTAAAACAAAGGGCTGTGACTAACTCAGTGCATCAAACCGTTTAAGAAGAGGACGTTCCACTTGAAAAGCTGCTTCATGCATCACTTGCTGGGATTCACTTTATGTTTTTTGGGCTGTTTTACAAGAAAAAAAAAATCTGAATCCCTTTTTGATGATTGGGAACGGACAATTTTTGCCTCCCGTCTTTTGAGATCATTGCACAGTTGATAACGTGAGCTGTTGTTCTGATGTTGCAGATGCATAAACTTTGTCTCTCTCTCTCTTTTTTTTTTTTTTTACCTATTTTGGAAAGTATATGATCTAGTCTTGTGGCACAAACAGAAATGTTTTCCTTTCTCGCCAAATTGGTGTCTATCACATGGATATTACTGCATTCCCTGAGTTTTAACGGGATAATGTATAAAAGTCATTCCTGCATCTTTAAAGACTCGATGTTGTATGCTGCAAAGTTCTCTGGTCTGCATAAACACAGTGTTATCTTGTGACGATTGCCTATGGTGGGTGTCTTACCAACTCGACCTATGATACTGTCATGGAAAAATAATACACTGCCCAATAAAATCTGATTCGTTACGAGCATCAGTTACTTGCTTAATATCAGAGTTGTGTGCGAATCCCGTTGTTTTAAGACCCACAAAAATGTTGTACTTGACTTGCGATAAGCAAATTATACATTAATCTCAAAGAAACACGTCAGTAATTTTGTCATTGTACTCTAGAACTTCTCGGCAAATGCAAGGAATTTAATGAAAACTTTCCAAAATATCATTTTTGACATATCCAATCAAAAGTGATTTAAAAGTTTTTACAATTGGTGTTATTGTTCCAAAATAACAGGATCCACTCAAAAGTCTCCTTTTCAGACAATTCAAAGACCTCTGTACCTAGTGAATGAATACATGTATAAACCTGTGTTTTTCAAAATCTACTGTTTCTGTAGTGTGTGTGAGATTACTACAGCCAAAATTATATACATTTTCCTATAATGGAAATCTAAGCGCAATTAAGAAATAAACAATTCACAGCTACAACATTACACTCAAGCTAAAATCTTCAATGAGACAGACATGATTGGATATTTATCAAAGTTGTAACATTTGTTTTCCCCCGAACTCTGAATCATTAAAATACAAAATCATTTTTAAAACTTACTGTAAGGTAAAGTAAAGTTTTGGGTTGCTGATTCTTCCTGCGGAGAAAGTCGTCTCATCTGTGAAAGGATTGTGAATTACAGCTTCAGAGATTATTTCAGTAAGCTTTGTAGGATTCAGGAAAGTGTGCCACAAAAAATTATTTCACATAAATATCAACCTCCTGAACAGAGGAGGTTGGGCCTAAACATCCAACTGCTTAACGCTAGACCTCAACAAGGTTTATTTAATTGTTCCAAAGTAAGAAACAAGCTAACAAAACACTCATTCAAAACATCTACCAATCCTGATCTTCCTCTGCACACAAAATAAGTAAATATTACTTAAATAGTAAAGTAATCACAGGTGGTCCTGCAGCTCTCACTACTGTGGCCTGGGTTCAAGTTTCAGGAAGGGAACCAACCCAGCCACTGAGGGGTTAACTCTCAGGGCCGGTCCCAAGGCTGGATAAAATGAGAGGGTTGTGTCAGGAAGGGCATCAGTGCCAAAATTCAAATATGTGGATCGGAGGACAAAGGACAACAATTTAAATTATAAGTAAAATAAAATATTAAAATATGCAAATTACATCAAAACAGGAAAATGGCAGGGGGAAATCTGTAAATTAATAAAACTAATTAAAATATTAAAAATTAAAATTAAATGAAAAATATTAGAGGAATAAACAGAAAGATTAAAGGGGGGAAATGCTAATAATATACACACATATATGACGTAACTGCAGGTTTGTGAGCTGGTCAGTTTCAGCTGGTATCCAGTTCTTTCACAAAGGCTAACAAGGTGGTGGTCTCGATGCAATGGAAAAAGTCTGTCTGATGTTTCTACTCAACCCTCGCAGGCATGAACCGATTGATTATGTAAATCAGTATACTCTAAATCAGAAGCCAAGAAACTCATCTTGACGAAGTATGGAACCTGAAAACAAGCAAGTTTCCCTGTGGAAATACTGGATTTAAGCTCTGAACAAAGCCTTGGGAGTTGATTGTAGTGTTTATTACATGCTTTATTAAATCCATCAGTATAAAGCACATTAATTATAAGAACACTGTTACTCCGTAACAATACATTACAGTCCTCCATTTTAACCAAGCTAACATGACAGGTGTAAATCTGTATAATCCAGCCTCGCTGCTGTGTTAATTACTGTATGCAACCACTAGAATAATCAACAAAATCTCCTGAAGACTGCTACATACATTTTCTTTCCCTGTATGAATGTACCCTCATATTTACTTATTGGAGCCATTTGAGCTTTAATGTCAAACATTTCCATGCAGAAAACCCATCAGTTTTACCATCATAACATCTGATATAATCTGAGCAGCACTTTGTCTAGTCTTAACATGACTGCTGGGAGATGCAAGCTTACGTTCTGGAGCTCTATATTTATTTTACAGTAGCACTTATCCTACACAGGGTCACAGGGAACCTGGAGTCTATACCAAGACACTGGGTTACAGGGAATACTGTGGTACAGGGTCACAGTGAACCTGGAGTCTATACCAACAGACTGGGATACAGGGAATTCTGGGATACAGGGTCACAGGGAACCTGGAGTCTATACCAAGAGACTGGTATACAAGGAATTCTGGGATACAGGGAACCTGGAGTCTATACCAAGAGACTGGGATACAGGGAATTCTGGGATAAAGGGTCACAGGAAACCTGGAGTCCACTGGGATACCCCAGTCTCTTGGTATAGACTTCAGGTGCCCTGTGACCCTGCGTAGGATAAGCGCTACAGAAGATGGACGACACCGTGGACGGGGTGGTAACCAATCGCAGGACACACTCACACCCTCATTCACTACAGACACCATGGCCAATTTAGAGATGCCAATCAGCCTATAACGCGTGTCATTGAACTTTGGGAGGAACCCCGCGTCACCGCCCCCTCCCCCTCCCCCCAGCACAGGGAGAACATGCAAGAACGACGCACACAGGGTGGAGGGAGAATCGAACCCCGACCCTGGAGTAGCAAGGCAAATGTGCTAACTACTAATTAACCCACAGAGTAACTCTATAGCACATTTAATAGAGGTTCATCTAAACCATTGTAATGTCACTTTAAAGCTTTAATTTTAAACCACTGATTATTCTTTAGACACCATGCCGAGGATCTTCACTCATCCAGATAATAGCTATTGTAAGAGCTTAGTGAGTCAGTAGTAAATGTTCTGTGCACATTTTTCAGACTGTCACATCTCAAAAAATGTACCCTGATTATATTGTAAATATGTTTTTATGTCATTGTGACATAAAGCAAGTAAGTAGCCACTTATTATATTTATATATATTTATAATTGCTACACTGTGGAAAAAAGTTCCATGAATCCAGGTCTGAGATCATGTTTTGGAAACGTTCTCCATCAGTGACACATCTGTGTATTCATTAACTGGCTGTTTAAAAAAAGAGGGGAAAAAAACTAAGTGCTGAATTGAGCATGTGCTGTTTCTGAGCTGAGAGTCACCAGAGCTTAATGTCCTGTAAGTCCAGGTCTCCGAGGACCTCCAGCTGGGTGATGGAGCTCAGGTCCTGCACTCGGTGTCTGTACTCCAGCAGATGCTCTCCATTCACAGCGATTTTAAACTGGTGAGTCTGGCACAGGATGATGATCTGAGGACACAGATGGATAAAAACAGGTGTGTTCAAGAGCCACAAATAACCAGAATTCTGTGAATGCTTTCGAATGATGATGATGATGATGATGTTCCTGCCACAAAATGACTTGTGGTGAACATTTGATATCTAGATTTAATCCTGATTTAATCTGCACTTCGTGTCATCCAAGGAATCTTTGCATTTAGATAGAATTTCAGTTTTAATTTGATAAGCCAGCTCAATAAAATACTAATCTAATATTTTAATAACATTTGTTTGGCTACATTCAAAGTAAGCTTTATTAAAATTACCATAAAGCCACTTCAGGATATAGATTTACATTTAAATCCATAATGAGCCAGGGGTTCGAGTGGTGAGGAAAAACTCCCTGACGAAGAAAGCTTGTGAGAAACCAGACTCAAAAGGGAGACACCAGACAGTGGGATTAGTGGTACAGTACAGTATACAGTACTGTAAAGTCAATAAGAGTCCTTGGAGGAGCACAGAGCAGCTTTTATGATTACAGCAACAGGTACAAATCTACAGTATCCAATCATTTTTATTATTATTATCATCGTTGTTATTGTTAACACTACTACACAGAATGTTCTCAGGTTGTCACTTCTCAGCTAAGCAATGTATTATTTCCATCTTGGGTTTTTTTTTCATCATGAATCCTCAAACCCACTTCTGAATAATTGATTTTATATAAGTCATCAAGAGAAGAAGTCTTTTTCTTTCCTTTAACGTCAGTTATTCCTTATTTTATTTTTATTAAAGGTGAGCTCAATTACTTGTCTTTAAAAGTGTTGAATCATTACCATGAGTTAGGAATGAAAGCTTTTCATCTTGAAGGTAAGTTTGACGAGGAGGACAAAAAATTCAGCAAAGCAATCCAGACTAGCGTATAATTTCTTCACTGTGGAGGTTCGCACATGTGCTGCAGATGTGGAGGACTGAGTTTAAATTAAAAACACATAAAGGTATTCCTTTAAGCGGAGTGATCGTGAGTTTTAGCAGAAATAACGTGTTAATGAGGTTTTCCACCTGATGGGTTTTTGAATATCAGTAGTATAAGAATCCAAGCTCCTCATCAGTCAGTTTGATTGTCTTCCTCTCCACTTCCTGTCGATCACAGCAACACTAGCCAATTGCATGAACAGAACAGAAGAGTTCTCCTCCAAGTGTGTTTGTTTACCATATGATAATGCAGTTTAAAAATATGAGGTGGCTTCACATGTCTCCAAAGAAGCATTTCCCATCCTACACTGTGTGACGGGAGCTAGAAATAGCTCTAAATAAAAAGCTGTTAATATATTTTTTTGGCATAAGTCATAATTTCACTAAATCATGCTGGATATTGAGCCAGTGCTACAAACCTGGTGGTAAAAAACAGGTATCTGTCTTAACATGTCTGAAAACATTTGAGTGCGAGTTCAGTGAATGTTAGAAAATTCTGTGTCATAACAACATGGACCTTTGAGCGGCCTTTAAAATACCCACAATGCTCTTGTGTGACAGGAATCTTTTCCATTTTTTTCATCTAGATCAGGAATCTTTTCCATTTTTTTATTCTTCTTATTTTGTCTACTTTTGGGGTAGAAATTAAAGCCCAAAACCACACTTGTTTGAGATACTCGCAAAAGAGAAACAAGTTTTTCTCATAACTCAGGAAAGTCTGTATTCTCAGGTGTTATGACATGCTGTACTAACAATTTCACTCACTAAAGTCTCCTGTGTGAATGTCAGAAGTGCTCGGAGCCCCTTTCCTGTGCTGTAATACACACTCCTACCTCAAAATATTTCCCAGCTGTGAAGGGGAAGTACGAGAGCTCCATCTCCTCGGGTCCCCAAGACTCGCTTAAGAAAGAGTTGCGGATCAACGTGCCTGATTTGATCCGTGCGTTGAAGTGTAGGGCGATGTTTTTTGACTCGTTGCACCTCAGGTTTATAGAGAAACTAGAACACATGAAACAAATCAGTTACAGTGTGCCTGTTATATATTATTAATAAAATAAAGGAGTAGAGCTAAGGTACCTGTGAGGAAATAAGCTGACATGGCCCTTAATTGTTAAGTGCTGTCCAGGACTGAGCCCTTTAAGTATGCTGCCTCTGTAGGGTATACTCTAGAGGTGATGAGAAAATGTCTTTATTGTAACTGGTGCAGTTTTGTACAGAATTCTGTTTTCAAAGTAATATATCAGTTAGATGAACTCACCAAATCACCCGATTCTGAAAATATTGCCTGTGGAAATGTGATTATAAGTCTTAATAACTGAACTGATTTGAAAAGAGATCAGTAGATAATCATTTGTTGTGATGAGACAGGGCTTCTTACTGAGCTTGGGACATAGCCAATGGCTTGTATTTGGACTTTTCCTGATACGGAGAACGTGTCGACCCTGTGCAGAGGGATTCTGTGCTGATACTCCAGGACATGAGCTCCGTTTACTGCCACCTGCAGGAGAGAAACAGCCATCAGCAGCAACACTCAGGTACAGACACCACACTGCTTAGCATCTTGATAGACTGTGCTTGAAGTACTGGATGTTTGGGAGTGTAGAGAACTCTCAGTTATAGTTAGCAACCCTATTTATCTCCATAATCATACTTGTTTGGTGGTTTCCCGAAAACTGAAAAAAGATTTTATATGAAGTTGGTTGTTTGGTTAATAAAGGACTTTTTTCCTCTTTACTTTGAGAAAACATATTTTACCAAAACCAGACAATCTAGCCTTACTGTGACATTCAAGATTTTAAACTTTTCTTCTACAAAAGAAAAAACATATTTCACACATTACACTGCAAACAGTTTACACACTTCACTGTGTTTTTCAGATTTATATACAGTACAGGTTTTCCCCGAATACGAAGAGATGGACTGAACAGATAATGTGTCCTAAAAAAACCATGAATACACAAGCTCATAGGGATGGTTATCAGGTCCTGGCAAAACTCCAACCCAAGCTACAACTCCAAACACACACATCCAGAGCTCAAGAGTTCAATACCACAGTCCAGGAGAGCAAAATTAACCGCTCTCTCAGGGAGGAAGAGGCGGCATGCTTTCTCTCTCTCTCTTCTCTCCCCTCTCTCTCTCCTGTTACTCACAGTGACACTAGCCAATTATGGCATGTGGAAGTGGGCGGGTAGCAGTTTCCCACGAGTGTGTTACGCTGCCCCAGATGCAGCACAAAAACACACAGAAAAATACTTGAAACTAGCCCAGAAATTGTAAACAGATGCTTCTTATTTTATAAGTCTTTATGTACATTTCTGAATTTGCGATATTCGGACATCATATGTGCAACCTGGCCGCTCTGTGCTACAATTCTAATATACAGTATAAAACTACAGTTTGACTATGTGCCAGGTTTTCCCAGGTCCCCACTCGTTTATCAGATTTTGAAACCTGTAGTTATGAAACCTACACAGTTTTCAATCATGTCTACTTGCTTTAAATTTTAACATCCATCTTCTGTTGACTAGAGGGGCATTGGTGGCTCAGTGGTAGGTTTCTCGCCTATCATGCGGAAGGCCCGGGTTCAACTCCCAGCCAATGCCTCAACCCCAGCTACTGGATGCAGCGCCGGTCCCAAGCCGGGAAAAATGGGAGGGTTGCGTCAGGAAGGGCATCCGGCGTAAAACATTTGCCAAGTTGATGTGCGGACCAGTTGGTCGGCCGTGGCAACCCCGAACAGGGAGCAGCCGAAAGCATTAACTATGTTCTGTTGACTAGACAACAGTCAGTCTCTCCAGAAGTTTTTTGTGATTGCTGTGGCCAAAAATGCTTTGCTGCAGCTATTTTTTTAAACTTGCGATGCAATACGTATGCTTTTTTTGTGGAAAACTACTTTAATACTGCAACTTCCATTTGCTTTGGATACATAATGTTATAGTACTTCTTACCTCTGAAGACTAAAGAATAGGGAAATTCGGAAAACTGAATAAATATTAAATCAGTCACACATACCAAATCAGGTATATTTAGGTTCTATCCAGTAGCTCACAGATGCAATAAAAATACACATTAGAAAGTTGATACTGATGTTTTGTGACAGCTGGCAGCTAAAAGATCCGGTTTTAATTTATTTTGGCCCAACAACGCCCTCTGGTGGAAGTCCCTGGGAAATTTGTACAGTAACTAAACTTGTTAATATGTTCTGTTCAGTTATTACCTACTTAAGGAAACATGTACATGGCACGTCAATTATTTTTCATGTGCACAGGCCACCTGTACAAGAGCAAGCTAATGATGAACAGGAAGTAGCAGATGTTTGGAAATCATACAGGAGGATTGCAAATCAACAAGGGATTTCTTCCCTAACCAGGATGATCCAGATGGTAAATACGGGCATTTCTCATCACATGCCAAGCCAGCTCAAACCCAGACTCTCCAGGTGACTATCAGGCCTCTCACCTTGAACACATCTTCCTGTACTAGAATGATTGTCTCAAAGGATGCTCCTTGCTTAAAAGGCATCTGATCCAGGATCTCTTCTCGGCCCCAGCTACCTTGCTGTAAGGAGTTGCAAACGATGCATGGAGAGTTCCTGAAACGGGGATTGAAGTGGAAAGCGATGTCGGCTCGGGGCTTAGTGCTGCTGCCACAGGTCAGGTCAAACTGGAACCTGGAAGTAGAGGCATATTTTATATATATATATATATATATATATATATATATATACACTATAGTTACATATAACTATGCTGCTTAATATTTCAACTTCATTCATTCATTGTCTACCGCTTATCCGATCTATTCTCGGGTCACGGGGAGCCTGTGCCTATCTCAGGCATCATTGGGCATCAAGGCAGGATACACCCTGGACGGAGTGCCAACCCATCGCAGGGCACACACACACACACTCTCATTCACTCACGCGATCACACACTATGGACAATTTAGAGATGCCAATCAAGCTACAATGCATGTCTTTGGACTGGGGGAGGAAACTGGAGTACCCGGAGGAAACCCCCGAGGCACGGGGAGAACATGCAAACTCCATATTTCAACTTGACAAGTCATATTATACACGATACATGTTTTGCTGTGCAATAACTATTGCACACTTAGAAACATATATTTAAAAATGTTGTAGGGAATCTTTACACTAGAACTGCACAATATAAACAAAATTAAATGACTTTATACTGCAATAGTAATGCTATGACTTAAAAAAAAGATAAATAATAAACTTGTGAAATCTTAATGCAACATGGTTACAGATTGCTCTGACTTCAAATATTTCATCAAATCACTTATCCTGTTACTCAAAGCATTTAAAGGAAAACACAGTAAAATGAAACGTTTATGCTGAAATACATCTGTCTTGTGTTGGGCGATTCAGCTCATAATCTGCTGGTTCGTTCTCCAGTGCAAGACATGCGTTAAACGTTTGCTTCTAAGATTTCGCTTTTAGATCCTAACAAAGAAAAACAACAACAGTGAGTTGTGTTTAGTTTTTGTCTCACTCACTAATGTGCAGCAGCACTGGAGGTCATATTAATGAGAAATCCAGTATAAGACGTAGTGGGCAAATCAAACGCTGGACTTCAAATGCAGTTATACAACCAAAGTTCCAGCAGATACACGGCTCTGATCATTTAGCAGTCTCAGAGGCAGTTGCTGGTGGTATTAGCGTGAAATCTATGGAGTAGAGTGACGCGATAAGATAAGAGCTGGACACACTAAAGAATTAAAGCGCTGCTGCATCGCGCTGTCTAGGAAGAGCTGAAGTGGCTTAAATCCCAACACATCACTGCAGCGGGTTAGAGGCGTCATGTACATATTGCAAGTCATAATATTACAGTCTTAGTTAGTGAAAGTGTTACCTGTCAGCATGATTGAGAACACAGCCCTGAACTACAACCATCTCTCCAGGCTGAAGCCCACCTGGGATGAGTCCTGTGAAAGGAATTACCTGAAATAAATCCATCAGATTACATTAACGATGGCGTTCACAAATAACACCTCTACTTTATATATACACAAGGAATACAGCAAGGCGGCTACTTGTTTTTAGCCTCTGTTTTCAATGTACAGCTGAGTGTTTCACCTGCTTTTCACCTGAACCGATTAACGCATGCTAACCAGGACATTTGTTTAAAAAGCTGCGGTTTATCTGTAGCTACAAAAGCAGATATATATATATGCTGAAAACCTACCAACGCGGATTGATTATACCTACCGGGTTAAAAATGGCCTGTTTCGCATTAGCCACGGACATTGGTAAACCCTGTATTAAACCAGTTTGTAGATGAGGATGTTTTTAAATTCTTTAGCTCTTCTCAAACGCCATTTTCCTCTATCAGAAATGAATCGCGAAACGAATCGGTTCTGTGTGAACAACTCACTTCAAAGGGGTCGATTCAAATTGTTTTATTTCTAATGTTACACTGTGCAGTCATTTTATATGTGGTCTTAGGCTAACAATAGTATTGGTACTATTAGCTGATAGTATAAATAGGACGTGTGAATGTTTCTTGCTTTAAGGGTCAGTGTCTATGCAGCTGTGATTTTTGGTCAGTCAGTAGTTGCATTTCGATTCATTCGAATCGGTTGGTTCGTGTCAGAATCGAGTCATTAAATTGATTCGGTAACGCCATCCGTGACTGAAACCTAAATTATATTCGTACATCACTGACTGAGAACTAAATGACATAAATGACTAAAACCTAAATGATATACATCCATGACTGACTGAAACCCAAATAAAACACATTTCTTACTAAAACCTTAATAGTATACATACCTGACTTGACTAAAACCTTAAAGACATACATTACTTAATGACTGACTGACACTAAATAACATACATCCCTGACTAACTGAAATCTAAATCAGATAAATCCCTGACTAAAACCTAAATCACATACATTACTGATTAAATGTATCTAAAATGCATCACACAGCATGTACAATAAGCTTACTAACACACTGTATGTTCAGAATTGAGTCATTTGGGAATCTGTCATTTGTGGTTTTCATGATGCACAATAATGGACTTAAACAATTGATTGTGTTTCTGCAAAATGTTTATGTGTGTACGTACTTTATTCTTTTAGAAATCAGGGAGAAGAAAGACTACTAACATTCATGCAGGGATTTTTATATCTTCTAATCAACAGAAAATATCAGACACAAATATTAAGACAGCAGTTTAATTCAAGTTCTGTGAAGCTCTGTAGTATAAGATTTTCCTTTAACTTGTCTAGAAGTATTTACAATATATAAATCAACATAAAGAAATTATACACGGTTCATGGTTTTAAAAGCATTTGGACAAGGCTGCTCTGTTTGTTCACTTTTTCACCCAAACTCGTCACGATTCAAAACTAGCTGCTGCCTTAAAATAACCAACAGTTTGATGATTTGTGATTACATTGCAAGAACAGATACCAAAATCTATAATCAAATATAATACCAATAACATATACCAAAAACTATATCAATATAATGTAGATTCTCACTTACAAACATTGCTTAAGCAAGAACAATATTACATTAACACATTATATATATATATATATATATATATAAAATATAAAGAAAGTACACTTTTGAAAAGGTCCTAATGTGACCTGAAATTATACTTCATTCATTTCAGGTCACCTTAGGACAAGCAGTGGTTGAACATTCTACCTGAACTTTGCACTTTGGTGTTACATCAGGACAAACCAAACAAACACTTGAGCTAGTGAAACATTAAAAACATATCAAGAAACAGCATGAATGAGAAAATGTACCTTTCTACATTTTTCTATAGTGCACCTTGAGACCCCAATCAGTGACCAGTCCAGCAGATGGAGACTGTGAGCTTTGTAAACGCTATCACAATCTTAAAGGTAAATTCCACCATGAAACATATTAAATGCTTGATGGAAATGTCTGTGTTGCATTTGATACAGCTAGGACTGTATTTTCCAGTTCTGTATTAACCCAGTGAGAAGTTTACAACTGTGAGCCTCTCTAATGTTGTAGGTTAATAGGTGCAGTTGTGCAGAGTTACAACAGCGACTCGGGTCAACTAGTTGAGTGTCAACCGTATGTAATGACAAGTGTGACGCCTTTGAGGATGGTATTAGCATTAAAATTGAGACTTTGGAAGGAAGTTTTAGCAGAATGTACAGATGAGGAGGTTAGAGAGCCTAAAACGCTGCGGCATCACTCAGATGAGCGAGAGCTAAATCTCACTAACAGCGAAGGTGAAAACAAAGACAATGAAAAATGTTGAAACTACTCAGAATCTCCACTCAAAATACGCTGCAACATTCAGTAAATGTTGAGAAACATTAAAGTCGTTCAAGGTGGCGTAATCCTTTAAAGGTCACTGTTGACGGAATACACACAGCCAATTTTTAACGAAAATATCCGTACAGACTTTGTCCTTATTCAGACTCCAGGGAGTGATAAGAATATTTGGGTCTCTGGCTCAGTCTGTTATTAAAATAAATTCAGCAACAATTTTTTAAACAAAGGCGGCTAGAAGTAAAGCTAGATAAAAAGAAAAGTGACGCGTTATATTTGTAAAAGGTTTTCCTAGTTGACTCCAAGATCCGGATGAGTAAAGTAGACACAACTTTGTTCCTTCTGCCAGCTTCAAGTTAAATGTGGTTTTTTTATGTATGTACAATTAAAACAAGATTATAAAAGTTGAGCAATGACCGTAGCTCCAGCTGACATTTCACACCTTTATCATGCTGTTGGGTGAGTGAAATGGACAAAATACTCAGTGGCACACGCGCACACACACATACACACACACACGAGCTGCCTGATGCACCATGGTGAATAAGCATTTAAGCCCCAGTACTCTTTGGGTTTCACACATTCTGGTGTGAAGTGATGATCTGCAGCATTGTGTTGTGTCTTCAGCTCGGCCTTTGTTGTTGTGTAAAGCTTCCAAGGTCAGACCTCCGTTAAAACAATGGCAAATGAAGCAGAAAAAATGCGGCCGAAGCAATAGCAGAGAGAAAATTTTGGGGTCATAAAGATTGACTTAAGCAGTCTTTTCAACAACGTGGATGAAATAACAAGGAGCTTCTCCTTGTCCTGGAGTATAGTGCTTGAAATCGCCAAATACTTTCTGCTTGCACTTTCCAAAGAACGCTGCCTTCAGTAGCTCCTTGAAGCTCTCCAGCCGGTGCGGGTAATACGACAAGCGGAATTTACTGTAAGACAGACAGGAAATTAGGATATCCTTCCTCATATTATAATGCTCAAGAAACAGCATCAAATGTAAATCATTATTCATTAATGCAAATGTAATTGTAATTCCAAATACAACTATTAATAACATGACGGAGTTGCAAGATTATTTTATTAGCTACTAGATTGATTTATCTGGCAACCCAGGGTAGCACGATTTTATATACCTTGTTCAACTGACAGTAAATCACAGATATAGCTAAATATTCTGATTTTAACTACACAGATTAAAGATATCAGTCTTAGGGTAGTATTGGATCACTCTCTGAAAGCAGAACCCGGGGCAGTTGGGTTGTACCATCCAACCCCTTTAAAGGACAAACCTCTTCTTTAAGTCTTGAAAGGTGCTAGAATGAAATTTTGCTTACATTTATATTACATTAAAAATCCTTTTTGAACCATACGGGTTGAAATTTGGCTACACGTTCCTCAGTTGCATGAATCTCATAAGACGGTACACCTGTTCATTGGGCTGATTATCTAGAATGCATGGCATTTCCGAAGCACTACAAGCAAGTGTTGGCATGTGGATGGGATTATGTTGCATCACTGAACAGAAATCTGAACTCTGAGCCAGGTCACATGGCATACAGAGGAATTAGCCAACCCTTTCTGAAGGTGTATGAATCTTTTACAAATCTGTTAATGATACTGTCTGCTATCAAGCTCCAGAGGCACACCTAAGTATGCCAAGCAAAATACGCATAATAATAATAATAAGAAGAAGAAGAAGAAGAAGAAGAAGACGACACAGTAGGGCCCTTCTCACCATTGACGCCTGGCCTCTAGTAAGAGGAAAATAAACCAGTGTTCCATTCAAATGGACTGAAGGCTGCATTTTTGAAAGGAAAATCTCTGAATTAGCTCCATCAGTTTACAGTAGTACCTTGTCTCAGGTGCTTTCTGTGATCCTTCAGGTTGTGCGATCTCCAGCGAGTAGTCCAGTGTCACCATGGTGGGCCTGTTGTTGACCCAGAGTACAGATGTGTCGATGACTTGTTTCAAATCACTCTAGAGAACAAACACAGGGCAGGAGGGGCAGAAAAAAAGCTTTTGAATCTAAACTGGTTTTAAACAGCGGTGAATGTTGTGTAACAACATCTTGTGTATCAACAAATTAAAATCGCCCAACCCCTGAACAGCTCCAGGCTTGGATTCAGGTCTGTTTTTGGATGAAAGCATATCCCTGATGAATCCACTGAATCCAGAGGTTACACCAACACGTGCTAGACAGGTCTTTGTCCATAGGCATTATGTGCCATTTTTTAAAAGTGTTAATGTTCCTATTAAGAAGACCCGACCACTGAGGGGTTAACACTCCAGTCCCAAGCCCAGATAAAATAGGAGGATTGCGTCAGAAAGGGATCGGTCATCAAACCTGTGCCAATATGCTTACCGGATGATCCACTGTAGCAACCCTGACCAGAGAGGTGATGACAGGATGGTGTGATGTGGGCTGAGTTACTGTTCCACATTATAATGCACTCGTTCTAATACTGTAATCATTTATTTAGATACAACAAGGATGTCTATAGTGCACACTGTACGTACACAGACTTCAAGACTGATTTTTTTAAATCAAAGATACATGTATAATTGTTAATTACACAGTAACGTAATCTTCCACCAATGAATGAAAGATTTTATGAGTACATCCCTGCAGAGATAGGTTTTTTTAAGGGGTCTTCAGTGACAGTGTTTTGTGACAGTCAGTGTTGATGGTGAAAGCAGGTTTTCCAAAACAGGAAAGTCTTCAGGATTTTGTGCTTTTTGGCTTCTCAATAACTCAAACAGCTGTGTTTTTCTGACTTATTAAAACAAGGCTTGTGAGCTGCTAAGTGATAACAGGAGATGTATACCGTGTTGTTCTTAAATAAAAAGCACTCTGGTCATGTTTCATTCTTTAAATATTTTATGAAATAGCTCTCAGACGTTCTTTGTGTATAATGCAATACTGAACATTTCATACAGTGTTAGTTACAGTTCGATTCTGCTGACTAGTTGCTTCATGTTTTATCTGGCTTAGGTTAATGAGGAGTTCACTGTGAAATCTTTAGGCGTATCTTGAGGAAGATTTTACTACATCCTCTTTTCTTGGACTTGCTTCCTGAAATATGTTTATTTCTATATTCTTAGACTAAAGGCCACAGATTTTCTTCTCCATCACTTTACTCACATATGCTGAATTGAGTCATCTAACAAGGGACGACACTATGAATAGTCTGTGTCCGAAAATACTTTGCTGTACATAATTTTCCCAGATTATTAAATTATTTTAATCAATAAAAACATGTGATAGTGCGGTGTTTAATACTTGGAATAAAACACTTGAGAAATACAGAGGAACCTCAGTATATGAATGCCGCCCCTTATGAATTTTTGCCTTAAGAGTTGAAATTGTGCAAGAAATTTGCATTAGCATATGAAGCATTTTGCCGGCTAAGTTGTGCGTATGTCTGGGAGCCGTTCAAAACTTGTTTGCGTCCGTGGAAAGCCAAGCCGAGCCAACCGAAGCAAGTTTACGAATTTTTTTCAATCAGTGAAAGCTGTTTTGAAAGAGCCAACTCACTATACCAGTGTTGCCTTCTGCATGCGTTCAAAAGCTACGTGATTTTTTGCGTGTTTTTTGTTGTTGACAGATTGGTGGAGTGGATGGTCTGTTCTATTTTTAGCCCAAGCTTGGTGGCACAACTTCCTGTGAGGAGCCTTGACCCTTGGAAATTGGTAATATTGGTAATATTTTTGGGAGGCTGGAACAGATTATATGCATTTACATTATTTCTTAAGGGAAAATTTGTATCGTAATATGAATTTTTACCTTAAGAAGTCACCTCCAGAATGAATTCAATTCGTATGCCGAGGTTCCACTGTATAGTGAACTTTAGGGTGATAGCAGTAACTCTGCTTTGTGTCCAGGCTTATCACTCCAGCCTGTTGTTGATTATTTTTCTATAAAAGCATGCCCTGTCATCTTTTATCTTATTCCATGTAGATCCAATCATAAATTATACCCAGAAACTTGAAAGTGTACAAGTTCATTTTTAAACACTGGAATACCTGGTAATAAATGTTCTTGCCCGGTGGAGCTTTGCCTGTCTCGAGGATGTAGTCGTAGTTCCTGTGATCGATGATCAGGATTCCTCCAGGTTTCACCATGCTGGCTATGTTCTGCAGAGCTAGCTTCTGATCACTCTGATCACCTGGAAGATATTCAAATCAATCAATACATCTACAACCATTAATGAGCTCAAGTAATTGTACATTAACATACACACTTTACCTTTAAAATCTGGTAAATGAGCAAATGAGTTCCCCAGGCAGATAACTGCATCAAATCCGTCTCCTGGCTTCTGAATGTCCTCGGATAGCATAAGCCAGTTAGCCTCTTCAATTACTGAGAAAAAGATAAACCATAGAAAAATTATCAGTCCAAAAAATAAACACACTAGTATTATTTACAGAACTGAATGTTGCTCCATGCTATATTAAGGATTCTTTTCTCACTCCAGTTATCAAACGCTGGCTCTTTCCTCCTCTCCCATCTCTCCTTGAGTGCATGCTTCAGCATCTTATCACTGGCATCTACACTGACCACCTTAAACCCCTCCTCCAGTAGCATGATTGAGTCCACACTGCAAAAAGAAGACGTTTATGCAACATGGCAGAGATTTCAGAGTCACAACAGGTTTCTGGAGCTCAGTCTGAGTCATCATCTACCACTGATGTACATGAAGATGGACTCTGCATCATGTCATGTGACCGAGTTAGTACTTATAAACAGTCCTTGCTCACTAACCTTTTCTTTTTTTTTTTTTTTTAAATCTCTTGTTTAGGTTTACAAGTAGCTTATTATAATAAGAAACCAGAAAGCACAAAGCTCTTGGCCCTGAAGACTCTCCCATATTATGTTTTCTCCCATATTATATTATGCTTACTGACTGTTACAAAGTTCTGACACTGGAGACTCCTTCCATGAATGTTAAATAAGAATTGTTCGCCTTTAATAGCCTCTGCAATACAACTCCCTGTCTAATATGTTTCTATAGAAACAATAACATTAGAGTGAGCATATTAATATTCACCCGTAATTGGCCTTGTATCTGGAATTCCTGTCAAAGCTGCATTTCTAGAAAATTTGTATAAATGAGCCTAAAAAACTGCACTGAATTTATTTACCATTTAACACAGTCCATGGCTGCAAAATAATGTAAGAAATGTGGACACATGATGTTTTTCTATCAAGGAATGTCGCATATCTGTGGACTGGGAATGTAGGAATTCCACAACAGTCATAACCGCGCCATCCCGGACCGCAACAGACATTTGCACATTTAAACATGAATAAAGCAGTTAACCAATCAAATTCAATGCTGTGCAAAACCAAGTGCTTTCTGTGTCATATAAAGAACAGGAAAACTGCTGTGTCCACCAGGTATTGCATCATACCTATCAGTTACCTATCAGTAAAACCTTGAATATTGAACCAGTTGCGATATTTTAGTTAAATAATGATCGACTGACCCCAAGAAGGGTTCAACATGCAAAGTCTCAGACATACACTGAACTTTTATGTACAAAGATACATGTATGATTGTTAAATACACAGTAACGTAATCTTCCACCATTAGAGATGGGGTTTTTTAAGGAGTCTTCAGTGACAGTGTTTTGTGACAGTCAGTGTTGATGGTGCAAGCAAGTTTTCCAAAATAGAAAAGTCTTCAGGATTTTGTGCTTTTTGGCTTCTCAATAACTCAAACAGCTGTGTTTTTCTGACTTATTAAAACAAAGCTTGTGAGCTGCTAAGTGATAACAGGAGATAACTTGCTTTACAGATATTCCACAACATTAAATATAACTATAAACAGGTAAAAGTATACCGTGTTGTTTCATTCTTTAAACATTTTAGAAGACATTTGTGTATTTGTGTATAATGTACAAACCCGATTCCAAAAAAGTTGGGACACTGTACAAATTGTGAAGAAAAACAGAATGCAATGATGTGGAAGTTTCAAATTTCAATATTTTATTCAGAATACAACATAGATGACATATCAAATGTTTAAACTGAGAAAATGGATCATTTTAAGGGAAAAATAAGTTGATTTTAAATTTCATGGCATCAACACATCTCAAAAAAGTTGGGACAAGGCCATGTTTACCACTGTGTGGCATCCCCTCTTCTTTTTATAACAGTCTGCAAACGTCTGGGGACTGAGGAGACAAGTTGCTCAAGTTTAGGAATAGGAATGTTGTCCCATTCTTATCTAATACAGGCTTCTAGTTGCTCAACTGTCTTAGGTCTTCTTTGTCGCATCTTCCTCTTTATGATGCGCCAAATGTTTTCTATGGGTGAAAGATCTGGACTGCAGGCTGGCCATTTCAGTACCCGGATCCTTCTTCTACGCAGCCATGATGTTGTAATTGATGCAGTATGTGGTCTGGCATTGTCATGTTGGAAAATGCAAGGTCTTCCCTGAAAGAGACGACGTCTGGATGGGAGCATATGCTGTTCTAGAACTTGGATATACCTTTCAGCATTGATGGTGCCTTTCCAGATGTGTAAGCTGCCCATGCCACACGCACTCATGCAACCCCATACCATCAGAGATGCAGGCTTCTGAACTGAGCGCTGATAACAACTTGGGTTGTCCTTGTCCTCTTTAGTCAGGATGACATGGCGTCCCAGTTTTCCAAAAAGAACTTCAAATTTTGATTCGTCTGACCACAGAACAGTTTTCCACTTTGCCACAGTCCATTTTAAATGAGCCTTGGCCCAGAGAAAACGCCTGCGCTTCTGGATCATGTTTAGATATGGCTTCTTTTTTGACCTATAGAGTTTTAGCCGGCAAAGGCGAATGGCACGGTGGATTGTGTTCACCGACAATGTTTTCTGGAAGTATTCCTGAGCCCATGTTGTGATTTCCATTACAGTAGCATTCCTGTATATGATGCAGTGCCGTCTAAGGGCCCGAAGATCACGGGCATCCAGTATGGTTTTCCAGCCTTGACCCTTATGCACAGAGATTGTTCCAGATTCTCTGAATCTTTGGATGATATTATGCACTGTAGATGATGATAACTTCAAACTCTTTGCAATTTTTCTCTGAGAAACTCCTTTCTGATATTGCTCCACTATTTTTCGCCACAGCATTGGGGGAATTGGTGATCCTCTGCCCATCTTGACTTCTGAGAGACACTGCCACTCTGAGAGGCTCTTTTATACCCAATCATGTTGCCAATTGACCTAATAAGTTGCAAATTGGTCCTCCAGCTGTTCCTTATATGTACATTTAACTTTTCCGGCCTCTTATTGCTACCTGTCCCAACTTTTTTGTGTAGCTCTCATGAAATCCAAAATGAGCCAATATTTGGCATGACATTTCAAAATGTCTCACTTTCAACATTTGATATGTTATCTATATTCTATTGTAAATAAAATATAAGTTTGAGATTTGTAAATTATTGCATTTCTTTTTTATTCACAATTTGTACAGTGTCCCAACTTTTTTGGAATCAGGTTTGTAATACTGAATATTTCATCAGAGTGTTAGTTACAGCTGGATTCTGCTGACAAGTAGCTTCATGTTGTATCTGGTTTAGGTTAATGAGGAGTTCACTGTGAAATCTTTAGGCGTATCTTGAGGAAGATTTCACTACAACCTCTTTTCTTGGACTTGCTTCCTGAAATATGTTTATTTCCATATTCTTGGACTCAAGGCCACAGATTATCTTCTTTGTCACTTTACTCACATATGCTGATTTGAGTCATCTGTGTAGGCAATATGGTGCATGATTAATGCTTAAGCTCATATCACAACACTGTATCAGTTTTATACATAGAGTTTATTAAACTTTTAATTGAACTAACTGAAGGTTTAGAAAACAGGCATCTTTCAAATGGGGCAGATTTCATTTGAGAAGCAAAGAATTCTCTATTTATAGGCCACAAGAAGAGTGATGGTATACTGAAGTGTCCAAACAACTATGATGCATGTGACATCATCTGTACATGACTTGTGATCAGCAGCGCCTCATGACCATAGATTTCAGTCGGGCGGGTCAACGTAAAATAACAACAAAATTATAGTGAGATTCTATCACACTTGACCTATGCTATAGGTTTAGATCTATAGTGAATTTAACCTGTGAAGTAACCCCGTAATAAGCAGATGAGAGCCATCCTACAGTCAGTCACTGTACAGTCTAGCAGCTCATGTGAGCCTTTGTGGTATTCTGTTTGTTCAGCTGTGTTCGAGATAACATCAGTAACCAGCTTTTACAGGATTCAGCAAAAAATTCTAGCCTAAAAATTTGGGCATTTGAAAAAAATGGAGATGTTTCTTTTTCTCAGCCATGTATATTAAGTGAGCCATGTACATCAGATCATTTTTTTTGTCCATGCCATAATCCCCCTTTCCCCTCTCCTAATCTTTGTAATATATCTTAGAATAAGATTGGTCTGGACATCAGAGACACATTCTCTGAAATTTGCCAGTGAAATTTGCTTTAATACAAGATCATGGTGTCTGCATAGAGATGTTTTTTTTAAATATCCCAATCTGGCAACCCTGTCATTAACTGTATATTACATATACAGGTGCATCTCAATAAATTAGAATGTTGTGGAAAAGTTCATTTATTTCAGTAATTCAACTCAAATTGTGAAACTCGTATTAAATAAATTCAGTGCACACAGACTGAAGTCGTTTAAGTCTTTGGTTCTTTTAATTGTGATCTCAACAAATTAGAATATGGTGACATGCCAATCAGCTAATCAACTCAAAACACCTGCAAATGTTTCTTGAGCCTTCAAAATGGTCTCTCAGTTTGGTTCACTAGGCTACACAATCATGGGGAAGACTGCTGATCTGACAGTTGTCCAGAAGACAATCACTGACATCCTTCACAAGGAGGGCAAGCCACAAACATTCATTGCCAAAGAAGCTGGCTGTTCCCAGAGTGCTGTATCCAAGCATGTTAACAGAAAGTTGAGTGGAAGGAAAAAATGTGAAAGAAAAAGATTCACAACCAACCGAGAGAACCGCAGCCTTATGAGGATTGTCAAGCAAAAGCCATTCAAGAATTTGAGTGAACTTCACAAGGAATGGACTGAAGCTGGGGTCAAGGCATCAAGAGCCATCACACACAGACGTGTCAAGGAATTTGGCTACAGTTGTCGTATTCCTCTTGTTAAGCCACTCCTGAACCACAGACAACGTCAGAGGCGTCTTATCTGGGCTAAGGAGAAGAAGAACTGGACTGTTGCCCAGTGGTCCAAAGTCCTCTTTTCAGATGAGAGCAAGTTTTGTATTTCATTTGGAAACCAAGGTCCTAGAGTCTGGAGGAAAGGTGGAGAAGCTCATAGCCCAAGTTGCTTGAAGTCCAGTGTTAAGTTTCCACAGTCTGTGATGATTTGGGGTGCAATGTCATCTGCTGGTGTTGGTCCATTGTGTTTTTTTGAAAACCAAAGTCACTGCACCCATTTACCAAGAAATTTTGGAGCACTTCATGCTTCCTTCTGCTGACCAGCTTTTTGAAGATGCTGATTTCATTTTCCAGCAGGATTTGGCACTGCCCACACTGCCAAAAGCACCAAAAGTTGGTTAAATGACCATGGTGTTGGTGTGCTTGACTGGCCAGCAAACTCACCAGACCTGAACCCCATAGAGAATCTATGGGGTATTGTCAAGAGGAAAATGAGAAGCAAGAGACCAAAAAATGCAGATGAGCTGAAGGCCACTGTCAAAGAAACCTGGGCTTCCATACCACCTCAGCAGTGCCACAAACTGATCACCTCCATGCCACGCCAAATTGAGGCAGTAATTAAAGCAAAAGGAGCCCCTACCAAGTATTGAGTACATGTACAGTAAATGAACATACTTTCCAGAAGGCCAACAATTCACTAAAAATGTTTTTTTTTATTGGGCTTATGAAGTATTCTAATTTGTTGAGAGAGTGAATTGGTGGGTTTTTGTTAAATGTGAGCCAAAATCATCACAATTAAAAGAACCAAAGACCTTGACCCCAGCCTCAGTCCATTCCTTGTGAAGTTCACTCAAATTCTTGAATGGATTTTGCTTGACAATCCTCATAAGGCTGCGGTTCTCTCGGTTGGTTGTGAATCTTTTTCTTCCACATTTTTTCCTTCCACTCAACTTTCTGTTAACATGCTTGGATACAGCACTCTGGGAACAGCCAGCTTCTTTGGCAATGAATGTTTGTGGCTTGCCCTCCTTGTGAAGGATGTCAGTGATTGTCTTCTGGACAACTGTCAGATCAGCAGTCTTCCCCATGATTGTGTAGCCTAGTGAACCAAACTGAGAGACCATTTTGAAGGCTCAAGAAACATTTGCAGGTGTTTTGAGTTGATTAGCTGATTGGCATGTCACCATATTCTAATTTGTTGAGATCACAATTAAAAGAACCAAAGACTTAAACGACTTCAGTCTGTGTGCACTGAATTTATTTAATACGAGTTTCACAATTTGAGTTGAATTACTGAAATAAATGAACTTTTCCACGACATTCTAATTTATTGAGATGCACCTGTATTGTTGCCACCTCAAAAGAGGTAAAAATAAGAATTTAAAATATATGGAGTTATGAATGTGAGCCTTATAAAGATTAATATGTGGTTAATGGTTGATTGCTCAGTGGGTGAGCCTCCACTGCTAAGGATATACTTAGATAAATTTGAAAATATGTGCACTTAAGTTGCCTTTATTTGTCGCATATACATTACTGCACAGTGAAATTCTTTTCTTCACATATCCCATCCATGGGGGTTGTGATCAGAGTGCAGGGTCAGCCATGATACGGCACCCGTGGAGCAGGGTGGGTTGGGGGCCTTGCTTGAACCCCTGATCTTCCGGTCAACGACCCAGAGCCTTAACCACTTGAGCTACCACCGCCCTCATAAGCCTCATACATGCAAAGCATGCGCTCTACCACTGAGCTACATCCCCTACCTTGACCATGGGTATCCAGTCTTATCCGCAAAGGGCAGGTGTAGGTTTTCATTCCACCAGTTTAATCAGCTGATCTGGGCTTTTAGGTGTTGCTTCTGCTTGGTTGGGATGAAAAACCGCATCCACACCAGGCCTTTTTGTATAAATTCGGACCCTTAGTCAAAGATCACGCCATTAACAGCTATACTGACTCTATGTAATAAACTCAACTCTAAATATTACTAACGTTTTCCTTCATAAAGAACTGTACTGGTAGTGTGAATGAGAGACTCATAGCAGTATGAATATGTTTGAGAAATGGCTTGTGTGCTGAATGAAAACGGTGTGCGTTTATCGGTATGTGTGTGTGTGTGCGTGTGTGTGTACATTGCTGTACAAACAGCTGCTGTATGCTGTAACAGTATGACTACAAGTTATTATTAGGCCAGGTTAGTGTGTCACTGTTTCACTGGCAGAGAGGGTAAAGTTCAACGAGTAGCAAAATCTATACAGCGATTTCATCCTCAGGCTGAAAAGCATTCCTTCAGATTATTTTTAGATAAGGGTCATGAGTGATACACTTCTCTTCCTTAAACCTGCAGAAAAACGCTGACGGCTTGAGACAGAGCAGACTAAGTAAGGTCTATTTCTGCTAATATTACGTAGACTCTCCATAATGTAATAATAAAGATATAGGAAACACACTCACTGGTTTAAATAAAAACAAACAGTGTTAAACCAGGTGATAGACATCAGCCTGCAGATCTAAAACAATCTTAGGATCAAGGAAATGGTTCCATCCATGATGGAAGATAATAGCAGAAATGTGTTGTTTAGGTGGGAGAGATGATAAGCTTTCTTTCTTTCTTTTTTTTATATGTTCATCGTTGTTGTGTCTTTAATTGTTGTTGTAATTTTGCTGCCTTCTTGGCTAGGTTGCTCTTGTAAAAAAAAAAAAAAAAGATTCAATATCAATGCTTTTTTATCCTGGTTACTAAATTTATTTCATAATAACACACTTATTTTATGATGCCACTTTTTTTCTATTCTTTTCTAATCAGTCAGCACAACTGGATCAAGGTCAGGGAAGATCATTGATTGTTCACACATTGAGGCCAAAGTAGCAGCAATGTGAATCAGTATAGAGTCTGTGTTCTGTACCAGTTGAAGTGCAGTTAAAGTGTAAGCTGCTTGATTACATGGCTGAGGAGACTATTTCTGAACTACACAGAGAGGCTGCCAACTGTCTGGATGGCATTCCTTCACCTCAGACTCAAAGACTTTCCCAAGACTTTCAACAGCCAACAGCAATCTTAGGACCTTCTTTAGTAACTTAAACCACAGGAAGCTCATATGAAAGCTCTTCAGTTAGTCCTAAATGAATGACGATGTCATTAACTATGTTTATATTTTAAAAATCTGCCTGAGCAGAGTAGCAGCTGCAGGTGATATTAGCTGGGAAGAAAATCACTCCCAAACACCTATACATACTCACACACCCCCTCCCAAACACCTATACATACTCACACACCTATACACACTCACACACACCCTCCCAAACACCTATACTCACACACCTATACACACACACACACACCCTCCCAAACACCTATACTCACACACCTATACACACACACTCACACACACTCACACACACTCTGCCAAACACCGATACACACTCACACACACCCTCCCAAATACCTATACACACTCACACACACCTATACACACTCACACACCCCCACACACATCTATACACACTCACACACACCCTCCCAAACACCTATACACACTCACACACACCCCCACACACACCTATACACACTCACACACCTTCCCAAACACCTATACACTCACACACCCCCACACACACTCACACACACCCTCCCAAACACCTGTACATACTCACACACCCTCACAAACACTCACACACCCTCACAAACACCTATACACACTCACACACACCTATACATACTCACACACCCTCCCAAACACTCACACACCTTCTCAAACACCTATACACACTCACACACCTTCTCAAACACCTATACACACTCACACACACCTATACACATTCACACACCCTCACAAACACCTATACACACTCACACACACCTATACACACCCTCCCAAACACCTATACATACTCACACACCCTCCCAAACACCTATACATACTTACACACCCTCCCAAACACCTATACACACCCTCTCAAACACCTATACATACTCACACACCCTCCCAAACACCTATACATACTGACACACCCTCCCAAACACCTTTACATACTCACACACACCTATACACACTCACACACTCTCCCAAACATCTGTACATACTCACACACACCTATACACACCCTCCCAAACACCTATACATACTCACACACCCTCCCAAATACCTATACATACTCACACACTCTCCCAAACACCTATACATACTCACACACCCTCCCAAACACCTATACATACTCACACACCCTCCCAAACACCTATACATACTCACACACCCTCCCAAACACCTATACATACTCACACACCCTCCCAAACACCTATACACACACTCACACACCTTCTCAAACACCTATACACACTCACACACACCTATACACACTCACACACCTATACACACTCACACACACCTATACACATTCACACACCCTCACAAACACCTATACACACTCACACACACCTATACACACCCTCCCAAACACCTATACATACTCACACACCCTCCCAAACACCTATACATACTCACACACCCTCCCAAACACCTATACACACCCTCCCAAACACCTATACATACTCACACACCCTCCCAAACACCTATACATACTGACACACCCTCCCAAACACCTTTACATACTCACACACACCTATACACACTCACACACTCTCCCAAACCTCTGTACATACTCACACACACCTATACACACCCTCCCAAACACCTATACATACTCACACACCCTCCCAAACACCTATACATACTCACACACCCTCCCAAACACCTATACATACTCACACACCCTCCCAAACACCTATACATACTCACACACCCTCCCAAACACCTATACACACCCTCCCAAACACCTATACATACTCACACACTCTCCCAAACACCTATACATACTCACACACCCTCCCAAACACCTATACACACTCACACACCCTCCCAAACACCTATACACACCCTCCCAAACACCTATACATACTCACACACCCTCCCAAACACCTATACATACTCACACACCCTCCCAAACACCTATACACACTCACACACTCTCCCAAACACCTATACATACTCACACACCCTCCCAAACACCTATACATACTCACACACCTTCCCAAACACCTATACACACACTCACACACTCTCCCAAACATCTGTACATACTCACACACACCTATACACACCCTCCCAAACACCTATACATACTCACACACCCTCCCAAACACCTATACATACTCACACACCCTCCCAAACACCTATACATACTCACACACCCTCCCAAACACCTATACACACCCTCCCAAACACCTATACATACTCACACACTCTCCCAAACACCTATACATACTCACACACCCTCCCAAACACCTATACACACTCACACACCCTCCCAAACACCTATACACACCCTCCCAAACACCTATACATACTCACACACCCTCCCAAACACCTATACATACTCACACACCCTCCCAAACACCTATACACACTCACACACTCTCCCAAACACCTATACATACTCACACACCCTCCCAAACACCTATACATACTCACACACCCTCCCAAACACCTATACATACTCACACACCTTCCCAAACACCTATACACACACTCACACACTCTCCCAAACATCTGTACATACTCACACACACCTATACACACCCTCCCAAACACCTATATATACACTCACACACCCTCCCAAACACCTATACATACTCACAAACCCTCCCAAACACCTATACATACTCACACACTCTCCCAAACATCTGTACACACTCACATACACCTGTACACACTCACACACCCTCACAAACACCTATACACACTCACACACACCTATACACACCCTCCCAAACACCTATACATACTCACACACCCTCCCAAACACCTATACACAGACACACACCCATGATAGAAGATAATAGCAGAAATGTGTTGTTTAGGTGGGAGAGATGATAAACTTTCTTTCTTTCTTTTTTTATATGTTCATCGTTGTTGTGTCTTTAATTGTTGTTGTAATTTTGCTGCCTTCTTGGCTAGGTTGCTCTTGTAAAAAAAAAAAAAAAAAAAAGATTCAATCTCAATGCTTTTTTATCCTGGTTACTACATTTATTTCATAATAACACACTTATTTTATGATGCCACTTTTTTTCTATTCTTTTCTAATCAGTCAGCACAACTGGATCAAGGTCAGGGAAGATCATTGATTGTTCACACATTGAGGCCAAAGTAGCAGCAATGTGAATCAGTATAGAGTCTGTGTTCTGTACCAGTTGAAGTGCAGTTAAAGTGTAAGCTGCTTGATTACATGGCTGAGGAGACTATTTCTGAACTACACAGAGAGGCTGCCAACTGTCTGGATGGCATTCCTTCACCTCAGACTCAAAGACTTTCCCAAGACTTTCAACAGCCAACAGCAATCTTAGGACCTTCTTTAGTAACTTAAACCACAGGAAGCTCATATGAAAGCTCTTCAGTTAGTCCTAAATGAATGACGATGTCATTAACTATGTTTATATTTTAAAAATCTGCCTGAGCAGAGTAGCAGCTGCAGGTGATATTAGCTGGGAAGAAAATCACTCCCAAACACCTATACACACTCACACACACCCTCCCAAACATCTATACATACTCACACACCTATACACACTCACACACACCCTGCCAAACACCAATACACCCTCACACACCACTATACACACTCACACACCCTCACACACACCTATACACATTCACACACCCTCACACACACTGATACACACTCACACACACCCTCCCAAACATCTATACATACTCGCACACCTATACACACACTCACACACACCCTGCCAAACACCAATACACCCTCACACACCACTATACACACTCACACACCCTCACACACACCTATACACATTCACACACCCTCACACACACTGATACACACTCACACACACCTATACACACTCACACACATCCTGCCAAACACTGATACACACTCACACACACCTATACACACTCACACATCCTCACACACACCTATACACACCCACACCCTCACACACACCTATACACACTCACACACACCCTCCCAAACATCTATACATACTCGCACACCTATACACACACTCACACACACCCTGCCAAACACCAATACACCCTCACACACCACTATACACACTCACACACCCTCACACACACCTATACACATTCACACACCCTCACACACACTGATACACACTCACACACACCTATACACACTCACACACATCCTGCCAAACACTGATACACACTCACACACACCTATACACACTCACACATCCTCACACACACCTATACACACCCACACCCTCACACACACCTATACACACTCACACACACCCTCCCAAACATCTATACATACTCGCACACCTATACACACTCACACACACCCTGCCAAACACCAATACACCCTCACACACCACTATACACACTCACACACCCTCACACACACCTATACACATTCACACACCCTCACACACACTGATACACACTCACACACACCTATACACACTCACACATCCTCACACACACCTATACACATTCACACACCCTCACACACACTGATACACACTCACACACATCCTGCCAAACACTGATACACACTCACACACACCTATACACACTCACACATCCTCACACACACACCTATACACACCCACACCCTCACACACACCTATACACATTCACACACCCTCACACACACCTATACACATTCACACACCCTCACAAACACCTATACACCCTCCCAAACACCTGTACACACTCACACACACCCTCCCAAACACCTATACACACTCACACACCCCCTCCCAAACACCTATACACTCTCACACACCCTCACAAACACCTATGCACTCTCACACACCCTCACAAACACCTACACACACTCACACACACCTATACACTCACACAAACCTATACACACTCACACACACCCTCACACACACCTATACACATTCACATACACCATCACACACAACCTCACAAACACCTATACACACTCACACACACCTATACACACTCACACACACCCTCACACACACACCTATACACATTCACATACACCATCACACACAACCTCACAAACACCTATACACACTCACACACACCTATACACACTCACACACGCCTATACACACTCACACATCCTCACACACACACCTATACACACTCACACACACCTATACACACCCACACCCTCACACACACCTATACACATTCACACACCCTCACAAACACCTATACACCCTCCCAAACACCTATACACACTCACACACCCCCTCCCAAACACCTATACACTCTCACACACCCTCACAAACACCTACACACACTCACACACACCTATACACTCACACAAACCTATACACACTCACACACACCCTCACACACACCTATACACATTCACATACACCATCACACACAACCTCACAAACACCTATACACACTCACACAAACCTATACACACTCACACACACCCTCACACACACCTATACACATTCACATACACCATCACACACAACCTCACAAACACCTATACACACTCACACACAAACATGCAGATTGGGAGCTATATACAGATTTTTTAATGTAATGGCCGACTGTCTTGATGTCGTTTTCTCATACAGTTCTCAATCTGTCCTTTTTTGTACTTTTGGATAATCTATTCTTGGCCTGCATCAACTTCCTGGTTTCTACTACAAATTCATTTTCACCCAGGTCTTCCATGCAGTTGTGTTTGCTTAATAGCTAGAATAACTTTGCCACAAGCATTTATTAGCTGGCAGTGTCACACACACACGCTGCCTGTTCCAGGCAAAACAATTGTTAGTAAAGGATTAGCTATTCACTGCACAGGTTCAGCGCAGATTGTGTTGAGTGACAGATTATAATGAAATGAAAGAGTCCTTACAAATATGGCATAATGACATGCAGTAACAATGCTGTAAAATAACTGTGATAAAATAATTTTTTATAACAAGTACAGTAGTTTATATATTGAATCTCAAACTATTTTCATTCATTGTCTACCGCTTATCCGATCTATTCTCGGGTCACGGGGAGCCTGTGCCTATCTCAGATGTCATCGGGCATCAATGCAGGATACACCCTGTACGGAGTGCCAACCCATCACAGGGCACACACACACACACTCTCATTCACTCACACACTACAGGCAATTTAGAGATGCCAATCAACCTACAATGCATGTCTTTGGACCGGGGGAGTACCCGGAGGAAACCCCCGAGGCACGGGGAGAGCATGCAAACTCCACACACACACGGAGGAGGCGGGAATCAAACCCCCAACCCTGGAGGTGTGAGGCAAACGTGCTAACCACCAAGCCACCGTGTGCCCCCCCAAACTATTTTATCTATTTATATTTTTTATTATGCATTTTATTACTGCATTTACTCAATTATTATTTATATATCATATGCATATTTATTCCCTTCATTTTGAATAATACATACTCATGCTCAAGATGTGAGTTCATGATCCTGATCTGAAGTCACTGAAATGTGTAGAGCATGCTGTAGGGGTTTCTCTAGTTTATTATGAAACAGATCCAGATCCAAAACTGTGTCACCTCCGGCTATCAACATTACACAGAAACAACATAGCACTGTCAAGGTCAGTAAACGGGTGGCTGAGCCTTAACTGACTACCTGCTGGAGACAAAGTACACTACATATGACCAGTGAGCCAAACTCTGGTCTGGACTCCTGGACAGTTTGATTAATTTCCTTTTTAAAAACAAGTGATGACTGGGTTTACTTAGTTATATCAGTGGTTCTTAAACCTGGAGCTGGAGAATCCACACATTGTAATGTTCACCTTGCTTGGACACACCCACGTGGCCATGATTAATTTGATCAGATATGTACATTTATACAGCCGTCTGACCATCACACCCACATGTTGTCCTTCCCCAGTCTGTTGCCACAAAGAATTGTATAGAATGTCTTTGTATGCTGTAGCTTTACAGTTTCCCTTCATTAGAACTAAGAGGCCTAAACCTGATTCAATGTGACAATGCCCCATCTACAAAGCCACATCTGCAAAGTCAGGATTCACCAAAGCGGAGTCCTGACCTCAACTCCACTGAAAACCTTTGGGATGAATTGGAATGAAGACTTCAACCCAGGCATTCTCGCTTGACATCAGTTACCAACTTATTAATGCTTTCGTGGATGAATAAGCGTCTCCAGCACAGCCACACTCCAAAATCTAGTGGAAAGCCTTCCTAGAAGAATGGAGATTATTATAAAAACAAAGGGGTTGGGACTTAATCTAGAACAGCAGGCTTATGTGTGATAGTCAGGTGTCCACAAACCTTATATTTACATTTCTGGCATTCGGCAGACGCCCTTATCCTTACACAATTGAGCATTAAGAGCCTTGTTCAAGGGCCCTGAAATGTCAGCTTGGTGGACCTGGGATTTGAACTCATATCCTTCAAGTGAGTAATCCAACACCCTTAACCACTAAACTACAACAAACCTTTGGTGGAATAATGTATGTTAGAGAAGAAAAAACAACAAAAGTATGCAGGACCAGATTTAAGAGCAGGTAAGTTGACATAGCTGCAGCAGGATAACAAATACCTCAGAGCAGGATTTTCTGGTATTTATGTATAGAACCTACAATTTTCAGTAGTTAAGGCTCTGCGCTACTGATCATGAGGTTGCAAGTCCACTGTCAGGTTCTACAGCAAGTCCATGAACCTGTCTGCTCCAGGGGTGCTGTATCATAGCTTTGACCCCTGTGCTCTGACCCCAACTTCCTGACAAGTTAAGATATACAAAGAAAAGAATTTCACAGTATATGTAACATCAAAAGCTTTCTTGTTTCCTTCTTCACTGTTTCTTTATAGCTTTTCATATAGAACTGATCAGTTTAGTCGTTAATGCAATGCGATGCTATTTCTTAACCTCGTTTAAACAGCAACATGCACAGGAAGCACAAGATGATGAAATCCCCTACGCTTAATGTGTCATGAAGTGAAGCTCAATAACAGATGAGCAGGACGACACAATAAATGTGCAAATGACGAGGGTCAGGATCAGGGAAATGTTGTGTGTGTGTGTGTGTGTGTGTGTGTGTGTGTGTGTGTGTGTGTGTGTGTGTGTGTGTGTCAGGAATTACCCTGTGCCGCAAGCCACATCCAGCACCGTTTTACAGTCCTGTTGTTTGAGCAGAGACACCACCCAGCTGCGGTACTCCTCCGTGCGGCTCTTCGTGTCTCCGATGTACAGCTGCCACACTTTAGCTGCTTTACCATCCGCGTACTGATCCGGCAGGCCGACAGCGGCCACACCGAGAGATCGTGTGCGGTAAATACTGTCCACCATCCTGCCTTTTATACTTACGTTAAACTGGACTTGTGAAGCTGAGAAATCAGATCTCAACGTGGCGTGTGCACAGACCATGCAGGACCTTAGCTGTTATTATTATTTATATACGGAAGCGAACTCACAGGAAGAACTTTGAACCAATCATATTCCAGTATTCCCTCACGCCTACATTTTTATTGGTCAAAGCCACAGTGACGTTTGTAAAGGAACGTGGCTCCGCCTTATTTGCTGTTTCATCATATTTTTAGGCAGCTGTACTCCACGTGTAGTTATTAGACCAATAAACAGCGTCATTGTACAAACATAGCTATATTAGAAATATGCAATGTTTATTAAACGCTTTAGATACCCTTAACTCGTTTATTTACTGTTGCATTGATCAACATCCTACACCCAAAACTTTTGGCAATATAGTATATCTCAGTATAGTGTATCTCATATGGGAATTGTGCAAGCAAGCAAAGACATTTTTTATATTTCTATATCTTAATAGTTTCTTTATTTTTATAACAGATTGTTTATTATTATTATTATTATTATTATTATTATTATTATTATTATTATCTCTATGTATGTTTTTATTTTATTTTATTTTTTATCTTAACTGATCTTCTTCTTCTTCTTTCGGCTTTTCCCTTCAGGGGTCGCCACAGCGAATCATCTCTCTCCACCTATCCCTATCTTCTGCATCCTCAAGACATCCTTTTATCTTAACTGATATATTTTTTAAATATTATTATTATTATTATTGTACATTTATATAGATGGCTATGTTTTATTTAAAGTCTTTTTATGTCTCTCTACAATATCTTTTTATCATTTCAACTAACCTTGTTTTGAAATTATCTTTTTATTAGTAGCTATCCCTTTGCAGGTGTAACTATGCAAATTTTTATTCACTGTGGGGTGAATAAACAATGATCTTATCTTATCTTATCTTATCTTATCTTATCTTATCTTATCTTATCTTATCTATCTCTGTGGCAGAAAACTTACTGACCAAGACAAAGTGCTGACCCTGGAGACTCCTTCCGAAAAGAGTCTTAGAGTCTTAGTCTTATTTGTCTTAGATTATATAGAGCATTTGCTATATATCTTGGTGAATTACCTGTTACTACAATGTATTAGAAGTCGAGAAGAAGTCAAGAGGCTTTTATTAGAACAAATGCATTAATATAAACCTGTGATTTGAATTACAGCTGCTTCAGAGCTACTGTTATAGAAAGTCAATCAATACTGTCTGACTGACCAGATACAGGAAATCCACAGCAAAATGCTTTAATACTTAAGCTTATAGTTAGTTTATGTTATCCAATGCTGTAAATAATGTGAAGCATTATCTTGATAGCAGTGCATGCACATCATGAGGCTAAGCATCTTACACATTTTTCTAAATTCCATTTATTGCCTTTATACTTGTGCTCTTCACAGTGACAATAAAGTTTAATCTAAACTTTCTGTTTTAAAACTTTTGCATCAGGATATAATGCTTTAATATGTTTAATAGTCAGTAAAGTTTTACAGGTCATGAATGTATTCAGTCTGTATTACAAGTATAGGATAATTACAGTTGGTATTAATGGCCTAGAATGATTAAGCCCCCTGTCTTTTAAAGTTAAAAAAAAAAAAAAGACATTGATATATTGTTCCATTTTTGACATTGAAATCAGTTTCCTTTTTGTTAACAAATTAACCAAAGTTTTAATGTGAATTATTTTGGATTTTTGTGAAACCAAGCATGACAGCACCACCAATGGCTAGGAAAAAAATAAAATAATGGTTTGAGGAATGAATATAATGAATTTAAATATAATATTATATATATATAATATGATATATAATATAAATTATAGTTAAATTTTAAACTTTCTATTTTTTATATATATCGATTTTTTTTTTTATTCCTGTAAAGCTACTTTGTGATAATGTCCATTGTTAAAAGCACAATACAAATAAAATGATTTGAATTGAAGTCTAGGGTTGATTCTTTCAAGCCAGGACTGTAGATTCATGTAGCCTCAGGTCAGATATTTATATATTTATAAAATCATCAGGTATAATGTTTGAATAGTTTAATTCACTACATGAGTCAAGATATCCTTCAGATGAATTCTACAGTCTTATAGCAAGAGGTAGTGTTTTTTCTCTGTAGTGCTTCTTGCTACAGGATGGTTGGGTTTATGATGAACCGATTTAAAACAAACCCTTTAAAAACATTTTACCAAAAATCTCTTTAAAATACAGTAGATATAAGCGCAGAGACTCAATGGAAGGGTTAGAGGTCAGAGGTCATCTGCTGCGGATTTAATGAAATATCAACAAATCCAAACCAGTCATAAACCAGACTGGAAGTCAAAGCACCGATTATAAAGATAATCATCGATCAAAGGGCAAAATCCAAGGGTCATGTGCAGGAATCATCAGCTCAGAATTGAGAAGAATTGGCAGGACCTTGTATTGAGCGAGTGCGTGAACAGTGGTGAGCAAAGTACAAAAATCAGGTACTTAGTGAAAGTTAGAGAGGTTAATTTAGTTTATACTGCAGAGTAAAATTAAACAGTCAGTGTTTGCATATTGCATATGTATTGCATACAGCACAAATATCCTTCTCTTTCTTGCTCAGAAAAGGCATTCTGAAAGAAAATATTCTTTTTTTTTTGTCTTTTTATGACATTCAATGATACACACTACAAAGTACATTAAAGTACATTAAAAAAGTACTTACTGTATGTACGGTAATAAACAGTATACAGTAAACAATGTATTTAATTAAACACTGTCCATAGTCCCAGACATTTATATTTATGGCGTTTGGCAGATTTCAGTATCCTGATCAATGTACAGAAGTGTTTTGACGTCTCTGTCAGTAAATAAGTCCTGTTACTGGTTCACTAGGTCATGGACTAAGAATAATCTTAGCCTTAAAACTGTGTATGGGAGGTGGTATAGTAATAAAAACACACAGATAACACAAGAACATTTTTAAATAAAGTGCTCATTTAAATACTCTACGTGAAGAGGAAAGTTTTTGGAGAAAACATTGTGTGAAGGTTGTGTGAAGAGAAGTGTCTCAGCTGTTTGGATGTCTAGAGCAAGTGCTTGAGAAGGTGCAGGTGAAATACAGACACTGGTTATTATTTACAATTAATGAATGAACACATTTAGATTTGTTTTTGTTTTTTGTTTATTCATCTATTTTATATGTTTGTCTTTTTCTTTTCTTGTTTTTATTAATTTGTTGTTGTTTTCTTTGTTTCTTTCTTTTTTTTCATTCATTCATTCTTTCTTTCTTTTTTCATTCATTCATTGTTTCTTTCTTTGTTTCTTTCTTTGTTTCTTTCATTCATTCTTTTATTCTTTCTTTCATTCATTCATTCATTCAGTCTTTCTTTCTTTCTTTCTTTCTTTCTTTCATTTATTCTTTTATTCTTTCTTTCATTCATTCATACATTCATTCAGTCAGTCTTTCTTTCTTTCTTTCTTTCTTTCATTTATTCTTTTATTCTTTCTTTCATTCATTCATACATTCATTCATTCATTCATTCAGTCTTTCTTTCTTTCTTTCATTTATTCTTTCTTTCATTCATTCATACATTCATTCATTCATTCATTCTTTCTTTCTTTCTTTCATTTATTCTTTTATTCTTTCTTTCATTCATACATTCATTCATTCATTCAGTCTTTCTTTCTTTCTTTCTTTCTTTCTTTCTTTCATTTATTCTTTTATTCTTTCTTTCATTCATTCATACATTCATTCAGTCATTCTTTCTTTCTTTCTTTCTTTCTTTCATTTATTCTTTTATTCTTTCTTTCATTCATTCATACATTCATTCAGTCATTCTTTCTTTCTTTCTTTCTTTCTTTCTTTCTTTCTTTCTTTCTTTCATTTATTCTTTTATTCTTTATTTCATTCATTCATACATTCATTCATTCATTCAGTCTTTCTTTCTTTCTTTCATTTATTCTTTCTTTCATTCATTCATACATTCATTCATTCATTCATTCTTTCTTTCTTTCATTTATTCTTTTATTCTTTCTTTCATTCATTCATACATTCATTCAGTCATTCTTTCTTTCTTTCTTTCTTTCTTTCTTTCTTTCTTTCTTTCATTTATTCTTTTATTCTTTCTTTCATTCATTCATTCATTCTTTCTTTCTTTCTTTCTTTTTTTCATTCATTCATTCATTCTTTCTTTCTTTCTTTCTTTCTTTCTTTCTTTCTTTCTTTCATTTATTCTTTTATTCTTTTATTCTTTCTTTCATTCATTCATACATTCATTCATTCAGTCATTCTTTCTTTCTTTCTTACATTATTTGTAAAATTTCCAAAGTCGTTTCCGTTTCAGTGATATAATAATTTGCGGTTTTAGTTTACTTTTTCTCCTTTTCTTTTCTTTTCTTTGTTTACTTTGTTTTTTTTTTTTTTACCATTTTTTGAAATTTTCCAAGTTATTTTAGTGTCAGTGATACTTTAATAATTTAGTAATAGTTTGAGGTTTTTCTGGTCTTTCTTTCTTTCATTCTTTCATTCATTCATTCATTCATTCATTCATTCTTTCTTTCTTTTTTCTTTCTTTCATTCATCCATTCATTCATTTATTTGTTCATTCATTCATTCATTCTTTCTTTCATTTATTCTTTCATTCATTCATTCTTTCTTTCTTTCTTTCTTTCTTTCTTTCTTTCTTTCTTTCTTTCTTTCTTTCTAAGCAAGAAGCAAAATCAACTTACACTAGTGCTTCTTCAAATGAACTCAATTAAAAAGAACCCTTTTTGCTTGAACTTGAAGCTCACAGTGTTAGTACAGATGTAGCACTGTAGTGGAAAGTTCACACTCAATGTGCTGGGAGAAATCCTAAACAGGTTTTTAAACCAGTCAGTAAGTCTAGTCAGAGAAAACCAAGATAAACATCAGAGGGCAAAATCCATTAGAGAAATAACAAATGAAACAAGGTCATAGAAATGAATCAATATCATCAAGCAACAGGTCAGAACTGATTAAATGAAATAATTGGTAAAACCTTGTACTGAATTAGTTCATGAATATTATTGCAAAAAAGAAAGTGACAGGAGCAGGGAGTGTGTTACACTGCAGGAGAGGGAGCCCTCTGTTAGTGTAGTGGTGTCAGCGCATGACTTGGTGTTAGAATTGGTTTTTATACATGT
>JAUCMX010000008.1:20535101-20930101 GCA_033459395.1 Hemibagrus guttatus
TTCATGATGGTGAGTGGGGGAGTGCAGGGGTGTTCCTCCTGAAGTCCACTATCATCTTCACTGTTTTGAGTGTGTTGAGCTCCAGGTTGTTAAGACTACACCAGGCAGCCAGCTGCTCAACCTCTTGTCTGTAAGCAGACTCATCACTGTCCTGGATGAGGCCGATGACTGTAGTGTCATCCGGGAACTTCAGAAGCTTGACAGATGGATCAGTAGAGGTGCAGTCATTGGTGTAAAGGGAGAAGAGCAGTGGGGAGAGGATGCAATCCTGGGGGGCGCCAGTGCTGGTGGTGCGGCTGTATGACGTGAATTTCCCCAGTTTCACTAGCTGATGCCTATCTGTCAGAAAGCTGGTGATCCACTGACAGATAGAGCTAGGAACAGAGAGCTGGGTTAGTTTGGTCTGGAGGAGTGTTGGGATGATGGTGTTGAAGGCCGAACTAAAGTCCACAAACAGGAACCTCACATAAGTCCCTGATTTGTCCAGATGCTGTAGGATGAAGTGCAGTCCCATGTTGACTGCATCATCCACGGACCTGTTTGCTCGGTAAGCAAACTGCAGGGGGTCCAGTAAGGGTCCAGTTATGTTCTTCAGATAAGCCAATACCAGTCTTTCAAACAACTTCATGACCACAGACGTTAAAGCAACAGGTCTGTAGTCATTAAGTCCTGTCATCTTGGGTTTCTTTGGGATGGGGATGATGGTGGAACGTTTGAAGCAGGCAGGGACTTCACACAGCTCCAGTGACCTATTGAAGATCTGTGAAAAGATGAAGGCCAGCTGGTCAGCACAGACTGAAGACAGATGAAGACAGCTGGTTTTCAGACAGGCTGGTGTGATACCGTCTGGGCCTGGTGCTTTTCTTCTCTACTGCTTCAGGAAGATCTGACACACATCATCTTTACTGACCCGAAGTGCAGGAGGGGAGGAGAGGGGGGTTGCTGGAGGTGTTAATGGTTGTGTAGAGAGATGTTCAGATGGGGCGTGGGGTGTTAGACCGGCAATTTCAAATCTGCAGTAAAACTCGTTCAGGTCTTCAGCAAGTTATTGATTGGCCTCAGTGCTGGGGGATGGTGTCTTGTAGTTTGTGATGTGTTTCAGGCCTTTCCACACTGAAGCAGGGTCGTTGGAAGAGAACCAGTTTTCCAGCTACTACTACACATACACTAGTAATGCACCTCTACAGTTTATAAACTTACTTCAATATTTTTTGAACTGTGTGAACTACTTATGTTCAGTACTGAAGTGAGTATTGTTTTTAGTGTTTACTGCACCATCCTGTCCCATACGTTGCTCTATTGTGTTACTAATGTTCGGCTGCACCAGAGAGAAAAGCGGAAAAAGCTTCTTGTTATGCTGTAAGGTATAAGGACAATACATTTGAATTCTGGAGACACAGATCAACGGTAATAGTAACCCCTGTGTTCAGTGTTCTATCTATAAGCATCCAGTGATAATAACTAATTAATACAGGCGATATAGCTGGACTTTTGAGCCTATGTAGAGAAACACTGTGTTGCATTTATTCAGATGAATATTTCACTAATTTAGAATAATTTACTATGATGGAAGCTCTCACAGCATATTTAAGGAACCACACTTGTGTCTCAGCCTTGGCAGATTCAGATCAACTCCTTGTCCTTCCGTTTCATACAATAGTCATATGCTATGAGAGCTCCAGCTCCTGTTATTGTTCTGCCTGTAGTCGTAAACAGCATCATGGCCCACTGCTATGTCCTCCCCAGGCCTCTGGGCTTCTGACCAGGGGTGTCCAAGAGTTTCCGCTCAGAAAGGTCGGCCTCCCAAACTCAGGAAACAATTGGTGTCACAGAGGGGCTTTTGTGGGACAACAGGTTCTCCTGAGGTGTGAGGGAAAGACGAAAGCTTTAGCAAAGAGGGTCCAGCTGTTTTCCCCTCATCCTTTGTTACTATATGGGAAAGGGAGTTTGGTGTAAGTTGGTGTTTCTGTGCGCCAAGGTGGATGTTTTGAGTGAGTGTTTCCACAGACATGGCGTGTCAAGAATTACTCCCAAAGGGGAAAAAGAAACAGAGGAGCTAATTTAGACCATGTTTGCTTTGTTTGTTAATGAATTTGCCAGAGCTCTGATACACACTGGTATATTTCAGGCTGCACTGAGGTCACTAAGAGAAAAGAGGGAAATTAAAAACATTTTGGTGTCAAAAATAGGCAAGAGTAGTTGTAAGGCAATTGTGCTAACCACTAAGCAACCATGGCCCTATGACTCAAAAATAAAAGCTTTAAGTTTAATCTTTTAATTGCATAACAGTTATTATTAAAATAGATTATTAAACTTCTTAATAAGATGAACATCTTCATTCTTATTTTCCAACCTGAACACGAAACAAACAACATTAAGTAAAATATCACAACTAGAAAAAATACACGTAGAGGTAGAACATATGTAGAATCACTTGAGCATGTAAACACTACACCCAAATCCATAAAATAAAAAATAAAAAATAATAATAAAATAAAATAAAATAAAATAAAATAAAATAAAATAAAATAAGGGGGGGGGGGGGGGGGGGGATTAGACAGAAGACAAGGATTTAGGGAACTTAAAGTAGGCTATAAAAATGCTATTTCTTAAAAAAGTTAATCTTTTCCAGTTTGAGAAAAAAACATGGTATAAAATGAAAGTTTTAAACATTGCATTGTTTAGGTCTCATCCATATCACTGTGTGGTAGCACATTATTTAAGGGTTTTTTCATATTAAAAAAAAAAATTATGGATCAAATCTCAAATACAAGTTGACAATATTGGGTTCCTGGTAAAAGCCTTTAACCCACAACTGCTCAGTTGTGTCCTGTGTCCACTGCATGTCACTCTGAATAAAAGCATCAGTCAGATGAGTAAATATAAATATGTAACAAAATCCCAAAGTTGGCCCACATACTAGAACAGAGTGTTGAATAAAATCTATAATCCATTCACTATAAAATCACTACACTCAAACAGGTCCATAGGATGCAATAATAATACAACGAAAGCATTTGTATTATTAATATCAGCGACAACATGAATATTTTTCTAAGGGCTGCACAGACAAAATATTCATTTTAAACTTTACAATTTTTATCCTGAATTTTATATTTCTATAAAGCTGCTTTGAGACAATGTCCATTGTTAAAAGCGCCATACAAATAAAATTGAACTGAACTGAATTAAATTGAAAGTGAAGCTTAAATAAACCACTACACCACTGAGGGAAAGGTACAACTAGGCCTGTAGGCACAGGATTTTATTGTTGTAACTTTTCATAGCTGTAAGGTAATTAGCGTTGGTAAATATTCAGAGCGTTATTGGTGATGCAGTCCGCAGTTCTGCTGCTTACCTCAGAATAATCAGCTATCTGTTGCTATTTAGAGATGATGCTAGATGGTGCTAAATACATACAATTTATACCACTTCAATCTATATAAAAAAGGAGATGATAAAAATCTGTGATAAAAAATATTTATGGCACTTTATCAGTGAGGTCATGAGTAGTGTGTTGAAGTTATCATAACATCTGGTTACAAATATAGTGAATTAACCCAGTTACTGCCTATTTGTGAGAGGTTTAGAAGAGTATATTATTTAATTTGGAGTTAAATAAGGCTACATGATAAAGGCTGAAATGATAAATAATGATCTTTATAATTGTGCTCAATGTTTAGATCATAATTACTGATTCTGCTGTTCACATTAACATTGTATTTCTTTATAAACTCTTTCAGTGGTTCTTTAAGGGCTTTTGCAAAAACAAACAAAAAAAAATTGCTGAAAATGAATGTAATTGTGGGGGCACGGTGGCTTAGTGGTTAGCACATTTGCCTCACACCTCCAGGGTTGGGGGTTGAATTCCCACCTCCGCCATGTGTGTGTAGAGTTTGCATGTTCTCCCCGTGCCTCGGGGGTTTCCTCCGGGTGCTCCGGTGTCCTCCCCCAGTACAAAAACATGCGTGGTAGGTTGATTGGCATCTCTAAATTGTCCGTAGTGTGTGATTGTGTGAGTGAATGAGAGTGTGTGTGTGCCCTGTGATGGGTTGGCACTCCGTCCAGGGTGTATCCTGCCTTGATGCCCGATGACGCCTGACATAGGCACATGCTCCCTGTGACCCGAGAATAGTTCGGATAAGCAGTAGACAATGAATGAATGAATGAATGTAATTGTACACCTAATATTGCGTCGATCCCCCTTTTGCTGCTAAAACAGCCCTGACCCGTCCTGCACTGTGTATTCTGACACCTTTCTATCAGAACCAGCATGAACTTCTTCAGCAATTTGAGCAACAGTACCTCGTCTGTTGGATCGGATCACACGGGCCAGCCTTCACTCTCCACGTGCATCAATGAGACTTGGCCACCCATGACCCGGTCACCGGTTCACCACTGTTCCTTCCTTGGACCACTTTTGATAGATACTGACCACTGCAGACTGGGAACACCCCACAAGAGCTGCGGTTTTGGAGATGCTCTGATCCAGTCGTCCAATTCGCTCAAATCCTTATGCTTGCCCATTTTTCCTGCTTCTAACACATCAACTTTGAGGACAAAATGTTCACTTGCTGCCTAATATATCCCACCCACTAACAGGTGCCATGATGAGATCATCAGTCTTATTCACTTCACCTGTCAGTGCTCATAATGTTATGGCTGATCAATGTATTAGAAATGATTATTATGATTTTAAATAAACTTATTAATATTAAATGACAATGAATATTGTTACAAAGCAGATTTCCAGAAAACTGGATACGAATTTAGATCCCTAATGAGTAAGCCAGAGGTGACAGTAGCAAGAAAAATCTACCAGAAATGATATGATGCAAACCTGTTCTTGTGTGACACAATAGCGTGATTGTCTTTACTAGTCATTACTTTACAACCGTCGCAGTTCCACGAATGTGGCACTTTCAGACAGCATTTAGTGTTTTTATTTCCTAGAGACATATCAAGCTTAGCCATGACATTCCTAAAAAGAAAAGTCCTCATGGGTTATATGGAGCTCCCCAAGAATGACCAAGAATTTGAAGCTTGAGTATTTTATACTTGTGTCTTAAAGACCTAAGATTTAAAAGACACTGGTTATTTTCATTATTTCTAAAATGCTTTTGTTAATGCAGGAGATAAAATTCTGGAACTGCTCTTAGTTACTCTTTATAGTTTTGCCCTCATTGCAGACAGACAGCATGGCAGTTTCAGTCAGTCTTGTGACTAGTGCCTGTGTCAGCACTTATTTCATGCTTTAGCTTTGTATCTTCTGTCAGTTTTTTTTTTGTTTTTTACATTAAACTTTAATGTAATTCTGAACACCAGCTCAGCATACAAAGAAAGAGGGAAAGAGAGAGAGAGACAGACAGAGAGAAACAAACACAGACAGATAGAGACAGTCAGAGAGAGAATGAGAAAGCGAGAGAGAGAGAGAGAGAACGAGAGAGAGAGAGAGAGAGAGAGAGAGACAGACAGAGATGCATAGAAACTGGCAGAGAGAGTGAGACAGGCAGAGAGAAAGAGGGGGGGAGAGAGAGAGAGAGAGAGACAGACAGAGATGCATAGAGAGCGAGACAGGCAGAGAGAAAGAGAGAGAGAGAGAGAGAGAGAGAGAGAGAGAGAGAGAGAGAGAGAGAGAGAGCAAGAGCGCGAGAGAGACACCAGAAACAGAGACAGATAGAGAAAATGGTATGACTGGTCTGTAAAAATTATTCTGCTATAAACTATTTTTGTCAGTATAGATTCAAAAGTGAAAACAAAAGCTGGGCAAATTGGCAAAAAATGCGTCACTCCACTCCAATCCACTCTCACGGTCCTCTTTTATCGTCTATTGTAGTTATTTTAGTTTATTTTATCCGCCGATCTGTGTTTACAGTGTTATACAAGTGACACTTTTGACCTCTTGCCTTTGAAACAGGTTTCGCTCCACCGTAACCGAGTGTCAGCAGTTCAGTTTCGGCTTTAAACATAAACCCACCCCTATTTTGGCAGATTATGCAACCGGGGCTCAAGAGCTCAGCCGTGAATATATATATTGCTCATGCAGAAGTGGAGGTGGATTTCTCACTTGACCACATCTGGACATTGCGTTCAGCTGGTCTAGCGGCTTCCAGCTGTACTGCTGGTATGTAGTGTCTAATCTGTGGAATGTGTCAGAAGAGTAAACATTTAGAGTGCAAATGCTCTGACAGTTGTCTTCCAGCTGTGGCCTGTAAGTGATAAGAGGACCGAATCAGGGGAAACCTGCTACAGATTACAGAAAACATCAGTAATTTCAAACCAAGCAGGTTTTACAGTATATAGACTATTGCACATGATATAATGCAAAGGATATGTATACAGTGTAAAATGTGTTTGAATAGATATTACATCACCTCTTAAGCTCTTAAATAAGCATGGTGTCATGTGGGTCTCACATTTAAACACCTCACACCCTCAGAAAACTCTCAAATTTAACTCAAAACTAATTATCCACTAATCACACATTCACCTGCTGACACAAAAGTATTCTCAAATCTTTATTTAAAAAAAAAAAGCACATAAAAATTTAAGCACAAATTTCACATTAAAACGAGTCTTTTTACAACATGCTGGAGTGTGCATAATACAGGTCAGGGAAATGATAAATACGATGGAATTCACTTGAATTTTAATGTCTGAAAATCTTTCAGAAACTAAAGTAGTACCTCAGACCAGATCCAAAAACTATTTTTTTTATATTTGGGTCTGAATTCAGACGGGGTTTTTTTTTTTCGGTGCGAAACACAGGGCAACCTTCTACAGTACCTGATCCTAGAGAATTTCAAGACAAAGAAGAAATGTTCTAGGCAATTTTTTCAATTGATCATCTTGCTGATGTGGTTTGAAGACAAAGAAAAACAGAGAAGCTGATAAGGCACTGAGAGAGACATTTGATGAAAAGAGACAAAACAACATGAGCTGCATTCGTTACAAAACAGACATTAATTAATTGCATATCCATTTACAGTAACTCAATCTGAAAAGAGCACAATGATTTGTAAATGTCATTATGGCCAGAAGCTAATTTCCAATGTTCCGGTTAATCAGGAGGACTCGCTTTAACGGTCACATTCTAACCTCGGTCACCTGAATAAAGTTTATGGCCACTTGTGTCACTTTGAGTATAGGAAAAGTAAACACAGATTACAAGGCTGCAAGGTTATGGCCTGAACAAAGTGGTGGCTACATTCAAGCAGTTCCCCAGTGTTTACATACAAAATACACCGCACTCTCGTGCGAGACTGAGTCTTGACCAAATATCTGGGCGAGAAGTTAAAGAGGTTCTATTTTTGTTCAGGATGTTTGCCGGCACTTCTTGGAACAATTCCGCTTCGCTAATATGTCTGAGAATGGCATCGGGAAGAAAACAAAGCTAAATCGCTGATAATTAATCCAAACAACCCGAAGTGGACATGTGATGGACAATTTCACTGTGGTTTACCAGAGGATTGCTGTGCTCAAAAACATATCCACAATCCACAGAATACTGACTACTGCAGACTTTTGGCATACTGACATCAATTAATATCCAGGCAGTAAGTGCATTTTTAACAGATTAACACAATGAAGCAGTGAACCAACACAAAAATCATTCGAGTTGTCTATTTTAGTGAATAGAAAGAGGCGAAGAATCTTGGTACAGGAGACAGAATTAGGACGAACTGACCCAGGGATGTGCACTACGCAATTAATCTAAGACAGGAAACCCACACGGGAAGCTGTTTTCCTCGTACTGGTGCTGCCTAGCACTGTGACGCAAGAGGCCTGTGTGAGACGCACTCCCCAGCCGAGGGAATTACAAGCAGGATATCCACATTTTGCCTTGGACATTCTTGTGGCTACAGTATCGCAATTGGCATTACTCAAAAATGTCACACGCTCAGCCTTATATTCTCAATGCAAGTGCAGATGAGCAAGAGAAGCAGGTGTTATATTTCTATACGATAAAGCATAATACAGTTTTTTTTAGGTTTATGCACTATTGTTGCACTGTTTATTAGTGCCTACTCAAATGACAACTCTGTCTGTCCTTGTCTTAGACACGTCTAGACTAAGCATATAAATATTTGCACTACCCAATAATAACAAACACTAATTTAAGACAAAATAGGCCAACAAACTTCACATAACCTTTGCTGGGAAAAATAGGACCTAGCTTCAGTTCTATGCAAATTTTAGAAAGGAAACGCCATATATTCAGGATCATTTCTAGTGACTATTCAGGTCTTCGAACACACCCGAGAACAAGTAAAGGCGGACTGAGTGTTCTGGGATAACTGAGATAATATCGCAGGTGAAAAATTGGCTGAAGGAAACCGTAGAGTATGACAACAAATAAAAACAAAGTATTTATCATGCAGAAAATGTGTTATAACCTGAGCACAAATGTCAACATGTATTATGCTTAAAAAGGCTGAGTGGGTCTGAGTTTACTGACTTGCATGAAAAACATGAAAATCCGGGACCATCATGAAATTAGCGACAATCCAATCCGACTAGTGCAAGAAGAAGAAAGGGAAGAAGCAGCAGGAGACGAAGAAGAAGGCGATGAAGAAGGAGGAGAAGGAGATGAAGAAGAAGAAAGAGGAGAAGAAAAGGGAGGCGAAAAAGAAGGAGGAGAATTCATATTTGAAGATCAGCCTGATACCGTGCATGCCGGAGATTTGAGCTCGGATTTGAACAGTAACCCAGCAAAAACATGACCTACGGCACAGAGCCGTCTTTTAATGGCTCAGTCTGAATCAGTCTAGTGCAATATGCCATCCACAGACAAGGATTTGCAACTGACTGTCTGCTTTCACACAGTGATTCATGAATTAAATGGAAAGCTGTAAATGTCAGAGACCATAAAAGACACAAAGCCTAACACGCCTCAGAGGAAGCATGTGAAGCCTTGGCTCTCAGACTTCATGATAATAGAGTCTGGCAAGTAGTGGAAATTAGGGGATGAAAAAGACAAACCTTATAAAAACGGTTCAAAACATAATGCAGGTGGAATGTGCTTGTCCTTCATTATGTCGATATAAAACCACCAATATGGTGAATAAAAGTAAGAACCAGGAGCAATTCTTAAAAGGAATCACCTTACTGTCTTTATCCTGTGAACCAGTTTGCAACTGATTCTACTTGTCGTTATGCTTAAGCTAATTTCCCCCCCATATAATTTAATAAATTAGTACTCTATTAGGCAAAAACTAGAAATAAAACCACAAAGGAAGTGAACCTTCAAGCAGTCTGAGTTTCAAACTTCCACAAAAAATAAAACTAAAAAAATCTGTCTATAGTCAGACAGAATGAAATATTGCTCATTTAGGTCATGCCCCAATAATTGGGGAGTTGTAGAGAAAGATAATTGCTTGTTCTTTTGCACTATCTACAGCATTTACTCAGTGTAATACTGACTGTGATGCATTTTACAGACTCCATCAAAAGTTATGTTTCTTTGATCAAGTTGGACACACAAATGTCTTCAAGTCTTCAACACCACCAAGAAAAAACCTCCACTGATGATTCAATGCTTCAGGTATCAGTGTTGTTTTCCTTGGAATACTCCTCTACCAGCTGCTCGTAGGAATTAGAGTGATCAGGTCTGTCTGTGAATACGGATCCGTCCGATTCGAAACACTGCTCCTCCTTGGAATCGGTTTCGGACTCTACGTTTTCGTCCGAGGTCGAGAGCTTGACCTTGATGTCTTCGTCCTCATCCTCCAGGCTGTTGTTCAGCAGGTTCTCTTCATCGATAAAGGTGATGTTGGCATTTTGAAAAATAACAGGCTGATGCTCATTCGAGTCCCACATGTGACGGCCAGGACCACAGCCCCCAGGCCCGAGGTTCCTGTGCTCCTCTCCTGCCTCTTTATCCAGCTGATTCTCGTACATTCTCTCCACGTCCAGCTCAACCTGCATCTCGTTTAAGAGTGGACCCTCTTCTGTGCCAAGCAGGTAGCTTTTAGACTTGGAGAAGACCACTGTGACACGGTCACTGAAGCTGTAGCGGCGTTTCTGGCGAGGTGATTGGTCTAGGTTGAGAATTGCATTGCCGTTAACGGAGGCGGCATCGTTGCAGCTCTTGGAGCGGATGAATTCGCTCTGCCTTGTTTTAGAGCCAATGGTACCGGCATGCTGATCCTCTCCATTTTTGGTACCGATCTGTTTGATGAGGTCATTGTAGCCCACCTTCCTCTTGGACAGGAAGCTGAAGATGTTGACATCGTTGCTGGCAGGTGGTAACTGCAAGGCCTTGTGGGTCTCTTTGTAGTGCTGGAATTCATCCAGTGAGAGTTTTCGACGTTTTCGGCGCTTCTTCAGAGCTTTGTGAGCTTCGATGACCATTCGCACCTTCCAGTTAAAGAAAAGCGAGAGCCAGGCCAAACCCAGGTATATCCACACCTCAACAAAGTAGCGATACAGAGTTGGGTAGTTAGCATTGGGGTCAACACCTATAAACACAGAAATGGAGCATGCCTTTAATATATACCAGAAAGAAAACATGTACAGAGCAGCATTACCAGAAACTACAGATAAGCGCAAGATTCGGGGCATGAACAAATACTTGTTTGAGAAGTTTGGCTTGGGAAAGGTGATACACTAAAATGGAACCTTTGTAATCAAACACTGATTACAACAATTCCAGCAAATCATTATCATATGCATACACCAACAATAACATTAATTCCCAGAATAGGCTGATGTATTTCCAAACAGTGTTAATTTGTTTTCCACTCAAAAGTCTATCAACAAATCAAACACAACATTCACCTGCTACAAGATCACCGAATCCGATAGTTGTCAAAGTGACGAAGGAAAAGTATAAGCCCTCTATGTAGGTCCAACCTTCCTGAGACATAAAAACGAACGGGGGAAGGACCAAATGAACCAGGACACCCCATATCAGGAAGACGGCTGTGCAGGTGAACTGTGCCTTCCTCTGGAAGGATAGGGAGACATTGGAGTAGAATATTAAAATATGCATCAAGGACAAATTAGGGTTTGATAATAAAAACAGAAAAGATTTTGCTTTAAAAGACTGTTAAAGACTTTGCATCAATGGTCAAAACTGTACATTAGTGCTTACCAATGAAACACCTCGCTTGGTAAGATATTGCCCGAGGTGTTTTGCTCTTCCACCAAAAAACTTGCCAAGTTCACTGATCCAAGTCAGACAAAGTGGCACACCAAACAGTCCATAAAAAATGCAGAACACTCTCCCTACTGGGGTTTTGGGGGCAATATTGCCATAACCTAGTGGAATAAAAACAGACAGTTTCATGAATTTATGTTAAGACCTTGGTATTATAAGGCGGCTCAAGTAAGCTCATGTTATTCACATGCCAGCGTACATATACGAGTTTTATACCATCAAGCCATAAATTATCATCTAGTTCACTTAGCATGTAAAAGCTCCAGTGTGATTCCTAGCCCCATGTTTTGGTTGCTGGGAAATGGACAAAGCTATAAAGTTGTAGCTACCATAATGTAATAAAGTATGGTGAGCTAGTTAGCTCTTTAAGTGCATTAAAACAGAATGTGTGCAATGATGTAAAATTCAGTTTGGCAACCTTGACAAAAAATACAAGAATAAATAAGTAAATCAATAGATTGTTGAATATTAGATGTGATGTATATATTTTCTCTTAATATATACTGGCCTACTGATTTGTCCACCCAGAGAACATGTTGCTTAAAAGTATAAAAACATGCATTATATAGCTTAAATGTTGTATCTGACCTTATTGAGAATCAAAACATTATGGCTTAATACCCTAAATAAAAAAAAAAAAAACAGTCAGTTATTAAGAAGTTATTAAAAAATAATAATTAAAAAAAGTTTTAACAGCCTGACGTGTTTGGTTCTCGAAGGAAATGTCTCTGTTGACACTACTGGCTTATCTGCTAATCTTCCTCTCTAGTAACTTCTTATCAGAGAACAACAGTACTGAACGTTTCGACTCTGGACATTCTGACAAAATGGAGAGAATTTCACCTGAGCGTGCTATCAGCCCACAAGATCTACTTAACCGTACTTTTAAACATATTTTTTTTAACCAAATTACTAAACAGAATCTGTTGACCCATAGGGAAAATAAATAAAGTGAACTACTTCCTGCCCTTCGTGATTAGTTAAGATAAACCAGTCTTCCACTGTTTATCCTTGAACTATAAACAGATTAAGTGATTCTCACGGTGAAATACAAGGATTTGACTCTTACCGATGGTTGTAATGACCGTAGCAGCAAATATGACAGCATTTGGCCAGTTCCAGTTGTTAAAGGTTTTTTCTCCTGTGATGGTGACTCCTTGTCCTGCAGCCTCGGATATCACCTACATTAAAACAGACCGAAAAGTGGGGCTTTAAAGAGGAGTTCACACAATTTCAAGATCAGCAATTATAACCTGTTGGGTCTGAGACATGAACCAGTCTCACATCATTTTAACTCTCGCATCCTTGACTGAGATTATCAGACGGTCAAAAATGCCACCCTCAGACATGCGTAGGCTTCCACTCACTAGGAGGGCTTTTGGAAATGACTCCCGAGATCTCTACACGCAATGCTATCACAGAGATGCGGCAGACTAAAATTTAACGTGTCCCTAAACAGCTATTCGTCAGTTAGGTAATCAGAGATGAAAGGAGCAGCTGGGGTCTGTGCCTGGCAGCGATTCGATGCCTCCTCCAGTTTAAGATAAACAAATCACTTCTCACAGTAGATTATTACATTATTTGAAATAAAATTGTAAACGTCTGATTGCTTTGACCATCTCAGGTGGACACATCATAAATGTATTAGTTAGCTGCCCGGTCCCATGTTTTGGATGCCCAGAAACCTGAAGATTAAAAATTGTTAGCAAACAAAATAGTGTTTGCATGTTTGACAAAATTTTGGCCAGTGTTTCTATTAAGAATAAAGTTCTCTGACATTCAAAAGTGAGTCTAGTTCTTCATATTTTCTCATTATGTTTAAACATGATGTGACTCTGTATGGTGCTGGTCTCACATAGGCACACCTTCAGACTGACGGCAGAAAGTCTGGACTCTATAGCAGTCTTTATCAGCCAAGGACCATTCAAGAGGGCATCTGACTGACATGCAAAGCAACCAATCACAGTTTGTTTTGCGCAGTGCCATGTTCAGGGGCATGAAACTATAAAGTCCCTACAAAAACAGACAATCATGCAACCATAGACGGTTTAAGAAAGTCACACAAATTAATGAGTCTATACCGTCAACTTCACATTATCTGGAAACTCCAGCATTTAGCTGATCTTCATAAGCGCTTACTGTCACAGTTGTAAACCCGACACCTTTGTGGGCTACTTGTTCCATCTGCTGAAGACGTTAGGATGAAACTTTATGGTTGATGAGAGTCACCATTTGGTGCCTGTTACAATTTCTGTGAAGCAGAGCTACGAAGAAGAGACACCTGTTGAGAGTTTTCAGGAAAGGAAAAATAAAAGTTCCATTTTGCTGACTCAAATGATGAACCATCTGGAAACCAAAAAGCAAAGCACATGAGTCTTAAAATTTCCCCAATAAGGGATCTGAAATTTCTTCTTTTTTTTTTTCTACAAAGGATTTTGTGGCAAACTTCTGCAAAATTGCTTCCTTCAACAGAGGATATCCTCCTAGAACGGAAGGATATTTGATATTTAGGACCAATGGCAGTTTATAACCTCTAATCCAGCGCTCATGATTGTGTTATTTATTTTTTATCTATTCCGGGAAATGATGTATAGAGCCATACCACAGCACAAGTTCGCTTGTTTGGCTACATTGGGTTTATGTCTAAACACTTGGTCTGTATGATTTCAACCATTTGCAATAAGCCATTTGTCAAGAGGTTTTTACAGAGGCCATGTTTATCAACACCGCATTTTCATTGCACAGCTGATTAAACAGAACATGGCCAAGACAATGGTGTGTAGCAAGTAAAGTTCATGGGCAGGTTAGCACTGGATCACAGTTGGAGTCATTACTCAACCAGAGCGAGAGAGAGAGAGAGAGAGAGAGAGAGAGAGAGAGAGAGAGAGGGGGAGAGGGACTGTGTGAGAGAGCATGTGAGAGAGAGAGAGAGAGAGAGGGAGAGGGGGAGAGGGACTGTGTGAGAGAGCATGTGAGAGAGAGAGAAAGGGACAGTGTGAGAGAGAGGGGGTCAGTGTGAGAGAGAGTGAGGATGTGAGAGAGAGTGAGAGTGAAAGAGAAAAAGAGAGAAAAAGATGAATGGACCAACTATGTGTGAAAGCTGTATGATGCGTCAGGCCTCCTCTCATGGTAGCTGCTAATTAACTTGAGTTGAAGTGGAATGTAGGTAATAAATACTGTCACGACAATCTTTCTTACAAGCTCTTACGAGGATTTTTTTCTCTCATGTTAAGTTGTAGCAATTGCCACCTATCAGAGATTCTCACTGAAATGACTAGCATTCGGCTGCACATTTAAACTTCTAGCACTGTCTAAAGCCTGAGATTTTGTTGAGTTAAGGGTTTATTATGGACCATGTAGTCTCACGTATCCAGACCTTTAGACTGACAACAGAAGCTCTGGACTCAATAGCAGCTTATATTGACCAAGGACCACCCAAGAGGGCGTCAGACTGACATGTAAAGGAACCAATCACAGTTTGTTTTGTTAAGCATCATGTTTATGCAAAAACAGACTGACATGCAACCATAGATTGTTCTTTAAAGGAAGTCTCAGATTAAAGGGGCTATACCGGGAACTACACACCATTTGGAAAATCTGTGTCAGAAGTAAACATGATCAACCTTTAGCTGCATTGTGCAGTTCAGTAGGAATAAAGAAAATAATGAGTAAATAAGAAATAACAGGAATTCTTTTATATGAACAACTCCTAAAAAAATGACACTTCCAACCGTGTGTTTCAGTGTTTGCATGAGCTAAGGTGCAACAGGAGTTGTATATACTCCCAGCAGGAGTTACATCCACTTTTTTCACACAATCAGTGTTTAATTCTTAAGCATTCCCCCTGTTGATTATATTTCACTGAAGAAATAAAGCAGTGCAATGTAGGATTTGCTTTTCAGTGTGCAATGTTTTCTGCAAGACTAATAAAAAAAAGCAATACTGTTTATGTACTACATTTAATGCTCCGTTCACTGGCCTGACTGACTTCCTCTCTTTAAATAGACTCACATCATACTATGAAACATGAGCATCCTGAAACTAGACCAGCATTCCAAGGTTAAAAGTGAAATTGGTTCTTACAGTTTTTATTCCTTTTAATGCTACCACCAAGATCATATGTAAGCATCGTAAGTTCCAATAGTAAATCTTCAAATATAAATCAGACAATTCAATGCATGATGGGTGACAGAGAAGTAAACACTTCCTTATGATGCCTGAATCAGCAGCTGTCTTGGTTTAGAACTTTAGAGATAACTGGTGTGATAACCTAGAGATTAACCGCTTTCATAAAGGTACTATTTAGTAGATAAGTAGATGAGTCTGCAGTGGTCTGATGAGGAAATAATGTCCGTCTCTGCAATGTCTAAGGAATCAACAACAGCCTTTATGATGTAGAAACCAGAAACTTGTGAGCTCTTGCCTACTGTGATGTACATTTCACCTGGCCTTCCTGTCAAATATCTGGTAAAAAAAACCCACACGTCACCTCGGAACAGTGGCTTCAGATTACCAGTTTAGTGGTTTTATGCTTGCAAACCATAACGATTCACAAGCCTATATGTAAGCAAAGTTATGGGTTCAGCTAGCATTCATACCTTCATATCTTATGATTTTAGTTACTGGAAATTTCACAACATCTGAACACATCATCATACTCACACCCACACACGAAAAACGAAGCTGAAAACAAATCTGTAGGAGTGCAACGTGGCTCGGTTTAGCTCCACGAGAAGCTGCTGTGCTCTTGCACATTGGCTGTATGCAGTATCTTTCATAACCTTGACCCGGTGCCAGAACTTTCCTGACGCACTCGCACTATGATGTGGGTTAAATCAGCGCTGCACAGCGGCACTGCCAACCACAAGCAAACAACACGACCTCAGTCATCAAGACACTTTGGTTTTTCACAGCATCATGCTGCCATCGCCAGTCAAAATTAAAGGTTTCCTGTATGATCCTTGAAACCCATTTGGGAAATCTAGTAGCTCCTTAACTACCAATGCTTAACCACCAGCTTCTGTTGGCTGCTTTAAAACCCACCACAAGCACAGCTTTCACAGCAAATTTACAGAAAATGAGATATGGTGACTGGAAGGCTCCAGTCAACATTAGTCAAGACTGGAAAGTCCTACAGAACAAGAGACCAGTAATGAATTAGACTCTGTATCAAGACAAATAGTGACTATTTGGTCTGTGAGTAATCATTGTGTTGTTAATGCTAACGTTAAAATGTTCATTTCCTTATCTGTGCTGTGCCAATCAGTTCAAGTCTTTCAAGGTTGGCGACAAAGAACTTTATTAAAATACTCTTTTAGTTATGTGCTGCACAGAAACTGAAGCACGTTTCTCACACAGTTTTGTGTCTTGATAAAAAATAATAATAATTTTTTGGTCATGAAGTTCACGAAAGGTGAGAGAGGAACCAGTAGAGCAGAAGAAGCCAATGAGGAAAGAGAAGAAACTGACAGATCTGGTAGAACCTCTCAAACTGCTTGATGTTAAGCACTTGAAGTTTGGTTGCTATCTAGAAACTTCAAATTGTATAGAATAAAAAAGTGCTAATACACTAACAGCTAATATTCCACCATCACAAACAAGTCTGATTCACCTCTGGGTTTATTTCAAATGTCTAGGAATCACTGGAAATGATTAGCACAAAAATGACTATGAAGGGTAGCACCGAAATTACATAAAAATTCAGTTAGCACTGAAAGTACATAAAAATGAACACTAGTAAAACATATGCGTTAGTGGCCTGACAAAAAAAACCAAAAAAAAAACCAAACAGTAACATCAAAATGCTTTTCATTTAGTTCCTGTTTATCTTAACGTCCTTCAAAGATCACACTGGATAAGGAATCAGTTTAGCAAACATTGTGGTAAAAAGCGTCAGTCTGACTAAAGATGTCTAAAACCTTGCAAGCTAATGCTACATTCACACACCAGCCAGTGTGTATATACAAATACACACATACTACCGCTCAACGGTTTGGTATCACTCAAAAATTTTATTGTTTTCCAAGGAAACTCACACGAAATTGGTCTGAATAGAAAATATAGCAAAAGAACAGGACATGCTGATATTTCAGTTAGAAATAATGATTTTGATGGAAATGATGAATGTTTTCTTCAAACTTTTTTTCTTCATCAAAAAAAAAAACATATATACACACACATATATACACACACATTATATATATATATACACACACATTATATATATATATATATATATATATACACATACACATACATACACACACACACACACACACACACACACACACACACACACACACACACACACACACACACACACACACACATACACACACACACACACATACATACACACATACATACACAGTGGGGCAAAAAAAGTATTTAGTCAGCCGCCAATTGTGCAAGTTCTCCCACTTAAAAAGATGAGAGAGGCCTGTAATTTTCATCATAGGTACACTTCAACTATGAGAGACAGAATGAGAAAAAAAAAAATCCAGAAAATCACATTGTCTGATTTTTTAAAGAATTTATTTGCAAGTTATGGTGAAAAATAAGTATTTGGTCAATAACAAAAGTTCATCTCAATACTTTGTTATATACCCTTTGTTGGCAATGACAGAGGTCAAACGTTTTCTGTAAGTCGCCACAAGGTTTTTACACACTGTTGCTGGTAGTTTGGCCCATTCCTCCATGCAGATCTCCTCTAGAGCAGTGATGTTTTGGGGCTGTCGCTGGGCAACACGGATTTTCAACTCCCTCCAAAGATTTTCTATGGGGTTGAGATCTGGAGACTGGCTAGGCCACTCCAGGACCTTGAAATGCTTCTTACGAAGCCACTCCTTCGTTGCCCGGGCGGTGTGTTTGGGATCATTGTCATGCTGAAAGACCCAGCCATGTTTCATCTTCAATGCCCTTGCTGATGGAAGGAGGTTTTTACTCAAAATCTCACGATACATGGCCCCATTCATTCTTTCCTTTACATGGATCAGTCGTGCTGGTCCCTTTGCAGAAAAACAGCCCCAAAGCATGATGTTTCCACCCCCATGCTTCACAGTAGGTATGGTGTTCTTTGGATGCAACTCAGCATTCTTTCTCCTCCAAACACGACAAGTTGAGTTTTTACCAAAAAGTTCTATTTTGGTTTCATCTGACCATATGACATTCTCCCAATCCTCTTCTGGATCATCCAAATGCTCTCTAGCAAACTTCAGACGGGCCCGGACATGTACTGGCTTAAGCAGGGGGACACGTCTCGCACTGCAGGATTTGAGTCCCTGGCGGCGTAGTGTGTTACTGATGGTAGCCTTTGTTACTTTGGTCCCAGCTCTCTGCAGGTCATTCACTAGGTCCCCCCGTGTGGTTCTGGGATTTTTGCTCACCGTTCTTGTGATCATTTTGACCCCACGGGGTGAGATCTTGCGTGGAGCCCCAGATCGAGGGAGATCATCAGTGGTCTTGTATGTCTTCCATTTTCTAATAATTGCTCCCACAGTTGATTTCTTCACACCAAGCTGCTTACCTATTGCAGATTCAGTCTTCCCAGCCTGGTGCAGGTCTACAATTTTGTTTCTGGTGTCCTTTGACAGCTCTTTGGTCTTGGCCATAGTGGAGTTTGGAGTCTGACTGTTTGAGGTTGTGGACAGGTGTCTTTTATACTGATAACGAGTTCAAACAGGTGCCATTAATACAGGTAACGAGTGGAGGACAGAGGAGCCTCTTAAAGAAGAAGTTACAGGTCTGTGAGAGCCAGAAATCTTACTTTTTTGTAGGTGACCAAATACTTATTTTCCACCATAATTTGCAAATAAATTCTTTAAAAATCAGACAATGTGATTTTCTGGATTTTTTTTTATCATTCTGTCTCTCATAGTCGAAGTGTACCTATGATGAAAATTACAGGACTCTCTCATCTTTTTAAGTGGGAGAACTTGCACAATTGGTGGCTGACTAAATACTTTTTTGCCCCACTGTATATACATACATACACACACTACCGCTCAAAAGTTTCATCTTGTGGGAGATATATATATATACACACACACACACACACACACACATATACACATGCACACCATACAAGATGACGGAAAAGCAGTGTGTGCCACACCTCTTCGCTATAGATCATGTGTGACAGTCACTCTCCATTTGCATATTTAAAAACTTCTCAACTTTGTTGCGTCACTAGACGCACCACAGCTGGTCATTAGAAGTCATCATCCATCCCTCATGTCATCAGAAGTCGGCAGCTCCCATTCAAAGTGAACGATCTCTGGTCACTGAATGTGTGAAAGCAGCATGCATTTAAATTCCTCGCAAAGTTACTGCAGGCTTTGGAGGTTTTAAAAGGTTATGTGCCCAAATGAAATGAGTGGCTGTTAAAATTTCTGCAGTGATCCAGCTAATATTATAGTTTTTATATTAACAAAATCATAATCTAAGGCTAATAATAGAGGGATTCAAAAACATGCGATCTGACAGAAAAAGTTTTCATGCCCAATATGATGAAGGTTTCTGTAAGGAGACAGCTATTTATTATTTATGGAGAGGACTTTGCACTCTCTGGTTTCTCACATAACCAACAAGCCAACTGTGTTGCTGATGGTGCACAATATTAAATGTAACTATAAATGATTAAAAAGTGCAGCTCATTATTAAGTTAAAAATGGGTACAACATACTTCAGAACAAGCTGTTAAGTGGGGGGGGGGGGGGGGGAAATCAACTTTGTGATGGTAATGTCCCTCCATTTTACTTCGGTCACATCACACCATCCTGATGTGGATTATTATCTTCCTATAAAAGCATGCACCCAAGTGTTTTACTTCTTAACTGACCTTACTTTTGGCAGAGATCCATACAAATTCAGTTCAGGAAAGCTTGTAGCTTCCAGACTTGTGAAATTTAATACAGAATTTCACCATGAATTTCCACCATGAGTTTTTCGATCTTTCCCAGATCTTTTTATTTGAGAAGTAACTTAAATTAGTGGAAGTGAAAGTTGACCAACATGAGCGGTTTGCAGAGCAGTGCCTCTACTGATAAACAGTATGTGGCAAAACCACAACGACAATCTGCAACTGTTATCAGGAGTGTCGACTCCGTGGCTGAGGGAACAAAACTGTGTGTAATTTTACACTCCTTTGGGTTTGGAGAGCTCAAGGTGTCTAAAGAACCAAATATCTGTGAAAAGGAGCTGACTGCCGTTTTACATAAACGCAGGTTTTAGATGTGGTAAAAGACATGGTCAATTCCATTTTTTTTTTTTTTTAAATAATTTGATTATCATACAGTAGAAATTGTATGATACACAGTTGTAAAGATGTGTGAGCTTTAAAGACAATTTTGGGTTTGATTTCTAAATGGACAACGATGTAATAATATAAATCCCTCAGGCATTGATATTACAAAGCTCATGCACCAACACCCCACAACCCCATGTCATGGATGGACATGCAGACTCTTTCACTCACTCACACAAGTGTACAATTTCACTACAATCATCGGCTGCCGTCCTGTCATTATAGCTGTGAAAATATGAGAAGTCAGCCACTGAGTCAGCCAAACAAAAGGCTGACGGTGCACAAGCTCCTTTTTCATGTACGGAGAAATGAAACCAATCAAATCGCCCCATCGGATGCCTTTGCTCTGTGAAGACTCGTTTCAGTCAGAACGCTTGCTTATTTGTATAAACCCTCCTGAATCGTCTCCTGTCATTATCACTACAAGCTGGTCATTGAAGGCTCTGGATATGCAGTTTTTCTCTTTGTATCTGTAGCACGCCAAAGCATCGGGCTAAAAGATGGCAAGTGTGGTCAGGTTCCAGATCCGGTTAAGTTAGTGATTTACGTGGAATTATATTAATATTCAGAAGAAGAATGTTCCCTTAAAACATAAACATTTCAGTGCTTCCAGGGAAAACTTATTCAATGAACTCTGTTCCTGTTTTGGGGGATATTCTAGTCCTGTATAAACCTGCGATCAACTGATGTGATCACAAGTAGGGGAATATGCAATAGTATTTCTAGTCCTGACAAACTTGTAAGGACAAAAATGCCTTAGGATTTTGCCTTTCCTGTTAGCCTACAGATGAAGCTCATTATGCAGCGCACTTTGCAGGTCCTAGAACAATATTAAAACCTACAGAAAATGAAAATGTAGTGAATATAAAATGATTTAGTGTCTTTAGAAGCTGGATGAGGGACCGGTGAAGTTGGAAGATTGCAGTGGAAAACGGCGCATCTAAATCATTAAACATATATCGTGTTAATTATTATATTTAAATAATTTTTTAAAAATAATTGTTTTTGTAATATGTGTATTGATTCTGGTGCTTATCTGTTTCTTCCTTATTCCTGTGAGAAGTTAGCACTTGTGTGCAGCCCTGATGTCACAGTGAATATTGTTTAAAAAGAGCAAAAATGAACCTAAAAGATATTCATCAGATTTCATTGTTATCTCTGAAAAATTAAAGCACACAAACTTCTTTCCTCACGCAAGATTCAATGTCTTAAAGGCAAATCCGACAGATTCCGCTCAATGAGTTAGCGAGATGGCAAATATGCTGTGTTGACTGAGGTATTAGCATTAAAGTTGGATGCTTGGAAACTGATCTGTTTGAGCAGACTATACAGATGAGGCTGTGTGAGAGCTAAAAAGTACTAAAGTGCCGCTACAACGCATGCTTTCAGTAAAGACAGACCAACTTTTTCTAGAAATTGCTACACTATGCATGTATTAAAAACAAGCAGTTTTGGTCTGAGTCATTTCCTCTAGGTGTTTATTTACTTTCGGTCTCTGAATTAATGCTGCATTGTCGTGGAAAAGCCCAAGTTTTTTTAAATGGAAAGACGAAGAGGTAAAGCTGTAGGTAACCAAGACTATAAAGTTGAATGGGTCACATGACTGCATCACATGAGTAAAAATAAAACATAATTGTTTGTGAATCTCTCAGTTTTTTTAGTCCACACCACAACATATCCAAATTTATTCATTTGGAAGAACGTTTCTGAAAAGCTCAATTTCTGCTGGACAAAAAACACTGTCTCAATGCGGATGGCAGACAAAACAGAAAAGAACTGAGTTTTCAAATTTATCCAGATTAATGTTCATGTAACCTTAAAAAGTCAACTCGGACTATAGTCAGTCATTCATTCATTCATTCATTCATTTATTTATTTATTGCGTAACTGAAGATCGTACCGATTTTGAAATGCAAGTCATTCACTGTGGATTTTTCATTTCAACTTGTTAAAGTAATGATGTTAGATGATAGGCTGCTGATCTGAATGTTGTTTTTAAATCCCAGGACCACCAAGCTACCACTGCTGGGTATAAATGAGAAATGTAAGTCATTCTGAATAAGGGCATCTGCCAAATACCGTAAAAGTAATATTGCTCTTTTGATATGATTTTGATTTTCTTCATGCTACTACTAATGTTTGCTCAGTCTGAAGTATTACACTCATTTAGTCAATTACTAAACCTTTTACTTAACTAAATTTTTTGTGTTTCTGCTTTAATAGGTTATTTTTCTGGTACTTTTCCACTTTTACTTGAGTTGATCACGGCAGCTTTTACTTGTACTTAGTTCGTCATTTTAATCAGCTCCCTTCGCCTGAGAAAAGCCATCAGGGTCCCTGACCCTGGTTCTGAACGATCAGATCGCAAGACATTTGATCCCAATTGCAACTGTTCCGAGAAAGTGATGTTAAAACGATCTTTCCGGATCACTGAGGTGTCAAATCAGTCTCAAATTAAATGCAAATTACCACGTTTTCACTGGCAAACAGAAAAGAGGACGACTTATAGTATGTGACGCGTGTGAGACGAAATTCAAAAAGCACAACAAGACTCTAGCACACACAACCTGAGCACAGGTGGAGATGCATAGCTCCAGAACCTCTTTATCTGGGCCAATTATGAAATAAAAGAAAATGTTGCAAAGGTCTTTGGCACTGTTTCAGTTTCAGTGTTGGTCATAAACGCTATCATATCTCTGCATAGTTAATGATCTTCAGAGGAATTTGGACATGGTCATCCATGGCTAGTTTGCTTTGGTGTCATGAATAAGCCAAATAAGATAGATCGATAATCTATAACTACAGTTAGGCAGTGTGTCCTCACCTCTGTAACTCATTGCAGTGTCAAATTTAACAGCTGTTTTGAGCATCTCTGCATTGCTTATTTTTTCCAGACAACGTGAGCAGAAACAGGAACTGATACTAAGCGTGCCTTTTCCCCTCGATTTCAGAGAAAAATGCAAACTCAAGTTTACAGAGCAGAACATGATCTTTAGAGAACATTATGAAGAACGTGCCATTACAAGGGCTTTGTACATCCATTCTTCCACATGTAATGACCCTGTAAAGCTTTAACAGCGCTCCTGTGTTCGGGTTAATCAACCCTAAAGAACAGAGATCCTATGACAAGTCTAATAAGTTACATTTACAAGAATGTTAAGTCTGAAGGAAGTGTACAGCTATTGCTGTAACAAGTTAATTATTTGCTAATTCCAAAGAATGCAGGTGTTAATGGAAAATAAAGCCGTACCAAACACCTGCATGTCCCACACCTATAAGTATGAGGTTGCATATGTTAGAGATTACACTGGACTTTAGCCTGAAGATGTACGATTGCTTGTTCAGTGTTACATGATAAAAGAAAATATATTTAAAAATGTAGCTTTCATAAGTGATAAAGCCAGAAACCCTTTAGCGAATAACTAACTAAGTCTGCAGTCTTGTGTAAAAAAAAAAAAAAAAAAAAATCTAGACCACACAGTAATCATTCGACATTTTTTAATAACAGCACGGCGTATTTAATATGCTTCGTCCCAGCTGTCATGTGGTGCTAGTCTTAAACAGACACACAAAGGAGCCCTCAGGACACCCCCAAGCCACCCCTACTCATACCCAACCTTCACTTCCAAGTCAATCTGCCGTCTGTGAACCGTGACAAAAGAGGAGTGAAGAGGGGGATGGGGGGTCTAACATGTTTTTCTACTCTCATTGAATGGACGTTAGTTTAGGGGAAAAAGGGGTGTGGTGTAGAGTCATGAATTATGGAGACACTTGAGGCTACTCAATAGCTCAGGACAATCAGGGTGTCTGAACATATCTCTGCATGTCTCCTGTGGTCTTGTTGTATTGTCAAATACACCTGCTAAAAATCTTTACATCCTTTGACACTCAGGCTTAAGAGAGACATGGATATAGGGTGTTTAAAAATACTCAATGTACTTACACTCACACACACACATTTACATACACTCTATGTATTATATACATGTCATGAGACATGTCGTCATGTTATGATGGTGCAAATCTGAAATACAGTGAAACAGCCCTAGATCAGGCGAATTCATAGGAATTTAACTTTTCCTACTAATCTACTAAAATGAAACATTTCTTTTGTTATCTGTACATTTCCTCAGTTTATCTCCAACCACAGCATTTACTTCAAGGTTCTACCATGACCTCTATGTGAGCACAAAGCAACTCAACTGATGCCACTAGCCTCTCATTATCTTTTAAACGTTACAGCCAAAACAAAAATGTTATTGCACGTGAAATGGACGAAATTAAACCACCAATTCAACATTTTAAGCCATTTAGACAAGCAAATTGATAGTAAAAGTACATCTTAGGCATTTATAAAGCCAATTTGTCACACTCAGGCAGACAAAACATCGTGTATTTTGATCTGAGGAATCCAAAACTGTGATAAACTCTTGCAAAACTTTGGCTCAGCTATCTGTGGAAATAACATAAGTGTATAGAATTAAACATGTGACATTTTGCACCACCAGCCCCTTCTCCCTCTCTCTCTCTCTCTCTCTCTCTCTCTCTCTCTCTCTCTCTCTCTCTCTCTCCTCTCTCTCTCTCTCTCTCTCTCTCTCTCTCTCTCTATAGACAGACGAGAAACCACAAGGATGGGAAGGCCAAGTACAGACAATAAAACTATTCAATAAACCATAAGTGACTAAATAGATGAGCTGTATTACATTATGATGGTATGAGTTCCCAAGCTATTTTGCTTAATCTCACAAAGAGAAACTGCAGGTCCTGGAGGTGGCCTGTGAGAATTCGTTTGCGTGTAGGCTAGTAAAGAGCTGTTGTTAATAAAACGTTGAGCATATCAAAAGAGACAATGAGTTGTAAACAGGTACAAGCACGTCCCTGACTGTTTTGCTGCTGGATATTAGGTTCTGCAGCATATGTATGCTAGTGGAGTCCCTGAACAGCATGATGCAACAACGCACTTATGAAAAAAGAGAGAGAGTTTAACAAATGGATAAACATGATTTCATGCAAAACGGTGTCTAATATCAGAAATATCAAACAGAAGAAATAAAAACTACTGGCTAAAACTTTGGTTTCACAAATACCCCATGAACACTGATTAAACGGAAACAAAGGAGGACAGGGAAAAGGTTTAAAATGAGATGAAATGAAGTCAAATAGACAGGTATATATATATATATATATATATATATATATATATATATATATATATATATATATATATATATATATATATATGTGTTGTGTGTGTGTGTGCATGTGTGTATATATCAGTAAAGTGATATATACAGTAAGTGAAAAATATACAGTTTCAGTAAAGTGCAAATATTGACATATTATTCATATACACTTCAACACAATTCTTGTTCCAGATAATGCCCATTATAACACTTAAGATCTTCAATTGTTTACTCAAAAGTGGAAAACAAAACAAAACAAATAATAGAGAGGATCTCCAAAGTCTCATACCTCCAGGATCCTGTCCAGATCTGCTTTAGTGAGACACGGGTAATCTTTCAAGATCCTTTCCTTCTGCTCCGTGTACCGAGCCACTGCCAGTTTCCAGTTTGGCTCTTCGAGCACTTGGAAGATTGCAGCCCCGATGGACAGGTAGAAGATGACAGCTGAGGTCAGTAAGGGCCCTTTATCAACCATCCTTAAGCCCTAAAGAGGGTGTAGGGTTTATAAGAACATGCCCGATTACTCCCCAGCTGTGTAACTCTGCTCCAAACTCCCACGCCTCTTTCTTTTGTGGAAAAAAATGAAATCTGTACTTTCCAGTTCACATGTGCACCTTTCGTTATCGCGCTTGCTAGAGACGTGTGAAGAAGTGTGTAAGTGTGTGTGTGCGAGAGCACCCATCAATGTCCATGTCTGTGCCCATGTGCGCACGGATCCAAAAGCGCACTGCTTGATTAAAGCGCCTGTATCAGGAGGGAAAGGGGGCGCGGTCTGCTACGGTGGCCCAGAGGTACACAATAAAGCACAACTTTTACAACACAACTTTAACCCATAACACGACACCACGAAGCGTGAAACAAACCGCTGAGTTTAGGGAAACTCGTTCACTCGTCCATATTTCTGAAGATATGTAAAGCTATTAGAGCAGGGTGTGAATTTTGGAGAAAGGGTGTGGTGATGGTGGTATTGATAAGGGGGACGCCTTAAATTTTTTTTACATTAACCTCCTGTAAAAAAGTAAAAGTTAGGGACTTAAAAATAGAAATTACATAAACATATTTAACTTATATTAGAATATGTATTTAAATATATGTCATATATATTTCCCCGGCTGTCAGAAAGATGATAGTGTATTCTACACACCCCTACAACAGGTCATACCATTTCTTACCTCAGGTTTGATTCATTCATTCATCGTCAGCAGAAAATCCATTTAATTTTAAAGGTGCATTAGGGAAATTTTGTCAAAGACAGATCTCTAACAGTTAAATGAGCATAGTTGAGTAAGATTTACATTTCCCCCTCAATTTCCTCCCTCAAATCTTATGGTGGTTCAACTACACTTTATTGCCAAAAGTTTTGGGACACCCTCCAAATCATCGAATTCAGGTGTTGTTTTTCAGGTGTTGGCTTGGCCCAGTAGTTCCAGTGAGAGGAATTCTTAATGCTTCAGCATACCAAGACATTTTGGACAATTTCATGCTCCTAACTTTGTGGGAACAGTTTGGGGATGACCCCTTCCTGTTCCAACATGACTGCGCACCAGTGCACAAAGCAAGGTCCATAAAGACATGAATGAGAGAGTTTGGTGTGGAGGAACTTGACTGGCCTGACCTCAACCTGATATAACACCTTTGGGATGAATTAGAGCAGAGACTGTGAGCCATGACTTCTCGTCCTACATCAGTGCCTGACCTCACAAATGTGCTTCTAGAGGGATGGTCAAAAATTCCCATAAACACACCCCTAAATCTTGTGGAAAACTTTCCCAGACAAGTTATAGCTGTTATAGCTGCAACGGGCGGGCCAACTCCATATTACATTCATGTGCATGTAAAGGCCGACGTCCCAGTTTTGGCCTGGCTCACAGTCTCCACTCTAGTTCATCCCAAGTTCCTCCATGCCAAACTCGCTCATTCATGTTTTTATGGACCTTGCTTTGTGCACTGGTGTGCAGTTGGAACAGGAAGGGGTCATCCCCAAACTGTTCCCACAAAGTTAGGAGCATGAAATTGTCCAAAATGTCTTGGTATGCTGAAGCATTAAGAGTTCCTTTCACTGGAACTAGGGGGCCAAGCTCAACCCCTGAAGAACAACGCCTGAATTCAATGATTTGGTGGGGTGTCCCAAAACTTTTGGCAATATAGTGTAGCAATTAGAGTTACTCTTAGTCATGGCTTCACTTTCAAGCACACTTGAGCATTCAACTGCTTAAAATCCAAGTTAAACCTTTCTAAACATACAACTTCTTATAATGATTTATGTGGATGTGAAGGGGTATGACTTACAAGTGACCAATCCTAGTCCAATCATTCTGGACCGAAATGCAGGTTTCCAATTATTATCTTTCATCATGTACAATTACATTTACATTTATGGCATTTAGCAAATGCCCTTATCCAGAGCCACTTACATTTATCTCATTTATACATCTGAGAAATTAAGGGTTAAGGGCCTTGCTCAAGGACCCAGCAGTGGCAGCTTGGTGGTCCTGGGATGTGATATACTTGTTTAAACCAGGGGTACCCAATCCTATGCGCAAAGGGTCGATGAAGGTGTAGGTTTTCATTCCAATCAAGCAGGAGCGACACATGATTATATTTTTATTAGACTAAATTTAAATAAATTTCACATTCATCATCATGAGGGAATGCCATTGTACAAGGAGCACTGTTCATCATTATGGAGAAATTTGAGTGTGAAACAGCAGATAAAATTTGTCTGGCAAAACGGAAAATGGCACAATATGTGGGAATACAATGAACAGCCAATAGCATTTAGCACTTTTTTTTTCTATATATATATATATATATATATATATATATATATATATATATATATATATTATTAATGGCAATAGACACACACTTGGAAAACAAACTAGATTGCTAGTATTTTTAGTATGTTAGCACTGCTTTCTCTTAAAATTCACATGACACAAGAACTGTATGAACATGGATTACAACACAAAGAAGAAAATTGTGTCACATTGTGTCATTTGGACCCATGTCAGTCTCTTATTATCTGTAGCTTTTGTGGTGAATGTACTATCAACTGCAACGAATGTTGGCCTTACCTGTCATTTTCCCCTGTCATTTTCTCCTAGTTGGTTTGACTTTGGCAGGACTATATTAGGTGACGTCTGGTAACACCATGTACAGAACAATTCAGAATTTGAAATGTGTTTATGTCAACTACACACTTAGCCATGACCACAGAAACGTAGGTACTTGTGGCTAAGTGGGTAGTTGACCTTAACCTTATTTTTGCCTCCAGATAGAAAAAACATCTAGCTTGCATTTTATATATGCCTTTTTTTGCACTGTAGTACTCCTACATGTGGTCATGGCAAGTACTTCTACCACAAGTTGGCAAAGAAATCAGCCCAGAATGGATGAAATATCTAAATTTGTAGTCATGGACATATGGTATGCTTTTGTTGAAGTATATTAGTCTGTTTTCGTTGTGATAGTTGGAAGTTTAGTGTCCATCCATCCAACAATTTCTGTACCACTTATCCTACAGAGGGTCACAGAGGACCTGGAGTCTATCCTGGGGGATCTGGGGCACAAGACTTGGGGCAACCTGGATGTGGAACACTTTTGTGTGAGAATCGTAAGGTTCATTGCAATTCAAATGTAACTACAGTGTCACTTTTGCACCATGGAGATGTGCTGTTTTTCACCAGTTCCCATGAGCAATGTGCAAAAGAGTCCAATATAGGACTTTTTGTATTGGGCCCCTCAGCAATTTGTAATTTCTTTCATAGTATGTTGACAAGTTGTTTATATTGTCATTACTAATCATTCTGCAATCTGACTTGCCCACAGAGATCTCAAATCAAACAAAAAATACTTTTAGAGTGTTTAACAATTTAACAAGAAGGGGGGCACGGTGGCTTAGTGGTTAGCACGTTTGCCTCACACCTCCAGGGTTGGGGATCCGATTCCCGCCTCTGCCGTGTGTGTGTGTGTGTGTGTGTGTGTGTGTGTGTGTGTGTGTGTGTGTGTGTGTGAGATGTTCTCCCCGTGCCTTGGGGGTTTCCTCCGGGTACTCTGGTCTCCTCCCCCGGTCCAAAGACATGCATTGTAGGTTGATTGGCATCTCTAAATTGTCTGTTATGAGAGTGTGTGTGTGTGTGTGTGCCCTGCGATGGGTTGGCACTCCATCCAGGGTGTATCCTGCCTTGATGCCCAATGACGCCTGAGATAGGCACAGGCTCCCCATGACCCGAAAATGAATGAATGTTTAACAAGAATGAATTATATTGCTAATAAATCACTGGAATTACACGTAAGTAAAGAATATATTTGAAACCATATATTGAATGTTTTCCAAGTATGATAAACAAGAAAAAGAGATCACACAAAATGTAATAGAATAAACAAATAAAAAGAAGGACATGTTGAACTCTGCTGTGCTCAAGGCAAAAGTACCCAAGCACTGACAGTATAATTACAGTTTTATCTGACCAACAAATAATGGCAGGCTTTAAGACTTTACTTTACTAATCTGCATACCTGAAGCTAATAAGGTCGGCATGCTCTGTACCGTCTGGATTCCTCCCATAACCAGAAGGCTATGTTCATGTTTTTTTTTTTATTAAAGCCAAGTCTGCGTTCATATTTTTAGTATGTATTAATCTTTAAAACAACATGAATGTGAGGATGAGGTTTATGAATGCTTTATTTCAAAGTAGAAGACCTTGATAACATGTTTGCCTTCATTTCTGTATTCTCAAACTAGTAAGAAATGAATATTCCTAAACGGCACATCACTGGTTTCCATTAACCCGCTTCTGAGCATTTTCTCTTTTTTTCCAGGAGAGGCAGATTTTTGTATGCTTGGGCGTTTGGCACCTCACAAATCCAACACCTAAAGTGCCAGCTGTTTCAGAGGAAACATTTCAGACAGAGTCTAAATATAAAGGTGACATCACTAACATAGTAAAATAGCTCCGCTTTTAAATGACCCGATTTAGCACAGAAATGAACTTTCTCACTATTTTCATACAATATCATTGTCCTTTTCTTCAGATAGGTCCCCACCTTTCCAGCATTCTTTAACCTGAACATGTACCAAAATTGCAAAATAAAAAGCATTTAAAATAATGCTGTATTTTTTACAAATAATATTAGTGTAATAATATTAAAAATTAGTGAGGTAAAATTGGTTGTGAAGCATTTTAGTATCGAGTTTGTTACTTGTGTATTGCAGATTGTGCTAGAAATTTCTAAATTATTGCTAGTCAGACATATTTTATTTACTAAACCACGAGCAATACATAAATAATACAAACTTTGAAAGGTTTACAATATTTTTTAGAATGCATTTGTGTTACATACAATCCAACAACCTGACATGTGTAACCTGAGAATGGTTGAGAAACCCCCATGCATTTAATTGTTAAGAAGCAAAGCCGTGAAATTGTACCTGCACCATTAACGGGCAAGGCTTTTGCACCTTTTGTTTCAACAGTAATTTTAGAGGACTACATTTAATCAGATAATTGGACAGTAATAAGCACTGATGCACCTTTGAGTGATTATTTGCACTGGTTGTAAATTCAGAGAACAATAGAGTGCCTATGCAGTATATTTTTAGACAATGTAGGTAAAGGTACATGTTCATGTAAAGCAACACTCCAGTATCTGTTAGGTCCCAAAAATATTTAGGAATGGGCCAGTGAAGTTATAAGCCAATTTACAAATTATATTTCTTTTTTTATAGGTTTCATACAGGGGATTAGATTCCAAAAGCACACACTTAAAACTAGGTAGTATTTTACACCAAACAGACATTATGACCACCTGCATAATATTGTGTTGATCCCCCTTTTGCTGCCAGAACAGCCCTGACCCATCATGCACTGTGTATTCTGACACCTTTCTATCAGAACCAGCATTAACTTCTTCAGCAATTTGAGCAACAGTAGCTTGTCTCAGATGCCAGTCAGGAACTTAAAATAATATTTACATCAAACAACAGAATGAGAGAAAATATTGTAACTATGGTAAGGTTGTTGGGTCCAGATACGCTGGTTAGAGTTTTTACACACAATAATATCTAGACTTTATACAGAATAGTGTGGAAATACAGCAACAACAACAACAACAACAACAACAACATACAATGAGTGGTAGCTCTGTGGGCGGAAATGCCTTGTTAATAAGAGAGGTCAGACGAGAATGGCCAGACTGGTTCAGGTTTACAGGAAGGCTGTAGTAACTCAAATAAGCACTCTTTACAGACCATGCTGAGCAGAAAAGCATCTCTGATCCAACAACATGCCTAACCTTGAGGCAAACGGTCTACAACATCCGAAAACCACATCGGGTTCCACTTCTATTAGCCAAAAATATGAATCAGAGGCTTTGTTTTGAGTTTGTAAACCTCTAAAAGCTTTTTTATTTACTGAAAGGCAAACTGTATATTAAATTGTATGTCGTCTTGGTGTGACATGATCAGAGCCTTTACGTGACAATGGCTGCATCAGAGTGCCATAAAAAAGCTAAGTAAAACACGTAGTAATGGAGATAAAACTGCAATATATGATTATGTCCTAACAGCAGTTACAACAGAAATGTGATAAGGTCACACTTGTGACCGGAGGGATAACAAATATGAATGTAGCTGATTGTAAATAGGTATTTATAATGAAAAAATCCTTAAATTATCAATTGGTGCACTTGGTTGACTGTGTAGTTACTTAAATAAAAATACATTTTCACTAACTATTCGGAAAGGAATATATCGACTACCATGAGTACCCTTTATAGGAAAAGCAGACAGGGTAGAGACCAGCTTACTGCAATATATTTGCTCTAGGAGTAAAATTAACAAGCCTGCATTGTTTCGGGGGAAAAAAGCAGGATTAAAAGGATTAAATAAAGAAGGTGTATTCGAGAGAGAGGAGTGAGAGAGAGGGTGTCAGCCCAGAGAGGAAGCCAGCAAGCTGATGAGAGATGTGCTGTGAACCCCTTTACCCTCCATGCTTCTCTGCTTCTTCTTGCAGGATGTGAATCCCCCTGGGTCCTCTGTCTCAGTGAGGGTAATTACCGGTGGGCCACCATGGCTGGTTATTGAAAGAAAAGCAAAAAGGACAGAGCTCTGGTTCCAAGGGCCACAATTACCACATTATACTGTTCTATCACATTTCTTCAAAACAATATGCAGCTGGGGGGCACGGTGGCTTAGTGGTTAGCACGTTTGCCTCACACCTCCGGGGTTGGGGGTTAGATTCCCGCCTCCGCCGTGTGTGTGGAGTTTGCGTGTTCTCCCCGTGCCTCGGGGGTTTCCTCCGGGTACTCCGGTTTCCTCCCCTGGTCCAAAGACCAGTTTGCAGGTTGCATTGTAGGTTGATTGGCATCTCTAAATTGTCCGTAGTGTGTGAATGAGAGTGTGTGTGTGCCCTGCGATGGGTTGGCACTCCGTCCAGGGTGTATCCTGCCTTGATGCCCAATGACGCCTGAGATAGGCACAGGCTCCCCGTGACCCGAGAATAGATCGGATAAGCGGTAGACAATGAATGAATATGCAGCCATTCACAATAGATGATACAGAAAGTTATTCTGAGAAGCAGTTCATCATCTGTTTATTCTTTATTGAATCAAAACTGAACAAATGCAAGTAAACTAGATTTGATTAAGTTTTTGATTATATTTTTGTCTCCATATTTGCTAACCCTCTATTTGGACTCCATATTTGCTAACCCTCTATTTGGACTCCATATTTGCTAACACTCTATGTGTGTAACAAAACTCACAATACCACCTCATACAAAATATCACGTGCCATGGCAGTCTTAACATGCCATGACAGTTTGTATTCAACGAAATGTTTGTTGTTACAATTACCTGTAATTGTTATGTTTTATGTCATGGCAGCTCATGTTACTGGCTAATTATTTCCAAATGTAAACACACTAGTTAGCAAAAAATTGTCATAAATATTTTTTTCTGTTGACATTCCACTGGAATTACTATTTCACTCATTAACTTTTGAGAAAGTGACACTTCTTTTGAAGTAGATCTGTTTTTTTTTTGTTATGAATATAACATATAGATATAACACTTATGTATATAACCATATTTTCTTCTTATGTATATAAGCATCTTTTGCTTTGCAGAATGCTTTAAAAAAAAAGGAAGATGATTATACAGTATCTATAACGAGTGTTGTTATGAATATAATACTTGTTATTGATATAAACACACTCTCTTCAACTCTTTGCCTTTATAAAATTAGAAGAAATGTGGTTATATCAATAACATGTATTATTATGGATGTTACATTTGTTATGGATATAACCACAGTCAGTGGCTCGATTTGTATCATTAAGGACCCATTGTCTTTCATAATACAAGGAAGACATGCATCAAGTCTCTTCAGTGTCCTGGTGCCCAGATGGTGTAGGAACAGTTTAGTCATATGCTGTCTATAAATGACCAAAAGACAGAAGACCTTCTAGTTTACCAAGCACTTAAAAAAACTCTTGTCTGTACCATTTTTGTTGCTGTACTAACCCGGTCTACTAACTTAAACTGTTCTATTCATAGCATACATGCATGAGAATATGCTTTCGATTAAAACAGATATGGCTAAACGTTTGTGGACACCGGACTATCACCCCATATGTTGAACATACAGTTCCAAAATTCAAGAGTCCAAGTGTTTATTGTCATTGTGCACAGGGAGGAAACAACTTTCCCTGTACAATGAAATTCTTTCTTTGCTGTCCACAGTGAATGCCAGACAAGTACAAAAACTATGTAAAAAAGTAAAATAAAAATAAAACACACACACATAAATACACACACAAACATAATAAAAAATAATACTATGCAGCAGAATTAGAAATAGACTATGTAAATATAGAAATAAAGACTGTTATCTGTATGTGCAAGTGTACAATGTTGACTTATATTGTAAAAATATCTACAGTTTGAAGATTTAGTTCTTCTTTGGTGTTATCATAACCCCCATTCTTCTGGGAAGGATTTCTACTGGATTTTGGAGTATGGTTTGTGGGATTTTTTTTATTCAGCCACAAGAGCATTAGTGAGGTCATGAACTGATATCAGGCGTAGAGGCCTATTCTTTACGTATTTAGAAAGTACTCAGTGGGGTTAAGGTCAGGTATTTGTGCAGGCCACTGGAGTTCTTCCAGTCTAACCTTGCTTTGTGCACAAGGGCATTGTCATGCTGGAACATTTCTGGGCCTCTTAGTCCAAATGAAAGGAAATTTTGAATTCTACAAGACATTCTATACAATTGGACGCTTCCTATACTTTGTGAAAATGTTTTAGGATAGGCCCACATATGGGTGTGATGGTCCACAAAAAAATAATTTATAAAAACATTTTGGCCATAAAGTGTATCACGAAATTCATGGCAACGTACCTATAACAGTAACACGACACTGTTATATCAGTAGACAAATTGTCATCATGACTCGTGGTTAGGACTCAATTAAAGTGTTACCATTTATTTAGTAAATTGTAGATAGGCAGATACATATCAGAATATTTGGAAGCATGTGAGACAAAAAAAAAAAAAGCCAGTTTAACTGGCTCCACAAATATTTTAACATTGTTGCAGGGCAACTCTGGTTTACTGCATACTGCTGAGTGCTGCATACTTGGTAATAATACAAGTAACAACTGGTAATATTAATATCCAGTAATACCAGTGAATCAGTAATCTTTGGTCTAATCAAACAAACTACCTAGAGATATCTTTTGGATATCAGCAGGTCACAAATACAAATATAATGGCATTACTAAATGGTGAATGGTTGGTTAGTCTTTAGTCCTTCAAGGTGCACTACTACATTCCCTTAATCCTGATCTAACATTATTGGGTTTTATCTGGAATAAGACCACATGTCAGACAGACTTTAGGTCTAATACTAAAACTAATACTGATAATAATACTTGGGTGATTTTAATCTAATCTATCCTAGTTTCTAGTATCCTAGAAACCTAGTTCTTCTATCCTCAAAAATTGTGTGTAACATGCTGTCAGGGATATGGGGCTGTAATAGGCCTGCCTTTGTTCCTTGCTACTAAGCCATAGTGGGTAATATTTCACTAAAGACTTTCCTTTGTAAAGTTATCCTGGGAAACTCTTTCTTTAAGGGGAAGATCACTCATCCAAGGGGATATTCCATATCAGCCTGAAAACTAGATACTACAGAACATGTACTTTGTGTTCAGGAAGTAGTCAGACCCCTTCAGCTGCACTGTATTGTGTTGTAGAATTAATGATGAAAAAAAAAACTGTTTTGTCAAAAGTCAACACACAACAACCCATAATAACTAAGCAAAAACAAGTTTTTAGAAATCTTTGCAAAGTTTAATTGTTGTTGTACTGTGTCTGCTGTGTCAACATATTGTCCAATCCACAAGTTTTGATTTGGCACTGGTTTTATGTCAGATGGCACAACCCTCCCATTATATCTGGGCTTTGGAACAGCACTGACAGTTAACTCTTCAGTGACTGGGCTGTTTTCTGTGTGACCAGGGAATTTAATTTAATTAAAAATCAAAAGCTGAATTATCTTGTTACAATTCAGATGTTTATGCTGTAGAGGTACCTTAAGAAGCAATTACAGCTTCAAGCCATTTTGCATTACATTTGGCAGACACCCTTATCTAGAGCAACTTACATACATCTTATTTATACAACTGAGCAGTTGGGGGTTAAGTTTTGGTATCTGAACACACAACCTTCTGAGCAGTAATCGTCCTAACCATTGAGCGCTACATACATTGCACACCCAGATTACTATAAAAACATGATTGTCAGAGCTGCTGTTATGAAAAATTAACAAACACCTTCTAAGCCACACCTCTTGTGGCTTACTGGTTCACATAGTTGCCTCCTGGGAATCGGGGTTTGATTCCTACCTCCACTTTGTGTGTGTGGAGTTTGTTTGTTTTTCTTATGCTTTGCTGGTTTCCTCCCTCAGTCCACAGACATGGTAGGCTAACTGGCATCTCTAAATTGTCTGTGGTGTGTGTAGGTGATTAAGACCTGCAAGGGGTTAACATCCCTCAAGGTTCTCTGTGACCCTGCGTAGGATAATCAGTACAGAAAACAGAAGGATTTATATATAAGTATATATATATATGTTATATAAGCCATATTATTGTCATTCAAATGGCAGAAAAATTAGGTTGAATAGGTACATTTTAATTGCGCCCAGCAATAGACTGGCATCCTGTCCAGGGTGTACCCTGTCTTGTGCTCGTAGTCTCCTGGGATAGGCTCCAGGTTCCATGTGAACCAGTAGTAGGATAAGCAGGTATAGAAAATGGATGGATATACATTTTATTGATATGAAGTAAAAAAGTAAATTTGTATTCAGATACAGTTCCTATACGTTCGGTACATATATCCACTTCTGTCATGGTTGCCCTGATCATCACCCATGAGCCATTTCTCATCATGTGCTCACTGCATGCACCATGTCACATGGCCACGAGCACCTGTATCACACTGTTGTCCAATATACACAAGTGTTTAAGTCATGCGTAGTATAACACACCTTGCTGTTCTTTAGTCATTGTCACCCTTATGTGTACCATGCTCATATTATTGTCTTGCCACGTTCCTGTGTTATTGTCTTTGTTTTACTGTCAATAAACATGCCTGCAGTTGCATCCCCTGCCTCTACAAATACGTGACAGCTAAAACGACTGACCCATGAAGCATGGTTCTTGGAATCACAGCAAGCTGTCTTGAAGAAGATTTGCCTCATGTGAGAACAACAGAGGAAGGGAGATTGGATAAGGGAACTCCTGACCAAGCTGAGGCCAAATCCCACCCTCTCTGCCCCAATGAGGAAGTTTTTACTGCCTTGTTGCTTGGATAAGGACCTTTCTTTACCCCTCTGCCCTGCAGAGGATGTCATAAAGGCTCACGCCCTTGATGGGTGTCACTCCATCTCCTTGCTCCTCTTCAAACATCACAACAGTGCTTCTCCTTCCTGTTCCGTGGAGGATGTTGGTCTGCTTCCTTGCACCCATTTGGACATCACTTCAATTCCTAGCTCAGCTGAGGATTTCTCTCTGCTTCATTTGTTGTGGGTAGGCAGGGGTGTAAGGTGGGGGTATTCTGTCATGGTAGTGTCAATATAAGACTGGACTACATCACCCACAAGCCATTTCATGTCACGAGTCGAAGTTTTTTATTGTCCTTTCAACCATGTATAGCTGGTGCAGTACACAGTGAAATGAAACAACGTTCCTTCAGGTCCTTGGTGCTCCATACAAGACTTAAAGCTACATAAAACTACAAGGAAGTGCAGCGACTAGTACAATCACACAGTTTCATATGGCCATGAAAAACTGTATCACAATTATTTAAGTCAAACATTGTTGTCACCTTCATAAGAGGTAAAGAAGCAAGTGCAGGCAGGTTGGAATGGGTGGAGAAAGGTGTCGGGAGTTCTGTGTGATAGGAAAATATCAGCGAGAATCAAGGGGAAGGTGTACAGGACAGTGGTGAGACCGGCCATGCTGTATGGTTTAGAGACAGTGTCACTGAGGAAGAGACAGGAGTCAGAGCTAGAGGTAGCAGAGCTGAAGATGTTGAGGTTCTCTTTGGGAGTGACAAGATTGGACAGGATTAGGAATGAGTACATCAGAGGGACAGCACATGTTGGACGTTTGGGGGACAAAGTTAGGGAGGCCAGATTAAGATGGTTTAGACATGTTCAGAGGAGGGAGAGTGAGTATATTGGTAGGAGAATGTTGGACATGGAGCTGCCAGGCAGGAGGCAAAGAGGAAGGCCAGAGAGGAGGTATATGGATGTAATTAATGGGGATATGAAGCTAGTGGGTGCAAGTGTTGAGGATGCAGAAGATAGGGATAGGTGGAGAGAGATGATTCGCTGTGGCGACCCCTGAAGGCAAAAGCCAAAAGAAGAAGAAGAAGAAGAAGATCGTTGTCACCTTCATGTGTACAAGACTCATGTTATTGTCTTGCCTCATTCCTATTTCATAGTCATTGTGTTGTCTTTTCTTGTGTTTCCTTGCTATGGCTCTGTAGATTATTCCAATTATTTATAAAAAAAAATAATAATAATAATTTAAAGTGTGAAAATACTTTTCCACCTACAGTTTTTTTAAAACATTTTTCATAAATTTGTGTCAAAATATTTTATGTGTGTAAATTTGAAGTAGGGAATCTGCACTGTAAGTATTGTATATTGATTAACAAAAGCAAAAATGTATAATACTTATTTCCCTCACTGTAAGTTGATTAGACTGGCACAGCAGATAGCATTGTCGCCTCACAGCTCCAGGATAGATGGACTGGCTAAGATAAACAACCCCTTGGGGTGAGTAATGGTGCATGACTATGTGTGTGATGTTATGCAATGTTTGTGATGGTATCTATTGTTCCTTAAATAGGCTCCAGGTCCACTATTACTCTCTCCAGGATAAACCTTTCATGTAGATGAATAAATTAGTTTCTTTTACCTCAATGTTTTCTAGGTAGTAGGTGACTTTACAACATTTTATCATCTCTGTTAAGCAGTTATACCTGATAGGGATTCATGGAATTGATATTTGTCCTTCAACTCTCAAGCGTCTAGCATCTAGGAACCAGCAATGTGTGGGTTAAAGACATCCACAGAAATACTGTAGAAAGATAATTAAGTCTATTTTAATCTAAATTGTAAGTCATGTAAGACCAATTATCATTTTAGTATCCGCCTTGCTCTATTTACTCCTTCTGCATATTTAGAAATACCATATTTCAAAAACTGTCTGCATCAGTGAGTAACTGATGATCAGTGATCACAAAGTTTTGAAATATCTTGGTAGAATTATTTTAGGATCACCCAGAGATTCATTGCTTCCTTCCTTCCTTCCCTCCTTCATTCTTTCATTCATTCATTCTTTCATTCATTCATTCATTCTTTCATTCTTTTGTTATTCTGAGCTACAGTCATTGAAAGAGATTCAGAGGAGTGCAGGACGTATTTAATCTCTGTTAGTCATGCAGAAACATATCCTATATTCAGATACTGTAGAGGAAAAGCTGGATGTGTTTTCATCCGAATTTTGTTGCAGGGTGCTTTCGGCTCCACCTCAGTCTTTGTCACAGTCATTTTCCTGCTGACTCCGTGTATTTGGTGGGATTAACTGTTCCTGATAGAAGACACATAATAGAACCAGTTAATGGCATAATGGACGAGAGCCTGTTATTTAAAGGACGAATGAACCGTGTCGGGTGTTACATAAGAGCTTTAGGAATGGTTCAGTTGAAAAATGTGCTGATATGTTCGGATATATTGAACTGTTTACATTTACATTCATCCAGGGTAAAGACATTACAGCTCTGTTTCAACTCAATTCATGTTACTGTATATTTACTTTGTTAAATCAGTTATATATTTTATTTCCATAGAGTTTTCACAATAATAGCCAAGAGAGATTTATTTCAGCTTTTATTTACCGTATTTGTTTTTCAGAGAGTCGGGTTTACATGCATGTTTTTTGCATTGACTGAACATGAATGAAACAGAATTCAAAGTTTCTCTCAATTCTTTTCATTTTATATATTTTTGCTCATTCCTTCTGATCGAACTGGTGTAGCTCGGTCAGGTTTGGGGGCTTCCATGCTTGGACATGATTTTCAGTACAATCTATAAATTGTCTGTGAGATTCAGGTCAGGGCTTTGTGATGGCTAAACCAATAATTTCACATTTTTGTGTTTAAACCATTATGTTTCAGCTTTAAATGTATGCTAAATATTACAGTCCTGCAGTAAGACCCATTTGCAAATAAGTTTTAACTTTCTGGCTGATGTCTGTCTTGAGGTTATGTTTCAGCTTTTCTATACAAACCTCCTTCCTCCTTTTTTCTGAAAAGCATCAGTCTTTTTTTCAATAGAACATCCTCACAACATGATGCTGCAACACCAGGCCAATGTTCGGCCTTGTGGCCCTCGTACTCACCTACAACCTCGTTCTGTTTTTTAATGCCTTTATTAGAATAGGGGCTTCTTTCTTGCACTTTCATGCCATGGCGATTTAGGACTCTCTTAATGTTGGGTCTCAGTATTTGGTGCCTGATGCCTCCAACTCCCTCACCAGCTCCTTTGTTGCTGCCTTTTGAGGGTCAGTTGAACCTTTCAGAATAAAGTTCATCCCTGGGAGCTCAATTGCCTGTTTTCTGAACAATGCACTGTCTGTGTGTTCCTGATATAATTAATATTTGTGTACAATTATTTGTATAGATTATTGTGGTACCTGTGGACCTGTTGAACCCCTAGGAACTGGGTTTGTAGAGGTCCAGATTTTTTTTTTTTTGTTTGTTTTTTTTTGTGGTGTTGCTTGGATTTTCCCTTGTTATCAAAGGCAAAAAGGACTGCATCTAAAGGAAGGTCCTTTTACAGCCACTGGTGCTCTCCGAAAAACTCCTAATTATCACAAATGACCAATCAGAGGCTTTGAAAAGCCATTACATCCATTTTCTAAATCCAGACTGGAATTCTGGATTTGAAGTTGGAAGATTATATCCAAAGATTTCTGGAAGATTATATGCAAAGATGGAAAGTAGATAAACAATGTAGTAGAAAGTAAGTAAGTGTAAACAGTGCAGTGTGATCAGCTGCTCAGTGTGGAAACAGCCATAGGGAAGAAGCTATTCTTTAGCCTGTTTGTGCAGTACTATGCAAAACGACCCATGATCTGAACATAACCAATATTAATTAGACGAAAGAAATATACAGAAACAGGACTGTAAGTGAAAACTAAGAGTAAGCAGTAATAGAAAGGTTTCTGAGGGCTTTAATGTGCTATTTTGCTGTGGCAAGGTGTATTACGGTCTCCTGGGGCATTCACAATCTGCCAGATTTAAAATCTAACTAAAAAAAGCAATTGCATCATAAAGGACATTAGGAATTGCCTGACTTTCATTAGCTATTTGTATACAGTATATTTATACAGTATTTATACATCACGTGTAAATGACATTTCATAACCAACTATGCTATGCTCACAGTAGGGTAAAATAATATTCGATCAAATCAGCTGTATGAACACCTGCCCACCGGTAATCCTGTCTTCTACTGTGATAAGAACAAACTGACGCACATGTTTTTCTCTTTACAATGCCTCCGAGGTCATCGGCTGGTTCGCTTGTGCCAGCTGTGTGTGTGCTGTGATGCTCAGGCTTTTCTTGCCTCACCTGATGATACTTATGAAATCATTCTCAAAAAGAAGTACATAATAGTTTGGCTCTCCACCCAACCAGAGGTGCTTTTATTGCCTACCAAAACAGGTTTTGTCTGCCACCTTGATATTGGCCTCAATGTTATGACAATAATGACGCATGTTTGTTTTCCCTTCAACCTTGCAGTTATGTGCCAGTACATGTTTCAAACACACTGCCCTCAATGACTCACTGTGTAAGAATTTCAACACACAAACGGTATTGGCTTCTTTGCTCTTGCAGACAAATCAACTTAGTGATCTTGGAAGTTTTTTAATTGTGCATATAGCTCGCAAGGAATTCTCACAGTCTGTCCACAAAGGTGTGTGGGTGTGGGCATGAGGAACCTGCCACAGTGCTGGTATGCAAATCCCATGTGTGGGAATAAAAGCTCAATTTCTGTTGGCTTTGTTTTGAGGCATTATGCAAAATGACTTAAATGCAGATGGGATTTAGGAACACAGATGAGCAATAATGCAACTTGTGTTTCTTGGGTAAATACATAAAGACATCAGCATGCATCGTCGCTTTGTTTGGTGTGTATCGGCTTTACCACTATGTCATTAACTAACTACAGTGTAAGACCAATACAACACAGAGCTTTAATGAAATATTTGTCAGGCACTCATGAGATCTTTTGTACTTGCATGAAAAGCTGACTGCATGTCAGTAACTCAACAAAGTGGTTAAATGTGCACTCATATCATTTTTTGAAAATGTGGGGGTTTTTAGCTGGAGGGGACAGATCATAACCATGTCATGTGTCTAGGAACAATTAGCAGGTCTATACCGATGAGAAAGCTTAAACAGCTGGGTTAAATGCTTTACTTTGATTGATAGATTTCGAGTTAAAACTATAATTAATTTAGTAATAAAACTGATGCTAATATTCATACATTGCTCATAAGTTCCTGTTTGCACAATTTGACTAAATACTATACAGTTATAAGAGAAATTATTTTATGATTACACAATCTTTCCTTTTGAGTCTGGTTCCTATCAAGGTTTCTTCTTCATATCATTGCATATCGTTTGTCCATTGTCTCTGGCTTGCTCATTAAGGATTATTTTATAAATTTAATCTCAAATTTATGTATTTCTGTAAAGCTGGTTTGTGACAATGTGCATTGTTAAAAATTTGGGCTACCAATTAGCTGGGCCATTAAGCAAAGCCCTTAACCCTCAGCTGCTCAGTTATATAAAAATGAAATAAATGTAACCTGCACTAGATAAGGGCCTCTACCAAATGCTATAAATCTACCTACATTTACTTGTCTTATTAATTTTACCTAAAGTGTAAGCAGACTTTTGCACTCAACAGCATATGTGTACGCAAAGAAGAGACACGTCAATTGTGGCCTTCTGGTGGAGCACTAGTTTCAGAGTATTTAATCATTGATAAGAGAGTCGTCATGCTTCATGTATTTTGCTTTTGCCTTGCCAATATGGAGCAATAATCATGGAATTAGTGCTTGGAACTGGGGATCCATTCATTCCTGTTAGTTGCACTGGAGTAACTGAAAAATGCGTATTGAATAATGTATTGTTTAATAAATTACTGAATAATAAGTTTAATAAGTTTAAGGAGGATTAGGAGCAAATTTTTTCTATAGCATGTCCTGTTTAATAAGGAGGAGCAATATGTGAGGAAAGTCCACTTCTGGATTGATACACGCACACATAAGGCTGAGAGAGAGAGAGAGAGAGAGAGAGAGAGAGAGAGAGAGAGAGGTTGGCTTGAATTATGTTCACTGACTGGTTAGATAGAGGAAATAGGACATGAGAAAAATAAACACAGTTAGTACTGACCCCCTGAATAGGACCTGCTGATAGGCTGAGATGATGGTGGGTGTGTCTGTGTGTATGAGAGAAAGTGCTGAGCTCCTCAAAGCACTACAACAAGCACATCTATACTTAGTCTTATTACATAAGCACTAACTCTCAGGAATATTATATTTCACATTGTTACAGCAGCTTAAGGTTCAAGCCCATACCAGCTGCAGCATTTACATATTGAAATTACAAAAAGCACCCATAATATCATGTATCATAATGCTGCATCTAATTAAAAGGGACTGTATTAACTTGCTTGGAAATGCAGCTCTGTTACCCACCTTTCTGCAGAGTTGACTAACTTGCTTACCTTAAGGCTAACATGTGGGTCATTTTTATTCGGAATTTCTATTTTTCTGTAAAGCTGCTTTGAGACAATGTCCATTGTTAAAAGTGCTATAGAAATAACATTGAATTGAAATGTAATTGTTTCAATAACTGTCAGCAATGCCTTTTGTCTCCCCAAGAAACAAATATGTAAACGATGCCCTTTGTTAAAAACATTTAAACAATGATATTTTGCCAGCTTATATCAAGTTATACTGAATATCATGCTTGGCTGCATTTCATGATCATGGTGTCCACACCCTTTTAAACGACTGCAGGATAAAAATATACATAAGAACCTGCTCTCTCTCTTTTAAGCGGAACGTGTACTCCTGCTATCTGATGTGACACAAGAGCTGATTCATCCTGATCAAAACCCTAAAGATGCACTTTAAAATAAGGTTTAAAAATTGTAAACAACCTTAGATTCAGTGAATAATCTCACCTGGATACTGTAGATTTGTACCATCAGTATGGGACTCCATGGATGTATGGATTAAAATATTAAACAATTATGCTCTTATGTTTTTTGATCATCTGTACAAAAATTCATTTCATTGTCACTGTTCAGCAGCGGTGGCTTGGTGGTTAGCACGTTGCCTCACACCTCCAGCGTTGAGGTTTCGATTCCCGCCTCCGCCATGTGTGTATGGAGTTTGCATGTTCTCCCCGTGCCTCGGGGGTTTCCTCCAGGTGCTCCGGTTTCCTCCCACGGTCCAAAGACATGCATTGAAGGTTGATTGGCATCTCTAAATTGTCCATAGTGTGTGATTGCGTGAGTGAATGAGAGTGTGTGTGTGTGCCCTTAGATCGGATAAGCGGCAGACAATGAATGAATGAATAAATGCCACTGTACATGTAGAGTGCATTACATTCTATAGAGTTCATACAGATAATGCTAGTCAATAATACAGCGTTATGAATGTGGATGCAGATATACAGCTTGTCCACTTGTGTCCCCCCTTTGGAGTGGATCTGTACTCTCATAAGTTTGAGGGAAGTGAGCAGTGGAACTTCTTACTCAAGTATTGTTGAATACTGTGTGAAATAACATTTAGCTCTGTGCAATCATCTTACTGGTCAAAGAAATAATCAGTTGAAGGATCAATTCGACATGGAGTTTGTAGTTTATTGTAAAGACTTGCTCTTCACAAAAGAGGTACATCTCAAAGAAACATTCCTACACCATGACAAAGTGATTCATTTCACTGACTTGTCAGAGCGTGTGGTTTTTAAGAAAAAAATCCAAAGGTGTAAAATCCAAACATGCCAGAAGCTATATGTGAAGTGGTGCTGTGCAGCCTGGTTGTTTAGACAGGACTCAATGGTTGAACACGATACATTATATGATATTTATGAGACTGGACACTTTTCAGAGACTGTGAGTCATCTCTATAAAACTACTACTATTGCCCATGTATTTCTCTGTATTTAAGACCATTTAATAAGACATATAATTTAATAAAACATACAAGTAAATTATACATTATTTATTATTATAATAAAATAAATAATGAGCAAATTCACATTTAATATATCACACTGACTGCCACAAAGATAAATAAGCTTTTCTCTTAAACTTTGCTTTCATTTTTAGGAGGTATATAAGATGGGATATAAGAATAGCTGAATTCACTATGCCCTCTAGTGGATGTTGGTGCTATTTGGTGATAAAGGACACCAGTCAGTCCTGCTACTGGTGCTGAAGATCCACTGAGTTTTAAGGAGCATTCACACACAGCCTTTAAAAAGATACTGTAGTCCACAAATGGTTGTAGGCATTCCGGCCACATGTTATTCAGTTTATGGAAATATATTGGTCAATGCCAGAGAGAGAGGGAGAGAGAGAGAGAGAGAGAGAGAGAGAGAGAGAGAGAGAGAGAGAGAGAGAAGATAGAGAGAGAGAGAGAGAGCGAGAGAGAGCGAGAGAGCGAGAGAGAGAGAGAGAGAGAGAGAGAGCGAGAGAGAGAGAGCGAGAGAGCGAGAGAGAGAGAGAGAGAGAGAGAGAGAGAGAGAGAGAGAGATTTGTTGGTTAGTGGTAAGGACACAGTTAATGTAGTGGGAAATAATAAGAGGGCGAGAGAAAAGCTCCTTAGACTAAACTATACAACATCTGGAATGATCCTTCATGGTTTATAAAAATTTTAAAAACTAGATGAGGCATCTTTTTGCACAAAGAGCACGTGGACAGTACAGCATCATTTATTGTAATTAATATTTTATGTTATTTTATCTTGTCATAGAATGTGTAAGTGAGATTTTTACATCCTATTATACAGTACATCTGATCTGTATCTTTATATATGTGCATGTGTGTGATTGGGTGTTGGCATTAACCAAAGTGTCCTGCATGAACAGATCATTCACAGTCATCAGCTTCCTCTGTATCTGTTTTCTCTTTATCAGGATCTTTCTGCTGTGTCTCTGGTAGCTCCTGGTCTTGTGACTTGGTTGGCTTGTCACTCTTTTTCCCCGATCTAAGGTAAGCATCTAAGTGCCCCAGAAGGTCAATAGTGTGATTGATCAGTAAAGCCAGCCAGGCCATGCCAAAAAATATCCAAACTCCCAATATGCATCCATACCAGTCAGGGTAATCAGTGTTAGGGTTATAATCTGAAAGGCGGGGGATGATGGAAAAGAGAAAATGAGGATAAGCACATATGTAAAAGAGCTCTTGGGTGTGGAGTTTCTGTAGTTTGTATAAAAATTGGGTGTGGTTTTTTAAAACCTTACCTGCGACAAAATCTCCAAAGCCTACTGTACTGAGTGTGATAAAGCAATAGTACATGCCCTGTGAGTAGCTCCAGCCTTCATATGTTTTAAAAAAAAACATAGGGACCACCATATAGAGGAACGCCGAGCCAATGAATGACGCAAAATGGAGTGACACAAGAACAAATTTCTGAGAAACGAAAAGAAACATAATCGCAAAAACAGAATGTAACTTGGAAATCTTTAACATTGAAATGTTTACATTTATTTAGACTGTCACTTGATGCTAGATGTTAAATATTATGGATGGACTGAAGCTTTACCTGGTGGTTGGTCTTCTTAGCAATCGAGGTACAGAAATTTCTTTCAATGGCCAGCATATACTTGCCCACTTTGTTGAGGACCACCATGTTAAGTGGGATTCCAATAATGGCAAAGAACACACAAAACATCTGACCAGGCATCGTACTAGGGCTGATGTTCCCGTAGCCTTTGTAGAACAGAAAGGTACCCATAGTCAGTCACAAAACTTTAATGCATTTTAACTGCTAGTATACAACACATATTTATGTAGGTAAGCTAGACAAGGCTATACTAAATCCAACAATTGATTAATATCTTCCCCAAAAAAAGAAAAAACAGTATTAATATCAAAAATGCAACACAAGATCAGGCCTATTGTACTGTCTTACCAATAGTTGTCACCACTGTAGCAGCAAACACTGCTGAGCTGGTGAACTTCCAGAAGCCTCCAGCTGTGTGGTTATTTTTCAGACTCATCCCATTCTTAGATATATCCAACATAAACTGAAACACAATCATAAGCAACACCATATCAGTCTTCAGCATATAGATTTTTCCTGCAACAATAATTGCATAATTAAAAATTTCAAGTGTCTACAAAAATGTTCTGCTTTCACATCACATTTCAGTAATACAATCAGTTTCTTTCCTCAGTTAGCACCAAGACGTAACATTACAATGCAGCCCAAGCACCAATGTATGTCAACAAAATTTACAAAAATTCACAAAATATTATGCTTAATTCCTACAATTAATTTATATTTCATTTTATACCTCCAAAAATGAGGTACATATCAGAATTACTATTCACATTACTGATCGTTTTTGCTTCAAGAACTGATGTAATATTACTGATGAGAAGCAGTTCAACATAGAATTATTCTATTAACGATATTTTACTGGTACACTGAAACACATTTGTACTGTTATTTTATCTTTGGTCTGCTTTTATGTGTTGGTATTGTATTAGTAAATCCTAACATGGATGTAGTGTGTATTCTTGTGTTATCTAACCGATTGTATTCTGTGGAATTAACAAACATGTTTTAGCTGCATTTGACCTGGAAATCTTCTTTTTCTTCTTTGGGCTTTTCCCTTCATGGGTCGCCACAGTGAATCATCTCTCTCCACCTATCCCTATCTTCTGCATCTTCAACACTTGGCATCTTCCACACTTGACACCCAATAGCTTCATATCCTCATTTATATGCACCTTTATTATACACCAATAATTTTATTGATGTATTAGCTAAAACTAAATGATAGACCATATCAGTTGTTAAAGCAATACAAACATTATTAAATATGCTTGTTTTAGTTTTCAAACCACCATTTTCTAAGAACTACGGAAGCTACTGTGTTGCCTTATTTGCAATACAAAGTGCATCTGAATACCTGTGTGATTTTTTCACATGCACACCAATTCCAGAACCCAGTGATACTCGCCCAATGTTGTCATTATTGTTATCTTTCTCATAATAATTATCATCATCATCATCATACTTTAATATAGCATTGAGTATTAAGGTCAGACAATTTGATACCCAGTTTTTTTTAGACTAATACAATCATCTCATGTCATGTGGTAGCTTGGTGGTTAAGCTGTTGGGCTACTGATCGGAAGGTTGTAAGTTTAAATCTCAGGCCCACCAAGTTGGCACTGCTGGGCCCCTGAGTAAGGCCCTTAATCCTCAGTTGTATAAAAAAACAAATGAGATACAATGTAAGTCGGCCTAGATAATGGTGTCTGCTAAATGCCAGAAACGTAAATATCAGTACAGCATTTACTACAATCCTTTACTCCAATCCAACACAATGAATTAATTTCACTTATTTCCTGTTCAAAATCAACTACTAGACCTGATGCCTACATATTTCCATAAGCAAATTCTGGTTGCAATTGAAACTCCAATAAAATATTACACTCCTCTCTTAACATTGGTTATGTGCTGTACCTCATTTTTAAACTAGCAGTTAAAAACCACTGATAAAAACCTGACCTCTTGATCCTTGTCAGTTGTCAAACTACAGGTCAATATTATTATCCTCTTTTATCTCTAAGATCATAAAAAATATTGTAGCTCAGCAACTGTACTAGTACTAATCTCAGTACAGAAACAGCATTGGTTAAAGTAGTAAATTGCTAATTTCTGAGTATTAATAAGGGTTCTGTCTCAGTTTATTGCATTACTTACACAGACAGTGGCGAAGACATACTGATCATAAGGTCATGAGTTCAAATTCTAAAGTAGCTTCATCTAGCTGTTGGGCCCTTACCTTGTTCTCTAGCCTGTATCTGGTCTCAACTGTAAGTCACTTTGGGTTAAATTGTCAGCCAAATGAGCTAAATGTAAATTGTTTAATGTCAGTGCAGCTTGTGTAATTAAGGCCCACAGCTTTCTACACAGTCTATTAGATTTTTTCACAGTTAAGCACATTGCTTTATTCTGGCTCATGTCTTATCTGACAAATGGTTATCAGGTTTTTGAATTTCAAATGGTAACTCTGTGCACACAGATGTAAAGATTGGTATTGCTCATGGTTCTGTACTAAGACCACTGCTTTTGTCTGATATATATTACTTCTAGGTACTTTTACTTCAGTTATTCATAAACATGGCTGATGAATATTACACACTGGATGCTGACTTCATTCTCACAAGACTATATTATAGACTCCTGTCTCTCATTTGAAGCTCATGTAGATAATATTACTACAATATGCTTTTTAAAACTTTGTGTGTTAATAAATATACAACGTCATCACATGATGCCGAAAAATTGGTTAATTTTGCTACATTGGTGTAGGACTATTTAATGCCATTCTGCTGGAATGTTCCAGTAAGTGCATGAACAAACTCCAGTAAAACCTGCAAACAAGATTTTTTTATCCACACTACTTTGGTTCCCAGTAGAACATCATGTCTACTCAGATTATTATGCCTAGGGTTTATTATTCTTTATTACTGCGAAAAAGCACGTGAATATATCTTAACGAATTAAAATACCTTGAATAGTATTAGTATTTCCTATATAGTAAGATTCCAATAAACCAAATATACATTGAATAAAATCTTTTTTTCTGCTTTCCTCTTCTGTTAGCAGGTAATTTTGCTTCTTTCTAGAAATAAATCAGGGTGAAATTACTGAATCTGCCAATATAACAAGACTAATTTCAAGCTAAGTAGTAGAACTTTCTAGAAGTAGGTTTAATAATTTTATATTTGGTTTGTTCTAACATTATATTAGGTGATACTAGATACATATAACGAAATGTAAGACATTTTCACTTGCTAAAAATTTTTTTTAAAGTCAAATGGTTACCATCTGCCTCACATTTTTCATTATGCAGTAATACCTAGACCTGCTGGAGTCCATGCTTGTACAACAATCACACTTTACAGTCTGCGCCACTGTATGATGTATGATTAGAGCATATTTAATAATCTATTATTGCTTTCTGTCAGGCTTCACATGCACTCCTGGGTTGTGCTTGAGGTGATGAATGTGGCATAATATTGTGGCTCCTCTCTGCCTGATTCATCCTGATGCTTTATTATGACTTAAAGCTTTTCGGAATTGTGACTTGCTTTCTGCTGCAGTGGATGGTCCCACATGGATACTTCACACACAAACTCACTCTTGCTTCAGTGGCTAATCTTGCCTGATACCATCCAAGACTGTTGGACTCAAAAATAATATTGAACTTGGGATAAACTACTTGGGAAAACTCACAATATCTAGAAGTCACAGATCTGTAGTGCAGTGATCACCTCCTGTCTAATGCATTCAGAAACATATCAGGTGTTGGTACTGGCGTAACTAGGAATTATTTTTTGCTTTTGTGCTCTATACAATTATATTGAAAAGTGCACCCATTGTTTGAATGGACGGTTGTAGTAGGAATGGCCCAAATTTGTTATTTAATAATTTGAGGCACAATCTACCATCATCCAAACTTACTATATTAATAACATTTCCATAAAGTACCTTTATTACAATTCCCTAATTAAATAATCATGCAAGTTACATGTAGCATGTTAGTTAGGGGGGAAAATTACATCTCTATATTTCTCTACTTAAAATGTAGCTTTTTCCCGGTAGCACTTAGAAAGAAATGAGAAAAATGCATGATGCCAGTTGGTTAATCCTGTTTCTTCTTATAGCAGCTGGATGCCAATCAAGTGTCAAAAAAGGAAAGTATTCATAAAATACATTTTAATCTGTATAATATGTGTTCTCACCTATAAGTACATACACTTTAACAGTTTCAGTAAGCTCATCTTTTTCATAGAAACTTCTTATTTCAGAACCTAGGTCATTGGTGTTAATGGAGTTAAAAAAAAATCTTGAGGGTCTCACAAAAATGGCAATAGTTTCCCAGTAGAATTTTAAAACATCTTGGCAGAATTGTGTCTATTTAAGTGTTATACAATAAAATTCATGTGAATTTAATACAAAGTATACAACAATGTAGGAGTATGTGTGATATTTAGCCTCATGCATACTCTATACCTATATATCCCTCTACACCCCAGCACACTTCTTCCCTCTTTATCCTGGTGACTTTATTATGTATTATTTAGTATGTGTTATTAAAGAACTTAGGTAGATTAGATAACCACAAAAATGTTCGCTTTCAGGTAAGCATGAGGAGAATATCACAGGTAAGCATGAGTATTTGAGTCTGGGCTTACATTGTCATATTCAATATTGGTATACATAAATTTCACAGTGGGATGAATAAAGTATCTATCTATCTATCTATCTATCTATCTATCTATCTATCTATCTATCTATCTATCTATCTATCTATCATATGTCATATTCAATTTATTTAACAGTAGGTTAAACAATCAAAACACATCATAACATAATGCCGAAACCTCCACTCTATCTCCCCTTCCTCTGTAGCTTCCTGCACTCTTTCATCTCTTCCTGACCATGACTCCTTTTCCTCCCTTCCCCTGGACTCAGCTACTGACACTTTGCTCTCCTCTCTTTCCTCAACCATGGACCTTTTCTGCCCTTTGTCCACTATACGCAGGAAGAATTCTTCTACTGCTCCTTGGCTGTCAGACGTGCTTCGCAACAATCAGAGAGAACTATGATCAGCAGCAAGGAAGTGGAAGAAATCTAAACTTGACACAGACCTCATCTCTTATCATACGCTCCTGTCCAAATTCTCCTTGGATGTGACTTCTGCCAAGACCTCCTTCTACAAGGAAAAGCTTGAAACTTCTGCACAAGATCCCCGAAAGCTCCACAACATCTTCTCGTCACTACTCAACCCTCCGGCTCCACCTTCTCCATCCTCCCTGACCACCAAAGATTTCGCCACTTTTTACACAGAGAAGATTGAGAGGATCTGCCAGACCTTCACGTCTCCCCCAACTTCATCTACATCACACAGTCAGCACTCCACTACTCCTTGACTGATGCAGCTCTCAACTGTAGCAGCAGAAGAGGTTTTGCAAATTACTCAGTCCTGCAATCCTACCACCTGCCCACTGGATCCAATCCCTTCAGCTATGCTCCAGACCATCTCACCTGACCTCCTACCCTTCATCACCACAGTCATCAATGGATCCTTAACATCTGGTCATGTTCCAACTGTCTTTAAGAAAGCCAGGGTCATCCCCATCCTGAAGAAACCTGCTCTGGATCCCTCAGACATCAGCAACTACAGACCAGTATCACTTCTCTCATTCCTTTCAAAAATTCTCGAACGTGTTGTTTGTAATCAGCTGTCTGACTATCTCATGCAGAATAACCTCCATGACCCCAACCAGTCTGGCTTCAAAGCAGCACATTCCACAGAGACTGCCCTTTTGACAGTCACTGAGAAACTACATGCTGCTAGATCAGCCAAACTGTCATCAGTCCTCATCCTCCTCGACCTGTCTGCAGCATTTGACACAGTAAACCACAAGACTCTCTTGTCCACCCTCAGGAGTTTTGGAATTTGTGGAACAGCATGGGAATGGTTTGCTTCCTACCTGGATGGTCGCTCATATCAGGTAACATGGAAGGGATTGACATCTGCTCCACGCAGACTCTCTGCTGGTGTCCCACAAGGCTCAGTACTTGGTCCTCTCCTTTTCTCCCTCTATACTCACTCTCTTGGCAAAGTTATATCCTCACATGGATTTTTATACTACTGCTATGCCGATGACACCCAACTTATCTTCTCCTTCCCTCCCTCAGATACCACGGCTTCTGCTCGGATCTCAGCGTGTCTGGTGGACATTTCATCTTGGATGACTGCTCATCAGCTGAAACTCAATCCCAGCAAAACTGAGCTGCTGGTCATCCCAGGTGATCCATCCCCAGCCCAAGACCTTGCGATATCTCTGAACAACTCCATGATTTCCCCTTCTGCCACTGCTTGCAACCTTGGGGTAACCATGGACAATCAACTATCCTTTTCCTCCCATGTCACTAATGTGACACGCTCATGTCGGTTTCTTCTGTACAACATCAGAAGCATTCGGCCATTTCTTTCCACACAGGCTACTCAGGTGCTTGTTCAGTCTCTGGTCATTTCGAGATTGGACTACTGCAACTCTCTTCTGGCAGGTCTACCTCTGAACGCAATTCGCCCACTGCAAATGATCCAAAATGCAGCTGCATGACTTGTTTTCAACCTGCCTAAGTTCTCCCACACTACCCCACTGCTGCATTCCCTCCACTGGCTTCCGGTAGCTGCACGCATCAGATTCAAAGCACTAATGCTTGCCTACAAAGGCAAGAATGGACCAGCGCCCTCTTACCTCAAAGCTCTCGTCACTCCTCGCACTGCACCTCGCTCACTCAGATCCACTAGCACTGCTCGGCTGGTCCTACCATCTCTCAGGGAAAAAGGTAGGTATACATCTAGACTCTTCTCTGTTCTGGCACCGAGGTGGTGGAACAAACCTCCCCTAGGTATCCGTACGGCCGAGTCTGTGACCATCTTCAAACGGCAACTGAAGACTTACCTCTTCCTGAAGTACTTAAACTAGCTCTTATTTTTCCCTGTTTATGTATTATGTTGCAAAGTTTAAAAAATAAATAAATAAATAAATAAATATACAAGTCAGTTTAGGCTAATGGTATCCCAAGTTTGTGTTCTATTGAACCAGTGTTAATGTATTCATTGACTGAGAACTAAAGCACTTTTGTACGTCGCTCTGGATAAGAGCGTCTGCCAAATGCCATGAATGTAATTGTAATGTAAATGTACATAACTTTCTAATAGTTTGCATTTTGTGTCAGGAAACATATCGAACCATTTGCATTTTAGATGGTGAGTAGTTCATAAGACCTCAAACTTAGCATTCCACAGTGTTCTAAGTGAAAGTGCTAAGAAAATTCTTTATAGGAAATTTAAATTAAAGTGCAGGTCTGTTTTGAAATATGACTGTCAAAACTCTCTCTCTCTCTCTCTCTCTCTCTCTCTCTCTCTCACACACACACACACACACACACATACACACACACCTGCACATCTTCTCTCCCACTCACTCTGTTAATGTAAATGTGACAGAATCTCACATTATCTATCTCTCTATCAATGCCACATACTCATTCCATCCATCTCTCTATCAGTCTAAAAATCAATCTTTCTCTCTTCCTCTCGCTCTGTATTTCTTTCTATCAATCTACTTGTATCTCTCTCACTCCTTCTGTCTTTCTACTAATTCACTCTCTCCATCTATGTACGTGTGTCACTCTCCCACCACATCTGACTTTCTACTTCTATCACTCTATTTGTCATCTGTCTTTCTACCAGTAACTGTGTCTGTCTGTCACACGTTCTTTCTGTCTTCCAACTTCAAACTATCTTCAAGCTTATGAAACAGATTCAAACTTTGTCAAGCCATCATCAAGTTTGTCATGAGGATCATGTCTAAAAAACATTATCTATCCCAAATGAATTGTGTGAATTCCTAATAAGGAATGCCAGAGCTTTACATCACAACCTGTTAAGAAAAAAAAGACTGCATTCAAAATTAACCAAGTAATATCACCAGAGCAGTTGAATTGTTAGTGTGGGCATGCCAATTTCTTGAATCAGAATGGATCATAGTTTAGTCTTTTATATTGACTCACAATAATGTACATTTCTATATAATCTACAGCATGATGTCAACGACTCCACAACATTCAAAGTAGCTCATATATACCACAATGTTGCTGTATGGAAAGGGAAAATAGAATGTAATTCCGCATGTAAATATGATACAGCTAAAATAACTGTGGCCACAGCAACCAGGATATTATAGTAGGAAGGATCACTGATGATGCATTGTATGTATATTATAATCTATAAAAAATATATACATTATTTTGGTTTCTACATTTTCTGTGCATGTGCAATTATGTTAAAATAAACAAATAATAATAATAAATCAGAACGCCTCAGACCTTTTCCACAGACTGGTTTTAGTGCTGTGTTTCTTTCTATTCTTTAATGTAGTGTATGCTGTACTTTTGCCTTTTATTTAACTAAATATGAGGTTGTGTATTTCACTTTTGACCAGCCTTTTGTATTTTTTAATGCTAAAACACGTCACTTTAATCTATATCCATTCTTTTCTATAAATACAGATAAAAGTGAAGTGTTTTAGGATTAAGGTCTACGTCACAAGCTGTTACGAGCAAATGAATGGGAGCTTCATAGTCAATTAACCCTTTAATTTCTCGTCAAATATGCAGTGTAACCTAACATTGAGCATGGGATTTTATAGATGTATTAGTTTATCTGTTCATTTTTTGTTTTGTGATCTTGACTATCTGTTGTGTCATTATACGAGGAGCATATGAACTTTACCCTAGCTGCATCTATTGGTCATTTGCGTAAAGGTTTGAGTACAGACTTAAGCACAGGGAGTGGTAGTTTATGGACGTTTCTGTGTTTGTTTTCTACTAGTGAAAATCACAAATCTGACCGATTCAAAGAATTCTAAATATTGCATATTCTTAATATAAGACATATGCTTTCATATAAACATCATCATATAAATACAGACCTTTAGAGTTTTGGTACTTAACTAGCAATTCATCAAATTTACCATTTTGCTACCAATTAACCAGCTTTAAAAATAACTTATCTAGACTAGACCAGACATTCTGAAAATCAAGGACAAGACCTGATCACTTGTCATCACTTCTGTTATATGCCTAAAAAAATAAAATGAACACCCACAGACTGAGCCTATGGCTAAATTGAATGAGCTAACGCTGTTGTACTGCTTTGTTAATCTTTAATAATTCTATAACTTACATCTCCCAATTCCTCCAGACCACTTTGTCCAAGACATGGATAAACCTGGAGGAACCTTTTTTTCTTCACCTCCAGCTGAGCAATGTCACTCATCACCTGGTCCCCTTCTAGCTTCCAGAAAATGACCCCTCCAATGAGGACATATGTCAAGTACCCCGCTCCAAGCAATAACAGAGAACAAAATTTGACAAAATTGGATTGTTTGAAAAATTTTCCAGGCCGCATAGAGGCCATTGTGGCTCCTGAGTCTTACTTCCTATGTTCACCAAATTGTGGCTATTCCACAGTGCATAGGTTTTGGGTGTGGATTTGCCCATGTTTGTGTGGCAGGCAAATTAAGGTACGTCCTTTAAGGCACACTATGCAAATAATGGCTGACTGTGATTTAACAAGCTACGTAGAGAGGGAACGAGGAGGAGTGGTAAAGACTGGCTTTTTAGTACATTTTAAAAATGTTCTTAAGGTGTAATCAGTCAAGCTAATTTCAAATTACACAATGGGTACCAGTGTAAATATATAATAAGCATGATAGTGGAGATTTTCAACCCAATTGAACTTCATAGCAAACAGGCAGTATTATCCATTTCAAGCGTTTCCAGTTTCACCCACATGAGGATGGGTTCCATTTAAATCTGGTTCCTCTCAAGGTTTCTTCCTGATTATCTTTGGGAGATTTTTGCCATCATTGATTCTGGCTTGCTCATTAGGAATAAATTTAAATGTAAAATTTATAATATATATTCTGAATGTATATAATCCTGTAAAGCTGCTTTGCAACAATGTCCATTGTTAACCAGACTATAAAAATAAAATTGAATTAAGGTGTCTTGGTTAAATTGTCTATCTTCTTCTCTCTGAGCTCTTCAGGTCACTCTGTAGTGACTGTTGTTGGAAAAAAAAAACACACACACACACACACGCAAACAAATTTTCATTATGAAAATCCACTGAAATTGGGAATGTATCAATAATTGTCACACTTGTGGTCTCCGAATATGAAAAGCGGTTCATTTCTAACTCATTTTGATAATTGACTGAATGCATGCTCATTCTGGATGTAACCTGAGCTATGTAAAAAACAAAAGGAGAATGCAAATACCAAGGCACAACAAGAATACTCAAAGGATAAATGCAAATGCATAATGCACTACTGACAAGCAGACTGTGTAGATACACAAGTGCTTAGAAGTCATATGACTATTGCTAAAACTCTGAACTGTGATACACACTACAATTTGGGTGTCTTTGACTCACAAATTACTTTGAGGGCGTTTTCACACTTGGCCCAAACACTCGAGTCTACTCCCTGATGTGATTCTGAGTTTTTTTGGAGGAGGGGCTCATTAAAGTTTTGGTTTCACACACTGATTGCGGTTTCAGCTGGTTTCACAGTGGATTGATTGTGCTTTATGTCAATTTTGCCCTGTTAGGTTTGCAAAACTTGTAGGTACTAGGTTTGATTTTTATTATTTCCCTTTAGTACCAACACTAAAGAAGTGAAGAAATGTGCTTTATGGAGGTGGATTTTTTTGCTATGCAGACTAGCATGAGATGTGCAAGTGTGTGGCTCTCTCCTCAATGCTGACAAAATACAGTATATTTTGTCTCTTTGTTAACCATAGCAACTCTTCCTTACCAGCACGAAACAGGAACTAGCATGACAACCACATGCAGTGCAGAGAGCAGTTAGCTTCCATGCTTATGCAGACCACACCGCGGTTCATTTACATTACATTTGGCAGACACCCTTATCCAGAGCAACTTGGCAGTGGTTTGAACTCACATTCATCTGATTTGAATGGTGGTAGCTCATGTGGTTAAGGCTCTGAGTTGCTGATCAGAAGATCAGGGCTCAAGCCCTAGCCCCGCCAAGCTGGCACTGTTGGGTGCTGCATCATCACTCTCACCCAACCCTCCAAGAATGGTATATGTGAAGAAAGAATTTCACTGTGCAGTAACATATATGTGACAAGTAAAGGCTACTTAACTTGTAGTCCTTTGTCTTAACCACTTAGCTACCACTGTCAGTTTGCCAGACCAGTCCTGAAAAAGTATTCACACTTCAACAAATCTATTTCCTTTTTCTGAATTGCCCTCCACAGAGTTGCAGGGCATATCCCAGGGGACTATACACAAGACACAAAACAGAGGACACCATTGACAGGGGGCCAGTCTAATCACAGTACACACTCATACACCCACTCATACACTATAGACAATTTAGAGATCCTAGTCAGAGTACATGTCTTTGGACTGGAGCAGGAAACCCCCGAAACACAGATTCAAACAAATTCAAAACCCCAAAACATGTGTGGGAAATATGATAACCACTAAGCCACTGTGTCCCTAAACTCTCATGGGGAATAAAAAACAAAAGATGGAAAAAAAAACTTGGTGGTGACTCCTTAATTGTGACTTTGGTTATATATAACAGATCATGGTTTTAATCACAATCTATGAAGCCAAAATATTTGGGCTTTGTTGATTTTTTTCTATGTAATTTCTATTTTGGATTTGGAAACATTAAATGGAATGAAGTTAATAGAATTTGTTTTTACAAGTCAATAACATGGCATAATTTTCAACAGGTGATGTATGACATCTAGAATATAATGTACATGTTATATGTACGGCAATATTGAAAAAACCCAGATGGTTGAAATGTACATGTTACACTCAATAACAGCTCTTGAGAGTCTTAAACCACACCGATCAAACCATTCTGATTTTAAAGAAGCTTTTTTCCTTCTGCTTCTCTTGGGGTTGGTTCTCTGGTGTACTCAAACCCTCCTCTTGCTTCCTTACTGAAGAACTTCGCTCGTCATTTGCAGTGACGGGAGGCTGTTTGAGACCGAGAAAATGCTCCATGATCCTGGCGCCTATGTTGAGAAGAAGGGCAAGCCATGCCAGGGCAAAGATGATCCACACTGCTGCTAGGCAACGGTACACAGAGACGTTTTGCTTGTCCTGGCCATTTCCTGGCAAAAATAATACACCACATCAGACGTGTACCTAAAGATTACTAAGTAGACTAAAGATAAGAGGAAATTGGTCACACATTCAGTGGAGGGATGCGACCAAATGCAGACCGAACATAATCTGTATAAGATTAATCTGTAAACAGATTATGTGCTTTAAACCTTTTTGACTGAAGGGTTCACATAGAATCTGATTAAGATTCTTGGAAATCTAGCACTTGTACATTTAAAAAACAACAACAGAACAAGCAGAATACAAGAAAATTATGGCAGGTTGGTCCATAATAAAAGGAAAGACAGAAAACACCTTCCAGCTTAGACCTCAGGCTTTAATATGAATACAGATACATAAACTTGGAGTGTCGATTCATTGTTACTCACCGACCACGTAGTCTCCAAAGCCGATAGTGCTGAGTGTTATAAATGTGTAGTAGAAGCCCTCTCCATATGACCAGCCCTCGACGAAGCTGAAGATCACCGGCGGGAAGATCAGGAAGAGCAGACTGCCCATGAGCAGGAATAAAGCCACCGCCAGCACCTCCACACACTTCTGCAGTCAGAACATCCACATCTTCTGAGAAAGAGCTATACTAAAATGTTCAGTGTATGTAACTAAGTTGTACGTGACTGCGTATCAGATAGTTCATTCATTCATTCATTGTCTACCGCTTATCCGATCTATACTAGGGTCACGGGGAGCCTGGATCTCAGGCGTCATAGGGCATCAAGACAGGATACACCCTGAACGGAGTGCCAACCCATCGCAGGGCACACACACTCTCATTCACTCACGCAATCACACACTATGGACAATTTAGAGATGACAATCAACCTACAATGCAGGGAGGAAACCGGAGTATCCGTAACAGATAGTTGTGCATCAAAAACAACACAGTTGCATGAGAAAGCCTTTCATCTGTGCTGAGATGGGATATATCAATTACACCTAGAATTTGTATATTTCACAAGGAAACATGAACACACTTTTAAAAATCGTTAAGATATTTGAGATTGCTTACACAGTAAACAGGGGATCGGTATATCCTCCAGTGATATTATAACCATTCATCCTTCCATTCTCTATACCACTTATCCTACTGGCTCAAGGAGAGCCTGAAACCTATCCCAGGAGACTAGTAGCACAAAGCCCAGTACACACTGGTCAAGTCTATCACAGGGTATGGTATCATATATTGACCAACATTTATGTAAAAAATGACTTTTACTTGCTACAGTCCTCTCTGAAACTGTTGGAATGGCAAGACCCATTCATTTTTTTTGCATTTGTTGCAAAAGATGCATATGAGACGAGTGTTTAGGATTTCAGATTTTAGTTAGTTTAGTTTAGACTCAGTTATTAGGTGAGCAAATGTATTGGAACAGAAAATTCTTAAAGTCATTAACATTTAATACCTGGTTGCATATCACTTGCTTGACATCACCAAATTATAGGTTTCATCCTTTGTGATGCTTTTCTAGGCTTCCTCCTTTTTTGTCTGTTCTTCAAAAGGTGAAATGCTTGAGCAGTTAAGTTAAGGTCTGGTGCCTCCCAGTCTAAAACCTTCCACTTTTTCTCCGAAATAAAAACCCTTTTTGTGTTGGAAGTGTGTTTTGGATCAATATCTTGCTGCATGATAAATGATCATGTTCAGATCTGTTCTTTCTCCATATTTTTTGTCTTTTCATCACTTTGGTAGAGGTTACTCATCGTTCCAGAACATTTGTGGCCCTGTATTTCTTTGTGAATTACAATTTGACCTCCTGATTCTTCCTGCTGATGAGTGGTTTACATCTTGTGGTACAATCGCTATATTTCTACTCTTGAAGTCTTCTTTAAATGCTGATTGTGATACCATCAACTCTGCCCTGTGGAGGCTGTTGGTGACTGTTGTTTCTGGGTTTGACTCACAGCTCTAACAATGTTTCTGTCATCAGCTATTTTCCTTTTATTGACCTGTATGATGTCTGTTGCTCCGTACACCAGCGGTTTCTTTCTTATTCAGGATATTCCAAATTGTTGTACTGGATATGCCCTGTGTTTGCACAATGGCTTACTTTTTTCCCTCTTTTCTCAGCTTAAAAAAATGGCTTGCTTTTCTCTGATATATTTTTAGCAATATCCCAAAGCCTTGCTCACTGAGTATTAAAACCAGGAAAACTCTATAAGCTACATTCTTATACAAAAGGTTCCTCAATGGTGCTCTGTGGACCTTTCAAAGCTTCCTCTAATGGTACACATAACCCTAGGTACAATGTGATATCTCAGCAGTGACTACGCATGATGACACATTTTAGAGAAAAGCTTACAGTCATACCTTGTGAGGCACCATTGACATCATCCTGTGCTCCAGGCGTCCCAGATGAGCGGTGAGACACTTGCTGAGCTGGTTGAGGAAGGCCAGGTTAAGGGGGATCCCACACAAGGCATAAAACACACAGAAAACCTGCCCTGGGTATGTGGTGGGTGAGAGATTTCCATAGCCTTTGGAGGAAGCACAATATCCACATTAATTCTCACAATCATAAGCATGCTTTTCAAACTTAGTAACAACTTACCAGTTGATATATGGTACATATGGTGCATAGCATGATCATTTAACTTGCCTATAGTGGTGACAACTGTCCCTGCAAAGAAGAAAGAACTGCCAAAATCCCAGTTACTTGGATTAGTACTGTTTCCTGAAGGGTTCACTCCACTTTCCCTTGCATCTAAAATCACCTGTAGCAAAACATACAGTAATCCAAAGAGCATCATTGAGTTATCTAGACAGTCAAAAGATGTGAACACAAGACATGCATCCATTTAGACTTATAATAAAGACCTTTACAAATTTCTCCAAGGCTGCTCCATCCAGGCAGGTGTAATTAGCCAGAAAGTAGAGTTTCTCCAACTGAAAGTTGTTGCGATTTTGGCTCTCAGCCTCTTTCTCGAGCAATTGGAAAACGGTGGCCCCCAACAGCAAGTAAGTAAACTGCAACAAGGCCAGCAGAGTGGTCCAGCTGAACCTCGCACCTGTGACCTGGAGCTGAGCCATGTATGCCCACAAGCATGAGCGACACAGTGCTCAAAGATCCCACTGAGAATCAGATAAGACTCGGTCTAACGCAGTCCAATGTAACCTGTAAACCTCCTTGGTTAAAATAAATATTATGGTTAGACAGTATTATGTGCTAAAAATGCTAAAGGATTGTCCATTTTTGCTGACAAAACTCCAAAAATAATGTTCAAAACAAATAAGAAGAATAAGAAATAAATGAGAAAACCCTGGCTCTAAAATGCCCCGATATGGAGACATGAATTGAGAAGTCAGTCTCTCAATGGAAAAGGTACAAAGTGAGGCAGAAGAATAGGATCCACATGCAAGGTTTTTTCGTCATCCTTATTGGTCACCGTAAGTTTAAACGGATGTTTGACCAGGCTTTGTGTAAGTCAGTGGTTCCTGTGACAACGACTGAGCATGATTCCCATAATATGGACCTGGAGCTGTCTCCCACAAGCTCATTTATCACTGCTGAAAACGCAGGAGTACCACCATGTCAGCAGAACATTGGTTAATGTTTCATCTGAAAGCTGCAGGTTGGTCAAGCGCATTAATGTAGTAGGAGGAAGATTAATCACTCTCGGCTGGTGTTATTCCTCCACTTCATACATAACTATAAATTGTGGTCTTATAAACAAGGTATAACTTATTTAACTTTATAAAAGGTATACATTCATGATAATGTTAGTCTTATAAGCAGGAAGTAAACAGGGATTCAGGTTTAATAATTGAAATTAAAAAGTATTAATAAACACGGTATTCTTAAGCATCCTTCATGTTTATGTGAATTTCACTGTGTCTATTTTATATATAGTGCATTCGTGTACATGTACAAAAAAAAAATTCAAACATTCGTTTTTTCCCAAAATAAAATAACATATTGCTATAACTGAAAATGTAAATGTCATATTATAACATTACCAAGATTGTTGCATTTTTTAAAAATAATAGCGCATACTATGTAGGGAATACGACATGACAGACAAGACCAGGTCATGTGATCGTGGTGTGGCTTATTTTCCTAGAACAGTATGACCCATCTGTTAAAACCTCAATGTCGATTATTTTCTTTTAACAGCACAGTCTGAAGTGTGTTATTCATTTTTTAGGTATTATTGAACAGCAGATCAATGTTTTTAATTGTTTATAGTGCTGAAAACCCTCTTCTGTGAAAAACTGACTGACTATTAAAAAAGCAGGGATTTTATTTACAGATATAGTTCAGCTAGGGATGTTGCACCCCACATCGCCTTGTCATGGCTTGTCAAGTTGCTTCCAACTCTAGCTTCACCATGGATGTTGCCCCTCCTTCTGGCTTTGCCATGGGCGTCACTCCCCATTCAGGCCTCACCATGGATGTCGCCCGTCTCTCTGGTTTTGCTATGGATGTCACTCCCACCTTTAGCCTCGCCATAGACATCGTTCTCCATTCTAGACCCACTGTGGACATCAATTCCCCTTCTAGCCTTTCCATGGACATTGCTCCCCATTTGTGGAAGTTACTTCCCCCTCTGGCTTCATCATAGACATTACTCATCCTCATCCTCCTTCTGGCTTCCTGGTGGATGTTGCCGATACCACACCCCTATTCCCTTGTCCTGCCCTGTGTCTTTACCATGGACATTATTCCCACCTCTGACCTCGCCATGGACCTCCCCTACCTCTAGTCAGATTGTCTGTTGCACACCTGTTATGTGTTTCCCCCTCAGATTGGTCGCCTAAGTAAAGTTGTTGTTTAAGTAAAGTTGTTGTTAATACAAGTAAATTCTATTTCTGTTTAGTTTTTCTAGCCTTTCCTTGTCATACCTTTGCCCAGTCGTTTGTTATTGTTTTTTTTCCCCTAATCCTTTTTTTTAACCTTTTCCTTACATTATTTGTTTTGATAATATTATTAGCACTAAATATTAATATGAACACAAAAACATGTAAGGTTATAAGTATTGGAGTTTTCAGGTAGAAAACTTCTTACTTTCATTTTTTTTTGGCCAACATGGAATCATGTAATGTAAAAATGATTATTAGAAATTTACTAACCACACTGTAATATGCAGTTTTCAGAAATAAACAGACTTGGTCAATGGTCTGAATATAGGTTTCACTGAAAATATAGAGTAGTTAATTTATTAAATACAGCTCAAATTTTTTTCAAATTGGCAAATAATTCCCAGCAAGACCAAGATTTCACTTTGTATTTACATGGAAAACAGAGTAGCACTGGAGCATACCGAAGATGTGCAAATAAATTAAAGGAAAAAGCAGGACCTGACTTTGCAGGACCTGACTTTATACGGCCTCGATAAACTCTCAAGCATGAGTCCGAGGAAAGTGCCTCACTATGCAAATTTTCTTTTCAGCTGCCTAGATTTCAAACAAATATGCTCACAGAAATGCAAATGCAGAACGCCTAGAAATTCTCAAGCTTTCCCAAAACTGTACTATTGGAAAAAGGAGGTTTGGTGAATTGCCCTGTATAATGCTACAACATCACTTATTTCAAGAATCTTGGCATGATGATAAGATATTTGTGTTGACTATTAAATAAATCAGCTTTGGTGTTTCTCAGTATAACCTTGTTCACTTCGGGAGCTACAGAAATGTAAAGCTGGTAAAAGGGACGATGTAAAATGGCAGGTCTGGTGATGGGTATAAATTCACCTGACAGGCCGTTTATAGTGGAACACGTCATGTAAAGGAAAGTGCTAATCATATTTTACAGGAACCACTTTTATACCGAGCAGATGGGAGGACAAAATCGATTAAACAACATGCTGGGAAAAGAAAACACAAATAAAATCCATGATTTGATGACTCGAGTAAACAGGTCGCAGATCTTGGCAGGGTGACAGACATCCGATCCAGTTAGTGCTGTGTGATCGCTTGTGAAAACATTTGCTCTGGTCGGATAAGTGCCTTCAGCAGTGATATATGCTGCTGCTAGGCTACAGTCTATTGCTGAGATATTCGAGCTCATTTGCAGAATGTTCCTCTCCATTAGTGACAAGAACGTTAAAGGAAAGTCAATCAGACCAACGAGTGCTAAACATAATATAGAAATAACTGTCTTCATGTATATTCTAACTTCAATTCCGTCCAAGTCAAAATAGCTTTGGAAAGTCAGTAGCTAGCTGTGACCTTTGCTGATGTAATGTTTGACAACACATTTGTTAGACAAACCCTGGTGACTTGTGCTCATCCTGATCGAAACCTTTCAGTCTTATTTCGGTGCCACTCCTGAAAGAAAAGGAACAGAGTCATGATGGTAACGAGGAATAATAATAATAATAATAATAATAATAATAATAATAATAATAATAATAATAATAATAATGTGTGTGTGTGTGTGTGTGTGTGTGTGTGTGATTAGACACACTGTGGAAAGTGGAGAGAGTTCATTGTGCAGTGGAAACACATTAGCACTTCAGCATTTTAAACACCATCTGTTCACACACACACACACGCGCACACACACAGACTCGCAAACGTATACACACACACAGGACAGTCTATATGACATTTGAAGAAAGACAACATAATGATTGTAATGTGAAATGCCAAACACAGTGTGCGCTGGAGTGTGTGAGAGCGAAGACTGAAACAACATCAAATTATTTCTAGTAATAATTCACATACTGGGATAAATAAGAGGTTAAACCTTACGTGACAGGCACTAGAGGGAGATATTCAAACAACTGTAACTTTCTACTCAAATAAGGTGGCATTGCTTTTAGAAACATCCTTATATGGGAGTAGAGAGTCTTTTTCAAATTATTAGTTATTTATTTTTGAAGTGGATAAATCATAACGACCCATTTGGTTTATTTCGACTATTTTATTGTTTTAGAAGAACCAGAAGAAATCCCTAATATAAATCCAATGCTCCCATACTACATTGCCATTGCACACTTATTTCTCACACACAAAGCAGAAATGATCTTAATCATCATTAAATAAATAAAATATAGGAGGGATGATATTTGGAAAAAATCACGATGTGAATAATACCAGCAACTAACTAAAATACAAGCAACCCACTGTACCCTGGAGATGGAAGATTATGTAGAATTAAATAACATATAATACATGATATGGTACATGACATTAGCAACTCTCAGGCTCATGTCTCTGATGGTTTCTCTTTAAACTATTAATGTTTCTCCAGAGAAGCTGTGGGTGCTGGATATGATGGCCAGTAATAGGAGGGGGCACTGAGTGTATGTGTGTGTGTGTGTAGTGTGTGTGTGTGTGTGTGTGTGTGTGTGTGTGCATTAGAGAGGCCATTAAACACTCTGAAAGTGTAGAGTTCACTATGCATTGTAGACACTGTATCAGCACTTCAGTGGTTTAAACTCCATCTGTTCACACACAAATGTACATACACACACACACACACACACACACACACACACACACACACACACACACACACACACAGGACAATCTATAATTATCTATATCAGGATAAATGAGATGCTGGACCTCAGTGATAAAGGGTGATATTCACAAAACTGTAACTTTCCACTCCAAGAAGGTCATTTCAGACTGTAAAGACTATAGTTTTGTTAATCATTATCGTCATCACCATCATCGCCATCATCATCATCATCATCAAATAAATAGAGTATTGCTTGAAGAAAATTTGGGAAAAGATGAATTATGTATATTCTTAATAGAAATCCAAATATATAACTAGCTAAAATCTATGTATGTAATAATTTGTACCACACACATATAGGTAAGTAGGTAATATTTATTAGTGCTTGTGGTATTTATGAATGCTTTAAACTGTGGGTTTTGGACTGGCAGGAATCTATTACTGGAAAAAAAAAAAACATAATAAAAATAATACCCCAAAGATGCTTCATAAGGGTGATACCTAAAATACAAGTCACACAGTCCCTATTCATCATAATGAATTAAACAACATATGCTAGAGTGTGTGAGAGCAAAGAGTGTAAAGACGTCAAAGTATTTCTAATAATAATTCTCATATTGGGAAACTTTCATTCCAATAAGGTAATGCCTAAGTTGCATTCAGAAATGTCCTTAAATAGAATGATACGATCTTCCGTTTGTTTTTTCCCCCCTTCGTTCTATTTTTCGATGTGAAAGCATAATGACCCAATTGGCTCACAAATTCTGTTAGAAACCATTCAGAGGAAATCCCTATTGTCCATACAGTGTTTTACTAGAGTCCACAACGATTACTGGCAGGGCACACCTAATTCACACACGCAAAGCAGGGAGACTTTCTGCCCAGATACTCAGACTCAGACTTAAAAATGTGCTATACACACGGTATTCTTATACAGTACCTTACACTATATACTTATATTTACTGTGTAAGTGGAATCTGGTCAGCTTTGTTTCTACATACATTTAAAAGTTTCAATCCGATTGAGCATCTGTGGGATGTGCTGGACAAACAATTTCAATCCATGGATAAAAAATACTGCAATATCAACCGACATCTTCATGAATTTAGTTATAATTATCCACTTTTGGCTTATCAGAATTGCTTATCAAACTGGCATGCAATAAAATCTTTATTTATCTCAACCAGGTGGTGCAGAAAATAGTGCTGCTGTCTCTCAGCTCCAGGGTCACCAGTTCCATCCTGTGCTCACTTTACTAGCTGTGTGGACATTTGCATGTTCTCCCTTTGCTCCGGTTTCCTCCCACCTCCCAAAAAATGCCAGTGGGTGAACTGGCCCCTAGGTGTGTATGAGTGTGTGCTTGTGTGTGCAGTATGACCTTCAATGGACAGCTGTTCCATCCAGGGTGTTTTCCTACACTGTGCCCAGTGTTGCCAGGATAGGATTTCGACTCACCTTAACCTAGACTAGGATTAGACGCTTACTTAACTAAAATTAATAGCTATATCTTTGCTGCACACACTGCGTGAGGCCCCGCCCCTCCGATGACGTCGTTACCTTTAAATTACGTTACACTGGTTACAAAGTGTGTCTGAACAAGTTTTAAAGCTAATAGTTTTCACAAACATATGATAGTGATAAGGAAATAAATCTCAGAACTTGTCCCATAATAAGTAAATTCCCTCAACATAATATAAATGATATATGTCAAAATAGTCTTTGAAAGAACAAAGAACAACGAAATAAATGTGTTAAAAAGCACAGTAGCAGGTTCAAGTTAGGTTTTCACAAATATTATTAGTAATTACTATTAATAACGTTAATCATATAAGTCTATTACTTTCTATAATTATTCTTGTCGGTCTGACTTTTGAAATGTAAACCCGGAAGTGTCGTGAGTGGGGGAGCTGTGCTTTATCTTACACACACTGTACTTTACATCACCTACAGGCCGAGGAGAGAAGCGCCCTCACAATACAGACAAAGACACACACAGCGCTGTGTGTGTGTGCGAGAGTCGTTTCTGCATTTACGAGCATACATATTAAGCAGTTTGGTTCTCTAAAACACAGCGAGGGATGCGAACAGATATAAATATATATTTAGAAGAGAAACAGGATTTAGTCAATACAACAATTCAGTTACATTATTGCATTTCTAATTGTAAGCCTTGGAAAATGGAAACACATAGAGGACCAATGAGAGGCCGCGATTTTGGTATGTGACTGCATAAGCGCCGCTGATTGGCTAATTCGTAAGCGCTCGACGATTTCGTGTAACAAGTAAGTTTCATACAAACTGTATAGCATTATAGAAAAAAATAATAATAATTTTATCGGTTAGAAAACATTATATTTATTAATATGTGCGGATTTGTTACGTTTCAGGCTCAGTGTTCAGCAATGTCCGTATGTTTGAGTTTTAGAACGGTTTTTAGCAGCGTTAGAACTTAGCTAAGTTAAATGGTATGTCTTGTAAACAAACATTTTATGGGCAAATATCAAATGTAACCCTAATGCCTTATTCTGGACTCTTCTTTTCAGTGGGAAAAGGAATAAATCCAGTTTTGGATGCTAAAAAGCATGTGTGTGCAAGAAGAGACAAAAGTAACCTGGAAAGCAGATTTATAAACATCATAAAAGGTAAACAGTGCCTTCCTTATGTCACTGAAACTTGACTGGACATAACTAACCATTACTGCATGAAGTGTGTTCAAACTAAATGTTGTCTTTGCAGGATACGGCGTGTTTGCCACTACACGGATCGAGGAGGGAAGTTTTATAGTGGAGTACAGAGGTGTTCTGAGAGATGCAGCCCAATGCGTCCCTGATGCTTATTCATACTACTTTATATATAACAACACACGCTATTGGTAGGTATACACGGAGTGTATTGTAGTAGGCAATGAACTGGCGAGCAAGTGGGCTGCTTTATGTCCTCAAGACAAGGCGTTACAATTTTCTGAACAGTTTAAAGTACTCTAACATGCACCTCGTCCAGATTATTTGTAGAGGGTCTGGACATAGAGCTGTAAGGAGGGATGCCAAAGAAAATTCAAAACAATCCCCAAAAATGAGCTAAATAATAAACCTAAATACAATATATACCGGTTTTAAAAGTCAAATAATTCATTGGATTTTCAAATTAGAATATTTATGACAAATATTTTATATAAATATCTTCTTCTTCTTCTTTCGGCTTTTCCCTTCAGGGGTCGCCACAGCGAATCATCTCTCTCCACCTATCCCTATCTTCTGCATCCTCAACACTTGCACCCACTAGCTTCATATCCTCATTAATTCCATCCATATACCTCCTCTTTGGCCTTCCTGTTTGCTTCCTGCCTGGCAGCTCCATGTCCAACATTCTCCTACCAATATACTCACTCTCCCTCCTCTGAACATGTCCAAACCATCTTAATCTGGCCTCCCTAACTTTGTCCCCCAAACGTCCAACATGAGCTGTCCCTCTGATGTACTCGTTCCTAATCCTGTCCAATCTTGTCACTCCCAAAGAGAACCTCAACATCTTCAGCTCTGCTACCTCTAGCTCTGACTCCTGTCTCTTCCTCAGTGACACTGTCTCTAAACCATACAGCATGATCGGTCTCACCACTGTCCTGTACACCTTCCCCTTGATTCTCGCTGATATTTTCTGATCACACAGAACTCCCGACACCTTTCTCCACCCATTCCAACCTGCCTGCACTCGCTTCTTTACCTCTTTCCCACACTCTCCATTACTCTGGACTGTTGACCCCAAGCACTTAAACTCCTGTACCTTCTTCACCTCTTCACCCTGTAACCTTACTGTTCCACTTCCCTCCCTTTCATTCACACACATGTACTCAGTCTTACTACGACTGACTTTCATCCCTCTTCTCTCCAGTGCAAACCTCCATCTCTCCAGGTTTTCCTCCACCTGCTCCCTGCTCTCACTACAGATCACAATATCATCTGCAAACATCATTGTCCAAGGAGACTCCTGTCTGACCTCCTCTGACAACTGGTCCATCACTATAGCAAACAGGAAGGGGCTCAGAGCCGATCCCTGATGCAGTCCCACCTCCACATTGAACTCCTCTGTCTGACCTACAGCACACCTCACCACTGTCCTGCTCCTCTCATACATGTCCTGCACCACTCTGACATACTTCTCTGCTACTCCTGACTTCCTCATACAGTACCACAGCTCTTCTCTTGGCACCCTGTCATGCGCTTTCTCCAAGTCTACAAACACACAGTGCAACTCCTTCTGACCATCCCTATACTTCTCCATCAAAATTCTCAGAGCAAAAATTGCATCTGTTGTGCTCTTTCTGGGCATGAAGCCATACTGCTGCTCACAAATTTCCACTACCTTCCTTAACCTAGCTTCCACTACTCTTTCCCATAGCTTCATTGTATGATTTTATATAAATATACAAGTGACAAATATTTTCATAAAAACCTAGCATTGAAATACACTTATATTGTCAAAAGTTTTGGGACACCCCTCCAAATCATTGAATTCAGGTGTTGTTTTTCAGGGGTTGGGCTTGGCCCCTTAGTTCCAGTGAAAGGAACTCTTAATGCTTCAACATACCAAGACATTTTGGACAATTAATATAGTGTTGGCCCACCCTTTGCAGCTATAACAGCTATAACTCTTCTGGAAAGGCTTTCCACAAGGTTTAGGAGTGTGTTTATGGGAATTTTTGACCATTCGTCAAGAAGCACATTTGTGAGGTCAGGCACTGATGTTAGACAAGAAGGTCTGGCTCACAGTCTCCACTCTAATTCATCCCAAAGGTGTTGTATCAGGTTGAGGTGCAGGTCAGTCAAGTTACGCCACTCCAAACACGCTCATCCATGTCTTTATGGACCTTGCTTTGTGCACTGGTGTGCAGTCAAGTTGGAACAGGAATCCCTAAACTGTTCCCACAAAGTTGGGAGAATGAAATTGTCCAAAATGTCTTGGTACGCTGAAGCATTAAGTGTTCTTTTCACTGGAACTAAGGGGCCGAGCCCAACCCCTGAATTCAATGATTTGGAGAGGTGTCCTAAAACTTGCCAATATAGTGTATGTGTCACGTCCGGCCGCCACTCCCGCCCTATGCGGGGCTCGAACCCGGACCTCCGTGAGTGGCGTGCAACCGCACGCCGTGAATGAGCAGACCCAAATGCAGGGATTCAATGAAGCACTGTTTTTTATTAACACAAACACGATACAGGGGAAAGACGAACATAACACTAGACTCCGTGGTACATAAAACTAAACTTACAAACATAACCCCAAACCTAACGTAACACCCACGGGACAGCTATACACAGAACATTGACCCACCCACACATGTACACCAGGCTCCCTCTTATAGGGAAACACAACAGGGTAATAAGGGACAGGTGACACAATCAGGGTGGAGAACAATGGGCAGGAAATCACACAGACACAAACAGGCTTCCAGGATTCTCCTGCCAGCGCCCTCCCCGGGCCTGGCAGGGAACTGTCCAGCTACTCCTGACAGTATGACTCTACCATACAAGTCTCTGCATAAGCTGTTAGTATAGAATTAATTACATATTAGTATGAGCACATTAATATAAATCTTTGCCTTGCAACCAGAACTAGAAATCAGTTTATGTATAGGTTGTACGCTATAACCTTCAGAATGTGTAGTGTAAAGAGCAGGAGTGTAAAGCAAAAAGTGTAAAGTACAGTGTAAAGTTCCTTTCACTGGAACTAAGGGCCAAGCCCAACCCCTGAAAAACAACACCTCAATTCAATGATTTGGAGTGTCCCAAAACTTTTGACAATAGTGTATATTACTTTGAAAGTATATTTTGAAAGAAAATCTTTTTTTTTTCTCCATTAAAGTTGTATTTTATTTTGAAAATTCACATCAAAATTATATTCAAATAGTTTTGTGTTCACAAATTCAGATTTGAGAATAATTAAGTTTTCAAATGTATTTCAGTGCTCTGACTTCAGCCATGGTTAAAAGTCCTTAAAAAGATTATCACTAAACATTAAAAGCCATGTTTTTTTGTTTTGTTTTGTTTTTTTTCTTTTTGCAAAAATGGTAACTTCATACAGAAGATCATTACTGAACATTTACTTTCTTAATTAGAAATGCTTAAATAAATAAGAAAGGAGGCGAAAAGTTAAGAGTAAGAGTCATATTTGTACAGCTCAAAAGACCTTCTCACAAAGCAGCCTTGCAGAAATCTGGATGTAGCTTTCAATCCCTAAATGATAAAGCTAGAGGTGACAGTGATAAAGGAATGAAGGAAATCTCTGTTAGGCAACATGAGGAAGAATCCTTTTTTTCTTCTCTGCTTTTCAGTGGCAGTGTGTGTGAGGATTTCATCTGAATGTGAAGAATAAAACATTATAAATAATAATAATAATAATAATAATAATAATAAAAAAAAGCTCTGCAGCAGTTCCTAACCACTGATCCAATATGTGAGGCATACTTCTCTTGTGGTCCTGATGCGAGAAGCCAGGGAATATTTTACCATTACTGTATCATCATTGCCATCTACTGTGCTGGGGATGGATTGCTAGAATGCTCACAGAACTGAAAATTGAATATTGAATGTACCAGAGAATTTTTTGTTTTTAAAGAGCTATGGCTACGGTATATGTATCTATACCAGATTAGGTTTTTTGTTTTTAATGCCAAACTATTTTAATAATTAAATTTTTTGTAGAAGAGTAATTTGTCTAGTATATGACATATACTAGACATATCTACATATAACCTCGTGGTATTCTTCAGTGAATATGAAAATGGACCGACATGAGTGTGCTTCCTTTTCCACTTGTAGCAGATAATATTTGTACAATGCTTGCAGGCATGTCGAATTTTTAATTGCATGACTTTTATAAACAGAGATAGGTCTCAGGGGGGAAGTGAACTATCTGGCCAGACACTGTTGGCTCATCCTCAAGCTCTGTATGAATTGGATCGTGTGTGTTAGGAGTAATAAAACTTGATATTGCGCATTAATAGTTAAGAAACTTTGCTTTATCTGATTGGGCTACATATGCCTGAAATTGTGTGTGTGTGTGTGTGTGTGTGTGTATGCATGATGCTCAGATTTATCACGAGTGTGGATCATTTCTGTACTCGCAGTATCGACGCTTCAGTGGATGATGGATCTCTCGGGCGGCTTGTTAACGATGACAGTAATCCCAACGCGAGGGTGAAGGTCATCTCTATCAACCACATCCCGCATTTATGTTTGTTTGCTCTACGGGACATTCAGCCCGGAGAGGAGATCACTTACGACTATGGGGGTTATGACCTGCCCTGGCGCAGAGGCACGGTAAGTGAAGTCTAGTCAGGTTTTATTGTATAAACAGTATTGTATATTATTGTGTATATTTTAAATACATTGAGACTGAGTGAGATTGAGTGATCCAAGACAATTTACACACAAATAGATAAAATGCAAACAAGTGCAGATGGTATCGTTCACTACAAAGAAACCACAGGACATGATCAACATCAGTATAAACAAGGATACTAGAGAATGAAGTCCACAGGAAAAACATGGGCAAGATATACAACCCTTGCTTATTTTCTGCATCAAATGCATAGATAACTAAAAGGGATCATTTTTCTGTTGAATTATGTTTAAACCACAGTGCTGTTTAAATCTCTGATCAGAATGGACAGCAGCTTGGATGTAGTAGGTTGTTATCCTAATCAGAGGATTATATTAATGTTCTAATAGTTACAACTCATTTAAGGGGATGTGATGGTGGACATGCTACATAATCGTGTAGCATAATAATAAAATGTAAAATACAGTTGATATAAATGTCTACACAACCCTGTTCAAATGGCAGGTTTTTGTGATGCAAAGAAAACTTTTTGCACCCTCAGTGTGGGATTACAAGGAATAAAAATGAAGTAAAAATCAATCTGAAATGTTTTAGGGGAAAATAAGTGTTGTATACACCGGCCAGGCATAACATTATGACCACCTGCCTAATATTGTATGTTGTCGGTTCACCACTGTTCCTTCCTTGGACCACTTTTGATAGATACTGACCACTGCAGACCGGGAACATCCCACAAGAGCTGCAGTTTTGGAGATGCTCTGATCCAGTCATGTAGCCATCACAATTTGGCCCTTCATCAAACTCACTCAAATCCTTACGCTTGCCCATTTTTCCTGCTTCTTACACATCAGCTTTGAGGACAAAATGTTCACTTGCTGCCTAATATATCCCACCCGCTAACAGGTCCCATGATGAAGAGATAATCAGATTCACTTCACCTGTCAGTGCTCATAATGTTATGGCTGATCGGTGTAAGTGTGCACACCCATTCCATTCCATTGTCTGTACCACTTATCCGATCTATCATCGGGTCACGGGAAGCCTGTGCCTATCTCAGGCATCATCAGGCATCAAGGCAGGATACACCCTGGATGGAGTGCCAGCCCATCGCAGGGCATACACACACACTCACTCCGGGCACACTCACACTCACTCCACACAATTTAGAGACTCCAATCAGCCTAGAAGCATGTCTTTGGACTGTGGGAGGAAACCGGAGCACCCGAAGGAACCCGACCAAGCACAGAAGAGAACATGCAAACTCCACAGTGAGCGGGAGCGAGACTCGAACCCAGGACGCTGGAGGTGTGAGGTGAATGTGCCACCGTGTGCACACCCTTGTACCACCGTGTGCACACCCTTTTATTATAATTGGGGATGTGGCAGTGTTTAGAATGAACCAATCACATTCAAGCTCATGTTCAAACATCAACACTTCATATTTCTAGCTACTTGATGATTTATGTTTCTTTCAATGATTTATTCTCTTTCAAGTCTGTTTGCATTCCTAGGTAGATTTCAAGAATCTATCAGAATGATCTTTGAAGCTTTGAAGAAAAAGTTGATTGTATGTTTAATATATACATTTTATACATTTACAGTGGCTGTATACGGAGAACTCTTCTCAGTTTGACAATAACAAAGAGGTAAATTTTTTCCTCCTTGTGTGAATTTGTCATTAAGAATATGATCATACATTAAGTGGTTACTTAATTATTGATGTTAAGCAGGTGAGTGAGGAGCCGCCATCAGAATCAGACACTACAGAACAAGTAAGAAACGTTTTGTTTTATTTGTTAAGTGGAAGTCTTTGGGTGGAAAGGGGGCATCTTATCGTTCTAGCCTTAAGCTGTGATAATAAGACAATAAAGGTATAGCAGAGGAACCAATGAGGTTACTAGACATGGTATAAAAGTACATTTTGTACTACTGGCTGATAAATAAATGTGCTGTTGATTCTGTCAGACATTAGGCCAGCACGAGCCAGAAGCATGTACAGAAGGGATAACGGCGTCACAGACAGTAAACAAGGTAAGGGAAGTTTTTCTTTAAATCTTTTTCACATCCTGAATATAGACTGTTTTACGTCTTTAGGTTTGGAACGATGTCATAACATTTGTTAATAAAAAAGGGAACTGGAACCATAAATACCTCATAGCTGTCCTTACATAATGATATTTGGTGAGGAGTTAAGTGCAACAAACTCAAGAAAAAAAGAAACAAAAAAAAAACAATGCTTTATATTTATGCAGCTCGTTAAGTTTTACCCCTCCACAAAAAGTCTGCAAGGCACGGGCCTAGAGTTTGGCTATAAGATGTGGTGTTCACTCCTCGCTTTAGATTTAAAGATCTTATTTGCGTCTAGCATCTTTATTTTCAATTGGCATGTATAACAGGAGAGTTTTATGTTCGCTTTGTGCTGGACTTTATTTTGCTTGACGAACTTTGTGATATTGCTCAATAATTTTTCTTTTTTGTATTTCTGTATTATTTCCTATAGTTTACTCAAATGCTATCTATATTTACAGAAACGAGTGAGGAAAGGTGTATTGTCATTGTCTCTCTTGCAGTCGTAATTCACCTCGTACGCAGCAGTGGGCACTAAAGTTACAGGACATCCCTTTAATATGTTCATCCTTTTTACATACTATGATTTACAGAAGGAGTGTGAAGAAGAAGTGCCAATGCGAGCTGATAAAGCTACGCAGACAACAGAACAAGTAAAATGTTTACATTTCTGGATATGATCACTTCTTTTACACTAAGTAATGGATGTAATGCATAACTGATGGTATTTACTTGTTCCTTGTGTGCAGAACACATCTGTGGAAGATATGATCTGGAACTATATTCCATATCAGTGTCTGACATCAGAACATCAGGTTTGATTTCCTGTCTGTACATGATTCAGTCACGGCAGAAGAAAGCTCTGTATGGCTTTATAAGAAAGTTTGTACAAATGGACTTGTCTTGGTGTTTAATTATATTTCAAACCTGTCGATTTGTTGCAGAAAATCTGTGAAACTCAGTTGCTCCAGATCCAGTTAACACCGCTAACTCAGCAGGTAGCTGATAAGGCTTTTATCTATCAAACTTATTTATATTTCTGAATTAACACTATGTGCATCCCTGATCCCTGACGTGACCTTACTGTTTGTCTGAATGAATTGACATGATTATTTTTATATACCGCAGAATTATGCATGTATTAAATTTAAATCAGTTCATGTCTATACATCTTTCCTCATACTAAAAATGAGAAGCTGTCTGGGCAGGTACAGCTTCTCGCTTAAAACATTTATGTATCTTCACACTATTTTCACTTTATCCTATTAGTTTAAGGGTTGCATCAGGAAGGGCATCCGGCGTAAAACCTGTGCCAAGTTGTTGTGCGGACCAGTTGGAACAAAGTCAAAGGAACTTCTAGTTTAATCCTAGAGCTTCTCTGGGACTTCCTAGTTGGTTTATACTTAGACCAGTGGCATCAAAATATGGTTTAATCCCTGACCAGTTCACTCAGTTTGTGCCTAATCAAATACATATGTATATGTACACACTTTAAACCAACTGGAAACTAGACGACTATGTTATAATTACATTATAATTATTAACTTATTCCATGTAGTAAACACACTAAAGCATCTAAAGCTGCTGTTGTCTTTAATTTAGACACACGCTCTCAAAGGAAATAAGTTACAAACTGAAATTCGGCCACTATTTTATGCTGCTTTTTCTGCATTTTCTGAACTGTAGTGTATTGTAAAGGTTTATTTTACGTTATTTTACAGCAGATCATGGAACAGCAACAGACTTCAATGGATGCTGAAACATGTGTGAAAGAACAGTCTTGTCCAGTGTCAGCTGCCCAGGTAGAGAACTGAATATAATCGTCTAAGGAAATTTTTGTATTCTTAAACAGAACTTATGCCATTTTAGTGCATCTGTATGCACCTTTTGGTGTGTACCCTTGAAATGTTCCTTAAAATTGACTATAAAATAAGTTAAGTAGAATAAAACACTTTGGGGCACGATGTTATGGGAAAATAATGAACAGAGGTGAAGTGTGATGCTTCCTGGAGCTAAGTGACATTACTGTTGCCTTCCTGACGTTTTATTTCTCTTATATTGTATATGCAAAATACTGATAATTGCAGTTTTATATGTTTATCTCCTTAGTTATGCTTAAAGTTGTGGAATGTTTACTTACTGTTATCACTTACATTACCAAAGTATTACATCACTTACAAACAAAAAAATGAAGCTTGTCATATTACAGAGAAACAGTGAAACACCCCATCTTGAAGAGTTTCCAATGTTGAAAAAACTTTAACAGCTTTAGCTGTTTTACAAAGCACTGACAATGGAGACTCTTTCCAAAAAATGCTAAATACGTTTCCTGCCAGAAAACGTCCATATATATGCGTCTACCATACAAGTCTCTGTATGTTAGTAGAGAATTAATTACGTATTAGAATGAGCGCATTAACATGAACCTTTGCCTAAATCAGTTTATGTATATGTTGTAAACTATAACTTTTTTTTTTTTTTGCATCAGTTGTGGACATTTTATTTTAACACTAAGTGTTTTCATCTTCACTCCACACTTTTTTTTGCATACTGTGTACATGCTGCAGAGGGCAGTGCTTTACACTCCTGCTCTTTACACTACACATTCTGAAGGTTATAGCGTACAACCTATACATAAACTGATTTCTAGTTCTGGTTGCAAGGCAAAGATTTATATTAATGCGCTCATACTAATATGTAATTAATTCTATACTAACAGCTTATGCAGAGACTTGTATGGCAGAGTCATACTGTCAGGAGTAGCTGGACAGTTCCCTGCCAGGCCCGGGGAGGGCGCTGGCAGGAGAATCCTGGAAGCCTGTTTGTGTCTGTGTGATTTCCTGCCCATTGTAGAGTCATACACTATATTGGCAAAAGTTTTGGGACACCCCTCCAAATCACTGAATTCAGGTGTTGGCTTGGCCCCTTAGTTCCAGTGAAAGGAACTCTTAATGCTTCAGCGTACCAAGACATTTTGGACAATTTCATGCACCCAACTTTGTGGGAACAGTTTGGGGATGGCCCCTTCCTGTTCCAACATGACTGTGCCCCAGTGCACAAACAAGGTCCATAAAGACATGGATGAGCGAGTTTGGTGTGGAGGAACTTGACTGGCCTGCACAGAGTCCTGACCCCAACCCGATAGAACACCTTTGGGATGAATTAGAGCGGAGACTGCGAGCTAGACCTTCCCTCACAAATGTGCTTCTAGAGAAATGGTCAAAAATTCCCATAAACACACACCTAAACCTTGTGGAAAGCCTTCCCAGAAGAGTTGAAGATGTTACAGCTGCAAAAGCAGGCCAATTCCATATTATATTCATGTGCAAGTAAAGGCAGATGTCCCAAAACATTTGGCAATATAGTGTATATATGGAAGTTTTCCTTCAGGAAACTTATTTAGCATTTTTGACAAGAGTCTCCATTGTCAGTGCTTTGTAACAGAGGAAAAGCTGTTAAAGTTTTTTTTTAACAGTGGAAACTCAAGATGGAGTGTTTTGCTGTTTCTCTGTAATATGACGAGCTTAATTTTTTTATTTGTAAGTGATGTAATATTTTCAAAATAACAGTTAACAGTTAACTAACTTATGTCATGGACTCATATCACTGCTGATGAGTTGATTTAAATGTGTAGTGCAGGGAAACTCCAAGATTCAGATAGGGAAGTACAGGCCTAATTAACTTAGAATTGTAGGTAGAATTATTCAGTGTATAAATTGTGCACCAGTATGATTCTTCATGATTCTCAAATTATTTTACAGCTACCTTGTGACAATGAGGGGAAAAATCAACCTCTGTGTAGTGAAGACTCCCCTGCTGTGAATCAACAGGTGAGATACCCGTATGCACAGCATTCGCTGACGGAGGTGGCTTTTAAAAAAACATTTCTAAACCATTGTAGTAAATGACAGCTCTAGTTCTTCTTCTTCTTCTTTCGGCTTTTCCCTTCAGGGGTCGCCACAGCGAATCATCTCTCTCCACCTATCCCTATCTTCTGCATCCTCAACACTTGCACCCACTAGCTTCATATCCTCATTAATTCCATCCATATACCTCCTCTTTGGCCTTCCTGTTTGCCTCCTGCCTGGCAGCTCCATGTCCAACATTCTCCTACCAATATACTCACTCTCCCTCCTCTGAACATGTCCAAACCATCTTAATCTGGCCTCCCTAACTTTGTCCCCCAAACATCCAACATGAGCTGTCCCTCTGATGTACTCGTTCCTAATCCTGTCCAACCTTGTCACTCCCAAAGAGAACCTCAACATCTTCAGCTCTGCTACCTCTAGCTCTGACTCCTGTCTCTTCCTCAGTGGCACTGTCTCTAAACCATACAGCATGGCCGGTCTCACCACTGTCCTGTACACCTTCCCCTTGATTCTCGCTGATATTTTCCTAACACACAGAAATCCTGACACCTTTCTCCACCCATTCCAACCTGCCTGCACTCGCTTCTTTACCTCTTTCCCACACTCTCCATTACACTGGACTGTTAACCCCAAGTACTTAAACTCCTGTACTTTCTTCACCTCTTCACCCTGTAACCTTACTGTTCCACTTCCCTCCCTTTCATTCACACACATGTACTCAGTCTTACTACGACTGACCTTCATTCCTCTTCTCTCCAGCGCAAACTTCCACCTCTCCAGGTTTTCCTCCACCTGCTCCCTGCTCTCATTACGGATCACAATGTCATCTGCAAACATCATTGTCCAAGGAGACTCCTGTCTGACCTCCTCTGACAACTGGTCCATCACTATAGCAAACAGGAAGGGGCTCAGAGCCGATCCCTGATGCAGTCCCACCTCCACTTTGAACTCCTCTGTCTGACCTACAGCACACCTCACCACTGTCCTGCTCCTCTCATACATGTCCTGCACCACTCTGACATACTTCTCTGCTACTCCTGACTTCCTCATACAGTACCACAGCTCTTCTCTTGGCACCCTGTCATATGCTTTCTCCAAGTCTACAAACACACAGTGCAACTCCCTCTGACCATCCCTATACTTATATACATTCTGTACCTATACATCTGTTGTGCTCTTTCTGGGCATGAAGCCATACTGCTGCTCACAAATTTCCACTACCTTCCTTAACCTATCTTCCACTACTCTTTCCCATAGCTTCATTGTATGGCTCATCAACTTTATCCCCCTATAGTTGCTGCAACTCTGCACGTCACCCTTATTCTTAAAGATCGGCACTAACACACTTCTTCTCCATTCCTCAGGCATCTTCTCACTCTCTAAAACCCTGTTGAACAAACTAGTTAAAAATTCCACTGCTGCCTCTCCTAGACACTTCCAGACCTCCACCGGGATGTCGTCAGGACCAACTGCCTTTCCACTTTTCATCCTCTTCAAAGCCTTCCTGACTTCATCCTTTCTAATCTTATCTACTTTCTGTTCCACAGAGTTCACCCCTTCTACTCTTTTTTTCCTCTCATTTTCCTCATTCATCAGCTCTTCAAAGTACTCCTTCCATCTCCTCTGTACACTCTCCTCACTTGTGAGCACCCTTCCATCTCTATCCTTAATAACTAACTTGCTGCACATCCTTCCCATCCCGATCCCTCTGCCTAGCTAACCTGTACAAGTCCTTCTGTCCTGCTCTAGTGTCTAACCTAGTGTACAACTCGTTATATGCCTTCTGCTTGGCCTTAGACACCTCCCTCTTCACTCTGCGCTGTAACTCCTTGTATTCCTGTCTGTTCTCTTCAGTCCCATCCATGTCCCACTTCTTCTTGGCTAACCTCTTCCTCTGGATACTATCCTGAACTTCCTCATTCCACCACCAAGTCTCTTTATCTTCTTTCCTCCTTCCAGATGACACACCCAGATGACACACCTTTCTCCCGGTCTCCCTGATCACTTCTGCTGTAGTTTCCCAGTCATCTGGCAGCACTACCTGACCAAACTTGCCCATCACCTCTTCATCACCTCTGTTCCCCTCACCAACATGTCCATTAAAATCCGCTCCTATCACCACTCTCTCACCCGTGGGAATACTCTCCATCACCTCATCTAATTCACTCCAGAATCTCTCTTTCTCCTCTAACTCACAACCTACCTGTGGGGCATAACCACTAACAACATTCAACATCACCCCTTCAATCTCTAACTTCAGACTCATCACCCTGTCTGACACTCTCTTCACCTCCATGACATTCCTCACAAACTCCTCCTTCAGGACCCCACCTACCCCATTTCTCTTTCTATCCACACCATAATAAAACAGCTTGAATCCTGCTCCTATACTACGAGCCTTGCTACCCTTCCACCTGGTCTCCTGTACACACAGTAAATCCACCTTCCTTCTCTCCATCATATCAGCCAGCTCTCTACCTTTCCCTGTCATAGTACCAACATTCAGAGTTCCTATTCTCAGTCCTACACTCTTACCTTTCCTCTTCTCTCTCTGTCTGCGCACTCTCCTCCCTCCTCTACTTCTTCGACCAACAGTAGCCCAATTTCCACCGGCGCCCTGTAGGTCAACGGCGCCGATGGCGGTCGTTGTTAACCCGGGCCTTGACCGATCCGGTATAAAATTCGTACTGATGATACGCATGCTTAAATTTGGCAATGTTTTATGCCGGATGCCCTTCCTGACGCAACCCTCTCTATTTATCCGGGCTTGGGACCGGCACAGAAGTCACTGGACTGTGACCCCCATGGCTAGATTAAATGACAGCTCTAGTTGTAGACTTATTTATGTAAGAAGTGACATTAAGAGAATTCTCAAACACTCTAAGTACATTTGTGTACTTTTAAAGCATGATGCCACTTTTCCAAATAATTTCTAACCTGTTTTGTTTGTAGCCCATGAGTGATGCAGAGCTGACATCTAGTAATGAAGAATCATCTAATCCTCAGCTAACAAATCAGGTTTGATCCTCCAAAATAAGGTTCTTTGATTGCTGCAGAAATGATCAGTTTATTAAAATGAACACAATGCCTGAGATGTTCTTGAAAGAAGTCTTTTTCTGTTGCGTTGCAGACAACAGATGGCGTGAGAGCGATGGAGTGTAATGAACATGCAGAACAGGTTACTATTCACCTAAATCATCTACCTGTTGTGTCATGCCATAAACCATGTGAAATATATAGTTTTTTTTTCCATTTTTCAGCAGACCACACAGGTATACATGTCAGTATACTCCGATCAGGCATAACATTATGAGCACTGACAAGTGAAGTGAATAACACTGATTATCTCCTCATCATGGCACCTGTAAGTGGGTGGGATATATAAGGCAGCAAGTGAACATTTTGTCCTTAAAGCTGATGTGTCAGGAAAATGTGAATGTGAATCAGGAAAAATGTGCAAGTGTAAGGATTTGAGCGAGTTTGACAAGAGCCAAATTGTGATGACTAGACGACTGGATCATAGCATCTCCAAAACTGCAGCTCTTGTGGGGTGTTTCTGGTCTGCAGTGGTCAGTATCTATCAAAAATATCCTTTAAGTCCTTTAAATATCCTTTAAGTCCAACTTAAAGGATCTGCCGCTAACATCTTAGTGCCAAATATCACAGCACAGGTGGAATCTGTGCCTCGATGGGTCAGGGCTGGTTTGGCAGCAAAAAGGGGGACCACCACAATATTAGGCAGGTGGACATAATGTTATGCTTGATCAGTGTATTCACATTGGAAATTGTTTTTTTTTTTTTCTGCACATCCTTCACATGCAGTAATGACTTGTTTTCTTTTTCTCCTACAGAGCACATGTGATGAAAAGCAAGTCAAGTGTCAAGATCAACCATACCAGATACAGGAAGCACAACAGGTATTAATTAGTGATGATCTGTAAAGAACTGGACATGAATTTTTATATATATTTATTATGCATATATAAGTCTAAAGTAAGAATAATGTGTGGGCAGTCAAGCCCAAAAACCCTGATCAGCCACCAGGGAGCATACATGAACAGTGTAACTCAGGAACGTCATTCCCATGTAGACGCAGGCTGGTGAAGAGACGCAGCAGCAGTGTAATAATGATTCATCTCAGACTCCGAATGCTACACAGGTATGTCTTCTGATGCCTATCAAGAACTGTTATTTCCCCCTTTAGTGTACAGAGTGACTCATAGAACTGATGTGTTTATATTCAACACCTTAAGCACACACTAAGCCTCATTTGAGTGTGATATTTAAAAAAGAACACACATGGAGGCATTCTGTTTTTAAGGAATGAGTTACCACTCAAACTTGAATATTTTCCAGTTATGCTTTTTAACCATTTATAGTTTGTTGTTTATTGTCATGGAATGTCAGTGAGAGGAACTTGAACCCTGTTATCACTTATGCAGTAGGAAGCACAGTTTTTCCTTCACCTTCCATCTTTTTTGCAGTTAACAAGACTCAAAAAAAACCCATGCATTTTGTTACCAAGGAACTGAACAGAGCCAGAACAGAGCTGTGCTGATGTAGAAAACTTTCTGACCAATCAGATTTGAGATATAAGATATAAATGTGATGTTTTTAATTAAATGACACATAATTTACCAGCGTTCCTTTTATTTATTCAGTCATCCGAAGCTGATTCATACCTTAGCAGCGAGGACAGTAAGGAAGACGCGGTCTCATCAGATGAAGAATTCATACCCGACTCTGAGACAGAATCGGACGATGATTCCAACATAGAGAAGCGGAAAAAGAAGGCTAAAACTACAGTCGCCTCAAAGGAAATAGAGGAACCGGCAATACCACCAGTTCAGAATCATTCAGTCATGAAGGCTACAAAGCTTAATTTCTGTTTTGTTTGTGGAAAGGCCTGCGTAAAAATATCAAGGCATTTCAAATTACACATAAACGACAACGTCGAGATCGCAACTGCTTTTAAGCTACGGAAGAATTCAAAACATAGGTCACACATGCTCGAAGTCCTAAGGAACAAAGGGAATTACCAACACAACAGCTCTGTTCTCATCGAAGGCGCCGGACTGCTAAAAGCGAAACGAAAGCCGAAAGATGATCTTGACACACAAAAGTTTGAATACTGCATGTACTGTAAAGGGCTGTTTGTGCGTAAATCACTCTGGATGCACGTGAGACGCTGCGCATCAAACCCTGAAAGAGACACGCCGAAGACTTCAAGATCTGTTTTGGGTTTGGCAGCTTTTGCACAATGCACGCATCTAAAACACGTTTCAGAGGATGTAAAGAAAATGCTTTGTGATATGCATCAGGATGAAGTTGCACAGGTCGTCAGAAATGACGAGTACGTATTGAAACTGGCACAAGATTTCTATGATAAAAAGGGCAATAGCAAAGAAAGACACGCGTTTGTTAGACAAACCATTAGATGCATTGGAAAGTTTTTGGTCCTTTTGCGGAATAAATATGAGATAAGGAACCTAGCAGAGGCTATAAAACCCTCCAGCTTTACTCTGGTTATTCAAGCAGTCAAAGAAATTGCTGAATTTAATGAGGAAACAAAACGCTATGCAATACCAAGCCTTGCACGCAGAATCGGATTGGCTTTGAGGAAATATTGCATCTTGAGCGCACAGAAAGCGTTTGCCATTGGAGACAAAATACTAATACGGGCAACTGGCACATTTATGGACCTTTTTAATAATGCACATTTTGCTTTAGGTGATAAAAGATGCCTCAAAATACAGCCCAAGTTTTTTTTACTGCCATTCGTCAACAACGTGAGAATATTTCACTGCTATCTGGAAAAGGCTTCGCAGTGTGCAATGAAGGAACTGAGGGAAACGCCGTCTGCTCAGAGTTATGCTGACCTTTGCAAAGTGACCCTGGCACAAATCCTGATGTTTAATCGCAGACACGGAGAAGTCTCACAGATGACCATCAAAAGCTTCCAGGAGAGAGACCAAGTACAGGCTCCTGAAATCTCTGAGGCACTAACGGAAATGGAAAAAGTGTGTTGTGAAGAGTACTGTAAAATCCTGGTCCATCAGAAAGTAGGAGTGCTAGTGCCAGTCATTTTAACTCCTGACATGATCGACGCAATTATGCTCCTGACTGAAAAGAGAGATCAGTGCAGCGTCTCCAAAAGCAATATATTTGTGTTCGGGCAGCCCAGAAGTGACCGGTGCTACAGAGGAGAAAACGCCTTACGAATCTGTGCCAACGAGTGTGGTGGGATAAATCCTGATAATCTGACATCCACCAAATTCAGCGCACACACTTCTACACTCACCCAGTTCCTTACCTTGAAGAACCATGAACTAAAGAAGCTGGCCAAGTTCATCGGCCATGATATAAGCCTGCGGAAAGAATACTACAGGCAAAGTGAAGCCGTACCTCGCTTGGCCAAAATCTGCAAACTTATTTTGGCCATAGAGAAGGGGAGTGCAGCTGAGGTGATTGGACAGTCTCTAGACGACATTGAATTACCAGGTATGTACATTTTCTTAGTAATTACTCTGAATCTATAATAATTAAATTTAATTAAGATAAATATTTATTTTCTTGGATTGTTTTGAGTCCATTCCACCAAACAACTGCAAATAAGTGTCATTAAAATACGTTTTTCAGAGGAGATCAGGGAGAGTGACAGTGAAGATGAATATTTTGAGGAAGACGATGGTAAGTTGTTGTTTTTTTGTTGTTGTTGTTGTTGTTTTCTCTCTACCACTGTTTCTACCAGTAAAGAGAAATCAGCTGCACATGGGGAATATGTTTTTTGTTATCCAAGAGCAATGTTTTTATGTGCCACCATATTAAAAAACAACTGAAAACAGACTATGTTGTAAATTAATAAGCTGTTTTCATGTTTTCTTATGAATGTTTAGTCATGTATTGTGTAATTTGAGGGAATAATAGATCATCTATTTTTAACCCATTCCAGTATGCAATATATTTTACTAATATGTTTTTGCTTCCTGTTTAAAAAGCCTTTTTTGAAGATCGGGCTGCGAGACGTGAACGCACATTACAGATTCTGTCCAAATCAAAACCTCAACAAAAGAAGAGACAGGATAATAAATCTACATCCAAGGAAAATGAATCTACATCTAAGGATAATGAATCTGCATCTAAGGATAATGAATCTACACCTAAGGATAATGAATCTGCATCTAAGGATAATGAATCTACACCTAAGGATAAAGCATCTACATCTGAGGATAATGAATCTACATCTAAGGATAATGAATCCACATCTAAGGATAAAGCATCTACATCTGAGGAAAATGAATCCACATCTAAGGATAATGAATCCACATCTAAGGAACAGGATACACAAGCTACAACTGAAGATCCCAAAGGTATGTCTGTAGAAGGTGCTGCATTGCTATGACCACCAGCGAGTATTAAAAACTCAGTTTTGATTCTTAATTTTATATCCAGGTATATAAACACTTAAAGGCAACATAGGACAAGGAGTATGACAACCCCAGTCAAACAAGTACATAAAATAACATAATAGGACAAAATTATATGGGTATGGAATGGGCCAAAATTTAACAGAAGGCTGCACACTAATATCTACTGTGTTTATAGAAGACTTCTAGAAATGTGTTATCATTTATTTCTAAGCTGATTGTTATCCAGTCATTTGTAAATATTTGGATTGTTTATGCATATTTGTGTGATTTTGGTCTTCAAAAATCTATGGATGTGTCACTGATTTGTTTTATTTTAACCGTTTGTTTGTTTTTAGCAAAGAAACCTAGGAAACCTCAGGAGCAGGCCGAGCAGCAACTCAAGACAGTCAAGAAAAGGATACAGTGGACCAGAGAAGAGAGGATTGCAATCATGAAGCATTTCAAAAAACAAATTTACCACGGAAGACTAGCTACAGTAATGGAAGCTCGACGCTGCCGAATGCTGGAGCAACCTGTTCTGGATGGTAGGACTATCCAGAAAATCAGAGACTTTGTAAGAAACAGTGGGATTTCTTTTAAGAGGAAAATGGCAGCTAAAAATAGTTTGAAGAGGAATTTAGCAGAATCTTTAGATCCCCAACTGGCAAACCCAAACAGCACAAGTGATCAATCTCCTCAATCAACAAACACCTCAACAGCTAGTCAACTATCATCTCAAACGGCAAACCCTTCCAGCTCTATCATAACACCATCTACAGCAACTGACTTAATCAAGCAGATTATCCTTTACTCTCAAAACGCAAATGCCACAACTTCTACACCATTACCGCCTCAAGTAACAATCTCTAAAACCCCTAATGTAGCACATCCTCAAGCAAAAATCGTATACGTTAAAGTACAACCCCGCCATTCAGCAAACCAGACCAGTGCTAGGCTACCACTTCCATTACAAGCAGCAAATCAAACCATAATACCTGCAAGGGTAATACTGCCTCAGACAGCAAACCCAAGCAAAGTACTTCAAGTAGCAGACTTGACCAGCTCCAGCATTCTAATACCACAAATGCCAAACCAGACAGGTTTTTGGAAACCACCTCCTCAGGCAGCACCCCTGATATGTGCAGGTGTACTAGTCCCTCAAGCAGCAAACCCAGCCACTTATGTATTAACTCCACCAGCAGCAAAACCAAAAAGTTCTAACATGCTACCTCATCAGATATCAATTCTAAAATGTGTGAGTGTACCTCCCCCCAAGGTGCAAATCCAAACAAAAGTTGACACCACAAGCATTTCTAACTCCAACACTTGAACTTCTTAAACAACTCTAACAACACCCCAGAATGATCTAAAGGCTGCATAGCTTATTTGATTAACTCCAGTAGACCAAAGCCTCACATGTTCAACAGTACTTTCCCAAACAGCTAAAATAAAGAGCTATAATAGACAGCTCCAGCTTTTTTATCTTCTCAGACAACTTTACCCACTTCCATCACACCACCTCAACCAGCATATCCAACCGACTCTAGTGTATTACCACACAAACCCAAGATACCATCCCAGATATACTATCAATACTTCAAATATGACTGAGTTACTCCCAGAGAACGTGGGTTCTAGGCTTATGTGCTGTCCATATATCCACCTTAAGGCACATCACTGACTTGAGAGCAATCTTCCTTCGGTAGATTCTCCTTCGCCTCTTGGCACTCTTGGTTCCATCTTATGCTTGTCACCTTTCTGCCTTCTATTTGTATTGTTCTGTTTGTTGAAGTTTCAAGGAAGCCTTCCTTCTTAACTACTCAACTAGCATCCACTCAAGAGGCAGGGACAATAAAGTCCACCTGTAGTAAGCAGCAAAAACGACCAAATGTATGTTCTCAAACATCTTCATTCAGTGTATTAAAACCTTTACTTACTCTGAGCTTTGGTATTAGTATCCCTATACAGTCAGAATATTAATAGAAAGGAATAATTTAATTTTAGGTAAGATATCTTACCCTTTTTATGTATCATAGGAATTCATGGGGCTGTTGATAAACTGTATAATAAAACCTGCTGTAAATATTAAACAGTCTTTTTCATTTCAGTTCCACTTTGGTCAATGAGGGAATGAGATACCTGTTCTTGTGAGCAGATTTTGTCTGGCTTTGATGAAGGCCAATATATCTGCATCAGTTTGTTGGTCTCCAGTCAGTGGGATAGATGTTGAAGAAGGGCCAGTGGAGGACAAGGCCCTGAAAAGCATACACATGGACATGGTAAAATGGCAATACATGCCTTACTGTAAATAGCAACAAACATGGTCTACAGAGATGTAGGACCACACGATTTTGCCAATCAGGGATTATGCTTTTTGTGTCTTAGAAGAAAAAAAATTAGAAGTTTTTTTTTTCCCTGCAATAGAAATTACTGATTATATCTGTTCAGAACCTTTTAAGTATACTGAGAAACTTCTATAACCTTCTAACAGTTAGCACAGAGAGCATTCAGAGGGCATTCCTGATGATTTTGTTTGATCAGGTATTACTTTTCCCTCTAGAATTAAAGCCATTTGTATGACTTGGACATATTTGTTCTTACCAAAGCAATATTCCACATTCTTTACTGCGATCTTGGCAGCAAAGTAATCTCTTGCTGCTCAGAAACAGACTAACAGTAGTAAAAAGAAATCATGTGTCCTTTTGTCATGGAATAGTATTTGGAAAGTTTCTAAAATGTCCATAAGTGTCTTGTGTGCAGTCTCATATGTGTTTACCTGAGCTCTTTTGTAGGTGGAGTAGGCTGCTGTCTTCGTGCTCTGTCTTGGTTATCGATGTGGCGATCGTGCAATGAACTGGACATTTGAAACAAAAGTGTACAATAAGCATTATCAGACTTTTTTTTTTTTTTTCCCTACCAGAATTTATACTGGAACACAGCTTGTTTTAAATACAAATAGCAAACTCATCAACTTTGACAGTTTAATACAGATCAAAAGAGAACACAATCTCCATTTCTATATGAGCTTACTCGTATAGAAGTGAAGACTGTAACTATTTGGACATTGACAAAAGTGTTATTTTAGCTCTCTTACCATAATATATTAGAGTCAGAATGAAATAATGAAAGTGCAGGCTTTCAGCTTTAATTTGAAAGGTTTTCAGTTCAGTCTTATTTGTATAGCGCTTTTAACAATGGACATTGTCTCAAAGCGCTTTACAGGAATACAAAAATTCAGAATAAAAATGACAAAGTATAAATTTTACATTTATATTTATCCGCAATGTGCAAACCAGTGGCAACTGTTGTAAGGAAAAGCTCCCTGAGATGATATGAGGAAGAAACCTTGAGAGAAACCAGACTCTATAGGGAAGCCATCCTCATCTAGGTGACACCAGAGAGTATGATTATAAATAATATTCTTTCTGTAACTAGATATAGTCAAGTAGTTTTGTGTAACCAGGAGCTTTTGAGCAATAGGCAAGTAACAGTAATAGCATGATTTCTGCATTCATTATAGATTTAACACTAATTCCTTCCTGCTGAAGCCATCAAATGTTCAATGATGGAAAGCAGAGCATAAAACTGACCACAGTCACAGCAGTTCAAAGCCACCACCATGGTCTCCAAGTGGTACTATCCACAGCAGTCCCATGTAACTCCAGGTAGTCCATGTGGGGTCATCCTCAGCAGCAGGTATTTCCATCCAAATCAGGTTAATGGTGTACATCACTTTATAAATGTGGACTGCAGGTATTTAGACAATTGGCTGCTCAACTGTTCCATGACCAGGTGTGTGTTATTCATTCACTCAGATGGTTTACCACAAGATGTAAACCATTGGTAAGTCTCAAAACTAGGAAGAACATGTTAGAGTTTGTCAGTACAGTAAAGCTAGTATAGTTTTGGAACAGCATCCTACTTACAGATGAGAGAAGAATATGGAGAAGGAAGGAACTACTTATGATCTGAAGCATATCACTGTGCCTCAGGTCTTGGGCATGTATGTATAGCTGCCAGTAGAACTGGTTCTCTTGTATTTATTGATGATGTGACTGCTGACAAAAGCAGCTGGATAATTTCTGAAGTGTCCTCTACAGGCCTTTATTATCTGCTCTGATTCAGCCAAATGCTCCGAAACTCACTGCACAGTTTCACAGTGCAGATGGACAATGACCCGACGCATGCTTCAAAAGTGTCTTCGAAAAGACAGAGAAATGGAATGGTCTTCACTCACTGAAGCCAAAAAGCCCCAAGAACAAAAACAAATAGGAACTGATGACAGCTGAGGTAAAGGCCTGGCAGAGCATCACTAGGGAAAAGACACAGTGTCTGGGGATGTGTATGGGTTCTGACTTTAGGCAGATACTGACTGCAAAGGATTTGTAACCAAGTATTAAAAATAATAATATAATTCTTGAATCTGTTAGCTTATCCAATTACTCTTGGTCCCTTAGCTCTTGCTGTAATTGTAGATTGAAATCATAGTCATCATTTGGTGTCCAATTATTTATGGACCTAAAAAGAACAACCTAATGAGGTAATTAGATTAACATTATGTACAATAACATTATAAAACAAATGGAAAAAAAAAACATTAAATAGAAAGAGTTTATTTTAATTGATTAAATTATTTAAATCCTTTGTACAAAAGGTCAGATTTTTCTTTATCCTGTTCCACGGAAGCACACATTCAGACAACACTTCCATGGATTTGATCTGACATGGATCATCAGGTTTTACTAACTTGTGGAGTCCACGCTAGCTCGAAAGCAGGCTGTCATTTAAGCAAATGGAGGATGTGCCAACAAAAAACGACTAAGAAAATTCTAGAATCTGTGCACTTATTTTTAAGATTCTCCATTTCACATTAGTTAATGCTGATAAAATAATTTTGGTTTAGAAATGTTTTATAATATAAAATTAGGAATGAAAAACTGAAGCATTTCTGCAAACATCCTCAACAGATTTCTAAACAGAATAAAATATTCCATGCAAATGAATTCTGTCGACTGATAAAAACAAGTTTTATTCATTCTTTATATACTCAATTCTTTCCAAATTGATAACTATGTTAAATTCGATTTTAATTTGTATCCGGCTCAACAATGGACGTCGTCGCAAAACAGCTACGGAAATATTTAAAGATATACATTTTAAATTACAAAATTAATTCTTTAAATGTATATAGAATTGAATCCATGTCTCACCTGGATGATGGAGGTGAAGGAGAGCCGTCCTGGCTTCGCCCTGTTCCTGTACTCTCTGAGCGCTGATCCTGCTGCAAAATCACAGAGATACGCTAAAAAAATTTGCCGCTAAACATCTGAGTACCCTTAGCACCTGATGACATGAAAATGAGAGAGAACGTTAAAATCAGCCTAGCTTCAGAAATGATTCCTTTTCAGCCGGTCTGCTGTTACTTCAAAGCAGCCATTGGAAGCATGCTAGCATTTTGGTAAAATAAAGCAATTATGTGTTTTAGTATTAAAGTTGTAGTTTCCTGTTCCTAAGAAGAAGAAAGCATTCTCCAGATTATACACTACACCAACGCTGATGTTTCCACTGAATATTAAAAGCTTGTTTGTTCACTACAGCAAGATCTAAATACAGCGCACTTGACCTCAATGTTAATGAGAAAACTCAAACCAGAACATCCCAAGTTAATGTGAAAGACAAGTCATTTCCTCTGGAAAGATTCAAGGACCAAGCAATGCTGCACAGCTGCTGGTGTGTCCGGATGGACCAGTCATATTTCCTATTGACAAGATCAAAACAGCGTCGCCAGCTAAGTCTGCTGGTCAGATGTTGCTGCATAACATTAATAATGTGGACCGCACTGGATCTGAGAAACGTCTGTGCAGAATCAGCCCTCTGGAGACTGCAGTGTTCATGGGTTTGGGTGACAGATGCAGTGTTAATTTATTCAATGCAAACGAATAGAGAGACCTGTAGCCTTGCTGCCTCCTGAGTCCACCAGTCCTGGAAGTCTTTCTGCAGTTTGATCTTTGACCTCTGATGCAGGTGCTGTAGATGATCAATCTCTGTCTTCAAGCCTTTTAAACGTTCAAAAGTGCTCTTGTATCTATAATTACAAAACAATAACAAGTTAATGGTATACACACGGATCCCACTTAAGACACACTTCAGAACATTGTTTTTGCAACAGAGAAGGGAATTCAGAGTTTGGATGAATCATGTGTAAAAAGCATGTGAAGGATGAATACATACTGTTTCTTCTCCTCTTCAATCTGGTTACGGAGTCTCTCCTCAACAGGATCGGATTCTGTACTTGGCTGGTTTCCCAGTACACCTGAAACACAATGAAAAAAGTTTCCCTCCCTTTTCAGCAATATGAGTAGTATTGCAGAGGACCTAACAGTGATAACATGAAAACTGTAGCAGACGAACAGAAAAAACAGAACTAGCATTTATCAGTGAAGGAGAGGTTTTTTTTGTTTGCTTGTTTTAATTTGTTTGCTTTTGCAGATGTGCACCAAGCAACAGTAAGAAAGCAGTGAGGCTGGTTTGATTGCTGCTTAATAATAAGCAGCGCCTTCGTTTTTTACTCGCCAAAGAGACCACAGTCCCGCCTACTTGGTTTTTATTGGCCTACAAGTCAGACGCTTGCAATTCCACAGGTCAAAGTTTACCTATTTTAAAGCCTGTTTAAAGAGAAACTAACCACTACCAGAATTAAATGCATGTCTTTCACACTACATGTCATTTCCTATTCAGTAAACTGGCTTTTCCACCAGTCAAATGTGATTTGCGTTTGCTTTAATTTGCAACTGCTGCTTTACAAAAAGAAAAAGAATCACTTGATATCCTTCACAGACATCCTATGTCCTATTTGACCTGAATCATGTTCTTGTTTTGTGCATCCAAACTCTCCTTTCATCAATCTGTTCTCCAGGTCCTGCTCCACTCAGCAGGACATTTCCCTCTATGTGTGTTTTTTGAGAGCGTTCTGCGCCAAGACACGGAATCAGCATGCTCGTCGCCACTAACAAACTCCACATCTAACGCTGAATGGCTGAGGCCACACACAATCTACTCTCGAATCCAAGTCATTTTAGGCAAAACAGGACCAAAATATTGTAGTCTTTCATAAACAGTGCACACATGTCGTTGTGGACAGGGCACTCCTCTCAGAGTCGCACGCCCATTTCACCAGGATTTTCAGAAGCTTGTGAATATAGAATGGCTATATTCAGGGCTTCTGGGTGTGTTTCGAGTGCCGCGTAATAAAAAGCAGGCTCCTCTGAAGTTCCTCTTTGATGCAGTTAAAAGACAGACCACTGGTGGTGTAGGTTAAGTTTGTAAACTTGTAGAAGCCCTTTAGCATGTTTATCAGAAGGAGGAAGACATTAGAGTAAAGGCCAGGCCACCCACCCAATGTTAAAAAAAAACTTCTTACTGGCTTTTAATTCACAATTCATGACTAAAGAGTTGAGATAATGTACAGCCATAGAAGTGGAGTTTAGTCACCTACCCTGTGCTGCCATCTGCATCCTTCTAGTGTCCAGCTGCTTCTTCAGCTCATCTGATAGATAGCAGACAGGTAAAGAAAGAATAACAGACATAACATTAACACCACTGTTTAAGCAGAGTGGAGTAGCTTTCACGTTATACTATAGAAGCAGATGACTTGAGTCTAGCAAGGATTTGCTATAAAACAGTGACAGTTTACTAGTATAGCTGGAAGACACTAAAAGGCTGTGCGTGTGTTTCACATAAACACAGACGTAACACTGGGCCCCAGTCAGATCTCTTATGCCTTTCCACACAGCAGAGACCTAACAATTTATAGTAGCCATAGAAAAACATACATATCTGGTGCGTGACTCTGCGAGAACATTTACAATGGAAAAATGCAGACTTGGTGTAGGGTGTTGATATGCCAGATTAAACATTGACATCACTAATGAAACATGTGGTTGAGAGTTTGGGAGGCTGCTGAGATACTGCTGAGTGCTTTCAGTTTCCTATACGTTCAGAAAGGTATTTAAATTGCACAGGCAGTGTGATGATTATTTATTTTTTGAAGCCAGATTTATTGAGCTTTTGAATTATATTTACAGTACACTGTTATTTACTCTGTAATATATTTAGGATCACATTATTTAGGCTAGGGGGGCACGGTGGCTTAGTGGTTAGCACGTTTGCCTCACACCTCCAGGGTGGGGGGTTCGATTCCCACCTCCGCCTTGTGTGTGTGGAGTTTGCATGTTCTCCCCGTGCCTCGGGGGTTTCCCCCTGGGTGCTCTGGTTTCCCCCCTGGTCCAAAGACATGTGTGGTAGGTTGATTGGCATCTCAAAGATTGTCCGTTGTGTGTGTGTGTGTGTGTGTGTGTGTGTGTGTGCCCTGCGATGGATTGGCACTCTGTCCAGGGTGTATCCTGCCTTGATGCCCAATGACGCCTGAGATAGGCACAGGCTCCCTGTGACCCGAGAATAGTTCGGATAAGCGGTAGACAATGAATGAATGAATTATTTAGGCTGTATGTAACAGTAGCATGTACTAAATTATTGCTATAGCTACTAAAATTGCTAAAACTGAAGACTAAAACTGAAGAAAACACACTGGAAAAGACTGGAAGCTAACTAGGCCTCGTATACACAGATCAGGCATAACATTATGAGCAGTGACAGGTGAAGTGAATAACTCATCATGGCACCTGTTAGTGGGTGGATATATTAGGCAGCAAGTGAACATTTTGTCCTCAAAGTTTATGTGTTAAAAGTAGGATAAATGGGCAAGCGTAAGGATTTGAGCGAGTTTGACAAGGGCCAGATTGTGATGTCTAGACAACTGGATCAGAGCATCTCCAAAACTGCAGCTCTTGTGGGGTGTTCCCCTAGGGTTAGGGTTAGGGTGTTCCCCAAGATGTGTTAAATCTTACTGACCAGTACAGGTACAAGGTAGATATTTTACATGGATTTTTCTTAACATACTGGGGCACTTCCAGAAAGATGAAATCAAGCACTATTTTAACCTCACAAACAAACAGAATGCAAGTGAAAATATTCCATTTCCAACATTAAAAAGTTGTGATATATCTATAAATAACAACTTTTGGGCCCCAACTTCACCAGTATCTGATATGATGTCCTATTAACAGTTAAATTGCACAACTCCTCTTCTCTTTATTGTCTACCTCTAAGGTTATAGCAAAGGTAAACAATCATCGGCAGAGTAAAGCAGTCTCTGTTTAATCCTTATTACTGATAATAATAAATCTAATCAATATCAATCAAAAAAGTAGAGTAGATCAGGAAATACTTGCCAGAACCTGTAAGAGTGTGGTTATGGTTTTATGTTGTGTGAGGTGCTTGTTTGTATATCAGCACAAAAGGTGCTCTAGTCAGTGATCTCTAAAATATTTTTATTGTATTTTTCCCTCAAATATCCAGCCCATGTGCAATAGCCTTAAGTCTGGAAAGATAAATAAAGGAGGTGTAGCAGAACCTGGGCTTCAAACAGTAGCAAATAGATTTGCTGGCCGTTTGAAACTGCCTAAGGGAAAGAGTATGTGATTAATGGAAAGATGGTGGAAAATAAAAAGAAGAATGATGGACAAGTCCCAGCTGACTTGTGGGGCAAATATCTGACACAGCTAGTCGCCTTGCTGTCTGCAGACCTCTTCTACTCATCCCAGAGGATGTACAGGGATAAAATATGACAGGACATGTGGGATTCTGATATCAGGTAGTACTTCTGCTGACCCATTTCTGTCCATGGTAAAGTAATATCCATGGCAAGGTCTGCTGGATAAGGTTCTACAGAAACACATGCCGAGTTGAGAACATCTGAACAGAAAGACGCCAAATGAAAAGCGGCCATTTCTCTTATAAAAGTGATGCTATTAGACATTCTTAGGATTTAAAGTGAGCCAACTTGACATTCAGTCTTTGTTTCTCTACCGTATATAACTCCTTCATCTGGTCCTGTTTAGATGGGTGTTGATGAGGAACCCACATGGCCATGGGTCTGCTAAGTAGTCTGTGCTGACAAGCTGAGTGACTAGAAATAGGATAATGCTCAATAAAAACTGTTTACATTACATGTAAGAATACACTCATGCCCATTCGATGTTACAATTTTTAGTTTACTCATAATTTACCGTGACACACTCAGCCAGGTGCCCTTGTAAAGACAAAACAATGGAGAAAATACACCCTACTCTCCAAGGGGAATAGAGTGGTTCCATTTGCTTGATCTGCAGCCTGGTCATAGCTAACTCATAAAGCTACGGGATTAAGAAACACTTAGCTGTAGTGCTGAGTGGTCTGAACCTTGCCTGACCTGCCTATGTTGACAGAGCTGCAGATCTGGAGAGGAACCAGCACGAGACAGCTACAAGTGTGGACTACTGGATAGGAGAAGGCCAGAAGAGTTTGTCCTTGATTTACCCCATGGGCTTAATCACCAGACATGTTAAGTGGGTTAGAGCACAAAACTGTGCTGTTTTTGCACAAGCTACACATCAAAAAATTCTGCCAAAATAAAAACACAGTTGGACATCTACACATTAGATAACACTACAGACAGGGACAGTATATGACAGTTTAACTCGCTTGTATCCTCCTGACTACCCACAGTTCAAATTTGTCCTCTGTAGAGGACATTTGTCAACCTTAATATCTTCTACACCCTGCATACTATTGAGCCAACTCCTTGTGTGCTCTAAAGAGGACGTTTAGCACTTTCAAATGAGACCAAATATGTAGGGGTGGAGTTTTGAGAATTTCCTCTTCCTCTTCAAGTTTAAAAAACAAGTATTGGGACATTCATTTTTTCCTGGTAGTCAGGAGGATATTGTTAGCAGTAACTATGTGGGCAAATTCAACCAAAAGCATCATGCCGAGCAAAATAGTTACCTCAAGAGCTGAAGTGCCAAAATAAGCAAGATAACCACTAAAATAGCATTAATTTCTCATTACATTTCTCCCCCAACAGCAACAACGATCCAAGACGATGATCTTTGTTGTAAACTGAACACAAATTTTTTTAATTAGCCTCATCGCTGATGGTTATATCCCCTGTACCGACTTAACACACCTGGTAAGATGTACAATGTCTTTCCATCTCCAGTAAACATCATACCTTTAAGATAATCCACATTTGTTTCAGACTAAACAAGGCTTGATTTGTCACATATTCGTTATAGCACAGTGAAATTATTTTCTTTGCATATCCCAGCTTGTTAGGAAGCTGGGGTCAGAGTCAGCCATGATACAGTGCCCCTAGAACAGAGCGGGCTAAGGGGCACTTGCTAAAGGGCCCAACAGGGGCAGCTTGAACTTTGGGCTTGAACCCCCAACCATCTGATCAGGAACATAGATACTAAACTATCGAGCCACCACTGCCCCAACAACTGCCTGTTTTCTTGGTTACAGATCTCAAAATCCCAGTCTGATCCATCATCCTTAGCCACAGATCTCAGATGCTCCTGGTGGGTCCCCAGACAACTGTGAGATAGAATGTCCCCAGTGGTGCATGGCTTTGTCCTAATAAAGCACGATTAGTAGCATTAATAGAGGCCCATTTGGGAAGGAATGCTGCCCCAATGCTAACTCCATGAACATTTTTATTGGAGAAGGAGCAGAGATTAGAGAGTTAATGAATTCCACGACCACCATTTTTAAACCAAATTGGACTAATTAAAAAGAAAATCCTCAGGGGACATAAAGGTATTGCTTTATAGCCAATGATCTGTATTAAATGTATTAAAATTTCTACAAACAAAAGCAAAATATATGTGCATAAAGTCTGTGATGTACAGAACCATTTCTAATGGGGGTCATGAAGTGGGAAATCAGAAAAAAACATCAGAAATGCATGGGTACCAGGTTACCCACACAAATGCTAGAAAACTACAAAATATCTCCTTTTTTCAGGTTTTTGAGATATAATTGGTTCACTAAAACTTGGTAACCCTGATTTAATGATTACAGTGCTTTCGGTGAAATGTGTACCCAAACACAATGGAATAAAGGTATAGCTAAAACATCGAAATCGAGCTGCTAGACTGTATGTCATATGACTGTATGCTTTCGACTCTCAACCGCTTATTAGGGAGTTACTCTAAAAATTCAACAAATTGTAGCCTATAGCAAAAGCCAAATGTGACAGCATCTCGACTTAATTTTGTTTGAGAGTACATTGATTTTAATGTCCTCCTGCCACACCAAAATCTACGGTCATGAGCCGCTGCTGCTCAGAATATTTCCAAACCCGTGTATGTGACACAAGCTGTTTCAGAATCTGTAAATGTTTGCTTTCCACTAAAGGGCTTTGACAGTTATTCTGAGATTCCTGTGGGCTCGAGCTTATATTCAATCAGCAGCATAACTGCATGGTTGGAGCAAGAGCAGCTTTTGAGTCCACCATGCTTGTATTCCATAGCTGAAAAAAAGCTCAAAAAGCACACTCCTTACTTCCCCCCATATTACAGGGTCACCAAGGATTACATGATGCGCCTTAAAATTTCAAATAATACTAATAATGGATTTTTATATATAATATTTTTTATTTATTTTGGATGGAGTACTCCTTTAAGTAGATAATTTGACACTGTAAATAGAGCTTGGTAGATTCTAACCTCTAAATGTCTGAATAATATCCTCCACCCAGTGGTCTATCTTTTTATGTCCATGCCATGTTAACCACAAATTTCAATGATCAAGTAAGTGTTATGATATAGGCTCCATTTAGCTTCGAAATGGTGTATGAACTTATAATGAGAAACGCAAATCACTCATTCACTTTCCATATATATTTAAGACTTTTGCTGTTGCAGCACTTATTTTTTAGTTGTTTTTTTTTTTTTACACATTCCCATGTGCCCTCACTCTGCCAGGACTAGAACTATTTTCATTGCAGTGAGCACAATAAAAACTATACTTAAATCCTTCATGGATGATGCTTTCCGCTATGTTTTTAGTCAATGGATATTCCATGGAAAAGTTTTCATGCTTAGCCAGACCATGTGATATGGCTCTTTAAGGCCAAGAACTGATGGTAAAGGGAATGTTGGCATGCATTATCCTTTTGACATATTTTCTATAAGCAACATTTGGTTCCCTGATGCCACATCAAATCTTGACATATGCATGATTCATTCTAATAATTGTACACGTGAGCAGAGAGGCGCCACCTTACCCACAAATATGCTGAATTCCTTGGATTCTTTGTGCCGCAGTCACCCAAATTCATGAAATCGCATCAGAAACCACTGGTGACTAAACCGAATGGGACAGAGACCAATATCATCCCCTTCATGTTTGCTTTGACTGACAGGCTGACTGAATGTCTCTCATCGAGATCGCAAAATATACGGTACTCGTCACAAAGCAGTCTCACAAAGGACTCGCATGCAAGTGTCAGTGGGCGTGATAGAATATTATATTTACTGTTCTATTCTTACATGTTGTTGACAGCTTTTCTGCCATAGACAAATTCCAATACAAAACCACAATCAAAACCCATGTGTGCATTTGGATGTCAGTTCAAAGTTTCGGGCTCTGAATTGACATCCACCAGCAGTAAACATGCAAGGCTGTGATGTCTGGGCAAGAACTCACTGACTCAAATGTACAAAGTACATCCACATCCCACTGAGGTGTTTACAGCCATCCCTCATGCTTCAATAACATGACTGAGAATCCACACGTCTATGATCAATCGGACCAAACAAAGGAAACTGCTGAGTTCAGGGAACAAATACATGCACATCTAATGCCCCAAACATGCTGATGATATTTATGCTCATCTGGATCCTGCTTTGTGAGCCATGGTTCCAGGACCGTGGGCCATAGCTATAGACTGGACAGATGGGCTCTGTGGAAGGGATGGGAGGGTGGACAAAGAGGATAGCTGATGCTGTATGTGGAACAGGAGCAAGAGGATTCCCTAAATCCCCACACATCTGGAAAGTCTATTGGGGACCTTGATTGCACTTCTCAACCAGCTGAGGACATACCTCACAGGTTGAAAGGGTAACTGCATTGTGTGGAATTTACACAGGGTGCACATGATTAATTTATTGGACATATGGACACTCGGTGGCCAGGCATGTGCTGGCATTGCTCTTATCAAACAGGGTAAATTAAATGTTAACAATTTTAAATAATTAAAAAAACAAATAGGAACAAGAACCTAATATAGCTGCAGGCAGAAAGAGGTGGGCCCAGCACCAATGGTGCAGCAATATCTTTTTATTGAGCCAGATTTGGCATGTGGATGTTATTATGCCACATCACTGAGCATACAAGAGAAGCATCAAGAGAGAACACTGCATGATGGCACACTTCCTGTTCATCAACATCAGCATCATGGTAATTTATCTTCCCGCCATGACAAAACATAATTTGAGATAGCAGTTCCCTTTTTTTTGCTGTTATGCAAATGTGATTTGATTCTGAAGAATTAAAAAGTTAACTATAAAAAAAGAACTATTAAAAAGTGAATTTCGTAAAAATGGATGACATTCTGTTGAGTAAATATGTAAGATTTGTACGACCCATATGTCTACTAAATATAGAAACTGGGGGTGTACTATGCAAAAAAAATGCCATAAGGTGTCATTAAGGCCCTGGGCCACATCTGGAACCAAGCTTTTGCCAGAACCTGATGGCCAGCCCTTCTGATGCATGTGCCAAGTTTCAAATTATTTTGAGCACCAAAACAATGCAAAAATACCTGGAAAATATTGCAACAAAACCAACCAGGCCCTCAATTAATCAGCTTTTGATCAGAAATGAATAAATATATATTTTATGCAACAACTTCTTGGTCATGTGCAACCTGCTGCTGGTATGGTGCTCATTAAAATGGGGCCAGTTTAACTCAATATATTGCCTTGTATTGACAAAGGCAATACAAGTTACAGCAGCAATGCTTGCTGACTTACAGACCAACATCCAACGCTCTTATTCAAGTAGCCAGTGAAGCTGGACGCTGGACATGCATTTGGCAAGACATTCTGTACTCTTTGTGGTCACTGCTCTTAGACTGAACATTAAGTACTATATTTCAGATTCTACAACTAGTACTTTGAAGAGCTGATGAATGAGGAAAATGGGGGGGGGGGGGGGTAGAAGGGGTGAAGAACTCTGTGGAACAGAAAGTAGATAAGATTAGAAAGGATGACGTCAGGAAGGCTTTGAAGAGGATGAAAAGTGGAAAGGCAGTTGGTCCTGACAACATCCCGGTGGAGGTCTGGAAGTGCCTGGGAGAGTCAGCAGTGGAATTTTTAACTAGTTTGTTTAACAGGGTTTTAGAGAGTGAGAAGATGCCTGAGGAATGGAGAAGAACTATAGGGGGATAAAGTTGATGAGCCATACAATGAAGCTATGGGAAAGAGTAGTGGAAGCTAGGTTAAGGAAGGTAGTGGAAATTTGTGAGCAGCAGTATGGCTTCATGCCCAGAAAGAGCACAACAGATGCAATTTTTGCTCTGAGAATTTTGATGGAGAAGTATAGGGATGGTCAGAGGGAGTTGCACTGTGTGTTTGTAGACTTGGAGAAAGCATATGACAGGGTGCCAAGAGAAGAGCTGTGGTACTGTATGAGGAAGTCAGGAGTAGCAGAGAAGTATGTCAGAGTGGTGCAGGACATGTATGAGAGGAGCAGGACAGTGGTGAGGTGTGCTGTAGGTCAGACAGAGGAGTTCAAAGTGGAGGTGGGACTGCATCAGGGCTCGGCTCTGAGCCCCTTCCTGTTTGCTATGTTGATGGGCCAGTTGTCAGAGGAGGTCAGACAGGAGTCTCCTTGGACAATGATGTTTGCAGATGATATTGTGATCTGTAGTGAGAGCAGGGAGCAGGTGGAGGAAAACCTGGAGAGGTGAAGGTTTGCACTGGAGAGAAGAGGAATGAAAGTCAGTCATAGTAAGACTGAGTACATGTGTGTGAATGAAAGGGAGGGAAGTGGAACAGTAAGGCTACAGGGTGAAGAGGTGAAGAAGGTACAGGAGTTTAAGTACTTGGGGTCAACAGTCCAGAGTAATGGAGAGTGTGGGAAAGAGGTAAAGAAGCGAGTGCAGGCAGGTTGGAATGGGTGGAGAAAGGTGTCGGGAGTTCTGTGTGATCAGAAAATATCAGCGAGAATCAAGGGGAAGGTGTACAGGACAGTGGTGAGACCGGCCATGCTGTATGGTTTAGAGACAGTGTCACTGAGGAAGAGACAGGAGTCAGAGCTAGAGGTAGCAGAGCTGAAGATGTTGAGGTTCCCTTTGGGAGTGACAAGATTGGACAGGATTAAGAACGAGTACATCAGAGGGACAGCTCATGTTGGATGTTTGGGGGACAAAGTTAGGGAGGCCAGATTAAGATGGTTTGGACATGTTCAGAGGAGGGAAAGTGAGTATATTGGTAGGAGAATGTTGGACATGGAGCTGTCAGGCAGGAGGCAAAGAGGAAGGCCAAAGAGGAGGTATATGGATGGAATTAATGAGGATATGAAGCTAGTGGGTGCAAGTGTTGAGGATGCAGAAGATAGGGATAGGTGGAGAGAGATGATTCGCTGTGGCGACCCCTGAAGGGAAAAGCCGAAAGAAGAAGAAGAAGATTTCAGATTCTACAACTACGTATGTACGGTTGAGTACAAAAGCTTTCATTCCAAATATTTCTTGTTGGAAAACAAGGGAAACATTCCATATTTTTCAAGTTTGTCTTCAAAATAAATTCCCAAAACCACAAAATCAACATAAAAACACTTTCAATGGAACAAAATAAAAAAAGAAACCAGTCTTTTTGGTCTCTAGACCTGATTTGAAGAAGATAGAGTGTGACATCTGGCAGAATTATAGCAGATATATCAATAAGAACAGGCCAAGATTATCCAAATAAGAAGTATTCATCTTGATATATCTGTTCAAACTCAAAACAAAGGAGGTCCAAATGCTTCCAGAAGAAGTTGGAGGCAGTTATGAGGGCAACTTATTAGAAAATAGTTATATTATTCAGAATGACAGATGCTTTCTAAACTTTTCAACAATATTTGATCATTTCATCTTTAAAAACTAACATGCAATTGGAATTGCACTGTAGGTATCTAGGTTGTTAAAATCAGTGGTCATTCTGTACAGTTCATTCATTCATTCATTTTCTTTCGTCTTCCTGGTGAAAGTTTATTCCAGCACCTCCTGGCGGATCCACAGATGTTCCCAAGCCAAATATAAGATCTCCCCTTAAATCTCTCCTGTCATCCACAGGGTCTCTGTCCAGCAAGATGCCTGATACAGCTCTTCCTCTAAATTCAGAGGTGCAGAGGCTGTACTCTGAGAATCTCCCAGATTGTCAGGGTGCTCAGTCTATCACATATCATAAGCCCTGCAACCGTGTGGAGGAAACTCATTGGCGCCGTCTGTACACTGCTTATTCTTTTGGTCATTACCATAGTTTATGACCACAGGTGAGGAATGGGATGTAAATAGAGCACTTTATCCACAAACCGAGCTCCTGATGCACCACCACAGGCTGGTACAGATACCACACTACAGCCACTGCGCCGGTCCATTTGTCAATCTCATGGTCTTTTTTTTTTCCATCATTATGACTAAAATCTAAGCCTTTCAACTTCTCTGCTATTAGATACCATGCCAATTTTCCACTAATTCACAATTAGATTTCCACACTGCTGAGTGACAGTCAGAAGAAAATGAAGACATTACAACTGGTTGATGTAGACATGCTGATGTTGAGGTATAAATTCCTTCATGCCTTGATTATTCTCAGTGTCTGCAGCAGCATTAATTCAGACACTCAAGATTGCAGGCACAATAATAACACCGGGCGTTTAGCTGTATCCTCAGTGAAGCATAACACCGAAGTTAAACGTCAGCGCATGATGGCTTTGTTGGCGATGTGCTCTGCACGCTGCTTGAATGCCACTCAAACCCACATGCGTGACTTTAGGGAAGTCGAGTCTGCTGTGAGGTGAGGTGCCCCATTTCATCCGGATCTGAGCCGAAACCGCTAACACCAGTCGAACACTGTGGGAGATACAGCACGCTTAAACAATATGAACTGGGTGCTGGAGAAGTACGACGAGTAATTATGCTGCTGGGAGAGACTTGCGGTCGAGACAGTTTTTAACAGACGGAATAGGAGCGAGTCTTGGTTTTGTTTTGTGGCTGCGTGATTATGAAAACTCTTACTTCACCAAAAAGCTACTGATTGTTAGTGACTGATTGTTTGAAGAAGCAGCTGGCAACACTTAAAAAAAGAAAATATGAAGGGGGGAAAAAAGCTATCTCTGCACACAGGCTGGTGAAATTTTATGATCTGTTAGAGAAAATATGTGATGTACACAGTAACTTGAGCCACACTGTTTTGGCTTTTCTCTCTCTCTTGTCATCAGTGTTGCTGGAAAAAAGCTATGTCATGCTGTTAGGTGTTAACAGAGAAGCTCACATATCATTGGTAGGCTGTTGAAACTCTCATCAGCTTGGGAATCTCAAACAGTTGACTATTTTTTTTAACATGACATAAATGTTTCATCAGACTGGACAAGACCGATCCCTATGCTGCCATTCTGTATTTCACAGATCTTCATTCGAAGACCGAAAGAAACATCTATAGAAAGAGTCCATCATTTTAATTTCAACACCAGACACTCAAACTTACAGACCCTTTGATACACAGTACCATGAAAGTCTTAGACCCTATTATTTTTTCATACACATTTTGCCTTATTTGATGTCTTGTGCATTATTGTATCATTAATGAAATAAATTTTCTTTAAATGTCAGTACTTTTTCTTTTACATAGTCCACAACTTTTCAGAAAACATAATGAAGTCTGTCAAGGATTACCTGCAAAACCAGAAGCAAGTGTGACAATCAAAGTATTCAGAACAATTATAAGAAGAGATTAAGTTAACATTGTTGGAAAGAGTATCCGGTGTCAGACCTTTCTTGGTAACCTGACAAGATACAATCTACTGCTTTTAGCTGCTATAAAGTAAGTGGTAACAGGTTTAACCTAACCTGTTTCATGCATGGTTCACAACAATGAATGTAGCTACGCTATATTGCCAAAAGTTTTGGGACACCCCTCCAAATGATTGAATTCAGGTGTTGTTTTTCAAGGGTTGGGCTTGGTCCCTTAGTTCCAGTGAAAGGAACTCTTAAGGCTTCAGCATACCAAGACATTTTGGACAATTTCATGCTCCCAACTTGGGGATGGCCCCTTCCTGTTCCAACACGACTGCGCACCAGTGCACAAAGCAAAGTCCATAAAGATATGCATGAGTGAGTTTGGTGTGGAGGAACTGGTGTGAAGGAGTTCTGACCTCAACCCCATAGAACACCTTTGGGGTGAATTAGAGCGGAGACTGCAAGCCAGGCCTTCATGTCCAACATCAGTGCCTGGACTTCACAAATGTGCTACTAGAGGGATGGCCAAAAATTCCCATAAACACACTCCTAAACCTTGTGGAAAGCCTTCCCAGAAGAGTTGAAGTCATTATTACTGCAAAGGGCGGGACAACTCCATATTACATTCATGTGCATGTAAAGGCAAACGTCCCAGTTTTGGCATGGCTCGCAGTCTCTGCCCTAATTCATCCCAAAGGTGTTCTATCGGGTTGAGATGCAGGCTAGTCAAGTTCCTCCACACCAAACTCGCTCATTCATGTCTTTATGGACCTTCTTTGTGCACTGGTGCTCAGTCATGCTGGAACAGGAAGTTATTTTCTTCATTTACACGTTAGAACTTGTTTTTTGGGGAAGGTGGAGATTTATATTATATCTGCATTACATTACGTCTGTATATGTCTTCTGTACATAAGGGTCAACACAGATCTTGGTCAATGGCTACAATGTCAAATGATAGCTTCCTTTACTGGCCATGATGAATGATGATTGCTCTTTAAGGAAAGCTAGAAGTCTGGCTCGTCTGACTACTATTAAGATTTCAGATTAAACATACAGTGGGGCAAAAAAGTATTTAGTCAGCCACCAATTGTGCAAGTTCTCCCACTTAAAAAGATGAGAGAGTCCTGTAATTTTCATCATAGGTACAATTCAACTATGAGAGACAGAATGAGAAAAAAAAAATCCAGAAAATCACATTGTCTGATTTTTAAAGAATTTATTTGCAAATTATGGTGGAAAATAAGTATTTGGTCACCTACAAAAAAAGCAAGATTTCTGGCTCTCACAGACCTGTAACTTCTTCTTTAAGAGGCTCCTCTGTCCGCCACTCGTTACCTGTATTAATGGCACCTGTTTGAACTCGTTATCAGAATAAAAGACACCTGTCCACAACCTCAAACAGTCAGATTCCAAACTCCACTATGGCCAAGACCAAAGAGCTGTCAAAGGACACCAGAAACAAAATTGTAGATCTGCACCAGGCTGGGAAGACTGAATCTGCAATAGGTAAGCAGCTTGGTGTGAAGAAATCAACTGTGGGAGCAATTATTAGAAAATGGAAGACATACAAGTCCACTGATAATCTCCCTCGATCTGGGGCTCCACGCAAGATCTCACCCCATGGGGTCAAAATGATCACAAGAACGGTGAGCAAAAATCCCAGAACCACACGGGGGGACCTAGTGAATGACCTGCAGAGAGCTGGGACCAAAGTAACAAAGGCTACCATCAGTAACACACTACGCCACCAGGGACTCAAATCCTGCAATGCCAGATGTATCCCCCTGCTTAAGCCAGTACATGTCCGGGCCCGTCTGAAGTTTGCTAGAGAGCATTTGGATGATCCAGAAGAGGATTGGGAGAATGTCATATGGTCAGATGAAACCAAAATAGAACTTTTTGGTAAAAACTCAACTTGTCGTGTTTGGAGGAGAAAGAATGCTGAGTTGCATCCAAAGAACACCATACCTACTGTGAAGCATGGGGGTGGAAACATCATGCTTTGGGGCTGTTTTTCTGCAAAGGGACCAGGACGACTGATCCGTGTAAAGGAAAGAATGAATGGGGCCATGTATCGTGAGATTTTGAGTAAAAACCTCCTTCCATCAGCAAGGGCATTGAAGATGAAATGTGGCTGGGTCTTTCAGCATGACAATGATCCCAAACACACCGCCCGGGCAACGAAGGAGTGGCTTCGTAAGAAGCATTTCAAGGTCCTGGAGTGGCCTAGCCAGTCTCCAGATCTCAATCTCATAGAAAATCTTTGAAGGGAGTTGAAAATCCGTGTTGCCCAGCGACAGCCCCAAAACATCACTGCTCTAGAGGAGATCTGCATGGAGGAATGGGCCAAACTACCAGCAACAGTGTGTAAAAACCTTGTGGCGACTTACAGAAAACGTTTGACCTCTGTCATTGCCAACAAAGGGTATATAACAAAGTATTGAGATGAACTTTTGTTATTGACCAAATACTTATTTTCCACCATAACTTGCAAATAAATTCTTTAAAAATCAGACAATGTGATTTTCTGGATTTTTTTTCCTCATTCTGTCTCTCATAGTTGAAGTGTACCTATGATGAAAATTACAGGCCTCTCTCATCTTTTTAAGTGGGAGAACTTGCACAATTGGTGGCTGACTAAATACTTTTTTGCCCCACTGTATATGCATTGGAATGCTTTTGAAATGATTCACAACAGGATGTAGAACACAGCAGTAAGCGTGTGTCAGGATGCTGTTGTTTCTGGTATCTCCTGACTGTGAGAATGTTGCCAGAAAGATTCCACAGGAGTAGAGGAAGTGCACTGAGGTGTGTGTTCAGCACACTCATAAAGCAGCAGCTCCTGCCCTGTAAAACAGCGTCATGGCGGAAGAGCTCGGATGAGAGTGGTGCTCCCAGGATCTCCGGTGTTCACGAACAGGTGTGGAATGTGCTGAGTGACACTGCTTTACCCAGGCGGGACAGTGGAGTCCCAGCAAGAAGCCAATCATGTAAGGGAAAAGGATCATTAGGGAAGAGTGTGGTTTTGAATCATGGTGCATAATAAGCAGAGCAGAACCAGCATGAGGCCATCTTAGGACTGTTCTTGATCAAGGTAATGGTGATAATAAGAGTAACATTGGCGGAAGTTAGAGGCTTACGTTTTCACAGCTCTGAAGTGTGTTCTGTTTTAGCAGCATGGGAGTGACTGGGTGGCGAAGGGAAATTGTTAGGTGTGTGAAAGACTTACTGACTCTGCTCTTGGCCTGGTTAACCTGCACACCCAGTTCCTTAGCTTCGGCAAACCTGTGAAGGAAAAGAAGAAAATCCTGCACATGAACCACAAACTAAAGGCAGCTTAACGCACAGAGAGGAGAGTACTACCTGCCCTGTCTGTATACTAACAGGAAACAGCAGCCTGCAATTAAAACTAGCTCATTTAAGGGATGTTTTATGGCTGTAAACTTTGAATTTGGTTCGAATGAATACGTCATTTGGAGATGGAGGTGGGTGCTAAAGCATTTTATTACAGGGTATAACGATACATCATGACACAAATTATGCATTTGACTATATGACATCTGCAGTCGTGAAGTCTGGTAGCCTTATACAGTGGGGCAAAAAAGTATTTAGTCAGCCACCAATTGTGCAAGTTCTCCCACTTAAAAAGATGAGAGAGGCCTGTAATTTTCATCATAGGTACACTTCAACTATGAGAGACAGAATGAGAAAAAAAAAATCCAGAAAATCACATTGTCTGATTTTTAAAGAATTTATTTGCAAATTATGGTGGAAAATAAGTATTTGGTCACCTACAAAAAAGCAAGATTTCTGGCTCTCACAGACCTGTAACTTCTTCTTTAAGAGGCTCCTCTGTCCTCCACTCGTTACCTGTATTAATGGCACCTGTTTGAACTCGTTATCAGTATAAAAGACACCTGTCCACAACCTCAAACAGTCAGACTCCAAACTCCACTATGGCCAAGACCAAAGAGCTGTCAAAGGACACCAGAAACAAAATTGTAGACCTGCACCAGGCTGGGAAGACTGAATCTGCAATAGGTAAGCAGCTTGGTGTGAAGAAATCAACTGTGGGAGCAATTATTAGAAAATGGAAGACATACAAGACCACTGATAATCTCCCTCGATCTGGGGCTCCACGCAAGATCTCACCCCGTGGGGTCAAAATGATCACAAGAACGATGAGCAAAAATCCCAGAACCACACGGGGGGACCTAGTGAATGACCTGCAGAGAGCTGGGACCAAAGTAACAAACTACCATCAGTAACACACTACGCCGCCAGGGACTCAAATCCTGCAGTGCCAGACGTGTCCCCCTGCTTAAGCCAGTACATGTCCAGGCCCGTCTGAAGTTTGCTAGAGAGCATTTGGATGATCCAGAAGAGGATTGGGAGAATGTCATATGGTCAGATGAAACCAAAATAGAACTTTTTGGTAAAAACTCAACTTGTCGTGTTTGGAGGAGAAAGAATGCTGAGTTGCATCCAAAGAACACCATACCTACTGTGAAGCATGGGGGTGGAAACATCATGCATTGGGGCTGTTTTTCTGCAAAGGGACCAGGACGACTGATCCGTGTAAAGGAAAGAATGAATGGGGCCATGTATCGTGAGATTTTGAGTAAAAACCTCCTTCCATCAGCAAGGGCATTGAAGATGAAATGTGGCTGGGTCTTTCAGCATGACAATGATCCCAAACACACCGCTCGGGCAACAAAGGAGTGGCTTCGTAAGAAGCATTTCAAGGTCCTGGAGTGGCCTAGCCAGTCTCCAGATCTCAACCCCATAGAAAATCTTTGGAGGGAGTTGAAAATCCGTGTTGCCCAGCAACAGCCCCAAAACATCACTGCTCTAGAGGAGATCTGCATGGAGGAATGGGCCAAACTACCAGCAACAGTGTGTAAAAACCTTGTGGCGACTTACAGAAAACGTTTGACCTCTGTCATTGCCAACAAAGGGTATATAACAAAGTATTGAGATGAACTTTTGTTATTGACCAAATACTTATTTTCCACCATAATTTGCAAATAAATTCTTTAAAAATCAGACAATGTGATTTTCTGGATTTTTTTTTTTCTCATTCTGTCTCTCATAGTTGAAGTGTACCTATGATGAAAATTACAGGCCTCTCTCATCTTTTTAAGTGGGAGAACTTGCACAATTGGTGGCTGACTAAATACTTTTTTGCCCCACTGTATATCCAGACTGCAACAACCAACATATTATATGGTTAGGTGACCACAGTATGTTGTTGTTGTTGTTGTTGTTTAGGCTGCTACCTGTTCGGGGTCACCACAGCTGATCATTCGGTCCGCATGTTTTGATTTGGCACAGGTTTTACGCCAGATGCCCTTCCTGACGCAAACCGCCCATTTTATCTGGGCTTGGGACCAGCACTGACAGTTAACTCTTCAGTGGCTGGGTTAGCTCCCTGCCTGGGAATCGAACCCAGGCCATGGAAATGAAAGCACAGGATCCTGCCACTGGACCAACAGGAGGCCACGTTATAATAATATTAATAATAATAATAATAATGTTAATAATAATAATATTTAAAAGAGCACCTCGTCTGTTTTCAAACAACACCAAAGTCTGTGCATGTCAGACACTTTAACCAACTTTGGAACTCTATTTCTGATACAGAGCACATTTTTTTTAATTTCATGAAACATGTAATACATTTTGATCTTGTAGCAATGTTTTATTTCGTTAACTGTATACAGATAAAAATGCATTGTTTTGCATTGATTATGATTCAGAAGTAAAAAGGAGTCTTTTCAGTCATAAATTCTTCTTTGTTCAAATTTGGTTCAAAATATCCTGAGAATTGAATCAAATCACAATTGTGATGCTAATGTCATTAATTGAATCGAATTCATGACTTTATCATTATGCCTATGTGTATATAAGCCAAGGGTCTTTAGTCTTATCCACAAAGCCGTGCTGTGGCTAAGGTTTTCATTCTTATAAATCATCAGCCATAAATTTAGCAACACTGGAACTGACCTAGTTTGTTAGACAGTCTGTTATAATATTTATCTGGTTTCATGTGCATAATAACATATTAACCCATTCACACTTAATTCCAACAAACAAATTGTTTGGTCTAATTTCTTACAAATGTGACAATACATTCAGATGAATTAGTTAAAAGTATTTTAGTTAAGAGTATCCAATTAATTTTGAAGATGGGCGACATAATTAGTGTAAATTCATGAACCCAGACTGTAAAATATGACAATCCTAAATCTGTACCAAGAGGATGTCTCAATAGGCGATAAATTAATCACAATTTTGAATCAAAGGACTGCAATGTCTGTCAGTGTGTTCTCCATCATCAGTGTCATCTTACTGACCAACTGAGCAAAAAGCGAAGAAAACTGACATCATACCTTTAAGTTACTGTTTCTTGTGCACAAAAATAGGGCTCATTGCTACTGTAAAAAGATACTGACCTCTGTTTCAGTATGACCTTGTTGTCTTCTAGAGTTATATTATCCTCATGTTCAGTTTTAAATATTTCAAATGCCTCGTGTCGTCCCATAGACAGCTCTGCTCCTGAGGAGAGAGATGAAGCATTCTGAATAAAGAGGGCAGTCTGCTAAATGAGGGGTTAAATCCAACTGTTTATTCAACCTCACACCATATCATTGATTGTTATCTGATTGTATATCACAGCATTGATGAATTCTCAGTTCTGATTGCTCAAAAGGTGTTGATTAAGCAGGGAATAAAACATGACAAGGTGAGCATTTATAAGAAAAATATCCTCAATGTTCTGGTTTGTATGGTAACAAGTCACACAGGGACTTTTATAGCAGATGCTCCACATAAATATATTTTAAAAATGGATGTAATTGTTGGTATGGTGAAGAGTTCTATAAGGAGAAGCTTGTTTAGCGTTTTAGGAAGGAATCTCCTGCTTTATAACAATAAAAGATAAAGCTAAAGGAAGTTTTCAGATACAAGAACGTTTTTAGGATAAAGGGCTTTCTGGTTTCAGACTCAAAAGCAGATAAAAATAAGAGACTGGTAAGTGATAGACTGTTTATAGCTGCTATAACAGGAACTTGTTCTGCATCTCAACATAGTATAAATGGATATAAGTTAAGACATGTGTAATACTTTAATACATAAAATATAGTAATCCTTGTCACTTTGCTGTGATATAAGAAGAAATAAACACTTCAGGACATGCTGTTGTAGGAAGATAATCAATTTCATGGTAGTAATGGCCCTCTGCTTTGTATCAGGCCTCATCACCACAGCATTTTGGATTATTTTTCTATTATAACACACCCAAAATGATTTATTCCTTACAGAAAAACCTACAATCATCAACATTTTGTGTGGTAAACTAGAATGAAAGTGAGGTCACTGATCTGAAATGACAGAACAGGCAAAACCCTGAGGTCAGGCACTGAGGTTGGCCAGATCCGAGACCAGAGACCAAACATACACTTCAGCAAACTCCATTACACCCTAAACTGTACAGATGGTAACAATCTATAGCCCATATTGTCCAATTTTCTCTCATAGTTTCATTACAATTCTGCCGTCACTCAACAGCTCACATTACAGATAAATAAACAATGAATAAACAGGTTCAGGGTAGGTTCGGGTGGGTTCAGCTGGGTTCAGAGACACTCCTGGACAAAGCAGGACTAAAATTGATTTGATTTATGGTGATTAAAAGATCTGACACCATTTGGCTTGATTTGTCCTAAACTTGAGATGTGATTTGTTCGCTGTCATGTTTGTTTGAGGGATTTCAATCTCTTGAGGAGTGCTGGATGCTGTCAGAGCAGCACAGAGCTTTCACAATCCTTCAGAGAAGAAAGAGATGGTGTAAAGTCAGATCTGCTGCCTACAATCCCCCTAAACACTGAAAAGGCCAGCCTGATACAGCTGTCAGTGATGAACAAATCCAGAGAACAAAACAAAGACTCTGGTAGGTAACCCTTATTAACAGTACAGAGATGTAGAAATTCTGTTCTGTTGTATCCTCATGAGATACAGTAAAAGAATGACTGGATAATATTTGACAGGCACTGACAATTGACACTTTTTACTACTACACTGCTGCTCTATTCCACCGGCAGAATGGAAATCGACTTATCGGTCATTTTCAATCAGTATAAACAAATGAATTATTTTATGGCCACAAGTCTGATATAAAATGAGTCAGGACACGGATGACTTTCAGTGTGAGATGTTTGTACCTCTGTTGGGATATCCTTACACAGAATATTAGTGGTCGAAGATAAAGCACTTGGTGCATCTCAGAGAGCAGAAATGGATTTGATATCACTGTTTACTTTGAAGATGGAAACCTTTGTGTGGAAATAAATACTGTTAAAAACGTTTCTATGAATATATTGCCCCTAGTAGGCTAGGTAAAAACAGAAATACTACAAATCTTTAAAGTCCTGAGGGGCTATGGTCATAGTCATTAACAACTACTGTAATATGACATTCAATGCTGAAAAAAAATACAACCAAAACAGGTGCAAATTCCATTTTTTTGGCCCTTGAGAAAAAAGTGTTTAATACCCAGAATTTGTTTGTTCAGAAAAGAACACTAAAGCGTGTAATATCAGGTATGTAACAGTATAAAAATACTAAAGAGAAATCATGGATGGAGTGTCTACCGCTTATCCGAACTACACTCGGGTCACGGGGAGCCTGTGCCTATCTCAGGCGTCATAGGGCATCAAGGCAGGATACACCCTGGACGGAGTGCCAACCCATCGCAGGGCACACACACACACACACTGGATGGAGTGTGTTACAGTTAATTTCCTCTGACTGTCACAACACCAGCTGAGGATTAGCAAGATTGCAAAGTCATGTTAATAGCCCGAACAAGCCATGGTTTTTGAACAGCTGTATGTTTCTGGTAACCATTTGAATATTTCACCTCTAGCTTAACTTAACCTCTGTTCCTGACAAATGCACAAGAAATAAAACAAGAAATAAAACAGTTTTCAGGTTTTATATAAAAGGGAAAAAAACAATCATGTTAAAAGCTGGAATACTGACATGTCTAGGGATAGAGTTTATAGGAAATCAACAAGAAACCTAATTTCACAAAGAAGAAAGAGCCATTTTGATGGTTCGCCTATGACCGTGAGAAAATCTCCATCCACCCCTCAACCTTAACCAAATTTTTGAACATTTTCTGATGTTTGAAAACCCCTAGGCTTTTCAAGCCATTCACAATCATCCTTCTTCCCTTTTCCATAGTGTTTAAACACAAAATGAAGACTATTTCCTCATTCCCAGACTGTTCTGTGCTGTGGGAAGAAGCATGGGTTCCAAGGAAAGTTTTCTGTTCACTCTTTATTTCCTGTAAGATTTTGACTGCAATATACAAAGCAAAGCTGCCACTTTTAGGCAAGATAACCTTCTCTAAGTCACTGGCCTGCTCTGTAGCATGAGTCGGTCAAAGGAAGACTGAAGACAGCTAACAAAACATTTGCACAAATATTGCATATACTACAGGAATTCTGATTTATATTAATGCACTTGTTCTAATAGGTTTCTATAACAACTCACACAGGTACAGCAATCCACCTGTATGCCCTCCCTTATGAATTTTCACTTTAAGAATTGAAATTTTGCAAGAAATTTGCATCGGCATATGAAGAATTTTCGGCATACGCATGAACCGAACTGAATGCCAGCTAAGTTGCGTGTACGTCTAGGAGCCGTTCAAAACTTGTCTGAGTCAGTGGAAAGCCAAGTGAGGCCAACCAAAGTGAGTTTCCAAATTTTTTTTCAGATGGCAAAAACGGTTCGAAAGAGTCAACCCATGATACCAATGTTGCCTTGAGCATGCGTTCAAAAGCTGTGATTTTTCAGGCATTTTTTTGTTGCCCTGTGACATGGGTAGTCTGTTCTATTTTTAGCCCAAGTTTGGTGGCATGACTTGGCCTTAATTTTGGCCTTAAGAACTCCTCTCCATAACGAATTAAATTCGTATGGCAAGGTTCCACTGTAGGTTAGCACGTTTGCCTCACACCTCCAGGGTTGGGGGTTTGATTCCCACCTCCGCCATGTGTGTGTGGAGTTTGCATGTTCTCCCCATGCCTCGGGGGTTTCCTCCGTGTACTCCGGTTTCCTCCCCCAGTCCAAAGACATGCGTGGTAGGTTGATTGGCATCTCTAAATTGTCCGTAGTGTGTGATTGCGTTAGTGAATGAGAGTGTGTGTGTGTGCCCTGCTATGGGTTGGCACTCCGTCCAGGGTGTATCCTGTCTTGATGCCCAATGACGCCTGAGGCACAGGCTCCCCGTGACCCGAGTATAGTTCAGATAAGCGGTAGACAATGAATGAATGAATGAAGGTTCCAATGTATATAAATACATCATTACATGATATAAAATTTGGATAGATAGATAGATAGATAGATAGATAGATAGATAGATAGATAGATAGATAGATAGATAGAGCACCTGCTCAGATTCTAATTTTGACATAATGATGTGAAAGTATGGGAGCAATTTAAACACTATAAAGTGGCAACTCGTGTAATTATCTAAACACAGGAAAAACCACAGGGCTCCCATCAGAATCACACCACATTAAGCTAGACTATTTCAGGAATAGTTAAATGAACCTCAGCGTAAGACCTGAAAACATGCCATGCACAAAGCAACTGAAGAGCGCACAGCCAATTCGTTTTGCAACTCCGCTGAGTCAGCGTGTAACTCAGTATGGAAAACTATGTCCATTATCTAAGCATCCATTTGGAGCAGTGAAGTTTGATGGAAAGTGCAGAAGAAACCAATAACACGATCCCTCACGATGCCTAATAGCATCTAATGCTTTCCAGAATTACACAGCCATTAACATGACAATAAGTATTAATCAATCCTTCAACCTGTTCAGTGATAAATCTACTGAGCCTTTCAGCAGTTCGCAATCTGAGATCATTACCAGGAGACATCTTTTTTCTTTCTTTGAGTTGCGTGACCTGGCTGTATTTTAAAACCCGAAAGTTCAACATCTTTAACACGGTTAGCCGCAGTAGCCCAAATGTACGTCATACTGGATGGTAAAACACTTTTTCAGCCATATGATTAATGCACAAGGCAAAACTGTTACAAACCTTACGTCTCACAATCCACAAAATGAAATATGGTGATTTGAGAAGATCTTAAACAGCACAGCAAATTCACTGCACTTGCCATTTGTCTTGTCTTAGAAAATGAATGGTCATTATATAGCCTGGTGTACAGTTCACGGCAAAAGTTTTCATTCCCTTTCCTGCTGAAACAAGCTGGGTATTTAACAGGAATTCAATTTTACAGATGTTTGTTCATTATCATGAAAAAACAAAACTGGTTTTGAAGTGTATGTTAAGATATTGCATTTCTGAAGTAAGGAATAAAACATGGCAAGATGTGATTTACATCTCACAATCACAATCACAATGCACCCAAAGCCACTGTTTAAAAGGAAGCTGTTAAGATCATGAGGTTACCAAGCCTTCTGACTTGTGTATGGCAATGAAAGGAAAGGAAAAGCTCCCTGAGATGATATGAGGAAGAAACCTAGAGAGGAACCAGGCTCAGAAGGCAGTCGATTAAAAGCTGAGATTAATTGATTCAGGAGGTAGAATCAGGTTTGGCTCCTGCTTGATTCGAATGAACACCTACACTGACTCTTTGCGTATAAGATTGGATAACTGTGTTGAAGTTACATCTCATGTACCAGAGAGACTTGCCAATGATTACAATTTTTATTTATTAGAGAACACTTTTTAAGCATTTTTTAAATATTCACAGTTAATGTTATGAAATGTCTGATGCATGCGGTCACTTATGTTACAGCAGCTATACTAAACATTTCTTTTATCTTGAAGTGGCAGTAAACTTACTGACCTTTACAATGCACCGACACTGGAGACTACTTCCATAAATATTATAGAAATATCTCATAATAGAAAACTGCACACATACAATTTCTGTATTTTTTTGTTTATTATTGGCTTTGGATGATCAGATCATCCACCATACAAGTCCATTTAAATGAGTAACTGTAACATGAACAAAACTGAACGAGCGCATTTATATAAACCTGTGATTTGAATCGCAGCCAGAACTACTGTCAGAGCTGCTGACCAGTCAGACCTGAGAATTTAACAGCGCTGCAGAATAAACTGCTTCATTACTTCCCACAGACAGACACACACACACACACACACACACACACACACACACACACAAGTGCCTATAGGAACATTTTACGACAAACATGCTAATAGATTGGAAGTATGAATCGGCTTCCTGTAAACTGGGATAATTATTTGCAGTAAAGCCGTCATTCAATCCCAGTAGACAGCATGCTGAAACACTCCACAGTGCCTGCTATGTGGTATGCTTTGACTTATTAAGCAAACATTTTAACTTCCCATGGATGCCAAACAGAAACACATCAAACTGGCCTAAATGTTGGACATCTAGCACTGTTTACTCATTCGTGCTGTTTTTGCCTTCGGCATGGAAGTCCAATTGCAATGTGAATTGCGTGAGCTCAATTATCATGCTTTTTAGAATTTTTGACATTTTTTCTTTTTTTTTTTTTTTTGAAAATCCTGATTGAAACCAGCAGAACGTCCCCTGAAGATGATGTTACGATAGCCAACCATAACAAAATTCCACAAGAGTCATGCTCAGGAAACAGCTTCATCTTTCTTCCAGAAAACAGAACATTCCTGAAATATTTCTCTACAAACAATATGATGTCACACCTTAAATGTTCTCTTGGGTGGTTATGGACATGCTTTTTCCTGACATGTCTGAAGGCTCGAATTTCTCGCTACTCGATCGTCGTAAACCAAAATGACAATTGGATGAGTAATCAAAGAGCCATGCTTAATAGGAAACACATCCACAAAGAGGGGAAAGCATCTAGAGGATCTAGTCCGATGTTTTAAGTCTTTAGAAAAGTGATGAGGATGAAAGCATGAGTTATAGATTTGATTGTTGAAAGGGTGGCATGACCTACGTCCAATACGTCCCACAGCACCCATCATTCTTATGAAACATGTCACAAATCTCTCCCTTTTGGAGATATATCCTCAAGAGCAACCTCATTCACAGTCTAGACAGTCAAGTCTGCTATAGATATTAGCTTTACACTACACAGTTGGTGCTCTGTTCGCAGTTATGAAAGGTCATCATTGCTGTTTAACATGCACTGTATCACATCAAGGTGACAGGGAGCACCATGGGCCCATGTGTCAGAAGACTGACCTGCGTTTCTCTTCATGCATGCACTGCAAGAGCACAGAGCGAATAAAGATGTTATTTACAAAACCAAGAGACGACCGAAGACGAGAACCATGAATAGATTCAGACAGTTTCCTGGATGTAACACTTTTTAAAGGGCATATAGAGTCTCACAGAATGTTTGAAGCTCTTTAGTTTTAGCGTTCCTTGTCAGTTTGGACAAAGGAATCATTTATACAATGTCATGTATGTACCTGTTATGGAAGACAGACCTTCTTTAATTCTTTAACATAGCAGTGCATTACATCTGAGAATAACAAAAAGTCATTTTTAGGAGACAGGGAGAAATTCTCTCTTTCATTCCAATTCTGCAGAGACAGAATGGCTTCTACATAAAGGTCACCCTCATTATGTACTCTTACTGTTAATCCGGGAAGAGCACAGCCCTGCAATTATCCACCCAAATCCATACTGCCCTCAGGGCTCACAGGAAGCATCTCCAGACCTTTACAACGGCTCACATTTATAGTCACCACTTCTTAACCTTCTGAGGTTGCATTTACCACTGGCAACATCAAGACTCTGGTAATAATATACTAATCATTTTTTCATTTGTAGATCAAAGAAATGAGTTGGTCAGTAGGCCAACCACCATCAGATGTGGTGCGAATTATATCACAAAGGAGTTTTACCTTTTGCACATGAACATAAACATCCATCCATCCATCCATCCATCCATCCATCCATCCATCCATACATACATACATACATACATACATTTTCTGTACCGCTTAACCTACACAGGGTCACAGAAATCCTGGAGTCTATCCCAGACACATGATGGAGGACACTCTGGACAGAGTGCCAACCCATTGCAGGGCACACTCACACACCACAGACATTTTAGAAATGCCAATCAGCCTGCAGCACATGTCTTTGGACCAGGGGAGGAAACTGGAGTACCCAGAGAAAACCCCCAAAGCACAGGGGGTTTGCAAAAAATGCAAACTCCCCACATACTGGGCAGAGCTGGGAATCTAACCCCCAAACCCTAGAAATGTGAAGCGACCGTGCCCCTGGTCATATTCACTTCTTTGCTATTCTTTTCTTGTTTTCTACTTGTTTATATAGCATGCTTTTTATGCATTCAGTCATTAATTCTCAGTAGGTGCTTTGTCCTGCTCAGGGTCACGATGGATATTCTTTCACACTTAGGCACAATATGTTGTAGCCAATCTACCTTTTAGCATGTTATTGGGAGACGGGAGGAAAGAAGTAAATCCAGACGAAATCCACATGGAAACTGGGAGAACATGTGAATATTCACCCAAGCTCAGATCTGAACTTGGATCCTTGGGGCTTTAAGGCACTAATGCTACCTCCTGCATCACCATGGTGTTATATTGTTGTATTTTTGTTGTTCCTGCTGGTGATATCAGTGTCTGAGAAACCTGAAGTCAAATAGCATGATGTTCCCTGTAGCCACTCAGTGTTAGAAACTTCCACCTTAGAAGAAACTTCTTTCATTCCCAAGCCTTTTGCCTTTTCTGTTCTTACTTCCATCCGGTTAAATCAATAACATCATAACCCCAGTGTATCTGTTACTCCACTAAACTAACTCTTTCCTTACTGCTTATTTATAGCTTTCCCTTGTAAGGGATACCTGTGTACATGCAAAAATATTTCCCAACAGGAAAAACCTGTCAGGAGTAGCTGGACAGTTCCCTGCCAGGCCCGAAGAGGGCACTGGCAGGTGAATCCTGGAAGCCTGCTCGTGTGTCTGTTTGTTTTCCTGCTTATTGTTCTCTATCCTGTTGTGTCACCTCTCCCTAATTACCGTAATGTGTAACCCTATAAAGAGGGATCCTGCTGTGCATGTCTTTGTCGGTCAATGTTTAGTGTTTAATGTCTAACTGTCCCGTGGTTGTGATGTCAGGTTGTGTTTTGTTTACTATGTTTACGTGAGTTAAGTTTCAGTCTTGTTTTAGTGTAACCACGTTATGTCTAGAGTTAGGTTCGTCTTCCCCCTGTATTGTGTTATGTTAATAAAGCAGCGCTTCGCTGAATCCCACGTATGGGTCTGTTTGCCATGGTGCACGCAGTACCACGGGTTCGAGCCCCACACAGGGCGGGGTTCTCCGGACATGACAAAACCAACTTCTGGCTAACAATTTCTGTTTGGCTGATACATTAACAGAGCAAGATGAAATTTTCAGTTGCTGAATACAGAAACAGGACAATTACAGATTGGCCAAGCATCTATTTTTACTAGATCCAATTAGAGCAACTTTAAAGGAAAATTCCACCCTCAAATATTTGCATATTTATAGTTACAATTAACGCATGATCTCCAACAGGATCCAAGATTTGTTATGTGAAAGTCTGAGGTTTTTTGTTGTTGTTGTTGTTGTTCTTTAATCTTGATCTGTCTTCACATTTGTTTCTTACACACCGCTCAACTATTTGCTGATAGTGATGCCAGTGGAATTTAGCCCCTGCTTCAGTCTCTTCAGTCCTGTAGTCTTTCCAGCTCTCATCTCCTCAATTTGTACACTCTACTCAAACAAATCAGCTTCCAAAGCGAACACCATCATAACTCGTCACCTCGTAGATCGTTAACTAGTCAAGTCGAGTCTTTAGCATAACTCTAGCACAAATGTGTTACTGTGATGTTGAGCGGCACTGCATTCTGGAACTTTGATTGCAATGTTTGCTTTCTACACTTTCTAATTTCTCATTAACATAACCTAGAAAATGATGAGTGAGAAAAGAAGCTGTTTGTTATCCCTCATGTAGCAAGTAAACACAATTAAAGCGTACTTTCCCTTTAAGTCTTTTAACAGCCTTAAATAATACATGGTGCATATTCTGATCAGTTACCCATTAGTTGTAGTTATAAAAAAGTAATAAATACCATAATCACTATAAGTGTCAACCCATAATATCCATGAGCATTAAAACACTTTCATAGAGTGTCTCCACACTGATAAATCCATGTCATGACTTTATGTGACCATAAACAAGCTTCTATGGCATGAGCACAGGAAGTAGCAAGCATGTGGCCTACAGTATATATGACTGTGGTTAAGGGTGGAGGATGAAGGCCTACTCACTACATCAGTAAAGTGTAAACAAGGAACAGCACTTGGTTATCCACAACCCATACATAGCTATATGGCTGTTTGTGTTTGGGTTGCTCACATCCTTTGCGACTATAAACCCAAATGTCCTGCTGATAAACATATATATATACTGTATATATATATATATATATATATATATATATATACACTGTATATATGAAAAACATAAAAGAATAAACTAAAATGGCCTATATGTATTTTTAGTAAAACCTTCATGTCTTGCACGTGATGACTTTTCTCTAAACTCAAAACAGTTACATTTCTTTAGCATTTCTCAAAACGAGAGATTAAACTAGAATGAAATCTGTTGGGAGCAATCAAAAGCAGCGCACATTCCTTCGCCAGCTGTTCTGTCCGTGATGTAGGCCTTTGATTAGATTGACGCAAATTACTTCTGGATAACATCAGGTCCATCCGTTCTGTTTTACACCGCATGCAAAACAGAAGAAACAACACTGGAGTGCCTGCTCTTCTACAAGACAAACTGCGTACGACAAAACCTCTATGAATTAAAGATCATCAAGCCTGAATATGATTTAGCTTTTAAATTGAATCAGTGGTTTAAAATAAAATCTTTACAGATCCCAGGATATGGAATTTTAGTAGAGTTGAAAAAGTTGCTTTTGATGCCGTTTTGGTATCAATTATGGTAAAGCATGTAGTGCATTAAAGCACACAGCAACATTTAAGAAAAGAAATGTGTATGGAGCCTATTTAGGGGGAGCTTATTTTCCGAAATGATAGCGTAGCTGAAGAAGCTGGCAGAAAGCCCAGAGGCATCCAGAGACTCGCTGCTCCTCACCAGATCCTGCAGCATGGCAGCAATTATGCCAGGTCACAAATGAGATAAATGATGGGACCACACCAAGGACTCCATAGTATCACCACATTCATAAGTCTGTGAGGAGTCTTTCCTTTCTGTCTAGCTGTGGCTGATGAGCCTGAGTTTCCATCGCTGAGGTTCACATCCAAAATTGGTCCTTCAAGGATGAAAATATGATTCACTGATGTAGTCAAATCCCTTTGTAAATAAGGTTTAATGTAAAACGTTTTTACAAAAACAATGCAGGCAAAGATGCTTCACAATCAAATTCTGGGGCTTTCAAGGACTTTTCAAGTACTAATATTATGTTTTGAAGCAGTACACAAAAGAGATCATTCACCAAACAACAACTTTAACTACACTTGCACCATGAACTCAGACACCAAGAAGTAGTTCATTCAGTTTGTGCCGCAATTTCTTTCCAAATCAGTAGATTGGTATATTTCAAATTGACTTGCAATAGCATGCTGATATTATATCTATTTTTCATTCTGGTTAAGGTTGTAGTGGGTCCGGAGGAAATCCCTGGACATGAGGTCGGGAATACACCTGGATTGTGTCCATACACATTCACATCTAGGGACAAGTCAGAGTAGATAATCCACCTACCAGCATTTGTCAGTGGTGAAGAAGCCAAAGACCCCAGAGAAAAGGGACATGGGAAGAGCATCCACACAGACGTTAAGATCAGGATTGAATCAGAGACCCGTGAGCTCTGACAACATATTACCTTATATGACATCATACCATGATTTATTTAAGCTATTTCTTTTCCGCAATGTATCTAGTTCTCCATAGGTTCTAGGAATAGACCCAGGACCTGCTGGACAGGTTATATCTCACAGTTGGCTAGGGAACATCTGGGGATCTAACAGAAGGATCTGAAGTCTATAAATGGAGATAGAGAAGTCTCTGTGCTGCCGTTGTATAATAAAAAAGTATAATAAAAAAAGCTAAAAGCTCTTCAGGAACATTGTGCAGACCCTTTAAACAGTAATACTGATACAAGTTATCCCTAGTAAGAGAGCACTTCTTAAGTAAAAATTTTTCCAATCCACCTTCACATACAAGAGCTCACAGATGCCATAGATGCCAATGATTGCAGTGATTGACAGGAGACACAATAACATCATCCCTCCCACCCAGAAAGCATGACCAATTTTTCTCTCTAGACTCCTGGCCACAGATGGTTGTGGCACTATCAGGATTCAAACTGCAACGTCCTGCCAACAGAGCAAGCGCTTTTTCTGCTGTGTGTGAATGATGAGACGATAATAACAGAATCTTGGCTGAACACATTGTACGATAACGTGTTCTCTATGCCAGATGAAGATCCTCTAAAGATATAAGAGCGATTAAAGAAAATGACTACGTTTTTAAGAAAGACTACTAATATCATCAGTGGTTTGATGGCCATTTCTTAGTAAGCCATTTCTTTCTATCAGGAAGTAGATTTTTATTGTCTTCAGATAATTTGCTTTGATTTTTTGTCATATCTCCCACCCTTAATAGCTATTTATCTTAGCATGTTTTGATTCAATCATGATTTATCATACAGATATATTCAGGATTTTTCTTGATTTTTGATATATTGTCATGAATGACAAATTGTGTGACCTTTGACCATATCTAGTTGCATGTACAAAAAATATAAAAAAAAGATTTTTTTGAATGTTCTATAGCAAGCACTATGATAAAATATAATAAATTCAGTTATAATATTCAGTTCTAAAGATGAAAAGAGGGGCAGTGAAACAAACCTGCGAGGTTAAAACAGTCCTAAAGCTCATTTAAAACTCCCATATGTTGCAGAATACATATGGATGTCATGGCATTATTAGAACTGCGGTGAAAGTGTATTTGGTATGTTAGGATGTTTAAATACAACTATAACAAAGAGTACACTGTGAAGAGTCCAAAGACTACTAGAATTGAAAAAAAACAAGAACACGGTCATGAACAATACATGACTCGTCTGCATAAAGGAGATAGATTTTTCTATAACATGCGAGCCATGCTCACTTCTGCAATTCAGCCTTCTGGAAACCACAAGGTGAGGTCTACATGACCAAGATCTCCAACACAACACGGCAGCATCATTATATCGTAATCAAAAGCAGAATGCTTACCATCTGGTGAAGCATTTTCTGGCAGTGGGACATACCATGTAAATATCCATCACTTGCAGAGAAGGGAAATGTCTCTGAAAATGTCATTTAAGGAGAGAATATTTGCCTCTGAAAACTTTTGCCAAAAAGCAGCCCTGTAGGTTTCTGAATGTTCCGAGTCAACAGCATTCTGCAGACGCTGCAATATTACAGATTCCTTAACGTTTTTTTTTCCTTTTTTTTTTCAAAGGCTGACACTTCTTATGTGTTAAACAAACCCCAGAGTTCTAGTTTAATGGACAACATTCAAACATCTCCATATTTCATTCACGTCGAATAAGGCTATGCACTCAAGTCTTGACCTTTTGCTTGTCCTCTGTCGGCACAAGTGTGTTTATAGTTGGCCACACTGGCCTCGCTGCGATTTATTACTGCACGTATTGGCGGAAACTAGAAAGAATTATGACTGCACATTGCAGGGGAAACCTGGTCAGTACATTCAATAATAAAGCACTGTTGTCAGAAACGTTTAGACTGCAACCCACTGCTAATTCATGATGTGTCATAAGGTTGTATGGACAGAAGCAGAAGGCTTTGTGTAAAGAAAAACAACAAAAAAGGGAAAACCTGGGAATTCTTGCAAATAATTGAACAGCTGTGCTGCAAAGATCACCTCTGTATTAGCTGTGATGCAATGGACAACAGCTGGAATGCTGTCAGAGGAGGAATGTTTAAGGCAAACTTGGGTTACTGTGATATTACAGGATATGATATCATCTGAATTCCAGACCTTTAATTCTCACAGAACTTATGAAGGAGTGATAATGCAAGGGCAGCTTTCTAGAGAGAAATCTGAGACAAATGTGCAGCAGAAAGTTGAATACACACACACCTTTATAAACCCAGCACTCCAGCATTGTTCATTAACCGCCATGCATCATAGCTTGATGAGTAACTGATTCTCTCCTAACTAGCACTGGACACCATCCAAACATGTGTTTGTTCGTTAAGAATCTCCTCCCTCTGAGCCCTGTTTGCAATTACTGGTCCTATTACCAAACTGGGCATCATTAACCAAAAATGTCCAGGAAGAACTGGGTGATCCAGGGCCTGTGGTGGAGCTCACGGGAGCAAAGGCTTGGTTCTGGAGTTACCCTGAATCCCCAAAGCCATGATCACAGTAATTATCAGAGCTGAGGTTTATCATTATTTTAAAGGCTCTACCAAACCACACTGAAAGAAGGAGAGCCAAACACATGGCAGCTGATGAAGAGGATCTATGTCTCTGGCTCTTTTCACTGCCGTTCTGAAAAGCAGGAAGATCTGCTGTTCCCATTTCATACTCCACCCAGTTAATGGAAAATGTCGACAGGTTCTTAGAAGGTTAGTCTATAATAAGTTATATAAGGAATAAAAGCATAACCGGGTAGTGTGATGCTGATACTTTAGTCAAAGTATACCCTGAGGTATTTTATTCATCTTTATTCATCTTCATACTACGGCAATTTGTTACCAATATTTATTTATTTATTAAGTCACCTTTTAGTCACCTTTCACAATTAACATTACATTAGCTATAAGCCATTATTATCTCACCAGTCTCTTCTGTCTCTCTCTTAAAGTTAATAAGACAACACATTACATCTTGTCATGTTAATGCTTTCAGGAAACCACACAGCACTCCACCCTGAAGACCTTCCTTCCAAAAATCTTCTCAGAGAATACGTCAGCATACACCGATCAAGTATAAAATTATGACCACCTGCCTAATATTGTGTTGGTCCCCCTTTTGCTGCCAAAACAGCCCTGACCTGTCGAGGCATGGACTCCACTAGATCCCTGAAGGTGTCCTGTGGTATCTGGCACCAAGATTTTAGCAACAGATCCTTTAAATCCTTAAAGGATACTTACAGAACTTAAAGGATACTTTTGATAGATACTGACCACTGCAGACCGGGAACACCCCACAAGAGCTGCAGTTTTGGAGATGCTCTGATCCAGTCGTCTAGCCATCACAACTTGGCCCTTGTCAAACTCGCTCAAATCCTTACACTTGCACATTTTTCCTGCTTCTAACACATCAACTTTGAGGACAAAATGTTCACTTGCTGCCTAATATATCCCACCCACTAACAGGTGCCATGATGAGGAGATACTCAGTGTTATTCACTTCACCCCTCAGTGGTCAAGTCTCCTTGTATGCTATCTGGAATTTGAGTCATGTCAGCTGGACATCTTCCTAGTTAGATCGAAACCTTTCACTACTCATCCGAGCAGCTTCTTCAGTTCAAGGGAAGTTGGCGGGATTCCACGAATTTGTATCCTCTGGGGTCGTTACATCCTAACAACTCCCCTTACTCTAACACCTCCCACCATTCTCACCTTCCCTTTGTTCCCTTAACACAGCTATTCAGGGAGGGAGGAATAAATGGAATCCTGCCAAATTCCCCCAGACTGAAAAAGCTGTTCGGATGAGTAGTGAAACGTTTTGATCTAACTAGAAAGATGTCCAGCTGACATGACTCAACTTCCAGGTAACCACACCTGGATGACTGGGAGTCTTCACAGACACCTCCTTGTATGTTGTTACTATGGAAACGAGAACCATTTAGAATGAGAACGTTAATATAAACCTGTGATTCGATTCACTGTCAGAGCTGCTGGTACAGATGATTACTCAACACCTTCTGACCAAATAGAACTAGAAATAACAAATGGTCTAAAAAAAAAAAATCTAATGGTTTGCTTCACAATGTTTAGAATGTTGCTCACACAGCATTTGAAAGCTGGACAATGTTAATAAACATGATATAAAATGGAAACGTTAGTGTTAATAACCTTTATAGAAAAATGGAAAATGTTAGTGCTAATAAACATTACGGAAATGTGAGATGCTAATGTTAATAAGTTTTAAGCAAATTGGAAATGTTTCTTTCTCTGAGAGAAAGAAAATCAACAAAATTCCTACGTTTAGAAAAAAAACAAAACTTTAGCATCGAGCAAATGCCTCTGGAATGCAACCGTCAGGTTTCTGGGAAAATTCCTCAAGACTATTAGTTCTCACAGCAGTTAACACAATGAGAAAAACCCTTGCATTGTCATGCAGCAGGGTTTCTCAGGACTTGCTATCAACAGCAGTAGCAGAGTTTCAGTGTTCCGGCACTGAGGAGTTGTCCATCATACAAAAAAGAAATACATTTAAAAACAAGGCCTTTTTTTTGTTACAAAGGCAGCTTGCATGTGTTCTCTGAAAATAAGCAAACGTAAACTAACACCAGAAGAATGCAATGGTGTTCACAATCCTGAGACGACGCACTGGGACTTCCCTTTGAAATATTTCCGGCCCATTTGCTTCCCTTCTTTTAATCTATTGTGCTGTAAACTGAAATCCATGAAGCTGTGAACATTCCATTAAGTTTTCATTAGGATCGTGGAACTTTTTTGTTTGTGAGGAGAAATGGGCGGCCGGAATCATTGCAAGAAGATGTAGAGCATGACTGTTGCTCAGAGAGAACAGACTGCTCGAGCATGAACAATTACCAAACAATTCACAGTAGATCAGTCAGTTCAAGCAAAGAACCTGTCTCTTTTAATTCAGTCCAAATGTGTCATCAGACCTTCACGTTAAGCACAATGATGTTTAGTGCACTTTTGGGTTAACTAAATGTAAATGTATTAATGTAATGTATTTGATTGCTTACCATTTCGCTTATACTTTGCATGTTCGGCATGTATGGAGTCGTCTGAAGCTTCATGCTTTAATCTTTTCTCTGCGTCCGTGCTAGAGGATGATGTCTGGAGTGGGCTTTGGGAGCCGCTGAATTTTGCTAATTGAGCATTGGTTTCTTGAACCTTGCGCTTCTCTTTCTTCAGCATGCTCACCAGAATACCTTAAAAGCTCAGGTTAAGAATCATGCTCTGGGAAAATGTTAACAGGAAACACATTTGTCATTGGAATTTTTTTTATCCTGCTTAGTGTTGTGGTGAATCCTGAGCCTAACCCAGGAAACGCTGGGTATAAGGATTAGAATACACCCTGGATAGGACACCAGTCCTGTCATAGACTAGATGTTTTCAGTCATATACACAAAAATACAATGTCCTCACCATCAAACAACCCTTATGCTGTATCAGGTGCTTAACTGGAATGAAAACCAGCAGCCACAATGGCCTTTTTGAGCCTCAGTCAGTCTTACATGGAATCTTTTGAAAGATGAAAGTTTTTACAGAAACAGCAGCAAATGCTGTAAAAAGAGCCAAGGGGCAACTTTTTCAGTTTTGTACCATAGAAGGAGATATTTAATCACAACTCTTATAGAAACCACTTGTTTTATGGCTTCCACATTCTTTTCTTATTTTATCATGTGGGACACGACAGCATCTAGTTTAAGCTCCCTAAAAATGATGCTGGTCAGCAAACACAAACTCATAATTCCCCATGTCTGTAAGACAACTTGCCTCTCAAAGTTAAGATAAATGACTCAGTATATTTAGGGCAGAAAACATTTTCATATGTCTTCTGTGGAAACAAAATACTGGGACAGTGAGGTCATCTGACCGCTTCTCTATTAAGTCAAACATGTTGCAATAAGTTTACTGCAGTTTAGATTTACATAAAACTTTAAAAGTGTGTATTTTTATTTAAATAAACAAAGAAACAAATACATAAATAAATTAACAAACAAATAAATAAATAAGTAAATAAATAAATATTATTTATTATAAATATATTTATTTATTTATTTTGGGAACCAGAAAACAATAAAATAAAATAATAAAAACAAAAAACCCAACCAAATAAATAAATACATTTAAAACCAAATCCATAAATAAAAAATATACTAAGAAATAAAAACTATATAATAATCATGTAATAATCAGAACTTTTAGAAACATTGAACTGGTAGTGATGATGTATTCCACATCCAGTTACCCACTCACCTTCAGAATGAACCCTTCTATCATGTAAAACTACACAGCAGGTGGGCAAATGTCTTTGTAAGTACAGTATATCCCTCAGCAAGCTCTGCATCAGGGTACAAGCAAGTCTCAGAGCCCTGCTGATATGTTCAGTTACTATGACTGCACCAGTAACATGAAAATTTATACCAGTGTCCTTCAAAATGCTGTCAAATAACTGCAGGAAACAGCTCTAAAACGTTTGTAAAGCTGTATTAGGACTTACTGCTGAGAACTTCACAACATACACAAGAGGTTAAATTTGTCTTGTCTCTACTTTCATTTAGCTTGTTGAAGTTGTTCCAGAAAGCGTGCGTGATAATATCATAAAATCACAAAGAAGCAGACTGATGGTTTTATCATTCGGCTCGATGCGGCTGAAACCGATGCAGATGTTTTCGAATACTAGCGTGTCATTTTGACAAGGCCATGCTATAGCAGCAGAGGATGAACTTCAGATTACCTCTCTCCCTCCAAAATACACAAATCTGAAATGTCAGCACGATAACCTGCTGTTTACTTTGGAGATAAACTTGCACCAACAGACGATCGAGTCGCCGTCTGAATTTTCCACCGTACGGAGGCAGACGTAACGACACAGGGCCATGCGGTTGACATGCTAATTTCCCCCAAAACCCCAAATATGTGAAATTTCACCCTTAAACAAGCAAAATTATGGTTAACTAGGTATAAGAACTTTCAACAGGAAGGAGATGTAATGTTGGAATTTTATGTAGCCCTGATTATTTACACATAAATCACACCACGTTATATTTTATAATTCATGGTTTAAATTCATGAAACTGTTTCCTATATTCCATTCATTATTCTCATGAAATACAGACATCCCATGGTGCCTTTTGAGGTCTTGCAGAAGGAGCATGGTTTGGCCAGTTTACAGCAGCAAACGAAAGTCATTTTGAGGGGATTTTTATGCCGATCGTGTTCAAAATATTTACTATCGTCACCTAGACCATGTCAGAACCCGAGTCATTTATAATGCTCATGGAGAAACATTAATCTGCCATTCAATACACCCTTAAAACCAAAGGTCGAATCTGGCAACTCAAAGCGTTCTTCAATTTGTCCCTCTGGGGGGAACCTTAAACATAGCCAGAATGATCCAAATAAGCCTGAGGAACTCTTTTTCCTAAGAGTGTACCTTGCATTTTTACACACTTAGATGTAATGACTGTGTGATGAATGGTAGACACTACGCAGTGGGAAACAAATCAAAGAAAATTCAGTGGCTCTGTTATTCTGTGCATTTATTTTTCTGGCATGGTTTGGGTCCACTTGTCCCTTTAGACTCAACACTCTTTAAAATACAGGTTCCTCTGGGTTCGATATAGAACTTTGGGCTTCTTCACTTGAACCTCTTCCCAAAAAAAAAAGTCTCTATCTAGAACCCTCGGAGAGCAATAAACCTTTTATATTAGAACGTTTCTATAATTCAAAAAATGTGTAACGTGCCATTAGTTTTCATAATTTTTTCTCTATGTAGATAACATTGTGAGATTTTTAAAATGGCATGTTTATGAATGACATATTTTAGAAATGATTAAATACTTTTTAAACACTTGGCTGTTATCAATACTAGGTACAATTTTTTCACAAACCAATGTCGATGTACTTTATTGTCTTAATTTTATATAATATAATAATAATAATAAGAAGAAGAAGAAGAAGAAGAAAAACCCCAAATGATCCAAAAACATTTCACTTGGATTCAAAGAAGCCCATTGGGTTCATTTTGGGTTCTATATAAAGAACCATGTGTGAAGCACATGATAGAACCATTTTAGGTTTTATATAGAACCATGTCTTTAAATAGTGAAAGGTGATTGCAAATCTATATAAACGTCTTCCTTCCCATCACCTTTTTGATGACACATTTCTACCCTAATGGGAGTGGATTGTTCAGGATATGCTCATACCCATCCACAGGGGTTTAGGCATGAGGGATTGCAGGCATATGAAAATGTTATAAATCATACTGTATGACCTTCACACTCACCAGACCTCAACTTTATTAAATACCTATGAAGGACAGCTTAGATAGCACTCTCCACTGCCTGAGGGAATTTCTTTTAAAAGAATGGTGTTCATCCTTCCATCCTTTCTTTTGATTTATACCCGAATACACGTATCCAGGACATGCAACAGAATGAATTGTACTCAAACCACACTCCACGGTGCTCTGTAATTTGAATGAAGGATACTGATCTCGTTGTCACGCTGGGTTAGCATGTCCTTCAGTTTGAGAAGCTCTCTGTTAGCTGGGCTGTCTAGACTGTCTCTGATGCTTGATAATGGGAGAGGACTAAAATCACCAGCTCCATTCTGAGCTCCATTTCCCATTCTCAGCTCCACTGGTTTCTCCCGCAGCCTTACCTGCAAACAGTAAAGTACCTGTTAGCCTTATGTGTGACTTCATTTGGCCTTTTTTACTAGGAAGAAACCAACAGTTATAAACCCACAAGCAGAATGAGAGAATGGTTAACAAAAATAGTTTGATGTTTGTTTCTCCTTGAAAAAATATACAGTGATAGTTAATATTGAAAACATATTGCCTGATCTAGTAATAAGCATTAAATTGCCATAGATAGATAGATAGATAGATAGATAGATAGATAGATAGATAGATAGATAGATAGATAGATAGATAGATAGATAGATAGATAGATAGAGATCAGAGGGTGCCAAACCTTTATTCTTATTAAAAATATAGAATATGTGTTCATGTACGTGTCAGCTAAAGTAAAGCACAACAACAAGTAGATCACATGCCATGTGAATGTTAAATGCTGACTTGTTGACTTGACACCAGCATGATAGAATGCTCAAATCTGATTGGTCAATGGAAATTTTTGTATGACATCACTGGTCGGACAGTCGTTCCGGATGTAACATGAACTACAGGTTAATATTAATGTGCATTTTCGAATACATTGTTGTCTCTATAGTGAAGCTCATACACAGGGACTTGTAGGGCAGATGCTTTGCATAATCTAAGACTAATAATAAACAGACTTTAAAAAGTAAAACCTATCATTTTATTGAAAAGTAAAACCTATAATCATAGATGTGGTGACTTTTTCGTTCGAAGACATTTATTTAACATTTATTTAAGGAGACTTTGTTGTAAGTGCCTTGTAACAGTCAGAGGAGTTTATACTATCTGGTGAAATGACAGGCTATGAGAGAGAGAGAGACAGAGAGAGAGAGAGAAAGATTATAAGGGAATAACTGTTTATTGCAGCTATAACTTAAGAGATAACAAGAAGAGTGTCTCTCAGATATTCCACAACATTTAATCCATACATGGTAAAAATGCATTACATTTCATTAATAAATTAACTGTTGGCAAATCGCTGTGGTCTAAGCAGAATAACACACTCCAGGGCATGCTGTTAACACACTCTCTATAACACCATCTGTCGTGTGTTACTCACATTTTATTCCTTATGCAGTACATACAGTGATTCTAACTAGTAAATGTTCTCTCAACAACAGTTTCTTTTTCAGAAAGACGAAGTAGAACTCCTTCAGGAAGCTATGAACCCTCAGCTGTCCCCACGCACATTACAAATTCTACAACATTATTGTATTATACCATATGAAGTAAGCACATTAGTGAATAGGGGGCCATTTGGGATGTCATGCAATTGTGTTAAAAAAAAAAAAAAAAGACCTTAAGTTTGGATCTGGGGTGGCCTGAGAAACGCGAAACCTAGCAACAAGTAAACGTATAAATACATAAAAAACTAATATTTCTAAAAGAATGATGACACTGCCACGTGATTTCTTTGCTTAAGAAACGGACATTTTCCACCTTTTGTAGTTGATGTTAATACATAGTGTAGCACTACAGCTAATACTAATTTATTCAACTAGTGCCCTAGTTTCATCACCTGAAAAAGGGAACTGTTATGCTTATTAGTTTGTTCTTAAGTAAAGCAATTTTAAGTAAAACTAATTGCTTTTCTGGCTGTTTGTTATAAATAAAAAGTAATTGTGCTACAAAAAAAGTATTACAAAATATCTCAAAGCACTCACTGGACAAACAATGGAAACACAGAGGGAATTCCTAATCACGGCTAGTGGAAGTGCCAAATCCCTCACATCTGTATACATGTTCCTCAGTAACAAGGCTTAATCTTTTTTTAAAAGAAGGAACAAGAACCAGAAAACACTTTCGGATAATGACTAGTCTTGGCTGTGACACAGGATATAAAAACACAGATCATCTCAACTTATATGACCCATTCTTAGTCTTCATTAAAAATGGAAACCCCTTGGCCCAGTGCCTTGCGCTTGGTCCGCAGACATGTCTAATTTAAACTGTGTAAGGGACGGTGTGGTCAGGGAAATGCAGACTTGAGCCAACCAGAGCGTTAATTAGAGTCTCGGCGGGTGTGCAAACATGCAGCTTTACCTGCCAGCTAGTGTTGTGTATTTTTGACTAACATTAAGAACCCTGAGAGTGCTTTTTGGGTACAGGCTTTTTCAAGAGAAAGGAGAACGTTTTCATAGGAGAATGTTCCTGTTTTTGGCTACGAGAGGAAAAGTAGCAGGTAGCAAAACAACTTGCTGGGAAGGTGCAGCTTTGGGGTGAGTGGAAACAGCAGAGAATGTGCTTATTTACAAAAAAAAATTACCAATAGAAAGAAAGTGAGTCAGATCTGAGTGTAGAAGTGTCAAAGTACTAGATCTGAAACTCAGACCTCAAGGATGTTATCCAAATTCTTCACCATTGTGAAATGAGAGGGAAAAATCTGCTGACCTTTACTACAATTCTTCGCGAGTTTTAGTTTAGTTTAAAACAGATTTCTGCTTCGAGGTTAAGTGTTTCAAATACTTAACTCCTCCCTTCTAATTGGTCAAGTAAACAATACACAAGTGCTAGAATGTGAAGTCCGGCGATGCGCAGTTTTCTGCCTTAAACTGGAAATGTCGTGGATTTTAAGGCAGGGAAGAGATCCAGTGCAGCTGTAATGTCACTGTAAGGATGAATTGATCCTGAATGATATTCGCTTCATACATTCAGTTTCTGTTTGCTATTTCCAAAATGCCCCCAGAGACAGAAATCAGGGAACGATAGACAGAACGGATTTTGGCAAAGTGGAAGTGAACAGATTTGAAATGTTTCTTTGTGTTTCTTCTGAGAGAGAGAAAGGAAAAATGCTGGCAAAAATTGGCATTCCTCTATTAATTGAATGTCATTTTTTAAAACTTTGGAAAATAAGACTCAAACAAGTCACTGATATTTAGTTAAAGAACTGAAAGCTAGAGCATTAACCCAACAGAAGGATACAAAATGCGCACAAACGTGGAGAAGGCATACCTTTAAGAGAGAAAAACAGTGTCGTATTTTTCTCATATCTGGTCCTAGTTCCAGAGTCACATCAGGGTCAGGATCATCAAGAAACACCTTAAGCTGATGTTCAATCCTATAGCAAAACACACACACACACACACACACAAATATGCCTTCCATTGACAAAATTATTACAATTTCTAAATTAAAATTTCTCTAAAAACTGTCATATATTCCAATCCTCGTAGGGATATTTGGCTCAAAACAAGACCTGAGAACGAACAAGATCCACAAAGACAAACACATTTCTACTCCGTGCACTAAACACAAACATGCGGTTTGGGTGATTGATTTATCACTACATCCCTCGAGTATTGACTCAAAAACCTAAAACCACTGTCACGAAAAGGGCTCTAAAACAAAATACACAAAACGAAGGACTGCACGCTCCGTCTTCCTACCCTTTAACACATAGGTTTAATCAGCCAACACGAATGTTTAACTCCATGCTACAACATGTTTAAATTCTGCTTTGTGTAAAAGCAAAACTGTTTACTTTAGCCTGATCATGGCTTCCACAGAGATGACCTGTTGATAAACTACTGCATGAAGTCCCTCCAAACAATAGTGTTCTGTGGCCTGGACAGAGCCACTGGAATCAAAGATGGCTGAGAGACCAGACTGCTCCGAACTCAGACACCAATGAACTCCCTCCAGATTTCCACTCCAGCATGTCTCGTGTCAATAGGAACAAAGTTTACACAAATGAAAACTTTAAACAAAAGCCCATGCTTGGGATTCAGACTCCTGGAAGTCATCAAGTTCATTCAGCTGGAATCTGAATCCAATCCATCTTCACGCAGGGTGTTGGAGTGAATAATGCCTGACCTCTGTGCCTATAGCTGTGTTTTTTCAAGGTAGTCTAAATATTCGGATTTTGTACAGTACTAGAACTATCATAGGTATAAGCACGTTGTGTCCAGACCGCTGTTTTTCTGTTTCAGCAATCCTGTACACTTGGCCACCGGACAGCGCCACCTCATAAAGAAAATATCCATCATGACCGTCATCAAATCTATCTGCTGCTGGCACAACAGGCATAGTCAGGAGGACAAGTTAATGTGTGGTGTGATGGGGAAAGCGGGAGCCATCATCAGCGAGGAGAGAGGAAACCTTTAAATCGAGGTACAGCCACAGGTAAAGACATCAGAGCGCTAGAAAGAGGTGAGGCAAGCATTTCTGAAGCCCACATGTTCCCGAACTCATGCCAGCACTTCTACCAGTCCAAGGAGTGGGAAGAATGTAATGGGGAATCAAGACTTTTGAGGGCGGGTTCCTGGCCAACGTAAGCACGCGACTGTTTTTCACAGTTCGTTCTAGACACAGTATGTGTAGGAATCTAATCCCGACTTAAACTGCTGACACAAAAAGAAGAGTGAAAACAAGCGACGAAATTATGACATAACAAGCTAAAAAACATACCTAAAGCAATAGTCTAGTATTTATTCTTACTGTAGGATATTCAAAGCACCTCAAAAGTTCAGTTCAGTTTCTTTTGTTTAGAGCTGTTAACCAATTGTCTCAAAGCAGCATTACAGGAATATAAACATATCAGAATATAAATAGAATATAAGAATAGAATATAGAAACCAAAGGGACTCTAAAGGGAGCCCTCATTTCATTTGGGTGACTGCAAAGCGTGCAATGGTAAAATCATTTTCTTTCTATAACTGTACACTATACAGTATAGACTAGTGCTCCTGTTGAACCAGGAGCTTTTGCAAGTGTAATTTCTGATTTCCTTCCAGTTTTAACATGAAATGTTTTCAAAAAATGTCACAATCTGTTCTCCGAATATTTTCATCCTGTGCACACATCACATCTGATTCATCTCCAATCTGACACCTTGCTGCTAGTAAGTGACAGATGTTGCATTAAGGCTGGGGTAACACTTGACATGTGACTGCATAGTGAGGACTAGCAGAGAAAATTCAGTGCCCTTCTTCCAGATCTGTGCATTGACACAACCCTGTGCAAAAGATTTAATTGCTTGCTTTAATTATTTTCTTTCTGACGTTTGCCACAGTTTTATGTTCATCTTTGAGGTCATGGACGTTTCCTTTGGCCTTCTAGCTTGTCACTTTTTCACTAATATGTACCATCAGCAGTGTGGGTGTGTAATGGGACTGGGATCTTTCAGGACCCAACAAAAACATAATGAGAGCAGAGGGACTTTATATGGAGGTAGAGAGCAAAAGCACTTTTCCAGGAACAGTGATACTTTAAACTTATGTAATAATTTGAAATATTTAACAGATTAAAAAAAATGAATGGAATGAACATAGACAGGTTTTGTTTACTTCCAGTGGTGGCTGATCTATGGCATTCTAGGTGTAAAATTTCACTTCTTTTTGTCTTTGGAGAAAACAAAGTAATCTGCAGAGTATGCAAAGCCAGATTTATTCCCACACTGACGTATCACCTCAAAGTTAAACAACTTACTGAGACTAGGCCTCACATTTATATTACAGGAGTGTGGTACTCCTGAGTGAATAACGAAACCTGTAAGTAAGAAGGTAACTAATTGGTTGCAATTAATCACAACAAATTGCGCTATCAATTAATTAATATTTCCATTCCTAATGATCAGCCCTAGATTAAAAAATAAGAAATACTTAGTTTTAAATGTTGCCGTCATTCAATAAGTTTCTTTAATCCCATTGTGATAGTGTTATTTATATTAAGATAAATTTTTAGAAGCCTTAATAGTGTTGTTTTTATGGTTTAATGGTCATTTCCCAGTAATGACACAACAGCAGGCATCTGGCAGAAGTGCAAAAAGCTAAATCATAATAAAAAGTAAACTGGACATATTGTTCTCCATTGTTAGTGGTTGCTGACTCAGATATCAAGTAGCTGAATTATCAAAATTATCATAAATATAGAAAAGCTTTCAACTGCTGATACAAATCTCATGAATATAGATGAGTAGTTTGTGTGTTCACTCACTCACTCACTCACTCATTTATTCACATTTACTCATTCATTCACTCACTCATTCACATACTCACTCACTCACTCACTCATCCACCCAGCCACCCACTCACTCACTCACCAGCTTACCCGCTCACCCAAGCTCACTCACCCGCTCACTCACCCGCTCACTCACCCACCCACCCACTCACTCACCCACCCGCTCACTCACCCACTCGCTCACTCACCCAGCTCACCCACCCGCTCACTCACCCAGCTCACCCACCCGCTCACTCACCCAGCTCACCCACCCGCTCACTCACCCAGCTCACTCACCCGCTCACTCACCCGCTCACTCACCCACCCACCCACTCACTCACCCGCCCACCCACCCGCTCACTCACCCAGCTCACTCACCCAGCTCATTCACCCGCTCACTCACCCACTCACTCACCCACCCACCCGCTCACTCACCCGCTCACCCACCTGTTCACTCACCCGCTCACTCACCCAGCTCACTCACCCACCCACTCGCTCACTCACTCTCACCCACCCACTCACCCACCCACCCGCTCACTCACCCGCTCACCCACCCGTTCACTCACCCGCTCACTCACCCAGCTCACTCACCCACTCACTCACCCACCCACCCACCCACTCACTCACTCACTCTCACCCACCCACTCACTCACCCACCCACTCACCCACCCACTCACTCACTCACTCACTCACTCTCACCCACCCACTCACTCACTCACCCACTCACTCACCCACCCACTCACCCACCCACTCACTCACTCTCCCACTCACTCACTCACTCTCCCACTCACTCACTCTCCCACTCACCCACCCACCCACTCACTCACCCACCTACCCAGCCCCACCGACCCACCCACTCACTCACTCACTCACTCACTCACTCACTCATTCACTCACTTACTCACTCTCGTTTATGGCTTTAAAAGGATTGGTCCTTTTCTGCAAATAAATGAGAATTGGATGAGGAAATTAATTTAAATGTAAGACTACAGCAACAAAATGATGAAAATGCACTATAGATACAGGCTCATTATCATTATTTAATGATGACTGACTAGAAATAACAACAAACACATCACATCTCCTGGAACAGTTTTATCTCCATTTTTCATTAGCTCTTATTGATAAAACAGCCTTAAGGAGATCAAAGTTCCCTGCTGACCTGAGATGACTGTATCCAAGAACGCTGCTGCACTGACCATTACACACATTTCCTCAGGCTCAGAATACACACACGCAGCGGCCACTGGCCACATGAACCTGCTGAACTGCTGAATCTGACTTGCGGCATGTTACGGCTGCTAATTTTAATTTAAACCCACATGCCAAAATGGGTTACTGGAAGATAGTAAGCGTTAACTGAATTAAAAATAATGGCATATAAGTACAGCAGCCTTTCCACTTTGGGAAAACAAAGTCACGTTGACTGTGAAGTGGATTAAGTCCTGTGTATGTGGAGAGAAAAGACCAGAAAATATCTCTTTTGGGATATTTACTATTTGAACAATAACTATCATTTTGGACTTCTTAATCATTAGATAGAAGGCTGTCTTGATATTGATTAAATCTTTCAGTACCTCTGGATCTCCTCCTGAGTCAGCTCATCACTTCTTTGCTCTCCAGTCACCAAAGCTAGCTCCTCTTTTAAGCACTGGATCTCCTTCTTCAAACGACTGATCATCTGTAAAATGACAAAGAGCTTCATCATGTGGTCCACTGTCATTCAATTCTGTATTAGTAATCAGCAGGGTGTGTGTCCTTTAGAATAACTTCCAACCATCCAACCATTTACCCATTGATCCACCCATCCACCCCCCCCATCCATCCATCCATCCATGCACCCATACACCTCCCTTCATCCACCCATCCATCCACCCATCCATCCACCCATCCATCCACCCATCCATCCACCCATCCATCCACCCATCCATCCACCCATCCATCCATCCATCCACCCATCCATCCCTCCACCCATCCACCCACCCATCCACCCATACATACATACATACATACATACATACATACATACATACATACATACATACATGCATACAGTAAGCACACAATTGTCTAAAATATCTTTCTATGGTCTAGAATTAAAGTCTTCACTGGAACCGAGGCACCCACACCATGACAGTGCTCCCTGTGCTTAAAACGAGGTCCATAAAGACATGGTCTGGAGTCTTTAGTCTAGAGTGGAAGAACTTGAGCAGCCTGCACAGAGCAGTGACTTTGGGATGAACTGGAAAGCCAACTGTGTGCCAGGCCTTCATGCTAATGCTCATCTTCTGGCTAAATGACCAGAAGTTCTCAGAGCCATGCTCCAAAATCTAGTGGGAAGCTTTCCTAAAATAGTGGAGGCTGTTATAGCAGTAAAGGGGAAAACATGTGCTCAACAAGAATACAGAGAGCGTCCTGATTTTTGGCCATATTGTATGTAAAAACAGCCCTACATTAAAAAAATATATATAGACCCTCCCTAACATAATGAGCTTAATGCATGGTAATTGCAAGCAACCAAACACTAGCTTTTCAACCTGTTTTTTAGACAGACAGAAGGCTAAACCAGCACCAGACCAAAACAAACAGCTTAGGACAGCATTGAAATAATGTTGGTGTAAGCTGTTTTCCCAGCAGGGAGACAATTCATTACTCAAGAATCAAGAAATAAAGAGAAACCTAATATATACCTAGGGGATGGACTGCTGTGCCATTATTATAGGCCTCTGAAAATAAAACAGGTCATGCTAGGTCATTTTTGTTTATTCGAGGAATAAACTGATTTACTAAACGATTGCTTGTATAAAAACACATGCAAGCTTGTGAACACCCCCACAATTTCTTTAATGTGCTAAAAATCACTTTGTAAAAAAAAATATGACCAAAGGACAGGTATTAAATTCTCTTTAATTGTGGACAGAATTTATCAGACTAAGACACTGTGTCAGGCTAGACACAGCTTGGAGACAAGTATCCAGCCAGAAGGCTAGTGGTGAATGATGGATCTCCAAATGAAAGAGGAACCCCATAGTGCTACATTCATATGAAACAAACATTTTCACTTGGAAATTTACTTTGCCAAGAACCTAAACCTTTCATTCTAATCTTAGATGGACTTCACATAGCCACCCAAAGAAAGGACAAGCAAATTAAAGAATTCATAGACATACTACCAGGTCTCCACTCTTATTCAGACAGCCTTTCTGAAACAGGGTCAAAAGGTCATCTTAGGTATGACCCCACTACAGCTTATGGCTTGCTTTCATCGTAAACATACCAGAAGGATAAAGCTAAATCTATGGGGTTCCCAAACTAGGGTCCCAGGTCATCCATCCAGACATCTTCTTTACCTTGATCATGGATGGCCTGGGTTCTGCAGACTGAACTTGATACTTTGTGTGTGTTTTGGAGGCTAAACAGGGAAAAGCCCCTGCTGACAGGGGAGCCAAGAGTCATTACTATAAATGGAATAGTGGCCAGCATCAGTGGTGTCAGTAGATGTGGTGCTCACATATTTTCTTGTATTTACATTTTTCATTTTTCATGTCCTTAAACGTTTCCACTTCCTTGTGCTACCACATCTGAAGCATCTTCATAAACAAACAGTGCAAGATGACGCAGACTGAAACTGTGTTTCGAAGTAGATGGAGAAATTCCGGTGAGAGAAACAACTATATGCTAGCACCTAGACAATTCTTGTCACATAGGTGAGAAAGGTTAAAGGTCACATATTGTCAAACTACATAAATGTATTGCCTTACAGAAGATAAACACACCCATCCACATTCCCAGAGTCAGTCATTTAAATATATATTTTGAGTTGATCATGGTCAATCCTAAAGCAACTGGCTCTTCTATGTTCCACTACCGCAGCTGTGTGTGTTGCTCAGTGGTTTTGAGGACTTTTAATGGTCACGTCTCTGGGTGTCTGGCTCTGCCCGAACCCAAAAACTACACGGCGGCAACCAGTGTGTATCACGCCCTGAGACTGATGCAAGATGAGGCTATGGGTCCAGTGAGCCAGGAGTTTTATTCTGGACTGTGAAACCACACAGGAACCACAGGAGCAGCATCAGCTCCAAGCGTCTGAGAATAAACTAGCGGTGCACACAGAACGAGGCACTGCGTACGACCAATGACATCAATATCTATACAAAAAGGACTGTGGTAGATTCTGATTTCATGGTCTTTATTTTCAGAAATAAAATGGCCGAATTGATTTATAGGTTTGTTTAGTTCTCTATTATAGATTTAAAGACAGCTGATTAAATAAATGGCAAATAAATGAGGTTAGGCAAACATGATTAAGGGCAGAAAAGATATAATTTATGCTTTGGCATGTGTAAGCTCTCTTTTGAATAGTAATAATAAAATATCTAGGGTTCATTAGGTAAAAATTAATTTACTGGCTGTCTGGTTGAGTCAAAATGTCTGCACAAATCTAATTGTTCTGGCTCTTCGGGGCTTTGAAGATTCATGATACTCTGCTGGAAAGGATCAAGAAGGATCAGTAAGTGCTTAGAGAGCACTGATCCATGTATTGTCTACTTGAGGAGATGTAGGTTTATGGCTAAGATCAGTGAAAGGCAGCAGACCATGAAAAAGAGCAGCTGCTCATGTGTGTTTTACTTCAGTATAAATAACAGTGAAGCATGAAGCTCTTATAGGCAGTAAAGATAAACGGAGGAAAAGTAGATCCGTCATTCATAAGATGTCTTATTGGAAAATCTATCGTCTATTCATTCCTGAATTTGCTTTTGCATCCTTCGTTTTAGCTACACGGTTGTTTTATGATGAGTGAATGACTGGGTTGTAGCTTCTGAGTCAAACGATAGCTGCAGGATATGAGCTGTGCCTCCATCTCTCCCATGCAGACACCGGTTCAATTAACAGGCAACCGCAGACTCTCTTAAAAATACCTCTCTAGGGTTTGAAACTGGGCAGCCAAGTTCTAAAAGCCTTAGCAATGGAAAAGAAGTAGGAGAAAGATGGCTGTTCAGAGTAGAGGTGATTACAGAGCCATAGGTGAGAGAGGTATACTCTGTCAATATGTCTTCATGTGGAAACTTTCAAAGAAAGTCTCTATGCTGAGCTGGATAACAATCCCCCCTAATCAGATCTAAAGCAAAAACGATTGGGACTGTACATTTTCCTGCTTTAACCTCCCCACAAAATGTTCCATAAGAAAAGATTCAATAGTTTTCATCCAGTGAAAACAAATCAGGAGCGTTCGCTCATTGCAGAATGTTTACTTTCGCTCTCACTGGAGTCAACAGTCACACTCAGGAGATGATGGATGAGATGCAGGCAGGCTAGGGAAGCCCACTGTATCCCTAAACACAGCCGGCGTTTAGAGATCAGCTTCATGCTAATTTGGAGAACCACACGAGCCAAGTGAGTTTATAGTTACATCACGGCTGTTCTCTTGGTTTTGAAAATATCTGGTTGTCTAAAGAATACTATATCTGCTTAACAAGCAGCTGTTTACCATTTAAACCAGCATCAACACCAAGCTGTCTTCGTTATATGGTGGTTTCCTGTTATTTAGTAAGTGTACCTGAGGTACAATCAGTGAGGCACAGTACCAGTGAGTGATATTCCATAACATCATTTCTAGGTTCTTTCGAAATATGATGCAAGCTGTAGTTTTTCCACATTTTCTCTATGTGCAGACTTGCAGCCAGTCATGGTGATGATATAGTGGTATGACAACCATGTAAGCACAAGGAGAAGAAGACTCCACCCACGGAGCCAAGCCCTGTCTATTTGCCAGTTTGTAAGTTGTAACAAGATTAATTTTTAGGCAAATTTTAGGTAATGTGGTGAACATGATAGCAACGAAACAATGTATAAATGTACAAGCATTCAGACTCACCAGTGATGGGTCCAGCTCTTCATTGAGGAGAGCTTCATTTTTTATCATGGCCACTCTCTGGGCAAAACGGCAGGTAGAAATTGATTCCTGTAAGAGAGCCAGAGATTAACACAAGATATTTAAAATTGACACAGGTTATTACGGCACATTGCGTCTGCTTTTACTGGCCATTTTATCAAGACATCTACTGTATAGATCAGTTTGTAGCTATATAATTACTGACTACAGGTCAGTGCGGTTTGTTAGCTGGCCTTTCACCCTAAACATTGATGGAAAAAGACCACCATAAGACCACAGCTGCTCAGAAAGTATTTGGGTGACAGACTATTCTCAGCACTAACATGGTAATGGACCCTGCCCAGGTTCATATTTGGGTCAAATAAGCTTATGGATCTCAACCAGACCTGCTTGTTCACACCTGTCTATTATACCTGAACACTTCGAGATTGTATCTCAGAAAGCAGATACCGGTGTGATTTACTGAGTTTACTTTGAGGGTATAAACATTTATATCATATATAGCCATTGTATTTTGTTTTGTTTTTTAGGGGGAGAATTTCCTATGAAATTATTGCCCCCAAGTAGATAAAAACAGAAATATTCTTCCTTAAAATTCCCAGTGGCTATTTTCATATGAGCCATTAAAACGAGTTAACAAACTCTGAACTCAAAGAATGAATAAAGAATCATCTGCCCAGTCATCTTCACATCTAGACATTCAGAGTAACCTAGATGGCTGAACCCATTACAGACATGCTTTCTTCTTCTATCAAATCAGTACCCTCATATACATTTGGACTACCAAGAGATTCTAGAGACGCTGCAGTATTTGCATTTATATTGAGCTCAAAGTAATAACAAAAGTAATAACGAAGTAATAAAAAACAGTGAGTTAGCAAGATGGTGTTAAGTGTCACAAAGTCTTACATCAACATTCCTCTTCTCCACTGACACCATGGCGATCATGGTGGTCATGCAGTTGCCTCCCAGACTATCTCTGAGCACAGAGGTCATCATGGAGTTTCGGTAAGGAATGTGAGAGCGATTCTTCTCTGACAGAGCTGTGATGACCTGTAATAAAGTCATTAATGCAGACATCACTGTAGGCAGTGTCTATTTTCAGCCTTGTGTCACACCATTACCTTTAATTAATTAATTATCTATTTGGGTTAAAGGTTCCATGTAAATTTTCCTCATAGTCTACTCTTTTTTTGCTTAATCCTAAAGTTATGTTTCTTAAAACATAGAATGAAAAAAATATATAATTATGTATGAATGAATTGAGTTTTCTTCGTGCATTTTGACTGGATTGAAAACAATGGAGATTCAAAAAGGAAAAGTCTAGATCTTGATCACTCGTTCTAATACTACAATAATAACAACACAGTTTAGGAGTTTAATCTCTAGTCTAAACTGATTTACTCTCTAAAAACAACTGCCTTAAAAAAACAACAACAGAGAGTCCTATAAGTTTCTAAGCATAGCCACTTACTACTACATTTATGTCTTAGGAACACTGGAATGCTTCCTTTTCAACATTTTTCAATGTTTAAATATCATTTGTAGGATATATGACTCTAGTAATAAATCATAAGACATTATAGTGGGCCATAAATGCTACACAATAGCTAATTAAGAAACCCAACCACAAATTTGGAAGCATGACAGAATTAACTGGAATGGTCATTATTCATGTCACATGCTCGTTACTGATTGGGTAGAGAGAAAACTTAGATCTGTAGGATATGAGAGCAGAAATGAATCTACCAATTCTTTTATTTATGCATATTCTTAATCAAGGGCATTTAAATGATGATATTTTAGTTAATATGAGTACGAGAATGATGAAAACTGACCTAAAGGAAGGCTGGTTATATAAAGGAAAGAATAATTGTTCAGGGTGATAACATAAAATTCACAGTAGATCATTTTTCTAAGCTAAAAATTTAACATCCATTTCTGTTTTGTGTTAATGCTGTTGTTTCTGAATTTGTTCCTGTGTGTTTGGATGTGCTGTTGTGTTTTTGGTTCTCTTGTTGCCTTGTCTCTGATTTGCTCTTGTGATTTTGGGATTGAGGAGCTTCACACATACAGGCCACAACAAGAAATTCTACATGAAAGCATTAGGAACTCAGCAGCATGCTGTCTGACCTGCTCAAGGTAGTGCAGAGACAGGTTGATGTACTTGGCCTCAGTGAGAATCAGGCCTCCCACACCAGTCTTTCCCACTCTCTCAGAACCAGCCAGGTCCACCAGGTGCAGCTTGGAGCGACGTAATGTGGCTGATCCTGGTTCACGGCTGCACAGGTGAATGGTGAAGATGCAGTGAGAGCGTGTGGAGGCCTGATTCATTGGAGTCTAAGAGAAGTCAGGTAGAAAACAAACATTCCAGGTGAGAAGAAGAGTATGGCACTAAACACATATATGTGAAGTGTGAACAATGCTTTGTGTAGGATGTGCAATAGATAAAGCCATCAGTAATTCAGTTATAGTGTAGGGATCTTGTATTTTTTTATATAGTGGTGCTCTGAGACAGACTGGCATCCCTGTCCTTCCTAACCTGTGGCCCTTGTTCTGGGTTCAACAGCTGTGTTACTGGAAATGATTGCTGCTAATTTAATATGTTTAATTACTCAATTTTTCCTCTTTTGTCCTGTCTCACAATTGATTTATCAAGAATGGAACTAAAAATCCATGCTGACAGCTACCTAAATTCAAAGTCCAGCTAAACAGAAACAGAAAAGTTGGACAAGATCATATTTTCATTTCCACTAAGTGGAGCTCGGAGGAAAGGAAGCTCAGATATCGGCTTATCAGAAGATAACTGTGAGAGTAGAGAGTGAGTGAGAGAGACAAGCAAAGTTAATGAGGTGCTTCACATTAAAAAAAACAAAAAAAAAAAACACAGAACCATGTGTGAGGTTCCTTACATCATTCCCAGATTATAACCGATAGGCAACATGTGTGACTAATGACTGGTAAACTATAGTAATCTGAATGAGGTTCTTTCACTAGAGCCAAAAATAACCAGGTCAGGTCAGGCCAAACCACAGAGACAGCAGCCTGGTTCTGTGCCAACTCAACAGGATCTTTTCTGCAATGAGTAAAAGATGAGAGACTGTGCCTAGCCTCAAATGACACATTAAAGCAAAGGGAAACCCCACAGCTAAATTAGATAAAGGCCCTGCTGTATTTACAGTGTGATGACACACAGGACTCTGCTGATGCAGTGCATACTTAACGACATGCTCACAAGACTTTCAAGAACTCATCTCCATTGATTCAATGCCTTGTTGAGTCCTGTGATTCGAGCCAGATGCTTCAGTTATCTTCATATATTTGTCTCAATTTAAGTCTCACTTACATTACATACTGACCGGCCTAGTGAATATTATGGATATGTGAATGTGAATATGGCGAATGTTAGTAAAAGATACAGGCTAATCGAAGGAAGGAAACAATTTTTCCAAATGAACTAGAATTTCCAGTAAACATCGGATGAAAATTATCACGATAGTCTTATATATGTTTAATATTGTCCTCAGTAGTCTTGATTTTTGAACCAACATGATACAAAACTACAATAAATTTATAAATAAACCTCACTGAAAGTCACAGAAAAAATAATAATAAAGTACCCCAATAATGTACATTTTTGTACATCTTTGCTGAAAGCTAAGGCAAGCTTAGAAAGTTAATAAAAGATTCCCATATTGATTTGGTGAAATTAAATTACTTATATATTACATCACGTATATATTAAAGTTAAGGGGTCAAATTATGTACCCAATTTTAGTCAAAACCTTATTTTCCATCTTTATTCCAAAATATAGCCTTAGATTTTCCCATATCACCACAGATACTCTCCAATTTTGGCCTTGTATAACAAAATATTAAACTTTTTTTTTGGCAGCATATATGACCTTAGAATATAAATCTAATTACTTTGGTATTCAGTGTCATTTTTGAGAACAAACCTGGTATGTATCTATTATATAATTCTCCAAAAAAAAAGACATTTAGTGCATATCCTACATAACATTCATATACTCCACATCAACATTCTGCGCTTCACAGACCGACAGCCTTGTGGCTTTTTCCACCACAAACATCTGCATTAAAACTGACCGAATCATGAAGAAAGCAGCAGCTATCAATCTGAGCTGACAGAAACATTTATTTGCACAATGGTTTTATTATCCTCTATTTTTCTGGATAATCCTATGAACCTCAGAGATTTAAACCACAGCTCTTGTTTACACTAAAAAAAAAAAAAAGCCTGACTCTGGTCAGTCCACCAGGCCACACACCAAGAGCAGAGCCAAATACAGCAAGAACCTCAACAAGCCACAGCAATCAGCTGACCCTGGACAAAAGATCAGGGGAGAACAGAAGGGACCACGTGTGGAGCTGAACCTTGGCGTTAACAAACCAGGTGGGAGACGAAGAGAAAAGATCGCATTCACAGCATGAACAGGGGGGGTCGCTCCCTGACCTGGTAAGAAGTGGGTGGCAAAGCCTTGAGACCCATAAGCTCATCACTTCCTGATCAGAGTGAAGGGTTAGATAACAGGGGGTGGCTGAAGGAGCACCACAGGTCCTAATAGTACAGAGATTCTGGAAATAAAAAGGCCTGAAGGAATTTTGCAACAAAGATCCATTTGGTATCGAAGCTCTTTCAGTTTCCTTAAGGTATTAAAGTGTGTACAAAATCAGAACAAAAGAAACACAAACGCTTCCAAATCAGCCAGCTTTCATCACATGTCCTCTCAGTACAATGAAATCATTGCACTATGGGGTCACTATTTGTGTTTTTAACACAGAAGTTTTATTCAGATGAGACTGCAGCTGTGAGTTTAGTTGGGATTACATCAAATTATTGATGGAAGCACTCAGAAAATGTCCTCTTAACACCACTTAAAAGCCTCTTTTGTAAGGAATAAAGTGTGAGTGAGTGAGTGAGTGAGTGAGTGAGTGAGTGTAACTGAGAAACAGTGAGTGAGTGTGAGTGAGTGTGAGAATAGGTGAATGTTAGTGAATAAGTGTGAGTGTGCTAGTGAGTGTCAGGGTATGCACTTGAGTTAGTGTGGGAGTGTGTGAGTGTGAGTTTGAATGTGTGTGTGTGTGAGTAAATGAGTGAGGCTTATCTCTAATCATAGTAGGACCCCTAAGCACTTCTGACGCTGTTGGTGCTGGACAGTGTGTATGTGTGTGTGTCAACGAATGAGTGAGTATGAGTGAGTTAGTGTGAGTGTTAATGAGTGTGTGTGTGTGTGTGTGTGTGTGTGTGTGTGTGTGTGTGAGAGAGTAAATAAGTGAATAGGGCTTCTGAGCACTTCTGAGGCCATTGTACTGGAGAATGTTACATGTATGTTGCTGGACAATGTGTGTGTGTGTGTGTGTGTGTGTGTGTGTGTGTGTGTGTGTGTGTGTGTGTGCGTGCGTGTGTGAATAAGTGAGTCAGTGAGTTAGTGGGAGTGTTAGTGAGTGGGAGTGTGCGTGTGTATGTGTGTGTGTGAATAGGACCCATGAGCACTTCTGAGGCCATCATGCTGGAGAATGGTATATGTTGGTGGACAGTGTAACAGTGTAACAGTGTGTTGGTAATTCAGCTTCCAGCGCTTTGCTCCAAGTTTTCAATATCCTTAGATTCTTTGATGCTTGTGCTATAAATTCTTGGCATTTCTTGTTAATCCTCACCTCCGCAATCATTCGATTAGTATCACCCAGGAAAAGCAGATTCAGAGCCTCTTCTTCATTGGCTGATGGCTGTAATGACAGATTCTTGAGGTGAATGTTCTGCTCAGGATCTTCCATTATTGTCACCTTCCTTGAAAAGGACAAAACATAGAACATATAACAGGGTGTCATCAAGCACAAATTGCACAATCAAAGCCATTAAAGCTAATAAAAGTCTTGTTCAAGTGAATAAATTAATATAAAAAAAATATTGTTGGTGAACTGTAGATAAAGACACAGCCAAAGAAAACCAAAGTGTGCAACTTTACAGCACAGATGCTTCATGTTGACTCCAGAATTGGGTTTAATTTAGCCTTTATTAGTCAAAAAACATTTTAGAACATTCTGATTATTTAGTTAAAATATTGTTTTTTCTCCCCTCCTTGAACCAAGGAGGGTTTGAGTACCCAAATAAACCTAGGAGTCATGTTGTCGGGGGCCTAGTGCTCCTGGTAGGGTCTCCCAAGGCAAACGGGTTCTAGGTGACGGGTCAGACTAAGAGCGGTTCAAATCCCCTTATGATTACAAATATATCAAGGACTGTTATGTCGCCCGAATTGGCGTCACCGGGGCCCCACCCTGGAGCCAGGCCTGGAGTTGGGGCACACAGGCGAGCTACTGGTGGCCGAGTCTTTGCCTGCGGGACCCGGCCGGGCACAGCCCGAAGGAGTGACGTAGGCCCACCTTCCTGTAGGCCCACCACCCGCAGGAAGAAGCATAAGGGTCCAGTGCAATGCATTTTGGGTAGCAGTCATGGGCGGGGGCCTCGACAACCCAAACCCTGGACAAAGAATCTGGCTTTTGGGACATGGAATGTCACCTCACTGGGGGGGAAGGAGCCTGAGGGGGTGAGGGAGGTTGAGCGGTACCGGCTAGAGATAGTCAGGCTTGCCTCCATGCACAGCCTGGGCTCTGTAACCCAACTCCTTGAGAGAGGTTGGACTCTCTTCTACTCTGGAGTGACCCATGGCGAGAGGCGGCGGGCTGGGGTGGACTTGTTTATAGCTCCCAAGCTCAGCCGCCATGTGTTGGAGTTTTTCCCGATAAACAAGAGGGTTGTTTCCCTGCGCCTTTGGGCCGGGGATAGGTGCAGGGTCGCCTTATGGGCCAAACAGCAGTGTGGAGTACCTGACCTTCTTGAAGGCCCTGCGAGGGGTGCTGGAAGGTGCTCTGACTGGGGACTCCATAGTTTTACTGGGGTACTTCAACGTCCATGTGGGCAATGACAGTGATATCTGGAGGGGTGTGATTGGGAGGACAAACACCATGTTCAAGCCTAAGGGTGCCCATCAGTACACATGGTACCAGGACACCCTAGGCCGGAGGTCGATGATCAACCTTGTGGTCGTGTCATCTGACCTTTGGCCGCATGTCTTGGACACTTGGGCGAAGAGAGGGGTGTGTTTCAACTATAGGGGGATCACACCCCTCAGCCTCCCAGGGAAAGTCTATTCCAGAGTACTGGAGAGAAGAGTCTGACCGTTAGTTGAACCTCGGATACAGGAGGAACAATGCGGTTTTCGTCCTAGTCGTGGAACACTGGACCATTTCTATACCCTCCACTGGGTGCTTGAGGGTTTGTGGGAGTTTGCCCAACCAGTCCACATGTGTTGTTGTATGTTGTTGACTTGGAGAAGGCATTCGACTGTGTCCCTTGTAGCATTCTGTGGGATTTGCTCTGGGAGTATGGGATCCTTGGCCCTCTGTTAAGGGCTGTTCGGTCTCTGTATGACCGGAGCAGGAGCTTGGTTCGCATTGCCAGCTGTAAGTCATATCTGTTCCCAGTGAATGTTGGACTCCAGCAGGGCTGTCTTTTGTCACTGGTTCTGTTCATTACTTTTATGGACAGAATTTCTAGGTGCAGCCAGGGGCTGGAGGGAGTCCGGTTTGGGGACCAAAGGATTTCATCGCTGCTTTTTGCAGATGATGTTGTCCTCAGGTGGAGGAGTTTAAGTATCTCGGGGGCTTGTTTACGAGTGAGGGATGGATGGATCGTGAGATTGACAGATGGATCGGTGCAGCGGCAGCAGTAATGCGGTCTATGTACTGGTCTGTTTTGGTGAAGAAGGAGCTGAGCCAGAAGGTGAAGAAGGAACTGAGCCGGAAGGCGAAGCTCTCGATTTACCAGTCAATCTACGTTCTTACTCTTACCTATGGTCATGAGCTTTGGGTCATGACCGAAAGGACAAGATCCCCGATACAAGCGGCCAAAATGAGTTTCCTCCGTAGGGTGGTGGGGCGCTCCCTTAGAGATAGGTTAAGGAGCTCTGTCACCCGGGAGGAGCTCGGAGTAGAGCCACTGCTCCTCCAAATCGAGAGGGGCCAGTTGAAGTGGCTCGGGCATCTGTTTCAGATGCCTCCTAGACGTCTCCCTGGGGAGGTGTTCCGGGCATGCCCACCGGGAAGAGACTCTGGGGAAGACCCAGGACACACTGGAGAGACAGTGTCTCTTGGCTGACCTGGAAACACCTCGAGATCCCTCCGGAAGAGCTGGAGGAAGTGTCTAGGGAGAGGGAAGTCTGGGCAACTGCGACCTGGCTCCGGATAAGCGAAAGATGATGATGATGATTGTTTTTGTTTTTTCTTTTACTTTTTTGCTTGCTTAATCTACTTTTTATTCTTCTTCACATGATTTCCAGGATATTTTTGACTTCCTGTTGAACTTTTTTAATATAAGTGGAAATATTTTAAAGGGACTGGATGTGTTTATTTATAACCTATAATGGATAATGCATGAAACAAATGGCTCTAGCATAAGATGTTAAATGGATTTATGGATTTACACAGAAAAAATCAGATTTTTAAAAGTATTTTAATGCTTATATATCAAGATATAGTGCAAGCAACAAAAGAAATGCTGTTTTCAAGGAGCTGTAAAAGTTTTATTACAGTTTCATTTGTCTAAAATATGCATATATGTTGTTAAGCACACTTTAGCTATGTTTAAAATGGCGTCTATCTTTACTTTTATATATATATATATATATATATATATATATATATATATATATATGTGGATTTGAAAATCTAATACCGATTATCACACAAATAGCACGCAAATACAAGGACGTGTCAAAACATATCAAGTGGGAGGTTTATAATGAACTGGCTAGCTTTGTTAAAACAGACAAATAAATCCCTCCCCTTGTGCACTAGTTCAGTGCTGAGTGAAGGTTTGTACAAATGGTAGAATGTGTCTTTGAACATATGGCTTCTGTAGTTGCTTGTTGAAAAATGCCTGGTGCAGGTGCCTGAATGTTTGCACATTGATCAGAATTGGGTTAGTTAATCACTGAATATTGTGAATATAGCCTTTCTGGAAAGCTGGATTTGGAAAGCCCAAATATGAGTTAAATATACATGACAAAAGAGGTCTGCTTTTAATGGTGGGTGCTAAAATGCACTACCGCTACCTAATTTCTGTAAGGCGATTCTTTCAGCGGCTTCATCCACACTGTAGTCTAAACTGTTGACACCCACAGCATTCGATGGCTCAACAGCAGTAGGAATAAAAAGGGAAAGGAAAAGGGAGAAAACAAGAAAACAGTCTACTTGTGACACTGAAATTCACATAGCTCCTTGAAAGTTTAGCTTGTGTGGTCAGGAATGGGTATTGTCTATTTTCAGCAGCGTGTAATTAACGAGACGCAGGGCCTTGAGCTGGATCCCCAACGAGAGAAGACAGCGAGAAGAACGAGAGTTTAAATGAAAGAAAAATACAAGACCAACACAAACACACCCGGATCCAAGTTATCTACAAAACGGTTTGTGTTTATTAACTAATAAATCAAAAAGTTAAATGAAGGCCAAAAGAAAATAAGAGACAAAGAGTGGAAAAATAAAGAGCTACAGAAAAGCAATAAAATAATTCATAGAGACTTCAATAAAAGGAACAGGAGACAGCAGATGGACTGAGAAGCAGCTCTTAGTATGTGTATTGTAGCCCAAAGGCACAACTAAATGAAATTTTCGGACCTACAGTTGACACAGGGATCGTCTCCTTCAGATATGACATTTTGGCTGAAGTAATAAAAACAGCTGCTGTATTTTCTTTTCATTTGGAAAACTATTGGAAAAATATCAGATAAAAAATACATGCAAATACGAAAAATGTGTTTCTTTTACTTTACTTTTACTTTTTTAAGACTTTTATTTTCAGGTCTTTGGGACAACCACTGCTGTAAGTAAAGAACAACACACAAGACAACATGCTATTAAAGGAAAATGATAAAAAAAAAAAAAATCAGTGATAAAGTGGTATTAAGCAGCAGTGTGAAGCAGAGCTACTGTTAACCTCTGCATCTTAATTTTCTAATTGCAGAACATCTTGAAGTGTTTGATTCAGCAATTTCCCAGTGAATACATTTCCTTATTTATTTATTAAAGAATGATATAATTGCTTTTCTTTAAAAAAAAAATTTTCAACTATTTTTTAGTTGCTGTACATTACAGCTATCAAAAGTTAGTGTCACCTTTCCTTGAAGCTAACAAGGCCGAAATTTGCAGCTTGTCATGTTACAGAAATACCAGAAAATGCAAAGTCTTCTGTCCTAACTGAAATATTAAAGGACCAGTTTTATGTCTGGAGACACTAGAGACTACATGTAGAAAGCTACCTGAAGAAAGCTTCACCATCTTAGCAAAATGTGTCTGTTAAATAACAACACTTTCTTTAAATCTGTTTATTATTAGGCTTTAATAAAAACATTCCTTTAATAAAACATTTGAGGGATTTAGGACAAGTAAGCTGTAAGTAAAGCATAAAACGCAAAAGGGCATGCTGTTGAAGGAAAATAATCAGTGATTAAGAGTCCCCATGTCCCGGTGAATTATGTTTTGATAGAAATGATAACGTATTAGAACAAAAATATTAAGATAAACCTGTGATTTGTCAGTGCTGCTGTTAAAGAATATTGATCAACACTTTCTGACCAATCAGATTTGAGAATTCAACATGCCTGTAATTTAGTGCAATTTAACCCACTTAAATAAATTGTATATAATGTAAAGCAAGTCTGATGCTCATTGGGCCGGTGTGATTGAAGGTTGTTTTTTTTTATTATTCCAACCACACAGGAGCCACCTATTTATGCCTGTTTCATCAGCTGATCTTAGTCTTCAATCAAGTATCATGTGTAAATCTTGTTGGTTGGAATGAAACCCTGCAGCCACTACGACCCTTTTGTGAAGAGACTGAACACTACTGATATACTGTGTTGTTGTTGTTCTTTCGGCTGCTTCCTGTTCAGGGTCAGCACAGCGGATCATTTGGTTCGCATGTTTCGATTTGGCACAGGTTTTATGTCAGATGCTCTTCCTGACGCAACCCTCCCATTTTATCCTGGCTTGGGACCGGCACTGAGAGTTAACTCTTCAGTGGGTGGGTTAGCTCCCTGCCCAGGAATCGAACCCGGGCCACGACAATGAGAGCGCAAGATCCTGCTGCTGGACCACCAGGAGGCTGTACTGATACACAGTGTATTATTTATATAAAGTGAAACACATGGAGATACTAACGGTAAGTCCTCCAGATTGGATGGTTCATGCCGTGGATCCAGAAGGTCATATCCCACCTCATTGTAGATCTCCAGGTAGGATATGTGTGTAGTATACACCATGCTGCTGTCCTGAAAACAAGGATCAAAATACTTCAGTAAGGTTTCAAGTTGTAGGATGTCTGTAATAGCTTATAAACGTAGTAAACATATCAAAAGACAAATGGTTTATAATCACAGCTTCGAATGAGCTTTAGAGATCACTAGCCAAAACATTGCCACCACAAACGTATACAGACGTATGCAAAAGTTTGTATCTCTAGTGGTTTCTGGATGACAAAATGAAAATGAAAATCCAAATCATACGGCAAAATCAACAGTAAGTTAGTCTTAAAAGAAGTCCCTTTCAGTCCCCAGACCTGATTTAAAGAAGACAGAGCATTTGTATGACATCTGGCAGAGTTTTAACAGACATGTCAAGAAAAATGGGCAATGATTTGCCAAGCAATTTGGCAGACTTAGTAGAGAGATGGCAGGATGAAAAGGGGAATTTTAAAACTAAAAGAGGTTCAGCTTTTCAGAAGCCATTATACAGGCAAGTTATTAAAAAATAATAAAATCACATTCAGGAGAGAAGATGCAAATCTTTTTTTAACAGACCATATAACACATCTCATAAAATTGATTTTTTTTATCTTTATAATCATCTTGGAATTATTTTTTTTTATTTATTATTACACCACAGCACTGTTGAATTCTCAAAGCTGATTAGTCAGAAGGTGTTGATTCATTTTTTTGTAACAGCTATGGATGCAAGGTTTCTCTTTCTAATGTTGTTGTTTCTATAGTAACGACTTCTTCACATGGACGTCAGACGCTCCACATAACCTAAGATTCTGATATTAAACAGATCCTTATTTAAGAAAGATTTTATATGTGATTGTTGATATGGTCAAGTTTTCTGTAAGGAGATTTTAAAGTTTTTGGAAATGTCATTAAATTGGTAACTCTCAGAGGTAAAAGTGTAAGTTTAGGGTTTTTCAGACTGCACTGAACCCTGAGTTATCGTTGTTCCAAACCCAGCTTTTAACCCCAGGTAGATGAACGTTTAACACTTGTAATTTAGAAACAAGGTTTGCACTGCATCTAATTTGCAGTGTTTTCACCAAATGTGTTAGAATGTTATGGCTTAGGTGTCCAGACTCCCAATCAGAAACTGACCAGCGTGTGCCTTATATCTTTAAAAAGTTTTACTTTAGTTTTTCTTTTCTTTTATCTTATTTTTCTTTGTTTTTCTTGCCTTTGTACTTCTCAGGAGGCTTTAAAAAAGCCAAAGAGGATTTACATGGGAACATCTATTTACATGGGAACAATTTGTCTCACTGGTGCAAGAGTGTTAGACGCTCCATCATTTAAACTGCTCTGTAGTGTATTTATCCAATCAGGGATGTTGGCACCACAAATATGCAAATAAGAAGGGTTTAGGATGTACATGTACAGTGTAAAACATGAGATTATGTATATCCAGGATTGATGGTTAACCCTGGATAAAGTATGAGCAGTGTGAAACGTGAAACTAGATAACCCAGGATTCTGTTTCCCTGGGGTTTACAGTCACCCGGGGTTAACTATTCCAAGTGTGAAAAGCTCTATTATGTTTACTGCCATGGGAAAACTTTTTACGATTTGCAGTTTCTTGGTTACAAGCTGCATGTCTTTTTTAAGTAAGAGTGAGGAAGTGACTGTTTACAACTGCTTTATTGTAGAGAAATAACTAGTTTCAACTATAAATGAGTCCAAAGTACAACGTTTTGTTCTTTAATAAATAGAGATATATGTAATTGTTGCCAAATTGCTCTGGAATAAGGAATAAAACACTTCAAGACATGCTTTTGTAGAAAAACAAGTCAATTTTAGGGAGCTAACAGCAACTATTCTATGCTTTGGGCCGCATTATACCACCATCATTTATTATTATCCTGAGCATGCCCCAGAACGCCTCATTGTGATGTATTCCTTACATAATTTATTATGTGCCACTGGAACAAACATGCAACAGTTAATTACTAGTAGAGGTATTTGCAATTTTCAGGTTCTGCTAAACTGGATTATTTTTTGTTCCAAAAGCATTAGAAGAAAAATATCATATTGTAATAGTAATTAAGGCATCACACTGAACATATTCTCTGCCAGTCATAACGATATGAACTTCACGGTGCTTTTAGAAAACTGGCCACGGGCCTGAATTTTATGTCAAATTCCAGTTAAATCATTTTTTATGAATATTATTTAGTAAAATAATCATGTGTGATAAATTCAAACAAATAGATTGTCTCTAGCTGACAAATTCACATCAGCTACAGTATATGCTGTCACACAAATGGCATAGAATTGCATCCATAAAGGTGAGAATGGACAGAGTGAAATGAAATCAGGTTTAAGGTAGAACGATAGAAAATGGAGTACAAATAACGGACTAGAGCGTCATCACCAGCTTCTTTAAATCCAAACTCCATTTTTCTAAACTTTGGTTATTCCTCTATAACATAACCCATCTGGAAATCATAGAAAAAAAATCATCATTGTGTGATAAAAGTATATAACAGTGCTGATATAGTCACTAACATGGCTGAAATGCTGGTACAGGTAGGACAGAATTCTGGGGATGATTCCTCGGTCACTGTAGCGCTCGGCGCCGCCCGTGATGGTGAATGTCTTTCCACTGCCAGTCTGTCCATAGGCAAAGATTGTACCATTGTAACCTGCCAGCACACTGAGACAGACAACAGGGAAATTTTAAAAAAAAAAAAAAAAAAATCAAATACAATCAATTCTCAATCTGCTCCATAACAAAGCGCTTTCCACAGCTAGCTGACGTGGAGCTCAGAAATTGCTTACGACAATCGCCTGAATGAAACCTGACATTCCAAATGACCAGAGGAAAGGAAAAGAGACGGAGCTCCCAGAGACAAACGTATGACCATAAGCAGGAGCCGTCACGTCAGAAACGATCATGGATAGCAAAGAGCGGTTTTTGTTTTGGCTCTGCAACGGCCGTTCTGGAAATCTAAAACAGCACTTGATGGCACACTGCTGAAGAATCAAAGAAATTAAATAGTAAGTAGTCACACTGTTTTGCTTTGTTTTTGCAGACCACCAAGCACCTCTTCCAACTTACTGTGAGTTCTCCCAAACAATATGGCAAAAGAAAACAAACACTTCATGATTTTCATGATTAGTATCTGTATAGGTGGTGTAACGATTACCTCGTGGGTGAGAGAATTTGGTTTTGGATCACATAGTGATGTTTCACAGAGCTCTTGGAGGAATGATTCAAAGAGAGCTCCAAGACTCTTGGCTTTCATCCTGGAACATTTGTTACGAAAAAATCATCACATCTTCTTGATTATGAATGACAGGAAACCAATATAGGTAGAATGCTATTTGGAAATAAATATGGTATTTCCTCAGAAGAAAAAAAAATAACATACCTTGTTTGAATCATCATATTAATATTAATAGAATTGTAACGGAGCTTACCAAATGAATTTAGAAACTGTTCAAAATTAAACACGATCTGATGAACCGTAATTGACAAGAGATCTAGTCAGTGTTCCACTAGAGGGCAAAATAGAGCAACAAACATAGTTACAGCTACTGAGAAAATGTGCTAATTTATCGCTTTTATCCAGACTTATTTCTTCTTCCCAATAACTCACAATAAGTTCCATAAAACAAAAATGGTTAGTTTGTTTATTCACACTAAATTTCTGTCTTCAAAGTAAATGGGAAACCCATTTCTGCTCTCTGAAATGCCCCAAGTGCTTCTTCATAAACATCTACAATTGGAAGGTGTTATTTTCAACCACTACTATCCCAACAGAGGCAAAAACATCTCACACTGAAAGCCAACAGTGTCCTGACTAATCTTATATCAGACTTGCAGCCATAAAATAATTAATTTGTTTATTCTGATTAAAAAGCCATTCTGCCAGCTGACTGGAACACCAGTGTACTTCATTAGCAAGACAAAAAATCAACCTGTAATCATGTCTAGGTTTAATTTAAGAGGTTTCACAAGAAAACGGGGTGAATACTTATGCAATGACAGCTTTTATTACTTTGGTAATCTATATTGATTCATTATATTCTACTGATTTTAATATTTGAACAAGAACATTTTAGATTTGTTCTTGCTCTGCAAACTGATTTTGGTCCAGCTCACCTGACATTGGACTAAGTGTAATGATGCCTGTAACCTAAAAGGCAGTGGTACCAGGCGGTGGTAGCTCAAGTGGTTAAGGCTCTGGGTTGCTGCTTGTAAGATTGGGGTGCAAGCCCCAGCACTGCCAAGCTGCCGCCGTTGGGCTCTTGATCAAGGCCCTCAACCCTGCTGCTCCAGGAGAACTGCATCATGGCTGACCCTGTGCTCTGACCCCAAACCTCCAAGGATGGGATATGTGAAGAAAGAATATCACTGTGCTGTAATGTATATGTGACAAATAAAGACTACTTAAATGACACTCCGACTGTATAATCATCATTTTATCCACTGGGACAGAGGTGCTCTTATACTTAACTCTTGAACTAAACACAGCGAGAATTATATGTTGTTGTTTTTTAAATGTCAAACATGCTATGTTTTACCAAATTCCCATTAAAGGTCATAATGTGGTTTGGCAAATTTGAAAGTTAGCGCTATTTTGGTGTGCTTGATTCACAGAACCATCATCTTTGGTTTAATGTCAACCAGATTGGAAGAACTTGACAGAAGTGTAAAAAACCTAAACCCAGGAATGTTTTATGTGTTGCAAGTATTTCTGAAAAACATGCATAAACAGCCACTTAATGGAAGCTTAATGGAAGCTGTTTGTCTTTATGGAGCAAATGGCCATCACGTTACTCATGCACAAATCATTGAATCCGGCTAGTCTGGGCCATAAAGAATGAACATGTGGGGCAAACAGACTGACATGTTGAATTCCATGACTGACATGTTGAATTCCATCAAATTTGACAGTATTTAAATTTATAATGTAAATATCGTCATCTGCAGAGACTTACAAAAGAGCTTTGTAGTCTCCACATAATCCTGTTAGTACGAATAGATCAGGGTTTATGAATTCTGTCAATCCAAAACCCTGAGTCTATACAGCAAGAAAACATTGTACATTTGTCTTCCTCTAGGTACGTTTCTACCCCTAAGTTCTTGATAGACAAAGCAGAAGTGAGCCAGAGATACAGGAGGCAATAATCATAGCAGGAGCTGGGGCTGGTGACAGAAAGTGGAAACAGACCAGCATTGCTGTCAAGAACCAACTAGGACAGCATTCAGACCAGGCTGAGGCTCTGTGTCTAGCTCATGCAGACTTGAACTCAGCCTCCTTAAAGTTCTCCCACATTACACCGTTGCTACGTTCCCTCCACTGGCTCCTTGGCTCATAGAAAATTCCTCTGCCAAAGAAGCTCTCGAGTATCAGATATTTTATGCCAAAAGTAGACTTTACTGGACAACAAAGCTGAGCAACTATTGAACTCAGTCTCAGCAGACCCCTACATACCATTTATCTACTCCCCTTCAACTGACCCCCATCCTTATCTCTTGTGTTACAGTTTCCTTCCCGTTTCAGGTTCTAAAAAACGTGTTTATACACACATATCCTCGTGAGTCTTAAGTACACAGAAAACATTGGAGTAACTGAAAGACATCATGCATTGATTATTATGATTAACATCCAGCTTTTGTTCTCTAAAATATTCTATAGTAGCTGTCTACTTCAGAATTAAATCACTGAGGCATGTCTGCAAAGGAAAAGAGCATTCCAATCACCAATCACTCATCAAATTCTGCCATAAGCACAAGCCACAGTCGGCTGGATGCACCATCCTTTAAGACACAACAAAGACATTCATCAAGACTCTTTCTTTGTCCTGGCACCCAGATGGAGGAATGATCTTCCCCTGGCTGTGCGAAGAGCTGAGTCACTGGAATACCTTTCTCTTCACCAAAAACTTTACCAAACAAGCACCAAATCTACATAAATTATTTTATTTTTTGCCATACTAACTGCCAATGTTAAAGAGTTTAGCCTAGTCCAAAGCCTATTTGTAGATCATAATCATGGCATACAATAAATGTAAATCTCAATTTATAGCTATAAAACAGGCTCAAGAATTAAAATCACTTACAATTTTATCCAGTATTCTTGTTGTTGGAAAGTTGGAAAGTTGTTCAATCATTGATGCATTTTTAGTGCTCGCTGACAAGCACATGCAATTACGTTTTGGAAAGCCAAAAGTTCACGGGCTATTTCAGGTTTTAAGTACACTAATCCTCCAAAAATCAGTCAAATAAAGCTCTGCCCTGAGACATTCCTCATAAAGTGTGTTCCCTCCCTTCTTAATGGAAATTTATAAATGAAAATATAAAAAAAAAACCTCTCCATTCTGGTAAGATCGAAGGGCGAAGTCCTGCTGCTTTGTCCTTATCCTATGTCGTCATGTTAATTAAAGGTCTTTCAAACCACATGAAGGGTGGAGTTTTAAGAATACTCCAAATTGAGATTATGAGTAATGCAAGGCAGAAAGACTTTTATTATAGTACGAGGGACAGAATTTGCTTCTTAAATGTCATGTTTTTCCATCACATATTTGGTTGCTGGCAAACGCTGGCATCCTCTATGGTTTTTTAAGGGAAAAAATATTTTAAAAAATGTTTTTTTTATAACAAATCAAAAGTTTCAGGAAAAAAGGTAAAAATGAATTGTGGTTGTCTCCTGCAACAAGACAGCAATATGTTAGCATCAAGAAAAAAATAGAACCGAAAGAAAAGTCATATTGTTTTCATGACCCTGTTGGTGTTACGGCCGCCGGTGTCCGGCTGGATATAACAGACCCAACGCGAAGCTCCCGTGAAACAAAAGGGGTTTATTAAACGTAACACACGAGACATGACATGAAACAAAAAACCGCGACACCACTTCGGCCTACATACAAACGAGGACTAGCAAATAATGATGACACAGACAGGACTATAAATGGAGAACATAATCAGGGAAACATTAGGAACAGGTGATCAGGGGCAGGAACACACATTAGGCGAGGGCGGGGCTTAAACACACACATAGCCAAAACATAAACATAAACAGACATGACATGACAACCCCTACTGAGGGCCCCCTAGTGGTTCACCCTCAGCCCTGCTACCCGTAACAGTTGGTCTCCAGACATTTAAACAAGCGTTGTATCACTGAGTTTTAACAGATATGTATGTTACGGAAAAACTGATGTTCCCTGGAAGAGAGATTAGTTTGAGCAGAGATAGTGAGAAAAATCTGAGTTGACTATTAGTAACTAGGAGAAGCTAAATGCTAATAGACGGAAGCTAGAGGCATAAATGTGGGCACAGAAGTTACTAAAAAAATATAACTATTATTCACGATTAATAAGAAAACAGGTCTGAGTCTTTTAATAACAAAACAAACTTCTTGGCCATTTTTGTTTCTTGTATAATGAAGACACACACTACACTGTGGGGCAGTGGTGGCTCAAGTGGTTGTTGATCAGAGGATCGGGATTCAAGTCCGAGCAATTGAGCAAGGCCCTTAACCCTCCCTGCTCCAGGGGTACTGTATCATAGCTGCCCCTGCACTCTGACCCCAACTTCCTCAGCTGGGATATGTGAAGAAAAGAATTCCACTGTGCAGTAATGTATGTGTGATGATAATAAAGGGTTCTTGCCCTCAGTTCTTCTAAGGCTCCTATACAATAAATAAATTTTTTTGCCTCAACAATTGGTCAACATTTGCACAGTATACACAATATAGTCCAGTCCCATATAGTTTATTCCCATAAATTGTAAAAAATAAAAAAATAAATAAATAAATAAATAAATAAATAAATAAATAAATAAAGTAAAAAACAACAACAACAAAAAAAAAAGTACATTATACATTAAGGCTTTCCTCAGAACTTTTGTTATAGTCAGTGGTACCAAACTAATCTTCTAAAGTCTCCAAAAGCTCTGAATCGAAAACCTTACATCATAAAATGAGTTCATCATCATCATCCTCATGATGAAATGGTATTTTCCATCATCAGACACTTCAATACACTTCAAAATTCCAAGACTGTCAATATGATGAAAAGATGAAAATGCCAAACGGATGGCTGGCATGGCATTGCATGTGGTATAAATGTTTCGTGTAGTGGTTGGAGAACAAAGACAGGCCAAAAATCACAGCTTTCCATCATTACTGTCCATGTATCGAGTCAGAGTCAGCCCACAATGTGAGTCATGAAGCTTGTGTGGTCCAAGCCCAGGGCAAAACCATTCACAAATTGCAGCACATCATTTTATATACACCTTTTTAAAACGTATTCTCTATCTAGCTATCTATCTGTCTGTCTGTCTGTCTGTGTACCTACCTGCCTGCCTGCCTGCCTACAGTGAGGGAAATAATTATTTGATCCCCTGCTTATTTTGTACATTTGCCCAATGACAAAGAAATGATCAGTCTATAATTTTAATGGTAGGTTTATTTGAACAGTGAGAGACAGAATAACAACAAAAAAATCCAGAAAAACGCATTTCCAAAAAGTTATAAATTGATTTGCATTTTAATGAGTGAAATAAGCATTTGACCTCTTGACCTAACATGACTTAGTACCCTTGTTGGCAATCACAGAGGTCAGACGTTTCTTGTAGTTGGCCACCAGGTTTGCACACATCTCAGGAGGGATTTTGTCCCACTCCTCTTTGCACATGCTCTCCAAGTCATTAAGGTTTCGAGGATGACGTTTAGCAACTCGAACTTTCAGCTCCCTCCAAAGATTTTCTATGGGATTAGGGTCTGGAGACTGGCTAGGCCACTCCAGGACCTTAATGTGCTTCTTCTTGTGCTTCCTGAGCCACTCATTATCATGCTGGAAGCTGCTTGGTGATACAATGTAGGTCTACAATCTTGTCCCTGACATCCTTGGACAGTTCTTTGGTCTTGGCCATGGTGGAGGGTTTGGAATCGGATTGATTGATTGCTTCTGTGGACAGATGTCTTTTATACAGGTAACAAGCTGAGATTAGGAGCACTCTCTTTAAGGCAGTGCTCCTAATCTCAGCTTGTTACCTGTATAAAAGACACCTGGGAGCCAGAAATCTTGCTGATTGACAGGGGATCAAATACTTATTTCACTCATTAAAATGCAAATCAATTTATAACTTTTTTGAAATGCGTTTTTCTGGATTTTTTGTTGTTATTCTGTCTCTTACTGTTAAAATAAACCTTCCATTAAAATTATAGACTGATCATTTCTTTGTCAAAAGAATGTGATCAAATAATTTTTTCCCCTCACTGTACCTACCTACTTTCTTCTTTCTTCCTTTTTCTTAAGTGCTCTAGTGATCAACACTTAGATTTGGTGTAAAATGGTAAAAGCAGAAAAATTTGAAAGCATTTAAATCACACTTGAACAGAAATGAAGTTTTGCTGTGGAGAAACTGGAAAAACTGAGAAACGTTATACATTTTCCCATAGGCAAAGCTTTGAAGTGGAACACAGCTTCGAACTAATGAAAGATTTTGAAAGGTTTCATAAAATGCATCTTTAATAGATACACAGCTGAACATGTTTGACATCTTTAAGGCAAAAGGGGTCATTTACAACCAGCAACTGAATACTGCACGGCAAGAACCTCTTAGAATATTGATTCTAATACACTATATGGCCCAAGGATTGTGGACACCTGACCATTACATCCAACATCCATTCTATAAACTGGTGCCACAAAGTAGGAAGCAAACAGTTATATAGGATGTCTTTGTATGCTGTAGATTTATAATTTCGCTTCATTGGAACTAAAAGACTCAGACCTGTTCCAGCATGACAATGCCCTTGTGCACAAAGCCAGCTTTATGAAGATATGGCTTGCCAAGGCTGGAGTGGAAGAACTCAATCCCTGACCAACCTACAATGCATGTCTTTGGACCGGGGGAGGAAACCGGAGTACCCAGAGAAAACCCCCGAGGCACGGGGAGAACATGCAAACTCCACACACACGGCGGAGGCGGGAATCGAACCCCCAACCCTGGAGGTGTGAGGCAAACGTGCTAACCACTAAGCCACCGTGCCCCCCTAGGTTGAAAAATTATGAAGATTATATTTTTTTTGTAAATGCTGTAAGGATTTTTTTCATTCCAGATCAAATTGCAAAGCAGAAAAATTCAAACTTCTTTTTTGTGACAAGTTTTTATTCAGTTCATGTGATTCAGTATGCTATTTTGCTTTCAGGAATTTTGGCACTATTATACTTCCATAAGAGTAACATAATAAATACAAAATGTATATTCTATAATCTAAAAAAGCCTCAAGCATCATTTATAAAGATGTACAAGTACAATAAATCCAAATTCTCAATCTTTTTTTAGCAGTATAGAAAAGGTATTATGTGCAAACTTTTTTAACACATACCAAAGAGCAAGCTTTACTCACTTATCAGCCACAGGCTTTGCAATTGCCTCAAAGATTTCCTCTTGCTTGATATTGTGATCGAAAACTTTTTGAAACCTACAAAGAAAAAAAACATGAAAACCCATGCTTGATTACATTTCTGGCATTTAGCAGACACCCTTAGCGGCTTACAATTTATTTCATTTTATACAACTGAGCAGTTGAGGGTTAAAGGGCCTTGCTCAGGGGCCCAACTGTGGCAGCTTGGTGGATCTAGGATTCGAACTCACAACCTTCCAATCAGCAATCTAACACCTTAACCATTAAGCTACCACAACCGTATACCATTTTTTTTTTTTTTTTATTCAGGCTGTAACTCAGAATTCAACTGCTTAATTGTTGAGTCCTCATAGTAAAGCATTTATTAAGTATGTATTAGGATCAAAAATTCCTGGAGAAAGTAAAATTTGCATCACATTGCAATTGTTCAATTCTTGACTCTGATTGGTCAGCTTGATTTAGTAATTAAGGCGATATCACACGTGCAAGAGCGCTGATATTCAGTACAACAACATGATACAACAGTTCTACAAACAACAAAGTAATTAATTTATATTAATGTATATTATTAAATGAATTAATACTGAGAAACTGACATTTTAGAAGCCATATTGACAAACTATAGTGTAGTTTCACTTCAGTAATGAATTATTGCTAGAATTCAAATTTTACTGATATAACAGCAGCTCTGATGTTTGTTCCAGCTGCAAGGCAAATCACAAGGTTATATTAATCCACTCGTTCTAAAATGTTATTGTCTCTATAGTAACAGAGTGCATTTGTTGATATGATGTCACCCAAATGAGGATGTCTTTCCTTCTGAGTCTGGTTCCTCTAAAGGTTTCTTCCTCATATCATCTCAGGATATTTTTCTTTGCCACCGTTGCCTCAGGCTTGCTCATTAGAGATAAATTTCAGGGATAAATAGTAAGTTAATTTTAAACTTTATCATTTTAATTCTATGTTTCTACACTGTAAAGCTGCTTTGAGACAATATCCATTGTTCAAAGTGCTATACAAATAAACTGAATCAAACTGAATTGATATTGGTCAGATAGATAGATAGATAGATAGATAGATAGATAGATAGATAGATAGATAGATAGATAGATAGATAGATAGATAGATAGATAGATAGATAGATAGATAGATAGACAGACTTTAGGGAAATTAAATATAAACTGATTGTTTAAATTAAGAGAATCTTAAATTATATTGGGATTAGATAGGGGAAAAAACTCCCAATCCTATCATTTATTCATCCATGAGCATTTGGGAGAGGATTTGGGAAGCATGTTTAGACATTGTGTAACTGCATAACCATGCCTATGATCCATTACTGTAATATCCAAATGTAAATCTCATTGTGGAAGTACAAGAGTATCTGTCAACAAAATTCAACAAAAACTATCTGACCCAAAATTTATGGAATAGCAGTGAATATATAGTGTGTTATCTGCAATGTGTTGCAAAGAGTTGCATATTTCACCGGAATCTGTAGCTCTCTCTCTTGTTATTGATGAAGCCGTCTGCAAGATCCCGCGGAACTACGAACTCCAGGCTGCCTCCGCTCTGCTCCTCATTATCCACAGAGTACACCTGGCAAAAGCAGGACACGCAAAGCTTCAACATTCAAGAGAACAGAACAATTTCCCACATGCTACACATCAGTGGCCCTCTGCACTGAGGACACCGTGCACATTCTTGTGCTTTCGCTGCTAATACACCGAACTCAGCTCAAAACGTAATAGATTCCGTATGAATTGCATACAATATGGTGGTTTTTGTGGCTCTGTCTATCTGACACCATTGTCAGAGAAGGTGCTTGTGTTGGATTTTATCGCTGGATTTGCTAATAAAGTGGGAATAGGAAAACGTACTGTGTACACCAGCTCGCATAAACATGCTTGCATCCTTAACACAGGCAAACTGCTTTGCATAAGTTTTCACCCCCCTTGAACTGGACCATGTCTTGTAGTATTACAACCTGGAACTGAAATGGACTTGTCATGTATGGTTATGAAAGAAACATAATACTGAAATTACTGGAAGATATCTATACATTTTGCAAAATTCTTAACAAATAATAATAAAAAAAAAAGAAGTTGTGAGTGCATAAGTATTCACCCTCGTGCTGTGATTCCCACAAGTAGTTTTGATGCAATTAGATGCTATTTAATCTTAAATACTGGAGTTGCAAATAAAGAGTCACATGAGCTTAATAGACATACAGTTGTTCCTGGAATGACACAGAGTTTGTCAGGGAAAGTCCATAAAGATGGTACTTGAGATGGTCAAGTGGCAAAGAAGCAACCAGATTTGAATACTTCACAGCTGCATCACAACATTTACTATTAGAATTTGTAAACACTGTGATGGAGTAGGAGGTAATAATGATGATGACCGTCCACTTCATTATTATGGGCTGTGTTGTGAAGATTTATGACAAGTCTATTACTGTTACTGGGAAATGTGTGAATATTTGAGGGAGTACGTATTTGTATACAATGCAAGGCATTGTAAATGCCTATTTTGATCTTTGGTGCTCGTCTGTGCTCTCCCAGAAAAATCATATGATAACACATGCAACCTGCATTCAAGATACTGAGCATATAAAGAGAATAAGACACTACATAAGCCAGTACTTCATACATTATGTATGTAATGTTGAAATTTCTTTATTTTTTAATCCTCTGATTGTGGTGTATACGGTTACAGCATTATACAGCCTAACTGTTTAAAGACAGAGAGGGAGAGGGAAAGGGAGGGAAAGGGAAAGGGAAAGGGAGGGAGGGAGAGAGGGAGAGGGAAAAGAGAGAGAGAGAGAGAGAGAGAGAGAGAGAGAGAGAGAGAGAGAGAGAGAGAGAGAGAGAGAGAGAGAGAGACTGATGGTTTGTATTGTGTTTTTAAATGCAATTAACTGTGAACTGTACTGAATATTAGATGTTTTTGTTTTGGAAAAATGTAGGACTTGCGTGTAGTCTGGAGAGGCGCAGCACAACTTGTAAGTAGATTTAGAGACAATTTCATAAGCTGGTTAAACTTTAGAACTAGCAGCTTGATTTAAAGCTGTTTACTGCCACCATTACATTATTTGAATTACTTTTTTCTTTTCTTTTCTTCCCACTGAGATCACGTTACTCACCGCGGTTGTTTTCTTTGTCGGTTTAACGCGAGCAAATATCTGTATAGTCTGCTTCACCATTCTCAACCCTTAAACGATCTGTGTTTTTCAGATGAATAAGAAATTAAATAAACCACGCTGATTAGCTCTCCTCTCCGACTGCGTGATCACTTCCGCTGTTTGTAAGGGTTGCTAAGTGATGGAGCGTCACGTGTTCAAAACGTGACCGATGATTGGCTTGGCCCTTATGGGGGCGTGACATTCATAGGTGATTGGCTATGAGCAAATTAACAGAATGGTCACACGGCATTCAAGGAAAAAGTATGGACATAAAGGCAGTGCATGTAAAATTACGGGGTTTTTTTTAGACACCACATTAATGTCAATTTCGGTGTAACATTTGTTTTTCTGCTCTCCTAGTCCACTTCGTGAACGGAAAATTAATATCTTCTAAAATGTTACTGTTTTTACTGTGTAAGACCTGTGAAATATCTGGAATGTTCCACAAGTCACATATTCAACAGGAAATGACGTCATCCTATTTTCCCTAAAGATCGTGGGGACAAAAGTAATTTTTCTCAATTATTTAAAAAAATATATATTTTTCCAGTCATTATATTGACTTATGAAATGAGAATGCACAACCATGTCACCCAAATAATACATGTTATAGATATTGTGAAAATAAGTTATCGTTTTAAAAAAGGAAATAATTAGAATATCCGGAATGTCTTTGAGTTCAGTAACATGGATGCATTGTAAAGCTGCTTTGAGACAATGCTCTTTGTTAAAAGCGCTATACAAATAAAATTGAATTGAATTGAATTGAATTTTGTGGGGAAAAAATAAAAAATACAAATAAAAAAAAACCTCCCTAGGGTTGAATAGCTAAATGCAGCCAATGTCAGGAAGTTATATGAGCTAAACTGCACCACAGTCATTGCTTAGTTACAGCCAAATCCGAAATGCACCATCAAGATAAAATGGAGAAGACAAAAACATGTTCCTTCATATCCTGTGCAGGTTATGAATTCGCTCATACCCATACCACACCTTTCTTACTCCCTTCCTAACATCTTTTACAGTGACATTCTGCTACTTCTTTTTATTCTTATTAAACTATTTACTTTAGAAGTGATACACCCTTTCCATTTGGATCCAATGCAAACTTTGGCACTCCTGTATGACCACTAACAAGCACAGCATAGTCAATCCGTCTGACCATAATGGATCAAAATGTAACCCAAAGAGTTTATCCATTTAGCGACACACTGTTTGTATATAGTCTACACTTACGCATAAAAAAACACAATATCTTGTGAAATAATATCAAACAGCGGTTCTTTGACCTCATGGACTAAATGGAATCTGATTCTAGATGCCTGAAGCCTATCTGATCTACTAGTATGTAAGGGAAGAGACAGATAGACAGAACGGGCGGGTGGTCAGGAGAGAGAGAGAAAGAGAGAGAGGGAGGGAGGGAGAGAAGGAGAGAGAGGGAGGGAGAGAGAGAGAGAGCGGGAGGGAGAGAGAGAGAGAGAGAGCGGGAGGGAGGGAGAGAGAGAGAGAGCAGGAGGGAGGGAGAGAAGGAGAGGGAGGGAGAGAGAGAGAGAGAGAAAGCTGCTGCTCAGTACAGAGTGCTGGATTATTCCACTTATTGTAAGTAAGTGTACATCTATAACAACACTCTTGTCTTAAGGGAGGGATCTTAAAAAATAAAAGTGCCTGAACAGGTTACTTATTTTTAGTCATTATTTTAAATCCTTTTGTTATGCTTACAGTTAACAAAGCCATGAGTCAGATGAATACAGTACCAATGTACTTTGTTAACTTTAAAATAATGATAATTCACTCAGGTTATCCTCTGATACTGTGTGCTTCTCCTGCTGTACCTTATCAGTTATACTGAAATATGATATTGCAATGACTTTAGAGTTTGAGCTTGACGGTAATCTTAGACACTGGCCTAGTATTTTTGATGGACGCTATAAAGCATTCCCTTATGTCAATCTTGATAAGCGTGTCTGCTGTAAATGTAAATGTGAATACTTCCTGGTATCTAATATCCAGGTCTATAATATTACCATGATTTCCTTTTATTACTATATACTTTACGTATACCACAGTACTGTTAAATTCTCAAATCTGATTGGTCAGAAGATGTTGATTAAGAGCAAAGCTCAGGTTTAGATTAATGTATTTGCACAAATTCATTATCAATTCAGTAGTAATAACATACACAAGGACTTTAATGGTTTAGATATAGTGTGTAATTGCTAATATTGTGTTTTCTCTGTGAGGAAATGTTTACGGAGGGAGTCTCCAGTGTCTCCAGTGATTTTAACAGAGGTAAAGCTAAAGTTGTTAAAGTAAAAGTCATTTTTCTCTATCATTTTTCGTATTTTTCCAGTCATTATATTGACTTATGAAATGAGAATGTACAACAATGTCACCCAAATAAAAGATGTTATAGATATTATGAAAATCAGTTATCATTTTAAAAAAGGAAATAATTTGAATATCCGTAATGTCTTTGAGTTCGGTAACATGGATGCATTTGCTTTTTGTGAAAAAAAAAAATCATTATCGTTCTATAGTAACAACTTGCATAGGTAAGGACATTCATAGTTTCAAATCATGTGTAACTGCTAATGTCTTTTTTCTGTAAGGAAATATTTATGGAAGGAGTTCAGCCACTTCCTGTCCGGTCACCACAACATATCATCCGATCCACATATTTGAATTTGGCACAGGTTTTTGTTTTTATACCAGATGCCCTTCCTGATGCAACCCTCCCACTTTATTCAGGTTTGGGACTGGCACTCAGAGTTAACCCCTCAGAAGCTGGGTTGGTTTCCTGCCTGGGAATGAAACCCAGGCTGCACGGGTGGGGTCAGAGGTAAAGCTGTATCTTTCCGCCAAAGGAGAGGGCTTCAGAGAGAGAGAGAGAGAGAGAGAGAGAGAGAGAGAGAGGAAAAGGAGAAGATGAAAAGTATTACATTTAGTATTGGTGAATTGCCATGATTTAAAAGAAATAAAACCTATATATATATTTTGTATATTTGTTATTTTGATAGAGGGCACGGTGGCTTAGTGGTTACGTTTGCCTCACACCTCCAGGGTTGGGGGTTCGATTCCTGCCTTCGCTGTGTGTGTGGAGTTTGCATGTTCTCCCCGTGCCTCGGGGGTTTCCTCCGAGTACTCCGGTTTTCTCCCCCTAGTCCAAAGACATTCGTTGTAGGTTGATTGGTGTCTCTAAATTGTCCGTAGTGTGTGATTGCGTGAGTGAATGAGAGTGTGTGTGCGCCCTGCGATGAGTTGGCACTCCGTCCAGGGTGTATCCTGCCTTGATGCCCAATGACGCCTGAGATAGGCACAGGCTCCCCGTGACCCGAGTGTAGATCGGATAAGCGGTAGACAATGAATGAATGTTATTTTGATAACAGCATATGTGTTTTATATGTGAGCGGCGTGTCCTGTTGTGTTTTAATCCTTACGTATCTGTGACAGAGTATGAGTTTTAAAGATAAAGATAAAGAGTCTTTATTGTCATTGTAGTGATACAACGAAATTTGTTTGGTAGCACTCAGAGACCAGCAGCAAAAGGAAGTAAAAATTCTACAATATAAAAAATACTATATAAAGATACGATGTACCTTGTATGTGTGATGGTAACAGTGGTTGTTATATTTTCTTTTGCTTTACTATGGTAATCTGTTAGTTGTAGTAAAAGCATGGCATGTTACATACACACCGTAGAATGTTCATGTTCCAGTTTTCTTTTGCACCCTTAGGATCCAGTATCTACAGGAAAACTATTAGAAAAGCTTTGTAAAGACTGAGGAAAATAAGTCAAATGTCAACTCTTAGCTTCATATTTGTAGAAGTTAACTAATTCTAGGGAATATATTGTACACTTGTGTATGTGTGAGTCTGATACAGAGCAGCAGTCTCAGGTGATCATATAAGATTTATTGTTTGGTTGAAATAGATGTAAGTATACCTTATAAAACATATACCCAGAATGCACAAGGGACTAACACTAACGGTATATCGTATATGCCACAGGCACAAGGTTACGAGGCAGAACCAGAGGTATATACTTTCAGTATTAATGTGTAGATTTTCCTAGAACGTTAAATTGTTTTCAGAAATAGCATGCTATATACATGTACGATGCTACACCCAGTTGCACTATATGAGTTATGTCCACGAAGGACAAAATTACGTTGTGGTGTGTGGTTTGCCACAACGGTACCAGATTGTGTAGTAAAATACTCCTTACAGTTTCTTAATGTTTTAATTCATAGTGCTTTTATCACTGTGCTGAGAGTGTGAGTGTGTGTCTGTGTGTGTACACTCAGGTTTCAACTTGGACTTAGGAATAAATCTTTAATTATACTATATAAAATTTGAATAAAATTCTCATTTTAAACTAAGGTGATGAAGCACCATGTAAAGAAGTGCTCAAAGCAAATATTTAAAGTCTTTTATATTAGTAAGAGAGCTAGAATATTCCCTAGGATAAAATGAGAATTGAACGATACAGATGGAAATTCGTGATTTTGCCGGCAGTTTTATCCTGATTTCAGCATCTACATCTTTCCAAAACCTGTCGCTATGGGATTTTTGGCTGAAGTCAGAATGCATTTCTATTGGATATCCAGATGCCACTTTATATTTCTGGCGCTGTTGGTTGTGTGGTTCTGCATAGTCCATCTGTGTCGCAACACCCTGAGAACCACACACAGTGTGGCATGAAGTTATGTGGCATTTCTGAAAGCACTGACAGAAAAAACAACAACAGTGCTTCTGTTCATGACCAAGTAAAACACACTTTTCCCCCTAATACATCATTCGGACACATTTATTTGAACTGTTCTGTTTTTCTTTGCTGCTTTAATCATCGACCTTCATATAGAGAAGTAACAAAGCTCAATTACAATGACTAAAGTCTGTTTTTATAACTATCTAGATTTTCCTTGTTTCTCTTTTCATCCATCTAATACTATACTGACCTCCTAATATTGATTTTTACTTATTACATTTCAACAGAAATGTATTTTACACTTATTACATTTTCAAACACTACATTATTCCTTCAGAGTTGCTTTAAATTCCCAAGTTTTAACTTTAACAGATGTAATATCCATCACTGTTATCCAGTGATTTTCAACCACTGTGCCGAGGCACACAAGTGTGCCGTGCGAAATGATCCAATTACACTTAATTGGTCCAAAAAAATATTATTTAGTTACTACAAATAATTTGCCGTTGTTGAACGCCTGTGCATTAATATACAGTGACTGGCAGAGTAATGAAAATACTCCTCAACATCAGTATGTAGCGCAATAATAACCTTGTTAATTCATGGCAACAGAAACAAGACTATTATGTAAGCCTGCATGAACACACTGAGAAACAGGTAACTGATAAAAAACCCACAATGGTGGACGAGAGAGACTAGGTTTCACACTGAGAGTGTATAAATAAATTGAGAGATTTTTCATTACATATACTGTGTTATTTGCCATGCCGTCTATCTGTTTGCTATTAGACACTCCTGAATTTGTTCAAGGCAGTTTGTTCTTTCACAGCTAGCTATTATCACCTAGCTAAGTTATATCATCAGAGTTATTAACTACTACACATACGAACCAACAACAGCTTCATTCCTCATTTTCTTTCTGATATTTAGCACTGCGAGTTGAATGCTAATTTCTGCCACCGAACAAACTAGCTTGATAAATACAATGTGTACACAGCAACAGATGATCATATAGGTCTCACTCTCCCATAGTTTGCATTTGTTAGAATTTAAAAACTGCTTTGTACCTATCCAGTCTGATATTAGCATTCAGCTAGTTTGTATCATTACTGTGAATTATTATCATGCTAACTAAGAACAGCTTTATTCCTAATCTCTCAAATGTTAACTAGCATGATAATATATCTGAGAAATTAAACTAGTTGAAGGTTTAGTTGAGATCTACTGCCTATTAGCATCATCTTAACATTCAATTGAGAGTTAGTATCATGCTAGCTAACATATTTAGGAGATTAGGAATAAAGCTAGTTGTTAAATCTAATGTTTTCCCACTTCCCTTGGTGAAAGGGAGACTCATTTACCATCAGTAACTAAAAAGGCAATTTTCTCTTGTGAATATTGCTTGTACTTTGCTTGTACTTTTTCACTTTGAGTAAATTTAAGAGTTTATACTTTTCTACTTTAACATAAGTGAAGAATTGAAGTTTTCTGGAGTTTTAATTGGGATTTAGTACCTTTGGAGATGTATATGTATGAAGAAATATACGAAGTGTAGGGTTTATGAAAAGGCTTATGTGTGGAAAGTAAATAACGAGTGAAAACCCTATGCTGTTTGTTACTTTCCTTTCAGTTTGAGGTGTAAATCAGTAGGATGGAATGCCAAAGGTCTTCACGGCAATGCTGAATGTCTGAATTAGGTATTGTAAGATTCACCAGGCGTCATGGTGAGTGACTGTGTCACATGAAAGGACAAGTAAAAGGACTTGTCACAACAACCTGTGACTTGTGACATCTTCCGGCTCAGTCTGTGGCAGGTTTTTCCTCTTCGTTCGTATCTGCCTTGCTTTCATTAGGCTGGCACGCAGATATGAAGCTGTTCTTACAGTTTTATAGGCTCTCATATAGCAGGTATTAGATCATATCTCATTTCGGAGGTCTCGTCTAAGTGTTTTCTTTACCTGCAGGCTAACATGCCTGTGGCTTGGAACCTTTGGATGCAATTGTCTCGTAGGAAAACAATTACGTGACTGAAAACCGTCAAGAATGAAGTAATTTAACTGAATGTGCCATTCACAGAAGCTTGTATTCACATTTCACTAGAAAGGAATGCTTCATGATTACCATAGCAGCTCCTTCTGATGACTCATACTTTAACAAAAGCATAAATTGATGGTGATGGTTAAATCCATCTACATGTTGTAGTAGGATTCTATTTCCATTTTAATCAATGGATTATTAGACTAAACAGAAAATGTTAAAAGCTGCACTTTGGATAACCCTTAAAATTAAAATGAGCCAAAGTAAGCAAGAACGCTGGGCTTTTAGACAGTCATGGGGAAGAACAAACTCGTTTGTTCAGCTGCCTGTGCCAAGTTTTTTTTTTTGTTTTTTTTTTTTGTTTTTTTTTTAGTTTAGGGCTGTGCTGGTTAAAGACTGGCAAAGACACAGCTACACTGAATAATTTGATTAACCGGGTATAGCTGTAAGTCATTTGGATCGTGTTGTGTTTTTATGCAAGGTTGTTATTAGCACCACATTCATGGATTCTCATTAATGCAGTGTGTTGGAAAACATGAACCCTCATTTAGTAATCCATTTTATAAACAAGACAAAAGCAGTGGGAAAGGAAAACTGCATGATGGCCATTAAGGCTACTTCAGTGGTGCTTGAAAGTTTGTGAACCCTTTAGAATTTAGAAACTTTCATGCAGCAGTGTGTTGAGCGAAATAAAACAAAAGTCATAAATATTAGGTGAGGCACAGACCCTGGATCAAGTGTTAGTTTTGGAAAATATATCGACCCTGATGATTCTTAGAGCTTCTGAGGTTGTATCCTAATCAGTCCAGCATGAATCTGAGCCTCCTCCACCCTCCGTCCTATAAACACTTCTATATTACAGAGCAGAAGAAAATGATTCCTCATATACACACATTTTAGACTTTCTGTTGTCCCACTGTTTTTATGGATGCTCTGTCATTAATTCTCCGGGTTGGTGTCTTAAATTGCGGGTGGTCAACGTTTCCTAGCAGTGACTCCCCTGGCCGTCGTCTTTCATCTAAACCATGATGACAGAGCTTTCGCGTGACTTGCATGACGGAAAGTCATGACCTGTCGTCATCCCGCTCGAAGAAGGCCAGGCCTGTGGGGTGTCCCCAGAGGCACGGAAGGCTTAAACATAGCTGTGAGGTTTCGTTCTGCAGCTGATTGAACATTATACTCTGGCTGGATGTGTGATTGTGCTGTTTCGAAAGAGACCAGAAAGTGCGGTATAAAATCAGAGTATTCTCTTACCACCAGGATAGTGGACGTGTGTAAGGATGAAGACTAAATTCACAGGTTTAAAGGATAAATCCACCCTGAATTGCTTGCACGTTAATCCTTATAATCTGATCGTGATGCCCAAGATTTAATTAGTAACTAAATTTTACCACATCGACAACTTGCTGATAGCAGTGCCAGTGAAAATATTGCTTCCTTTATCTCTGCCTAAAGAGATCGATGCGGCAGAGCTTTAGTGCTTTTGTCTCTACTATTTGCTCACCTATTCATCTGTACATTCATCAGGGTCATTGAACTGCATTCTGGGGCTTTCCGTCCAACATTCTCTCTCTACTATCTCCACTGGATTTGCTCATTAGAGTAATGTTCAACATCATCTAAATTAAAAAAAAAAAGAAGAAGCTCTTGTTTTTTTTAGAGGCTGACACTGCATCAGCGCTGTCCTCCTTCTCCTCCTGTGATGTCAGAGCACCAAACAACTGTTGACTTTTTTTTTACAGGAATAATGAGAATACAGCACTAATGAGAAAATAGAAATTAGTAGCAGATTCACTAGACACATCACAAAATATTTCTATCTAACCTTATTTTATGTGTTTCAGGATAACATATTATACAGAATACAGTATAACATAGTATACAGGATGTATACTGGTGTATACTGGGCGTCGTTTTTTTTGTGCATTTTGTGTATCTATCCTGTACTGTTTTGTTTTGTATCGTCTGTTGCACTGTTTGCACTATGTTGCACACGTTGCACTTTGTGTGGTAAGAACAACTTACTTTCAGTTCTTAGCTCTGTCTTGTGTTTTGTAGCTCTATGTTGTTTTATGTAGCACCAGGGTCCTGCAGAAACGTTGTCTCATGTCACTGTGTACTGTGTCAGCTATGGTTAAAATGACAGTAAAAGCTTCTTGACCTGACTTGACCTGACTTGACTTGAGGATGGCGTTTCAAGCCAAATCAGGAAGTGTGGATGTAGGTGAATCTTTATTTGCCCGAATCTTAAGAATAAAATCACACGTCTCAGCTGTATATATAATGCTCAACTAATGAGTTAAAATGACTTGCCCTTTATTCAATACATATACAAGCTGAAGCACCAGAATAGCCAACACTGGATAGACTGCATTCAGCTAACATTGTGTAAACACTCTTACTGTAACTGTAGTTTCACTGATTATGTAAAGCACTGCTGACAAAACAGTCCCTCTCCTTAGCTTAGCTTTCAATTTCATATATTATGTCATATAATTTGGACTAAATGAATAAATATTCATAATCAACTAAGGGTTAGTTTATTGGTGCTTTACTATATTAAGGTTTCAGTGTATACAACCATAGGCAAAGCAATTTGTGGCATGTGCACTAAAAGGGCCAAAAGTTTGCGATGCATACCATTTCCTTTTATAGCAGTGCTTTTCCTGAAGGACTTCTGGGCTGTGCTGTGAAATGGACATTAGATCAGGCCCTCCCATGCAGATGGCTCCGACTCTCTCATGTTCAATCACAAGAATGCACTGCAAACCACCTGTACAAATATGCTTCTGGCTTCTCGGATTCTGCTTTTGTGTTTGGTTGCACAAAGCTCTCCAACTGTATTAGCAGACCGACATTGTAAATTTCTGATCCAATATGCAGCAGAGCAGAATTTATTACACTTGGTGTGTATATATCCACTCTATTCAAACACTTTTCATTTCAAAGCCTAAGAACTGCTCGATTTGTGATTACGGCCTCAAATGTTGACTAGACAGCCGCCGCCGAACATTTTTGATTTAAATAAAATTAGTTTCTGAGACATCTATTTAAGCCACATGTTTGTCAGCCTTGTGAAGGTGGACGGAGTTTAAAAACGAACTGGACCTGATATGCGGCAAACACTTTTACTTTCCTGGGGTTTGGAGCGAGTAGGAGTGTTTCACCCAGCTGCAGGTCTGATTTAGCAGGGATGGGTGGCACTCAGATTTTGGAGGTCCTGGTGCGTCCCAGAGCTCTGCACTCCGGCTAGTGCATATAAATAGAGCTGCTTCGGGTTAGCAAGCCAACAGACAGCGGCAGCTCTCTGTCTGTGCCTCAAACTGAAAGATGGAGCAAGGAAATATAGGGAGAGACACGAATAACTGAGCAGTGAAGATAGAAGGGAAAACATACAGAATTTGAAGGATTGTATAACATCTACCAAAATAAGTACAAGAATTCGAGAAAAAAAAAAATAGAAAGGAAACTAAACAAAATATATGAATCTGACATGCACAGCCCTACAACTTTTTATAGGCCTGGTCTGATTTTGATGAAAGTGTTAATCAGGACTGATGTACTGACCATATAATAAGGGGCTACAAAATTAAAGAGAACTTGGAAAGGAAAGTAGATTATAGAAGAGAAATCAGGGAAAATTAGCCACAGCAAAGGATCTGAATATGAAGCCTGCTGGATTGTCAAACCTCATTCCAGAGTCATAGATTTAAAAAAAATCCTCCATACTGTAGAAATCCGACATCTGGGAAATCTTTCATATGGAAATATTTTATAAACTTTCAACATTTTAATTCAGAATTTTAGAGAGTTAGCAGGTTTGCCCTGCACCTCCAGGGTTGGGGGTTTGATTTCTGCCTCTGCCAAGTGTGCTTGCTCTCCTTGTGCCTTGGGGTTTCCTCCAGGTACTCTGTTTTTGTTACGGGTAGCAGGGCTGAAGTTGGACCACTAGGGGGCTCTCAGCATGGGGTTGGTTATGTCATGTCTGTTTTTGTTTACCTCGGCCATGTGTTAGTTAAGCCCCGCCCTGTCCTATTGTGTCTTAATTAATGTTCACCTGCACCTAATGTTTCTATGATTATGTTCTCTATTTATAGTCCTGTCTTTGTCAGCTTTAGTTGCTAGTCCTTGTTTGTATGTAGGCCGATGTAGTGTCGCGGTTTCCGTTTCCTGTTTTACGTTAATAAACCCCGTTTTCACGTTAAGCTTCGCGTTGGGTCTGTTATATCCAGCCGGACACCACCGGCCGTAACAGTTTTCCTCCCTCAGTCCAAAGACATGCATTGTACAGGCTGATTGGCATCTCTAATCTGACCGTAGTGTGTAACTGGGTGTGTAACTGAGTGTGTGAGTGGTTGTGCCCTGTGATATATTGGCACAAGGTATCCCCCACCTTGTGCCCTTAGTTCCCAGAATAAGCTCCAGGTTCCCCATGACCCTGTGGATGGATTTTAGTTAGCAAACATCACGGTTTGTAATGAAACAAGTGATTGGAGTGAAAAGGAGATGAGAGAGGAGAAAAAAAGAGAAGAAAAAAAAAGGAGAAAAAAAAGCTAGTGGAAGTCCACACTCTAGAATGACCAGGATGAAAAGCTGCACCTTTGTCTTTATGCAAGCTTAAATCTAGAACCCTTGGAGGTTCTTCTGGACCAATTATGCATGTAGAACCTCTTTCAATGCATAAACATGAAAGTATATATGGAAAGTGAGCTGTGAGGTCCAACATGTCCAAATGTCCAGAGGAGTGGAATCACAGGATTTTTGGCTGAGTAGATATAAAAATACAACATGTTCCCCTAAAACCATATTACACTTAGTCAAATACATGTACAGGCATGTGCTATTCAAGCTTTTTTTCTCATAAGCTTAATAAACTTTAATAATAAGCTTTCATAAACATACATTTCGCAAGCAGTTATTATTTTCATCAAGCAAAAAAGCATATTGTTTTATTATTCCCTAACAGCTACATTGCTACAAAAAGCCAAGAGGTAGTATTCAGTATTATTATCTGCAAAGCACCAGTGTAGCTGTAAGTTATTATCACAACAAATCAGGAGCTCACAGAATACAACACATTAGTCATTTTAACACCAGATCCAATTTATTACTCAAGTGGAATCAGATGCTTCAGTTTGGATGCTGCTTAAAACCATGCTAGCACACTGGCGCTTTGTGAAACGAATAAGACAGTGCTGCTATAGAGGTTTTGCCCAAGATTTGTCACTAAAATAAAATGCCCCTGCAGCTGAGTGTGCTGATTTGTTAGAATGTTACACACCACACATGCACAGCAAAAGCATTACAACAGATGCTATTTTCATTGAAGGGATTTTCCCTGAAAGTGAGATCATTCTTGTCATAGTTCACTGTGACAGTCCCTCTGTGACGATAGTTCACTAGGGGGGAAAAACACAGAAAAATGCAGAGTTGTGAAAAAGAACCATAACAATTCACTATTTCATGGTTTCTGAATGGTTCTTTTTAAATAGTCAAGAGTTTATAACTTTATGTAGGGGTTTTACATAGATTAGATGTTGTATCATCTACCGAGACTCTTAAACAGGTTCTCCTCATAGGTTAATCCTATTTAATCCCAATTTGGTCATTTGCCAAATTGACCAACAAATTGATATAACAGCTACCAAAGTAGAAGGGCTAGTACAGGCTTGTGAGCTTCCTCTGGCACATGTGAAGCCAGTCAATACATCATTCATGCTAAATTAACAGGACAGCACTGAACAGGAAAGCAGTCTGCCCTCTCCCGCATACACAAGCTGACAGATGCCCATAACTGGCCAAATGAAGCATAGGAATAATGGCATCCCTGACATTATAATGGCAGTGAGCACAAAAGTCTCAACCAGGGATGGCTGTTGCATCTATGTTCTGTCACTACAATAGTGCAAGACAGAAGACAGACAGAGCAATACAATACAATACAGTAGTGTTAGGGATGTGGTAACTCGGTGCTTAAGGCATTGGAAGGTTTGAGTTTAAATCCCAGGACCACCAAACTGCCACTGCTGGGCCCTTGAGCTAGGCCCTTAACCCTCAGTTGCTCAGTTGGATTAAAAGAAATAGATAAATGTAAGTCACTCTGGATAAGGGTGTCTGCCAAATGCCAGTAAAGTAAATGTACAAAGAGCAGCACTTCTTTAAGTTCGTGCTTCACCAGTGTAGGATGCTGAAAACTAAAAAGACCAAAGCAGTGACAGTAAAAGTAACTACATCATTGTGAGAGCATCCAGTAATGTGATTGAAGATGCAATTAGAAACTGCAAAGTTCTGGTTTTCTGGTGCCAAAAGTTCTGATACTGAAAATAGGCCTACAGTCATTTAAGTGAACATTCTCAGAAAACATTTCCTTAAGACTTCTTTGCACAGTGAATGGTTCTAGCTTTTAAAAAGGTTGCACTTGGAGCTTACATGAAGGGTGAAACCATGCTGTTCTACATGGAGCCTCAAAGGGTTCATCTAGAGGACTTTAAGCACTTGATGCATATTGCCCTGAAGATCTCACACACTGGGGTAAACACCCACAGAATTACAATCTCCAGGTGACCTGCAGTATTTTCCAGTCCTGCCCAGCTTTAGGCGACTTGCTTTGAATGTTTAATCCACACATCTTTTCATGCTTTGTTACTTTACAAATGTGATCAATAGTGGTGTGTCGACTTGCTGTGGATATCAACTAAGAACGTTCAATGAAGCCCCATTGTAAGTCCTTAGGAGGCCTTTTCATTAAAACAGCACCCAGAATCCTCCAGTGTTCACTTAGTTGCCATGGATTACTGTTGTCCTCTGAGGGCTAAAGTGAAAAAGACCGAAAAGTCCTCTCATTAGAAAGCATTGACATTATTTTGGCCAGGTTTTGTAGTCTTGAAAACTCATTCTCATTAATGAAAAACAAAACAAAACACCTCTTCCTTTTACTCAATGTATGGGTCTTTGTGTTGGATTCTGTTACAGACTATGTGACGCGGTGACACGATCCTTTTCTCTGATCAGTTGACATATATAATTCACTAAAATCAGCACAGGGGATGGTGAAGGTTTAAAATGTGAAGAGGAATGAAAGGCTGAAGTGAAGGTAATGGAACAGGTCTGCAGTCATAATAACATTGTTTGACAGTAGACGAATTCCAGGATAAAATAATAATCACTACGTTGGGGCAAATTATACTTAGTCAGGCAATTATGCATAAAAATTGGCCAATTAAGACAAAGACTTTTCTTCTCTTGAAACAAGATTACACAAAATACTACTGTATATCTGTGGAATGTTGGCTTTAAGGTCCTCAAAGTATTACATGATGAGTTGAGTGAAGCAAAAGCAAACAGTATGTCTATGTGACACACTGATTACGACTCAGCGTACTGCACTAACAGAGAAGCCAAAAAAATAAAACATATCAATCCCTTGAGAAAGATTATTTCCTATTAGAAAACTTTCCTATAAGAAAAACCTGTCTACATATGGCCATAAAATCTATTTTATGACTGATTGCTAGAATCGTCACCTTGAACTGAAGTTGTGGTCTTTATAGTGTGAATCTACAGTAGCAACAGGCTCTGGGAAATGGTGAAAGGCATTTATGTTTTTAAAACTTCACTGCAGTTTTATTACCATGAACATATTTCCATTCGCTTGGTGTTTTAATCAGTTTTCTATTCATGTTCCCAAACATCTGCAGTTAGAAAAAAAGATCACATGGCAGGCCTGTTTGTAATTTCCCTTTTTCCTTAATTATCTTTTCCCTTCTGAATTTGTAGCCTTATTGCAGACGTAAATAAAATTTCATAACTTCCCTGGCTATTCATGTGTTCAGAGCTGTGGACAGGATTTGGACCGGAATTTGCAAATAATGGGGGATTATATTGTGTGAGAATTCAAAATGCTGACACTTATGTTTCCATCAATGATAAAAGTCTTATGAGTGATTGGCTGGGCACCATCTTTGATTTTATAGGAAACAAAGCATTTTACGATGCTGGCTTAACGATATCCTTTGACCAAGATATCAACAGTTAGTGGAGAATTAATGTAGATATTTGGAAGAAACTGGAAGATATGATGTTCCACTAGTGTAAATGTGTTCATGATACACTTCTGACAGTCAGGGTACAGTCACAGACTCAGCTGGATATTGGACTTTGTTGGATATTGGGATTTCTGTTCAGTTTATTCTGGAAGACATTTTAAATCTCTTCACTTATCCATCTTACAGCTCTGGCACAAAGTATACATGCTTGTGTAGCTTTGTACTTTTCAACATAAATCCAATAATGCCTTCTAATGAATTTCAAGTACTCATTTTTTGGTATTACTGAACTTACTGGGCTAGTTCAGTGTTACCATATGTCCTGTTTTGGGATTGGGTATAGCAACACATAGGAGATAATGAATTCAGCTCTGTTTATTTATAATATTTAAGTCAGTGGTTTTCACTTTTATCCAGAAAGGGCTGGTGTGGCTAGATGCTTCCTGATTTCACTTGTTTAATTATTTCATCTTAGTTCCTAATCAATTATCATGTGTGCCTCCAAATTGGCACCAATGAAAGCCTGCAGGCACGCCAGTGCTTTGTGAATAAGTGAACTGATTGTTAGAGTACAAATAATTTAATGGTTTAATATAATTGATCTCATCTCATCTTATCTCATTCATTCATTTGGCTTTTGGTAGCCACTTTTTGTTAAATTTGTGTTCAGTAGCCAATTTAACATAGCCAGTTCACCTATCTGCATGTATTTGGGAAAGAAGTGAAGAACCTGGAACAACCCACAAAGGGGGAACATACAAAACTCTGCACAGACAGTAAACCATCCCCAATGAACAATCATGCATACTTTGAAAATTTGTAACTCAAAACTGCACAGACAATAGACCAATCTCAGGAGCTGTAAGCAGCAACACTATCTGTTACACCACCATGTTTGAACACTGTTTATTGATTATGATCATTTAATTAATCATTCAAGTATTGCATATAATATAATGCTTATCAGGAATTGAACTGCTGAGTATTAGTTTGAGTAGGTGTGTGTGAGGGGTACTGTGTTGTGATAATCTTGCCTTTCTGTATGTTGCTACTGGATGCTTGAATTTCCCATTAGCTATTTATCCTAATATCTATCTATCTATCTATCTATCTATCTATCTATCTATCTATCTATCTATCTATCTATCTATCTGTCTGTCTGTCTGTCTGTCGGTCGGTCGGTCGGTCGGTCTGTCTGTCTGTCTGTCTGTCACAAATGAATTCATATAAAACACTGCCATTAATTTATATAAATTCAAATATGGCACAATTTTAACTGATTTTCTTGACTTTTTTTTTAAAATGTTCTCCTAGACATCTATTACTTTGCTTCCACTTTCTTGTCCTACTTAAATCCATCTCCATCATTTTTCTTTTCTTTTTTCTTTTTTTTTTCCTATCCTTGTTTTATATCAGGGGCATTTTACTGAAAACATAGCGTTATTATACGGTTACAATACGTTACGCAGAAAGCGTTACAGATTCTGCGCATGCGCATCCTGCCTTGTAATGCGTCATTTCTGACAGCCTCATGTATGCTCGTCAAATCGGTCGGCGTAGCTTAAAATGCTCTGCGCCTTTAAGAGAGGTGGGCGTGTACAGCCGCTGCTCCTGCTGCTGATCAGAGCGCACGCACTCAGTCACTCACTCACTCACTCACAGAGCTCGGACGCAGAGAAATAGGACACAACACACACACACACACACACACACACAGAGTACGAGCTGAATCGGTGACAGAGCGCTCTATCTGCTGTTGGGTTGACATCGTAAAACGGATTACATTTCAGCAACACGGCTCTTCTCAGAGATGAAGCTGGATGGTGAGTTTGGAGATTTGCGCACAACCGTGACCCTAAATAACCCCGCTCATTCATTGACATCTACAGGTCTGCGCGCACTTCGCCGTTTCGAATCTTTCAGGCTGTGTTCACATTACGAGCTTAATCCGAATGTAAATTCGGATTATTTTTTTTCTTGGCACTGCTGGGATCTTTAAATGTTAGGCTCAAATGTAGTTGAAATAGGCATGCATTTTTAAACGAATTCACCATTCACGCCACTGCATTGCGCAATGACTGGAAATATTTTGGAAAAACAATTTATTGTCTCCTCTCTCTATGTCATTTTTTTTTTTTTTTTTTAATCGTTGACGCTTTTGGCACTTTTCTTTGCATGCACACTGTGTTTGTTAGTGGTTTGCTTTAAATCAGTGGTTGATGTGAGATGCTTGTTGATGCTGGTAGAGGGTGCTGCTCCCTCTCTGTGGAAAATCTTCCACTTTCTTCTTTCTGTGCTAAATATAGTCAGTGAATTTTGGGGATGGGTTTGATACATGCAACATTTCCTCTTATATAATCCTGATTATTTTACTCATGCCATTTCAAAGGCTTTTAATGGACCGCTTCACGTGCCAGTACAGGAAATCAAAGTATAGTATTGTTGCACATGCAATTGTTTATTTATTCGCATCCTGTATCATGTCCTTTAGATGGTTTGACACTACAAACATCAATGTTTTAATAATAAGAGATGCTGCATATTAATAGACGTAACACGGCAGGTTAAGATATTGGATGCTATAAAAAAAAGTTTTTGTGCACTGCACACTTTGGGGTGAAACTAAACATCTGGTAATGCTTTCGTTCCTGACAAGATCTTAAATTGTAGTACAAGCTCTGCTATTCTACAATCTATCAGTTGGTGTGAAACATAACTAAACATATTGCCATATATGTATTTGTTTGAAATTGTTTGGTGGGGAAAAGTGAGTGGTGGTGTTAAGGTGCAGTTGGGGAACATTGCCACCTTAAAGAGCTCTAGGGTTGCTGGTTCGATCCTGAGTTTGTGAAGTTTCTTCAGTTTCCTCCCACTGTTCAACAAACCGGAGTAGCTGGATGCCAAAATTCTCATAGGTGTGAACGAGTGTCTATGGTGACCGTGGATTTCATCCCATTCAGTGTTTCCTGGGATAGACTCAGCATCCACCATGACCCTGACCAGGATAAAGCGGTGACTAAATCTGAATGAATGAATGAAAAGTATGTTTGGATTAAAGGGAGTTTGGTGCTTGTGGTTAAAAAGCTTAGGAGGATGATGTTGTAGAAATAACATTCTAATAAGATTACTATTTTTTTTGAAGCTGTAGGGTTTTGCGACAGTAATCTGCACATTATACAACTGCTATTTTTCCAGATAGAAAGCTCACGTGTGTATGGCATATTATGGATCTCTTGCCTACATGCTCATGAAGGCAGTTCTGATGGAAACAGCAGAAATGCAGTCAAGCTTGTACTTTTACAGCCACACAATAATTGAACCAAACTGCCCTGCTGGATATTTTAACAAAGAGCCCTCTAGGTACTTTTAAAAACCCAAGCACAGCTTTCATCCAAGACCAACAACTCCACAGGGCTCGAATGTTTTCTCTGCCTGCTGATCAAGAGCCTGGGTAGGGAGAGCTACTCGGAAGCCATGCCCACGTGTGTGGGCACTGGGCTGGACGCTTGTCTGTGAGAGGATATATGGGTGGAGAGAGGGCTATTGTTCAGTAGAAGTCGCTGAGGTAAGGCACTTGGGTTCCTTGCTTGTGGCCAGATGTTGTGCTTGGCAGTCATCCTGCCTTCTAAGCAGGTAAAGCTAGCTGCTTTGGGGAAAAAAAAGTGGAGTTTTGCACTCCGGTCCTGATTAACACCAATGGACCAATGGGTTTTGGATAAGACACAAATGGTGCATGCGAGGATACAAATCCAGTCTTTTACGTCCTGGTGTGGTGTATATATGGACCTGCTTGGGTCATAAACACCTAATATGGATGTTGTAATTGAAGACTGGGGTTCAATTAATCTCCATGCAGTCAGTTTAATTCTGAAAGGGAGTCTAGATTAACTTTCACTAATGCTGTGTGAAAGCTTGCCATTAGATTAGATTGCCAGCTCTATTGCTCACTGTGTGAGTGAAACGACCACTTCCTTCCCTGTTGGCTTCTGTTCCAAGCTTCTGTCTGTTTGGCTCATTCACTGTTATGGAGAACTGCTGGAGCTCTGTAGCATGGATACCGCTGGCACAACTTCTTTGAGGTCTGGCAGTAATTAGCACCATGGTACAGTATATACAGCGTGTCTGCGTCGGGTCACGGTATGGGTCTCCCGTGCTCTGCTGGCCTGCGAGAGTTGACTGCAGGCGGAAAAGCGAGCGCTTATTAATGGGTTCCAACTAGGCTGCTCTGCTGCAGACACACTGGAAGCCTTTGTTTGCTTATTCCTTCTCGCCTGTTTTAATGCTGCGTTTGTTCAGCGTGGTGTGTAGACGGGCAGCCGGTCATGGTGTGTTATGGGTAGAGCTGGCGCAGGAAGTGGTCCTGGTGTTTAGAGGTCTGGCGGGGGCTTCTAACATTGCTTTAGGTTTATGTGCACCGTCTGGCACCTTGTACCATTTATACAATTTTTTTTGCACGGAGTTCAGGTGCGAGTAACTGAAGCAAAGCAAGTCTTTTTGAAGCTGTGTGTCTGGCTCCAGTCTTACTTTGTAGGCTGCTCTGGTTGGGGAAAAAAAACACTATTAAGCAAAACGTTATAGCTTGATGTTATCTTGATAACATTTTTGTTATTAACAAACTCTTGATATTTTCTCATTTGGGCCAGAAAGTTAGACAATGTAGGTCTTTATACTCCAGTTTTGTTCTTGATTCTGATTGGACAGAAAATGTTGATTAATTTTCTATTACTGCATCTCTGAATTCAAGTCACAGGCTTATAATAATACACTCGTTCTAACAGGTTGTCGTTTCTGTAATGCTTTATATAATGTATAGAAAGTAATTGCATGTGTCTTTACTGGTAAGATTTAAAAGAAGAATCCTGGACTTGTAGTTTCTCCAATTCAGGTAGTTTACTCCCCCCAAAAAATTGTTGCATTACAAATTTTGGGAAACAAAATCTGCAGCAAAATTAAGCGTAAAAAATACACACTATCTATATATCTTGAATATAGAACTGTTTCTATGAGATGTTTATGTAACATTTTATTTATATAACATTTATGGAATGAGTCTCCAGTTTCAGTGCTTTATCATACTGTGGGCAAGTTTTCCATCATTGGAGAGTCCCCTAGACCAAGGGCATTGGGTATTCCTGGTCACAAGCTGCTTTTTTCTCGTTTTAATAAAATAAAGAGAAAGTCAGGGGATGTAAGTGCTGAAATCTTTTGTACGGGATGTTTTATAAGAAAAAAAAAAATCACCTTTGGGGAAGTAAGTGTGACTCTTTTTTTGAGGCAGGCCATGTTGCACCAACTAGTTGTTGATTATTTTTCTATAATAGCACAACCTGGCATGTTTTATTTCTTACTTGTGAAACTAATATACACCGATCAGGCATAACATTATGAGCACTGAGAGGTGAAGTGAATAACACTGATGATCTCCTCATCATGGCACCTGTTAGTGGGTGGGATATATTAGGCAGCAAGTGAACATTTTGTCCTCAAAGTTGATGTGTTAGAAGCAGGAAAAATGGGCAAGTGTAAGGATTTGAGCAAGTTTGACAAGGACCAAATTGTGATGGCTAGACCACTGGATCAGAGCATCTCCAAAACTGCAGCTCTTGTGGGGTGTTCCCGGTCTGCAGTGGTCAGTATCTATCAAAAGTGGTCTAAGGAAGGAACAGTGGTGAACCGGCGACAGGGTCATGGGCGGCCAAGGCTCACTGATGCATGTGGGGAGCGAAGGCTGGCCCGTGTGATCCGATCCAACAGACGAGCTACTAGTGCTCAAATTGCTGAAGAAGTTAATGCTGGTTCTGATAGAAAGGTGTCAGAATACACAGTGCGTGATCTGTCAGTTCCCCGTTTGCTGCCAAAACGGCTCAGGGCTGTTTTGGCAGCAAAAGGGAAACCGACACAATATTAGGCAGGTGGTCATAATATTATGCCTGATCACTGTATAGCAAAAAGAAACTATAACTATAACGTCATCTTCTCTCTGTATGTCTGAATCTATTGTGTTTTAATGGCGTTTTTTCCCCCTCTGTAGCTCACCTCAATCCCTTCACTCCGTTACAGTGAAAAGTGAATTTCCTTGGCCCAGGTGTAATTTGTCACTCCTGATATGTCTAATAAAACGCAGAGTGATAAATTGAATTAAAGTATCACTAATAGTGATGGAAGGGATAGAAAAGAGAAAGATGACCGCTTTACCAGGCGCTTTTTTTTTTTTTTTTTTTTTTTTTTTTTTTTTTTTTTTTTTTTTAATATAGCGACGGCATCTACTCCCATCGCCAATCAAAATGAGCCTTGGTTTTATTGCAAGCTGTGATCATCGTGACCAAATGTCAGACGCTCCAGTTTGTGTTTCTGTGGGAGTTTGGATGAATCCCCACCTTCACATATTCCGGTGAACGGAAATAAATCTGGTGAAACTAACGAGGGCCTTTCTTTAACTTTATTGCTAGCATTTTTATGATATTACAAAACCTTTTAAAGACATTTGAGCAACTTGTTTCAATCTGATCCCATTTTATTCGCTGATAGATGAGGAACATATCACCCAGTATACTTGAATCAGGGATAAATGTCCATCTGGTGTGTATTATCCCAGAGTAAACATACTGAAGTTTAGAGTTTGGAGAATCTTCATTAGCAGTGCAGAGAAAAGATGAAAATACTTCAAAGTGTGTTGTAAAGAAGTGCTTCAGAACATTCAAGTAATGATGAGGGAACAAATCATGCACCCTGAACACTCTGTGTGTGTGTATGTGTGTGTGTGTGTGTGTGTGTGTGTGTGTGTGTGTGTGTGTGTGACAGAGAGAGACATTAGATGTGAGACAGTGTGTGTGTGTGTGAGAGAGGGAGTCAGAGAGAGAATGTGTGTGAGACAGAGTGTGTGTGAGACAGAGAGAGAGAGTGTGTGTGTGTGTGTGTGTGTGAGACAGAGGGAGAGTGTGTGTGTGTGTGTGTGTGTGTGTATGTGTGTGACACAGAGAGAGTGTGTGTGACAGAGACCGAGAGAAAGTGCGTGTGTGTGTGTGAGAGAGAGAGACAGAGAGAGAGTGTGTGTGTGAGAGAGAGAGAGAGACAGATTGTGTGTGTGTGTGAGAGAGAGAGAGAGAATATGTGTGTATGTGAGACAGAGCGTGTGTGTGTGTGTGCGAGCATGTCTGTGTGTGAGTGTGTGTGTGTGTGTTCATGGTGCCCTGAAATGCACTGGAATCCCATTCAAGGTAAATTTTCCCATACACTTTTGCACCCAATGTTCCTGGAATAAAGTCTGCGTCCTCTATGGAGCAGGATCCAGCAGTTCCTGACTGGCAGTGATCTGAATAAATAACTGACTTAGCACTAACCCTTTTTTTTTCACCTGAGTTTTATAAGGTGTTGTAGAAACTAAGACCAGGTTAGTCTTAGAAGCCCGACTGAAGCAGGACAATGACTAGAGTTATAACTTTAGTTGTTTATTCAACAAGTTCATGATTGATGAAATTGTTTATTCAACAAGTTCATCATGAAAGAAAACACTTGTAGCACAGGAACATCATGAGTGTCTTCTTCAAACTTCAGTGTAAGTCTGTAACGTAAATCTAATCTCTTCACTTGCCCTGACCGCGCCCGGCATCCTGTCTGATCTCACTGACGAACAGATGGCGGCTTGATCACTAACCTACCAAATATGAAACGGGGTGAGATTAGATCTGTCGTGTGTGTGTTTGTCATGCTTTGTGTCTCTGACAGTTTCTGGAGTGTTTCTGGGAATACCTGTTCGGAGAGGAAGTGCTGCATGGAAGGAATGCACCGCTATGCCAGCCAGATCGGACACGTGTTCGCGTTCGGGACCGGCAGCAGCCGAGCGTATCGAGGTGATCGTTATGGTAGTAACGTCCTCATGCTTTTGCGCTGTACCATATACATCGAATTAATCTTCTCGGCATACACCTCCAGATTTCCTCTCTATTTGTACCCGAGGTCTTAATACTCCTTTCTTTGTGCTGGGATTTCTCTGAAAGAAAGGAAGAAGGTTAAGCTCCCCTCCCTGCTCTGTGCATCCACACGCCACCTCTCCCTGCGTTGTCTTTTGCAGCCTTGTTTCCTACTCCAGTTCATCAGGAACAGGATGCAGTCGCTCTGAGGAATCCAATCAGTTATGCTATGCCGTGATTAATTCATGGTAACACTCCTTAACCCAGACATCTAAATATTATAATAAGTGGCTGGAGAGCTATTTTCTGTCCGGACCTGTTTCTTTTTTCCGGCACTTCTAAACACAATGTTTCATTGTTTTCTTCCAGAGCCACTCAAGTGCTGCATTAGTGGCATGAAGAACACTTTCCTGCTTCTCTGCTCTGTGTATGAATAATAAAAGACTGCTGTCTTGGCTACCTGCAAGGTTTTTTTTTTGTTTTTTTCTCAAGCCGGATCACTGTGCGAACACTGGTGGAGATCTAGCATATGGTGTAACTTGCCAATATATTATGGAAAGTTAGCTAATGAAGTTAGCGACTAATATGTTCATTTTGTGAATGGTCTAGACCACCACGTCCTGAGGCAGCACTCAAAAAGGAATCTATAATCTTTATTGCCAAGTATTAGGAGCAGGTGCATTGCTAAAATTGGTGAGTGTGTGAATCGTTAAGTCTTTAGTCAGAATGATTTAGCACTGGTGTAATGGCCTCTGTGACTTCATCCCATTTATTTTGCTTTGTCTCATGGCCCTGTCCATGCACCCATAACCTTCCCCCTCTCAACCTCCACCCTCCGAACTCAATAAGACGCTTGTCTCGGCCCCCTTAACTCCCTCGCATTTACAGACAATTAGCTCCCGTCAAAACGGGCCACATGACCGGCCATAAAGCCGGAGGGGCACTTCTTGTCGCGTCCCAGCCTCCTCATTGACTAATGTTACACCAAGCTACTGAAAATGAAGGGGGAGGTGAAAAAGGCTCGTCATCTATTTTGTGTACTGCTCATGCTCAGCACAAAGCTGTTCTTTCACTAGGGATCCTAGGCACATATGGAAACATTTTTCCTTCCCGCCAGACGTAAGTTTTCCCCTCACCTAATACTACCCTCGTCAGCTTCCATCGCTCCATCACTGAGTTGTGCAGCTGTGCTCTGCCTGGACGACTCTCTTCCAATGTCCAAAATTTGCTCAAATATAGGAGGCTGTTGCGGGCGCTCATAGATTCGTATCTTTAGAAACAACCTCAACATGGTAGTCCTAGAATAAAAATATAGGAAAAGAACAAAACAGCTAGCAACATTAGTGGATTTCTGGTCTGATTGGATGGCTGGTTGTTGAGAGTTTGGCTTTTTAATAAAAGCAAGTTCAGCTTGGGAATATTTCTATAAAAGGCAGCACGACATATTTTAAAGACACGAAAAAGATTTCAAGATAGAAACCCCACGGATTTTGAACAGAGGGACATCCATCATATGGCAGAATACTTAGGAGTTTGGCTGGATTCGAAGATGGAAAGATACATGATGGAGAGCAGCTACAAACTACACAATTTTTTCGAAGGCAGCTATTCAGCAGCTCATCTTAAATCATCTTTATGATTTTGTTTGGACGACTCCTGAGATCAGCCGGACTTCGCAAACATCTATGTGACGCTCTAAGGAATGATGTGCAACCTTTGGTATTTGAGGGAGTTTAAAATAGAAAAGAGCACATTAAGAAGTTGTGGCCTTTCCAAAGAATTACTTCAAAATGATATTTGGTGGGATTTGCAGAGTCTCCTGCAGTGAGCATGGCTTCATCAACTTTTCCCACATTTCCCGTGAACAGAGACGTGTCAGACACAGCTGCTTTCCGGGAGTGCAGATACTGAGAGCCTTCAGTACACTTACGCTCCATTAAGGCTTGGAAGATGGGAAACGGAGTATGAAATGGGTTGTTGCCTCCCAATGACCCTTTCACTTAAATGCACAGGAAACTTGGTGGTATGATGATCCCGGATCATTGTTGTTATTATCTGCTCGATTCATCTGACATTTATTTCAAGAACTTTAGATGAGAGAATAATGGAAAAAAGAAACGTGAAGGCTTCCAGCCAATGATGTTTGACACCTGACTTTAAATCTTGATCAGTTTGGAACAAAGCTGAAACGAAAACAGAAGTCTGACGACGAAGTCGCATTCTTTTGGATGACGTTCCGAGGGTCAGCTGTGCAGTGTTATTGGATTCCTGTAGTCCCATGGATGGATATTTTATGACCATAGCAGCCCTCCCCCAGTGTACCGAGGTCCTGACACTGCCCTGCACAGCACTCTGTTTATTTATTTGATTGTGGGAAAATTCCTGCAATGTCCGTGAGAGAGCTTACCCCTATTCCCTGACTCATCTTTCCCACAGGGGCTCGGCTCTGCTTCTCTCAGGAGCCCCACTGACTGGCAGAAGGCTCTGGAAACACAGTTAGTTTGAGTTTTTTTAGCTCAAACCTATCGAATGTTCACATCCTCGTGCATGAATCAGTGCGTGCATGGGTCCTGAGATGGACTGATGTCCGTATTCCCAACTGTTCTTCGAATAGGCTCTGGATCCACCACAACACTGTCCAGGATGAAACGGATACCATGAATGAATGAATGAATTTTTGCACACCAAGCTTCAAGGAAAGAAGAAAAGAAAGAGGAAGCTCTCTAGCTTCTCAGGACCTCTGTAGTGCTCTTGCAAAACGCTCCTGAAAATCTGCTCAGATCAATGTCCTGGTGAAGAGGCCAATGGGGAGATGGAGACCTTGATGCAGTGTGGAACTTGGGAATGTCTAAGCACCACAGGTTTACTTTGGCCTTTTTTGCCAGATCAGGCATAAAAAAAGAAAGCAGGATATTAAATGTTAAATACTTAGAGTTTGTAATTTCATTTCGAACTGCCTTCGTGTTTTCCAGTTGAACGATTTGCCCTTCGGCTTTGGGAATAGATGGATTTGTTTTTAGCTTTAATATGTGTTCTTTTATGGAATTTAATCATTCGAGAATCTGATGATTAACTCCTTGGGAGAATTACGCTGAGACATGGCTGTTTTTAGGTGTGTCTTTACTTTCACATTCGGTATGTTGTATGCATTTTAGGGATATTTTCCTCCTAAGATAGTATACAGGCCATATGATTGCTTCACTCAACCTTAAGGGGAATTCTTAACGTGTTTCCCCTCGTTTCCCCTGTCCTAGATCGTGTCCATGGCACAGATCCAGACACTTGAAATCATTAAGTTGCTCATACCTATAATGCTCAGAAGTGCTAAACCTGTTTTAGGTTAAAAAAGGAAAGCAAAAGAGAATGTTGAATCAAAAAAAAAGGCATTCATCACCTTTAAGGGCTCTTCAGCTCGTCCAAATGTAGAACATGGAGTATCTTTATATTAGAGAGGAAAACCCTTGTAGGCAGTCAGGAACCCTTGAGGAGTCCTTTTTATAACACAGCAATTTCACTGGTTCCCTTTCAGTATGTTTTGGCATCTACTGGCAAAGAAGCCTGGGTTGTGATTACAGCTGAAATAAATGTTAATATAATTTTGATAAAATAATTATGACAAATGACATCACATTTCTGAAAGCATCTCATCCTCAGAAAAAAAAACAATTCTTGCCCCCCAGATTTGTATTGATTATGCCATTTTGACACGTTCCCCTTATCAAATAAATAATTAATGAATTAATTGTGATAATTAATTAAATAATTAATGTGTCCAACACACACATTATTTAAAAAAAAAAAAAAAAAAAAAAAAATTAATGTTTAGTATTTATGGTGGATAAATATTCTTGAAATCATATGTTAATGTTAACAGCACAAATACAGTGCTTTTCCTAAGTAACCGCCCCCATTTATGTTCTATGTAACTGGGATTATAGGTCATGAATATACACCAAATATCCCATGGTATTTCAGTTGAGGTAAAATGAATATAGTTTACGAAATTATCTTCAAACGTAATACAGAAAATTGCGCAATCAGCTGCCATCAGAAGTCATGTGATTTATTTGAATGGGGTCAACCTGTGGCAATTAAAGTGTCACATCCTGTTCCTGGAAGTCCCCAGAGAAACTAACTCAACAAACAGCATCCTGATTACCAAGTTCTGGGTTGTTTACGATATCACAAACTAGAGCCCTGTTTTTAATTTCTTCTTTTGTTATTTGAAATGGCAAAAATATTATTTAACAACTAATTATTCACCCCTAGTTCACAACAACACAATACTTTTCTGGGGCTCATCTGAAGCCCTTAGTCAAGTATCTCCTTGCAAATCACTAGAAGCACATAACTCTGTGAAGATTATTTCATAAATCATGCAGTGAAAACAGCAACTTCTGGTATGTGATAGAATTCGAGGATCTCATCCATACTGAGATATTCATTTTGCTCTATTCCAGAGGTCTGATGTAGGTTTTTAAATGTACGTAAAGCTACATACATGAAATGCTAAATCAAAGATGCTTGATGCCTGGAAAACATGTGTAGTGTTTAATGGTGACAGGCTGAGTATTTTATATATAATACATTACGAAGTAGACTTTATTCATCTCTGCTGTTTATAGCCTTTTCAGACTACCGTGCTTTACATGTATGGATGAACACGATGACTAGAAGTAGTGTAAATCATTTAATAACTGTAGGATTATATCCTAAAAAAACACAGCAGTGCTCCTTTTCTTTTTCCTTCAGGCCTCAAATCGCTCTCCCAGAGAACCGGCATTCTCGCCGTTGTCAGGAAAGCTTGCAAGCTGAGTGACAAACCGCATCATTTGTAGCAAGAAAGCATGCTAGCCATAAAAAGACATCCTCCCTGGAGAGTTTGTGCAGCAAAATGAGGCCCTCAAATTCAGCTTTCATCCACACTGCACAGCTTTTGCCTCTTCAGCTCTGTTGGCGTGCTGCAAATGGACTGTCGAGTGAAACGTACCATTCCTTTTGCGCTAAAGTTCTCAGACATTCCCACCTCAAAGACATGTAGCAGCTGCCGTCATATATGGTTTCAAATAGCCGGAGCCCTTAGAAATTCCAAAAACAACGTGCACACCATTCTTTTCTTGGGTCTTCACCTGGGGTCGTGCTTCAATGCATGTGAAATATCATTTTCGGGAATAACCCTAACCCCGTTATAATTTGATAAATCAGAGTGCGTCATTCGTTAGCATAAACATGAACATGCACAGTGACTTGTGCGTGTGACCCAGGCCAGGCTTCTCAGCAGGAGGGTAGTTGGTTTGTAAATCCTCCCTGAGGCATGAAGCCAGGACCTCACCGCACGCCTCTTGCTTCTCCTCGATGATGCATAAAAACAGAGTTATCTGTTATCTGTATCCAGGAAGACGGCCAATAAACAAAAGTCGGGAGCCAAGAATTAGGTACAAACTCTAATGTCTGTGTGTGTATTAGCAACCAAATGACCTCTCTTGTGGTGGTGTACATGGCAGCATGAAACAGGTTCCGTTCGAGATTTCAAGTGAGAGATGGTGTGTTTTTGTTTGGATGCTTATATGGAAAAGACGTCCACACATTCCTTCCAGAAGTGAATCCAGTGAGGCAATGAGGAATTTTTGCCCACAGAATTATAATTCGATAATGACTTGCCTCGAATAATGACGGTGGTTCTTTCACTGATAATGTGGTGGTCTCTTTAAGATGATCTTTCTCCAATGGAACACACACGTTCTGACGGTTTGCCACCAGGTTGCCAGGGCAACAGGCTGCAGAACATAAATAGTGAGATGTTTTACGAAGTGGTGGGATTTGGACCAGGAAATCTTGCACGTTCTTTATCTCTGAGCTGCTGGACGTTAGGCAAAGCACGAAGCGAATCAAGCTTTGCCGTTTCCTTTCTGTTTTCAACTTGCCTTCAGGCTTTGAGAAAAACCCTTTTAATTTAACCTCGCAAATCCTAAGACCTACGAGAGGGAGAAGGAGAGAGATTTAGACTGAGAAATAATGAGCAAGTCAGCCTTTTCTCACTGTGTAACCATGTAAAGAAGGATAAAGTGTAGAAGTGAGCTAAGCAAAATGGAAGGCAAAGCCTGCTCGGTTTGACTGAGCAATACAGCAAGTCACGTTGATGGATAATAACCATTAATGCCACTGAATTTTCTCCTGGTTGTGGTGGGAGCAGGGGCCAGACTAAACAACAGAGCCATGCTCAGTCTGGGCTTAACTCCAAGTATGACCTGGTTCATGCCAGAACGCTCTGCCGGCATCACCATAATCCAGACTGCTAGCTGGGCCTTATCTAGATTTTGAGTGTGCTGTTATGATTGAGTGTTTTCCCAATGCATAAATATATTAAGTGTCGGGTTTGCGTTATGTGGAAGATCTAGACCATGAGCTGCTGTTAATCAGGAAATATTTGACATGGACAGATTACCAGGGAATCCAAAAAAAGCCTTGAGATTTTTCCCAACTACTTTTTCTTATTCACTGGCAGCTTTCTCTTCCATTACCATTTCCAGTTCTCTTCAACAGGTTTTCATAAAGCGAACGTTCATGTTGTACGTATATATTTAATGCAGAATATAAACAGCGAAAGAACTGCTGTTTCCCTATCAAACTTTCCATCCTCACCTTTGCTACTTGCCATTTGACCCAGAATACATTAGGAGAAAAGTACAGCTGAATTTCTCTTCAGTGGATGCTTACAGCTAATAGCTTTTGTATGTGTATTAGGCTGTTTTCCAATCCAGACATTAGAACCTCTCTGAAGGACATGACCTCAACCTTAGACTGGGAAACTGATAATGAAATGTAGCATGTGTAATAAAAGTGTGATCAGTTTTAATGTATCTCGTCTTTTTCCCCGCCTCATGCTCATGTATTACTAATTATAAGCCAGTATTTTCTGTTTCTGTTACAAGCTCAAATCACTCAAACACCTCACCCTATTTTACTTGAAAACCTCAGCACATACTTTTAGTTTATTGTAATGCTAGTCAGCTAGTGGCAATAGGCTAACTTGACTGGAGATTTAGGATTTCATAAACTTGTGTGTACAGAAATAAAAGAAGTTTAAAGCCAGCAGCTAGAAAATATAATGCAGTTTCATTCACCTGCTAATGAGGTTTATTAGCCTAGCCTGATATCTGGCTAGTTAACTAGGCCATGTAGATTTACTAAACATTAACTTGTAATCTTTACCCATATTGTTTTCACCTTTAGAAATAAATGTATTTTTTCACTAAACATATTCATACTCTATTATCTTCCAAATTTTGTGTGTACTATTGTGACTGTCAGTTCAATATTTTAAAGTATAGCATAGCAAAGCTAGCATTGACTGCACATCTGTGCTCTGTCTGATTCTCTCTTTACTCTGTATTAAACCTACTACTATCTAATATAAAATGAACTATTCTGCTTTATAAATACTACTTTTTTATTTTTACCAACTGGGGTGAGCTGTATCTTTACATAACCGTCAGCACAGATCCCCATGTGTGGCATTAGCGCTTTGTGCTATCAGTGTTGCGCACTTTTATTTTTCTTGCTGAGTCATTACTACTTTTATTCACCACACCTTAATATCACATAACCTTGTTGCTGTATGCAAATAAGTGAACAACACTGCACAAATGTTAAACGGTGAATTGTAATACAAAGGCAATCGATGTATCCGGGTGGTGCTATTGTTTCAGAGAGGAAATGCTAAACTAACTGTTCAGTGCCTTTAAGCTAACACGTCTCGACCTTGCCGCTTGAATATGAGCGCGCTAATGAGAACAGTGTGTGCTGATTTAGTATTGAATTGCTACTGTGGTGGATACGATTGACCCAGTTTTATTTTTTGTGGTTAAGTCTTTTGATTTATTGTTTGTGTCTGAATGAGTGATGTGCTTGAAATATAAAGCTGAGCACGCTGGGGAGTACCAATCAGACATGCACAATGATCCCTAAATGGAAAAGTTTGGATCATGGAAGGCCATCTAGTGGCTTAGAGGATGCACTACTATATTTAGAGCTATAAAGTAGCTGCATAATAAATAAGAAATTTAAGGTGAATAGATCAGTGTAATTACTTTTCACATTGTCGGATGAACTTAATAAAATCTTGGCCGATTTCTATATCAGACTGTGTGATAACGTTATACAATAGAGATCCTCTAACAGTAGTCCTGTTAAAGAAACTGGCTACGTTCTGTTCATTTCATCAATCATCTCTGTTTGGTCTCGTTCAGAAAATGGGCACACAAACGGAAACAAGCATCAGTGAAACAAGAGCAATGTTATGTCTAGAGACCATTTGTTTGCTAATTAGCTGGCTACATACCTGGTCGCTGTAAGTCATTCTCTGTTTCTTTCCATCTGTCATCCCATTTTGGGCTGTGGTGATGAAACTGTGAGGAGCCATCCAGCAAATCAGCTGCCGTTTAGCGCATCACATAATGCGTTATAAAACCGCAGATATAAACTTAGAATTAAAGAATTCTTTTTAGGACGTGAGGTTCTTTGGTGAATTCGAGACAGAAATTGTACAGGGTGAAGACCAGTGCCAGCTCTTGGTTCAAGTGACACCACTGTGAACTGACTCTTAAGGATCTATGGATGCAGCATAGAGCTTTTTGACTTGAACATAAAGGTTTATTCATAAAAATAAGTTTTAAAAAAAAACAAAAAAAAAACATTACGTTGCCAAAGGTTTTGGGACACCCCTCCGAAATCATTGAATTCAGGTGTTGTTTTTCAGGGGTTGGGCTTGGGCCCTTAGTTCCAGTGAAGGGAACTCTTAATGCTTCAACATAAGACATTTTGGACAATTTCATGCTCTCAACTTTGTGGGAACAGTTTGGGGATGTTCACTTCCTGTTCCAACATGACTGCGCACCAGTGCACAAAGCAAGGTCCATAAAGACATGGATGAGTGAGTTTGGTGTGGAGGAAGTTGACTGGCCTGCACAGGGAGACTGCGAGCCAGGCCTCCTCATACAACATCAGTGCCTGACCTCACAAACGCACTTCTAGAGGAATGGTCAAAAAGTCCCAAAAACACACTCCTAAACCTTCTGGAAAGCCTTCCCGGAAGAGTTGAAGCTGTTATAGCGGCAAAGGGCGGGTTATCTCCATATTACATTCATGTTCATGTAAAGGCAGATGTCCCAAAACTTTATTACATGATCATGCATAATTTTATTATAATGTTTGCTATATTAATGCAAAGATCTTTTTCTTGCCACAATGTATCTGTATTGCATGATTGTGTGTAGAAGTTTCCCATACTGGCTTGTCAAGTTCTCAATTCAACATCACTATTATTGTTTGTATGATTAATAATAGAACAGCTTTAACACCATGGATTTGTATATTCTCATGAAACAAACGCATGCAAACCTTTGAGGAATTTACAAAGATTATATTTTATGGAAAGAGTGTTTGCTTTCTAAATCCAGAATTATTTGTTTAATTTCTTTTGCAAAAGATGTCAAGTTTCCAGAACAGCACAAGACTTATGAGGATTTTGTACTTTTTATTGGTGCAAATAGCAAAGTGTTTCTTGTTACTTTTACAGGCGAGCATGTTGCCTAGCACGTGTTTTTTTTTTTAGTTTTTTTTGTACAAAAATCTGAAGAGCCAGAACTGAATGTCTTATGAACAAGATTGCTTCAGCTAAGAACGAACTGAATATAAGTGTATTTTAACTACAGGATTGTCTGGTCTTGCCTTTTGATGGCAGCTGCTTGTTCATGCCGCCCGTACTCAACCCCACCCAGATTTGGATTAGTGCCTTCAGTGCAGTCATGAATAAGTGCATGAATATCCTCATATTTCTTCCAAAGATAATTTTGCATGTGTGTTTTTGCACTCTGTTTTTGGAACGCTTGCTATTGGCTGCAATTATGAACCGGCTAGGGAGAAATTCCACTCGATTACCCAGTCTCAATCCATTCACTGCTCTCAAGTCTGGTTTACAGTATTGTTTTGTGTCTCACAAAAGTGAGTCAAATTATGCATAACATCAGTTACAGCTACTGAGCAAATACACCCAGTTCTCTCGGCTGCATAATAAAAAATGATCTCCATAAATTTTTCGCTGGCCCTGTTCGTTTTACTGTGGGATTTACTGTCGCATTAAAGTGCAATCCTGGCATTTCAGCAGTTTCGCTACGTTCTTGTGAAAGAAAAAAAAATGTTGAAAGCTTCTATTAATGCATGCTGTTTTAGTGATTGAGCTTGCAGGGTTTAAATATAAATTATTCACTCCTCACTGTTTTTGGTGGCGTGAACGCTAGAAGACGTGGGGAGACGTGCCCGGAGATGGCTGTGAACGTTCTGAATGCTGAATGAATGTTTGGAGAGGGAGCTGAGTTCAGAAGAGGTGGAGGAGGTGGAGCGAGAATCTCCTGAAGCTTGCCTTGCAGAAGTGTCGCGTGGCTACGGTCGAGAAGTCTGGCAGCCACAGCTGCTTCAAATCAACACTCCCCAGAAATGAGCACAAAGAACTCCCTCATCCTCGGCAGAGCAGACCCTTTCCCCCTTTTTCCATCACTGCATCGTTTACTCCCTCACTCATGTACTGCTTCTGGTGAAGAGTGCAGTCACTGTTGCTCCTCTGGCTCATTTGTGTATCCATTCTCATTCCAGTTCAATGCATTAACCATTTTATTCTGGTCAGGTTTATGGAGCTTTTTAAAAAAAAATATGACAAGGTGTAAAGTTTCTAACATTGGATCAACTAACAGAGTTGAACAATTCATTGCATGGCACCTTGCATACCTACATTCACCTCACGAGCAATATAGCATAGCCTGTCCACATGCCAGCATGTTTATCGCAGGAAGGAGGAATCTAGATGATTAAGAAGCCATGTTGTCGAAAATAAAGAGATTTAAATATAGGAAGGAGAATTATGCTGATGCTTTAAGTTCTACTGTTTTTCCACGGTTGCTAGAACCTTCTCTAAAATTTGATTAATTGTCTTGTTTTTATATAATCTATTTTACCAGTATAATGACATTTATAAATTGACTTTTTTCAATCAACATAATGACAGCATTTTAGTAGTTGAAGGTAACACCTGCTTATAAACAAGCATTAGTTCTCGTTCTTGCATCTCAGAGAGCAGAAACAGGTTAGATATCACTATTTGCTTTAAAGATATGAAAAAAAACGAACTGTTTTTTTGTTTTTTGGGACCTTTCTATGAAATTATTGCCTGTAGTAATTTAGGTAAAAACAGAAATACTTATGACAAACTACAAATTCTTAATTCTACTTTCATATGAGGCATTAACCACCACTGTGCACGGTGACATGACAAAGAAATTCAATACTGAACACAACAAAACAGGCACAAATTATATATTTTGGCCTCAGATAAAAAAAAAAAAAATGTATATACTGTATTCTTTAAAAATATCAGCATCTATGTTAGCAAAAGTGCTCTGTGACAATCACATGCAGATACTCTGTACATTGTATTTGCACATGCCATGGACACCATATTGGACCTAATGTTCATGTTCTTGTGACCAATCCTTCTGGTCCATATCAGAGCAGCACTCGGATGTCCATTTGAAGCTGTGAAAGCTAAGGTCAAAGGTCCGTGCTTTGCTTGTTCCTGAGGAATGTGAGCATTGCAAAACTTGGCCAAGAACTTGCGAGGAAAATGCTGTCCTGTGTTGAAAGCCGTAGTAAATCTGATGAAGTGCTGGACAAGTGGGGGCTGTGGCCTGGGAGGAGCAGGAGACACGTGTGCCTGAGCGGTGGCAAGGGTCAGAGGGCTTCCTCTATTTCATTAGAAGTACTGATGTTAAAAAAAAAAAAAAAAAAAAAAAAATTACAAAAATGTTAAGCTCACGTTCTAGTATTTGGTGCACAAGGTTGTTCAGAATGAGTTTGGTATGTTCTGTCTGTGATTTATTCCTTACTTAATGGCTTTAACTAAAGTATAGTAGGTTAATTAGGTAATGTGTGTTTATTGGTACTCTCTGATAAAGGTGGGGTCAGTGATATTAAAAGATTCACAAAAGTGTGTAATTTCTGGCAAATTAATAGTAACATTTCAGGAGGTGACATGTTTATAGGAAAAAAAAAACTCCGGTCTCTGTCACCTAAGGGCATTAGAATAACAAAAAAAACATACAACTGACCAGGACAAAGTGTGACCATTTGCCTGTCAGTCATGTAGTTTAGCCTAGGCAGTGGTTTATGAGTACATGTTTTGGGGATGCCTCTTTGGAGGAATTTCAAATTCAGGCCAAAGCACCAATCTTTATAGTGTTTATAATTTTTTTCAATGTTCTAAGATCTAAAACATATTAGATTTTTGATATCAGGATACAACATCTTATTGTTGTTAAGCTATTTTTTTTTTTTTTTTTACTAGTATAGATATTTAGGAAATGTCTAGCATATTGTGTTGAAGGTCAAACTTCTTGTGATTGACTCAAGAAGTTCAATCCTTCTCCAGTTTCTCCTGCTAATACTTTATGGAATAGATAACTTTTTTACTGACCGAATCAGAACAGATTGTTCTTGGCATCTACGAAAATAAACAGGAAGTGTTTTAGTTTTTAGGTATAGGGTTAAATTAGATGTTACTGCTCAGTCTGCAAAGACAAGATCTTCCTAGTCTAGAGGCTATAGCCTAATTTTAGATAGGATCTGGATTTGGCCCATGTCATAACTATTGGACTCCACCGATGCTGTCTGTGATGGCGTCATTAGAAGAATGTCAGTTTTTGATTTCACAACGATAACTATGTATTGTTAACATCCGTTTTCCTGGTGATTTGCTAATTACAGACGAACATGTCAACACTAAACTGTTTTTCTGCCTCTTGTAAATACATTGCTGAGATTTTTCCTTCTGACAGCTGTTTACAGATGATATGCCTCCCGAGCAAAAACTTCATGTAAACACTTCCTATTTGTCCCCAGCTATGTGACTTAATCAAGTGGATACACAAACAGCAGACTCCTTAATCTCCATGTCTTTACACAAGATGCACTCATTTCAAAGCTCCCTGCTTCAACAGCACAGGACCTGGATGACCTTGGGGCCAGTGGAGGTCACGATTTGAGACGTGCACCTGTTTCTTGGGACTCCTTGTTATACAGAAGATGTCTTGCAGATGTGGCATCAGAAGAGATGTATGTAATACACAGGTGTCTGCAGACATCCAGCCATGAACCAGGCTCATGTTTCCACTTGTCTTGTATCTGCAACACAAATCTGCACTTTATGGACATGTGGGTGCTGATTTATAGGGTTTTTTTAAGGATTCTACACATGGAACACTTTAGAACCTGTGTGCCTTTACCATGCTTATAAAAGTAAGGTTAAAAGTTACCTTGGTAAAAGACACCGCTATCAAGTTGGTCCTTTGGTGTTTGTAAAATTTGGTGGTTTTTAATATCATGCTGTTTGAAACGTGTATCTAGATTCGCGGCAGTGTTTTTCTCGTCCGCTTGCTTAGCACAACCCAAATGGAAACTGTAAAAAATATCCCAGCGTTTTACCATCAGTTGGTTTTATTAAGCCAGCGTTAGAACACGCAACTTTTCCGTAATTGTAGCTAAAAAGAGGTTGTGCTGGTCTAGTTTGTGTATTTTTGGGGCAGTCAGGATCAGTCTGGAAGTGTCTCAGACTCTAATTTCCTGATCTAGTGTCAGGTCTGTTGCAGCAAGTGTAAACTTTAAGACGTTCATACATTTAACAGTTAATGAATAGCTCTTGACTGTCATTGACCTGCAGTGATATTTGAGATGGAACACATCAATGTAAGAAGTATATGAAGAAAACTTGTGTGACAGTTGTGACAGTAGGATAGCTGCACTCTATAAATGGAGAACAGACGATTTTGGGCTAATTGGGTTGTGGCAGGAAGACGAGTTCCTGAACAACATAAATTTGTAAAACTACCGCAACCACATAGACGGGGGAAAAAGCTGGGTTGCACTTGCCAAAGGTTGGAACCATCCGGGTATAATCTCTGTGTTTGTTTGGATATTGCTGTCTCCAAGTAACAGGGAAGCACTTGTTTTTGTGCAAGTTTGGTCTACTAACAAATTTAAGGTTGAGCAATGTGTGGTTCCTAATCATTATTATGATCCCAATTTTTCAGTTGTAATAAAATATAATGTATTTAATCAAACAAGTAGGTGATGTGCAATCTTATTGTTATGTGTTAGGATAAATATTGCATTGTGTAACCAAGGTTTGAGAGCAGTTCTTTGCTTCATAAACATGTGATGGATTTAACGTAGTGTCTTAGTAGTGCACAGTAGTAGACACCTCTACTATTCTATGGTCACATCCATGTCACATCTATGGTTTTTTCAATTCCCCATTGCTGTTATAATAACCTCTACTCTTCTGGGAACTAGATTTTGAAGCATGGCTTTGGGGATTTGTGTTCATTCAGCCATAAGAGCATTAGTGAGATCAGCCACTGATGTTGCGTGAGGAGGTCTGTGGTGCAATCTGTGCTCCAGTTCATCCCGAAAGTGTTCAGTACTGTTGAGTTCAGAATCAGGGCTCTGTAGGGTTGTTCCACTCAAATTTTGGCAAACCTTGTCTTCATGGAGCTGGCTTTGTGCACAGATGCATTGTCATGCAGGTGTGAACCTTTTAGTTCACTGAAGGGAAATTGCAATACTACAGAGTACAAAGACAATCCTGTACAACACTGTGTTCTTCCAACTGTGTGGCAACAGTTTGGGGAAGAGCCACATGTGGGTGAGCTGCTCAGATTCTGCTTCATGAAGGTTTCGGCCATTCGAAGAGAAGATGCCAACCTCATGTGGACTTTGAGAACAACAACCTCCTAATCAATACACAAAATAACATTTTACATATGCTGTATGTCCATCATTGAGCATTTGAAGGCTTCAGCATGGAGGATTTGGTGTTAAATCTATAATGAACTTAAATGTTAAGCTAATTTATGAGTTGTTCAGGGGCTCCTGGTTACACAACTCCAATTGACTGTATATGACTATAGAAAGGACATTATTTCTAATCACACTCTCCGGTGTCACCCAGATGAGGATGAGGTTCCCTTTCGAGACTGGTTCCTTTAAAGGTTGCTTCCTCTTACCATCTAATGGAGTTCTTCCTTGCCACGGTCACATCAGGCTTGCTCATTAGGGATAAATACAAAGAAATTTGAATATAAATCTTTCTGAATGTCCAGGAACATTTGGCCATTTAGTACATAATGTAGAATACAGTTCTCTGGTTCTACTACGTGTACTGGATTTTGGTAATAACCAGGACCACTGTTCTGAGATATTCTGAATACAATGAATATATCTTGGGCAACTTATGGGTTAAGCAATAATACATGATCGTATCTGTATCTATATCCAGGGTGTATTCATGCCTCGTGCCTACTATTCCTAGGATAAACTCTTGATGAACAGTAGACTATGATAAACTAATTACTGGTGATGAGTGGCTGGATCTGTAGCCCTATTAGATATTCACGATCTATGTAATCCAGACATGCACGTTTAACCTCTGAATGTCTGCAATAGTATACCCTTTTATCTTATAGACATTATTCTAAGACTTTTTGTGCAGCTATACCTTGGCCAAATCTTACCACATGACCCACCAACCAGAACAGCATGTTATTCAGTAAATGGGAGGTAACCGGTCATCTCTATATTTGGATGACCCTTTTGTCAATGCTGTCTGCGAGTTCACCAATTAGCATGGTTTTTCTGCCCCAGAAAGGTGAGTGATGATGATTGGCAGGTAAAGGTCAAATCCATTTAACACCAGACCAGCAGTGGGCCCCCGGCCTCCTGTTTTCACACCTGCACTGACACCGTAACCAGTTTTTCTTGCAATGAGGCATACCATCACTCACACACACACACAACTCACACATGACCTACTTATGTCCTAAAAAAACAAATCCCTCATCATTTCCTTTTTTTTTTTTATTTTATTTTATTTTTTAAATAATCCTCATTCTAATATATATTTTGCAGCTCCAGGAGGTTGATTTTGGTGTGGCTCTGCTCATTTGGTGTGAGTTTTATCCTGAAGAGCTGACACGGTGTACCACAGGGATCCTGAGAGAAAAGGCACAGACAACAGAACGATACTCTGTCTGTTTAAGCCATTTTGGGCTTGGTGATAAATAGAGGTTAGAAGAGGTTCATGGCTCTTGAGGTCAGTCTGCGAATGCCAGTGATTTACTTATTCTGCAGCTTGAAAGAATGTTTCTGCCTTGCTTCCCATTTTTGGCACTCTAACACCTTTTGACTCTGACTGAATTAAAGGAATGTTGATTCGTCGAATGCAGTTTGTTGCCTTTTTGCTGTATCCAGAACAGAAGCAAGAATATACTGTTGGGTGTTTCTGTAAAACTGACAGTATATTTGAGTGTACCGTGCAGGAGCTAAGAATACTGTCCAGATCCTTACCAGGCTTCCAGTAATTCCTAAAACGCTGTCAGCCGTGCAGTTTGGATTGCTGTGTTACGGGTATTTGAAGGCATGGCTTCCAAGCCTACTATTAAGGAAAGAAGCTCTGTCTCTTGTTGTATTTTATTGGGTTTGATTGCTGTAATTTTTTTTAAGTGGTAAGAGTGGTAGAAAACATGCAGATGGCACTTTACCTGATTTTAATGTACACCACTCTTAAACCATTTTACTTTCGGGTCTTCCAATTCAAATATACAGTTTTATATATAAAATTCAGGGTCCTTTGTTTAGGGTCCTTTCTTTCTTTGCTTCCTGAAGAGATTGTACTTGGAACCCTTTCTCCATCCAATTTTTAAGAGGTCTTCCAGAAAACACTAACAAATTATTTCATTTAGGATGGTACATGCAACCTTGTGTGTTTCAAATAACCAGGTTTTCGTTGTCAGTATGACTTTGACCCTCACGTCAAACGGAGATTCATCATGGGTTTACTGATTGCTAATCAGATTCCTTGAGCACTGGTGATGGAGCATGGGTAAATTTAGCATCCTTTTTTTATCTCATAGTATTCCATGTTCCCTGTTTTTCCCTGCTGCGTGTTTTTTGGTGTTTCTGGCTGCTTCACTTTAAGAGTACACTGTAATCATCTCCAGTGTAGCACGGGTTCACCATGCTTGTTTGCAGATCTGTGACGAGCTCTGTTGCGGTAGAGTGTGACCACTTCTGCTGCGGTCTCCCCACCTAGCATCTTGCATAACATCATGGTGTCGAAGATGACTGCGTCTGCCCTCTCATTTTCTTTCACTGGAAATGCATGCTATAATAATGATGGATCAAAACAAAACACACCCACGATGGGAGAGGATGGCTAGTGCCACACAAATAGATCTGAGCGGAATGGAATTTCTCTCTTCATTAGGGTTATATATTGGAAGCCAAATTTTCTGGCCTTAAAAAATAAATGTGATTATTTGTAAAAGGCAGTAAGAGACAGAAAAGGAAGAGAGACTAGAAACTGGAATAGTGGATGAGTCCCTAGAGATAATGAAGAATGCATTAAGCAATTGTAGCACTATTTCTGGTATTTTTTTTAGGAATCAAGCCTGTGAACGTTCATCCGATGTAAAGGGATTTTTTCTATATTGAAATCATTCTGTCCAGCTATGTAAGTAAAAATGCATTTGTTTTCTGCTATAACAGAGTAACTAATTTGTCCAAACAGGAGTCGACACCTAGCGAAGGCATATGGTGGTTCTATTGATCTGGATCACTGTTATTTGCTATGACCTGAAATATCAGCATAACTGAAAAGGTCAAAATGTACAGAGCTTAGATGCTGACCAAAGTATTTGAGTATCAATTTTAAGTCTTGAATTATTGCACATCACCTCTGCTGTGCTGCAATATTTTAAAACATAAAAAAAATGAAAAGGTTGATTTTGATTGAATTCAATTTATTTGTATAGTGCTTTTTTTATCAGCCTCTAAGCTATTTAAGCATTACAAGGCAGACTTCCTCAGTAGTAAATGGGGAATTATGTAACTGCAATGCAGGAAAATCAATTTTCTGTCAATATTGCTATCTAAACTGACAGAATAAAACACAAGAAGACACGACACAACACAACAAATAATGATTTACTACTTTTAACCTTAACTAACAACATTAAATAGCTTTGACTTTGACAAAACCTGCTGTGTATCAAGGAAGGTTAGAGGTCACTTAAGACATGCCAGCTGCTTTTCTCCTTTAGATGTAGAAAAGCTGCTTTTCTTTTCCTCTTTTTTTTTTTTTTTTTATTATTATATTTTTTTTAAATCTTCCCCCACTTTAACCTGAGTTGCACTTTTGCAGTCTGTCCTGAGAGTCAGAAAAATTGTTTTTGGCAAAGTGTAAAGAGCTGTCCGATAATTGGCAGGTGTAAAACCCCATTTCCCCATCACATTGCACAATGTTCGAATTTGTTCTTAATACGTTCAACATGAGTAGTAGAGATGTTCACAAAGGGGGTTTTGAATTACTGACGCCACCTATCTTTGTCTCCCCAGACCTCTGATTTATCATGATAAGGTAATTGCTATGGTCCTTGAGGAGATGATGTGGCGACACTTATCTGATTTCTATCCTAAAGCATGTGTAGGCAAATGGTGTGGACGTGACCTCTCCAGAAGAGGTTTGTTTGATAAACTCATCTGATTTGCATTGACGTTTCCTGAATTCTCAAGCCGGGTATTTGCTTGGTCATTCAGGTTGTACTGAGCTGAGTCTGAATTTAAGCATGCATTTGTGGATGTGTCAGTGTGTGTGTGTGTGTGTGTGTGTGTGTCTGACGAAGATACTGAACAGGAAAGGAGTTCCTCTGGGTGTTCCATGCTCCCCAGCCCACTTCCGCTATAGAGCTGGGCTGGGGAATGTGCTTGCTGAGGATTAGTGATGGTTATGGGAGGAGTGGCGGTTAGTGGGAAGTACAAACTGTGAAAGGGTCACTTCCTTTCATCCTGCTCTCTTCCCATAGTGGCTAATATACACATGCATGATGTTATATGCCGAGGTCAGTATACAGAAGAGGATGGGACAGGGAGAGAAGGCACAAAACCCTGAGAGAGTGAGAGAGGGAGGGAAAGTGTAGAAGGAAGAGTAGAAGAAGGGGGGAGTAATGTCAACAGCTCCAGTCCCTGAAATACAGGCTCTGGTTCAGTAGCCCAGAGAGAAGTGGCAGGCTCAGGCTGGATCAGGAATATCATTTCAAGTACTTTCAATATTCGCTACTTAGCAGAGGCGGCTCTCGACAAAAGGAAGGAGTCAGTCAAGTAGGAGCAGAGCCGTACTTTCAAAAGGAACTTTTATAGGAGCTTTGTTGCTCTGGGTGTATATGAAGGTTGCAAGATGAAAGATCTTCAGAGCTTGCTTTCTGAAAAGGGTGAGTATACATTCTGCAATCTGATCACACTGTTGATGTCCGTGGTTTGCCGTGCCTGAAAGATGATCCAGACTGGGCAGACACTTTAGAACGGGATCCAGATGCATTTGCAGCACGCGAAGCTTTAAATAGAACCAATGCCACTGTTTAAAGTCCAGGCTGCCAAAGAGGACTTCTTCCAATAAAATGAGCATTTGGAAAGCTTTCCCATTGGAGCTTTGCAAATATGAATATATAAACCTGCTTTGCAGAAGTTGAGACACATCTGTCTCAGTTCTGTTCTTGCAAATGGTATGAAATCTAAATCTCATAGGGTTGCTATATCCTGTATTGGGGCATAGAAGATCTCGTTCCTTAGAGTGTCTAGATTTGATAAATATTTCACAGAGTATACTGAACTGAGTGGCCTGAGCTCAACTACATGGCAGAGACTGCCTTTGGAAATTATTTTGTCTGGAGCAGCTTTTTAACTTACACATGGAAGCTGCTGATCACACGTGTTGGTCTCTGAGGAAGTGTGGCTCGGTCTGCGGTAAAATCATGGAACATCACTATCCAAATGGGAAATATGGGATTCCAGTTGGACCAGGGGAGAATTAAAGGATGCTTGGTGATGACTCTGGGAATGGGATTATTTTAAAATGACATGTGCCTTTAAATGCCAGGCAGTGCTCCAGGGACCATTGTAATTCAACTGATCTACATTCCCCCAGCCTCATATCCTCTCCCCTGCCACTCTGCCAAAGAGCCTAAAGCCTTCAACTCATGCTCTGCACTCCACTGGCCTCTGATCCCCTCTCCCTAGTGGCCCTCCCAGAGAGCCAAAGCATAAACTCAGGGTCAACGTTCCACCGGCCTTGATCCTTTCCTTTACAACACTACCAGAGAGCCTAAAGCCTTAAACTTCACTCCAGCCTGACCCATTGACACCAATGCAGATTCTAAAGCTTAAACTTGTAGCCTTTGGTTTTCATTCTGAAAGCAAAAAGCTTGTCTTGACAGGCCAACCTAATTTTATTTGGGTAGTGAAAGCTTGGTGGTTAAGGAATTTCTGAGTTCAGATCCCAGAACCAGCAATCTGCAAACATTGGGCCCTTGAGCAATACCTTTTACCACGAGTTGTATCTTGACCAGTTGAGGGATAAGGGCCTTGTTTATAGTCCTTGAATAACTGACAAATATAAGCTGCTGATCACACTGGTTGCTCAGGGACTTGGTTAGGAGATTTTTGGCAACATTATAAAAGGAGCGGGTTTATCAAATTTGGGATTATAGAATACTTGGATTGGATTTGGGAAAGATTAAAGAATGCTTGATACAACTCTAGGAATGGTAGACTATCTTCTCTGGGACCAATCAGGTTCAACAAGTCAAAATTCCTCAGGGTCTACACTCCACCATCCTTTATCCTTTCCTATATGACCCAGGATTTAAACTTAACCCAATCTGACTCACCAATGCCATCACTGATCCTAAAGCTTAAACCTGGATTTAAACTCTACCAGCCACTGATATTCATCACTCATTAATAGCATGTAGCCTGCCACAGCAGATATACCTCTTTGGGCAGTGGTAGCTCAATACTTTGACAGTTGAATTTCTTACTAACTTTCAGTGCTTTGATGTTCTTCACCAGCTTTGCTTCTTCCCATCTCATTACGTCTGTAAAAGTAGAGCACAGGCTGTGCTTGTGTATCTCTGCAAGGCAGCTTGGGAGATCTGAATGTGAGAACATTAAGCAAAGCCCGTCACGTGAGCGTGCTCTGACAGATGTTTAGATTTTCTTGCATCTTATATATTCTGGATTTTTGAACTACCATAGGCTCAATAACAGCTCAAGCTCCATCAGCACTCTTAAAGAAGACCTGTTTACCAGCAGCATAGTAGAGTTTCTATTGATTGACATTATGTGCTTTGTTGACTGTGGATTAAGTAATTATAGGCTACTGCTTGAGATGTGCACGGAGATACACAGTTTGGTCAGTCTATTCATAAAATATTACAGGAAATGCTCAAGGGTTGGAATACTGTGATATTAAAGCTAATGTAATTTGGAAGTCCCCAAATGACTATAGAAATAGGAACTCATTGTGTCACTGACACAGATCGAAGGCTTATGATATATAAGCTTATAATTATGTCATACAGTTTGACAAAAGAGCTTTGCTTTGCTGAATTTTGAATGCCGTCTCGGCTAGAGGTGGTCTCGGCTACAAGGCATGGTGTAAATGCTTGATGCGCACATTCCAGCCATTATGAGCAGCGCTGCAGACCTCTATTCTTCAGCAGGCAGCTGTTAACCTTTCACCTTATAGGAACATGACACAGCTTAGTAATATATGATTCTAAAATGCCAAGGCCACCCTTTGCCTGGGATTATCTGACTAAGGCAAGTAGTGGAAGTCCTTCGTGACCAGCCAGAAGTGTGGGTTTGTATCAACCTGTCACTGAGCCGACATATTATACGCCTGGAAATACAAGAAAGAGGAGACGATGGGATGCAGAGCTTTTGGCCCGAGACACATCGGAAAATTACAACAATTGAGCAACTGTTGAGTCAGTGGTTCGACTATATTTTTAGTGAAAACATGGTCTTGGTCTTGCTTTAAGGTTGGGAGGTCAGTGAAGATTAAAGCTCATAGTCAGTTTGGTTAAACACAAGTACAGAATAGTAATATAGAGAGCATACTTTGGCTAACCGCATGTCACTTCCAGCTAGCCATATGACTCTGCTTTAACATTTTCACAGACCTCAAAATGTGCAGCCAATTAAGCAAAACAAAAACAAACAAACAAACGAAAACGATTTCCTACTCCTATGTATGAGATGCTTGCGAATCTGATATTTGATGGAGAGTGATGTGAGCTATCAGGTTCCACAAGAGCCTTGATGAAACATGGGCATGTACTGTGGAGGGCTCATGGAATGTAGCCGCTAGCATAAATAGCATCCATTTCATATTTACCCCACACTGTTTGCAGGTTCTCACAGTAACAGATGCATTTGCCAGATGAAAAGTGGGTCAGTAACGCTACATTTTTAACTCCCATCCCGTATACTTGAAACAGCATCTCGGATTGGATGTTTGTAATCTACCATGTATTCCAGCGGAGTCTTGATTTTGATTGAAATGATTAACGTAAACTTAAAGGATGCAAATTTTTAACCACGATAACTTTGGTAATATTTGCCATTTCTGCTCACAATCTGGATGTTTATATAGAATGTCTACTTGGAAGAAAAACCCAGTCAGCATCCATCATGTTAGATGTTCATGTCTATTACATTAGCACTCAGACATTCTTGGGGGTGTGGCTTTAGAAGAAACATGGAAGTACTGTATTTAAAGCTATAGCTAACTTCAAAGCACACACTATACCTTAAAATAAACATTTCAGCTAAAATGTATTTTTATCCGGTGAGGTTTTTGTCATGTTCTGCCAGATTTAATCAAATATCTGCTTGGAGGAGAAACTTGGAAGGCAACTTTTGTAAACTGAGGAAAAAACAAATGATGTGAAGCTCTAGCTTCCAAACCACTAGCACAGTCAAGCTGTCAGTCATGCTGTCTGTTAATTTAGAAACCATGCAGGTCGTGTGGCCTTATGATGTTTTTGGAGGGAATTAAAGATAAAGGTGGTTTCTGTTTGGATTTTCAGTTTATAACGGTAATCTTCAAAATTGCTGACTCTACCTTTTTAAAAAGATTTTTTCTCCAGATTGTTTATTGCACAGCTGAAGTAAATTAAAGTATTTTTAGAAAGTCCATCCCTTCCATATATGAAGCTTGAATTGCTTTCTAAGCCTGTGCATTTTGTAAAAATCACTATATTATATATTTGATTTGTTTTTATTACAAGGAGTCCTGTTAAAGCAAATCAGAGGAACGCATTTAGGGGGATTCCCCCCCCCCCCAACATTCTGGATTGCATGCAGGCTGAAATTGAGTTCTGGGCTCCACAGCAGATGTGGACATGGTTTTAATTTTTAGTAGACAATGAGCGAATGAAATGGCTTTTACCGACATGCCTTGTGAATCCCCACTTTCCCCAGATTTAACTGAAATATTTACGCTCCCAGAGCGAAAAAAACATTTAATGTAGCCCACAAGTCCTATAAGCTGTTTGTTAGGAATGAAGCCTAGAGCGAGCAGACGAAATGTGGCAAGAAGATGTGGGACACAAAGCCTCTGATATGCAGATAGCACGTTTGCCACAGACATGTAAAATAGATCTCTGATGCGCGATTAGATGAAGTAATTCACTTGGCTCTTGCGTGCATGGCTTCAAAATACGGGTTCTTCTGTAGTAAAATTTCCGCAGACTAAATCCTGACCTGCCTCCCTTTGCAAAAGTGTTGGCTGATTCAGAAGACCTTTTGGCACAGAGTTTCATAGTGAAAAATCTGAATGTTCTCCCATCCAAGGCTTTTCCTCTTCTTCAGGCCAGATCTTATCTGACGAAGGGTTTGAAGAGGAAATCATTTAGAGCGGCTGGGGGTGGGGGTGGGGGGGTGAAGACGGACAGGGGGGAAAAAAGGAAGGATGGCTGGGTTTGTCATTCCTAACAATCTTGCTCATCGTCTTTAATGCACGTAGGCACAGTTGTCCAGAGACGGCCTCAGTAGGGTGTGTATATAAAATTACACAAGGGATTTTAAGATTGGAGAATGCATGTTGTTTGGATTTTAGGTTAGTTTGTTTATGAACATATACGTGCATGCTTGTGCCCCGTTTAGAGTCGAAGGACTTTTTGGAACTGGCATCTCCGAATGCCTTTTTGTTTTGTGTCTTTTGTGTCGTCCCACATGAGCATTCCCGTGTTACACAAGCCTGCACTGTGTGCTAAAAGCAAACAGAGCTTGCTTTCAAACGACGAGCGCAACAGTGGAATGTGTCCCCTGCAAATGCGGCATGAAATTATCCTAGGCTCTCTATTACACGGTTAGTGATGGTCATTTATCAATTCAGTCTGTACCTCAGCTCTCATTCCTGTGTTCAAGGGAAACTACACGGTGCAGGAACGAGTTAGGAATGTGTGTACACTCAGTGTTTCTGTTTTTATATGTGTGGGTTGGGTAGAAGGGAGAAATTGACGAGGCTTCCAGTGAGCCATTACGCCAACACACTTATTTATTATCTTTGTTTCTATATTAGGGCCAAGTGTGTGTGAGTGTGTATTGTTCAGACAGCACCTGTGTTTGTGTCCGTGTTTATCCTATCCATTCTCTTTCACAGAAATACACAGATTATGCAATTTGCAATGATCTCCACAACAAGGACAGATGTGCAAACCCTGTTGTGATTTTTATTTTTTTGGCTTATAGGATAATAAATAAAATTTGATTGATAGCTAAAATTGGGTAGTTGACTAGCAAGTGAGATCATTTCCTCTAGCACATGACTGTTCTCAAATCTGATCTAATTGAAGGAGTTGATTCATTTTTACTCACTTTGACTTATTCAAATACATTATAATTTCTATAGTAGTGTCTAATTCAGAGGGACTTTATTAGCAGACACTCCTGGTAAAAAAAAAAAAAAAAGTATAATAGTAAACAAATAAAAATAAAAAAAACCTTGTTTTAATATGTTAGTTTTTTGAATGGAGAAATTTTTTTTAGCATTTATGGAAGGAGTCTCCAATGTCAGTGCTTTGTAACAGTAAACAAGCTTTCCACCATGGGAAAGTATTCAGGAAAGAGGACTTTGTGCTTTCCTGTTTTTTCTGTAATAAGCTGCTTTCTGTAATAAGCTTATTTATTTATTATTATTATTTATAGCTGGTATGTTGTAAATGATAACAGGAAACTGTTCTGTGGGTGTTCCACAATATTCAATTAATCACAAACAATGAAATGTTTGTTCATTCATTAATAAATAAAATCTGTATTCTGCAAATTGCAGTGGTATAATGATTAGAATAAAACACTTTGGGACATGCGGTTATAGGAAATTAACTTGATGTAGGGTTAGAGTAATTGCTTTGTGTCAGGCTGCATCACATCTCAGTTCACTTTGGTTCAGTTATTATGGGATGTGGTAGCTTAGTATTTAAGGCATACTGATCAGAAGGTTGTGAGTTTGAATCTCAGGTCCACTGAGCTGCCACTGCTGGGCCCTTGAGCAAGGCCCTTAACCCTCAGTAAAATGAGGTGAAATGTAAGTCGCTCTGGATAAGGGCGCCTGCCAAATGCTGTTAATGTCTTCTTCTTTTTTAGGCTTTTCCCTTCAGCGGTCGCCACAGCGAATCATCTCTCTCTACCTATCCCTATCTTCTGCATCCTCAACACTTGCACCCACTAGCTTTATATCCTCATTAATTCCATCCATATACCTCCTCTTTGGCCTTCCTCTTTGCCTCCTGCCTGGCAGCTCCATGTCCAACATTCTCCTACCAATATACAAATGCTGTTAATGTAAATGTAAAAATACTGTATGTAAATGTCATGCTTGTATAGTGCTTTTAGCAATGGACATCAGTATCACAAAGCAGCTGCACAGAAATATATAAATTCCAGTTATAAATTTTCCCTTTCTAAATCTGTCTTTAATGGGAAAGCCAAAGGTGAAAAGAAAAAACACTTCCTGATATGACATGAGGAAGAAACCTTGAGAGGAACCAGGCTCAAAGGGAACACCTCCTCATCTGACACCAGATTTTTTATATAAAAATAATTCCCCTTCTATAACTGGCCCAAAAGCACAATTGTGTAACCAGTAACTTATGAGCAGTTTATGAATCTGAGCATCAGAGTCATTTCTGAATTCATTATATTATGTAGATAAATGTTTGCCTCATTTTCATATCGCAAACTCCAGTGTTTTATTCATTACTAATTGTTTACCATTTTGCTTTCTCATTTAAATTTGGCCATGGATGCCAACCATTGTCATGCCAACACTACATGAGCACAGTGTAGTGTGTAGGACCCGCAGACTGTGAGCTGTGGGTGGGCTACAAATGAATCCTGATGATGGAAGATAAAGCATGCTTTGAGACCTGTAGGACACATGGTAGGCAGCAGTTTGGTCATGCTGCCATGGAGGAGGTGTGTGAAGCATCACTGCATTCATACATACATTAGTGTGTGTATCTGTTTATTGCTTGGGCATAATTCTTCAATTTCAGTCATTTATGCTGAATATACTTTATAAGGGCAGAACACTTTTTTAATAAAATATCAATAATAGAAAAACTCTTTATGGAATATGCACATCATACAGTATATGGTAGTTTTGAACTTTAAAGTCATAAAGGTCCCATGAAATCAAAATATCGTTTCATTTATAGATTGCAAGTCAGTGGGGATCCATGTATGGTAGAACACCAGGAATAGCGTTACTATGCCGACCGGTGATTGACATGCGTTCTTGCACCAGAAAGATTTTTCTTTTCCCATCTCAGCCAGGTATACTTGTCCAAATACTGTTTGCTGCTGTCTCCTGGGACTGAGGTTCATCATTAATGAGAAATAATAAATAGAAGATTCACTTTGACAATAGGGGGAATGCTAGTCACTGGAGCCAGAAGGTGAGGATTGGCTTCACATGCAGAAATGATGTAGCACATTTACATTAGTACCAGCTGTTTGTGATTGATTAGATATGGAGAGCCAGACTTAAAAGATGGCTATGTACTGTAGAAGAGATTTCTCTGGGAACAAGAGGTGTGTGTCTGTGTCTTATCGTGAAAAGGGAAATGTAAATTGATGAAGAGCCAGAATGGATGAATGCATGACCAGAATTATGTTTGTGATTACTGTGTCACTGCACAGAGCTTAACTGCCTTGAGCAAGAACTGAGGCAAAATATCTGGATGAATTTAAAGAATTGGGTATATTTATGAAGGTTATGGATATGTGACACTGACACACATTCTTTTTTTTTTTTTCTTTCTTTCTTTCTCTTTCTTTATTCTCCACTGACCTACTTCTAGCACACTTGTAGTCTGAAGTGATGGAGCAGAATAAGAATTGAAAACATTTTTTTCTCTATCTGTCTGTGTTCTCTCTGCACCACTGCTCTTTGGAGCATGCACAGTGGACATACTTTGCCTCAAGGCCTGTGTGCGAATTTTGCATGTGTGTAGCCAATATCACAAAGTAACACAATACTACAAACCTGAATGCTTTTATGCTTCTTTCACAACACTGCATCCAAAAATGTCTCTATTCTTATTCCTCTCCTTCTCACCCTTCAGTGCTGATGCCATGCTGTTATGGATTTTTCACCTTCAATTAGAGATTGATTTTCCTCACCTTGTCTTTGCAGTGGACATATTTCCTTATTGCTGGCCGTGAAGGACTCTGCAAGGCATGCACACATTTAATTGCATCTGTAGAAGCTTAGAACTGCTCAGGCAATATGTTTCTGCAAAGGATGAGTGTTTTCTAAATTGATGCTTCTGTCAGTAGTTATTTCTTTAAATGTGTTTGTTCTATAATTTACAGAACCTTCAGAGATTTCTTTTATATGGCAACAAGAGAAGGAGGTTGATAAAGGTGCTGATGCAATGGAGTAGACTTACTGCTTATGGACAAATCCGGCATGTTGTTATTTTAATTGCTAGATTGAAGGCAGCAATGAGTAGCGTGTTTAGGTGTGTGTGTGTGTGTGTGTGTGTGTGTGTGTGTGTGTGTGTGTGTGTGTTATCCCATGCAGAGTGTAATCCTTTCTCATGCACAGTGTTCTTGGGATAGGCTCCAGATATACCGCAACGCAGACCAGGGATAAAGCAGTTACTTTAAATGAATGAATAAAGGACTATAAAATTGAGTGGTCCAGCCTTGAAGAGACATTTCTTTCCTTCCTGACTGAAAGACAGACTGATTCCCATTGTTGAAACAAGCATGGTCAGGGAGCTACTTGGGACTATCATACACTGGGTAGTGAAATACACTTAAGAGCTGATGAGCAATTCATTAATCAACTGAGAATGTTAGTAGGATCTCTGGTACCATGTTATTTTCCCCTCCATCTATATTGTGACAGATTTCACCTCTTCTACTATAATTATTTGCACTTCCATTTCATGAATTGGACAATTATTGTGCCAGATTGGGGAAGATGGAGATGACCATTTGTGATTTGTCGGAATACGCAATTTTGATGCTTCAAGTTATATGTTTCATTCTGTTTGCTTAGGTGATGTAAATGACTTCTTACGTGTCTGACTGGCGGACTGAGATCAAGCAAAACTAAATCTGGTCACATAAGAACTACTCCAGACCCATGTTTAATCATAACATAGACAGAAAGCATATCTGGAACCCAGAGGATGGGATCAAGAAGCAGAAACATGTCATGTCACTCTGTTCTGAATTGAAAAAATCTTCAGAGGAGTGAATAGGCCAGTGAAGAATCTCCACTTTCCATGTCTTCTCTATTCACTGTTGACAGAGATATAGAGAGAGAGAGATGGAAAGAAATGGGTCAAATTCGACAGGCAAAGCTACTTAAGTGGGAACGTCCTGAGTAAATTAGTTAAGCCATGAGCAGGAATTGTGAAGATCAAACTGATGACAATATACACAACAGTCAAATAATCATACCTTCATTAGCCAGGCTATTCCATTGAATGCCTGTTTGAGTTAAGTACTTTCTCCTATTGTTTCTAAAGCAAAAGTCTCATTCCTAAAGATCCAAGAAAATGTGTTTACTGCCTAGCAACATTGGAACATCTGGAAGTATAGTTAGTGTAACCCACTTTGGTGTTCCTGTAGTGTTTAGCTTTTGCTTTGCGCCTTAGACTTTAGTGGTTAAGGGACTGAACCAGTGGTCTTAAGGTTGTGAGTTTAGATCCCTTGTCAGAGAAAAAGAACCAGGTTTCAGCTCTTGAGTAAAGGTCTAAATGTCCAGAATGGCAATGAAAAACCTGTTGCTTTGAAGCAGTAGTCAATGTTGCACATAGGGCAGGTCAAGAGTTTAGGGGAAATACAATAAGCCAATTTCTCAAATGGAGGGAAATGGTTAATGGGATCACTCTGAGTCTGAGTGGTTGGAACTTGATCAGCGAAAAGATGTGGTGGAAAAACTTGTAGGCAAGTGTGGAGGTATTGTCTTACCAAATAGACAGAATGGTGCAGCGTCTGGCAATCAGTGCCAGAAATACTCTTTTGCTAAATAGTCATTGGTGTTACTCTTAATTGAGAGGAGCAAATGTTGATTTTGGAGTACCACCATCATTTGACCCCCACCCTCCTGCCTTACACGGATGTATCCCACCCATTTTAAAATGCTGAATCCCAGAATCCCGCTTTAGGTGTCCTTACTCACCTGCCATTGTAAATGGATAGGGGAATGAGGGAAATACTCTTTCCCTTTTCCTCAGTAGTCCCTAGAGCTAATTCAGACAGGATGGGCAATCAGTGTACTTCCGTTTACATTCCAGATCTGTGTTTCTTGCTCTCTCCTTTCCTGTAGCGTGTCTTACTTTGCATTCGTAGTCGTGTTTGTATATAAGTGACTGATATCTTGGCCTACTTTTCTGCGCTGTGTTGTCCGAAAGCCAGGCTAAGTGTAAGCTTATTTTCAGAGTGCGTGAGTGAATCAGTGTGTGTGTGTGTGTGTGAGTGTGTTGAGTGTCAGTTGAATTGGATTGCAAACTGTGTAATCTTGTATGGAGGTCATATGGACAGATGGATTGCCTCTTATCAGGTGAGTGTGAAGAGACATGCAACAAACAGAAGCAATGTATGTCCTCCAGAGTAGTCAAAGAGAAACCAGCAACAAATACATCTTCAATGTAACGTATGTTAATGATGTTTTGGTTTTATTTAGGAAAGTGTAGGCCCAACAGACAAGAATATGTGAGAAAATCGTATTAACCTTCACAAAAGGATGCAGACAACAAACCACAAAAGCCATCATTGCTTCAGCTGAGTTGATGACAGAAAACTGACCTCTCATTTGACTTGATGAAACGGCAGCCGAGAATCATCATCATGTTAATCACGCATTCAGTGCTGACATATAGTAGCGCCAGATCTGCCATGAACATGGCAGTGTGTTTCCATGGAAACAACAAAAGAGGGAGACCTCTTATTCATACACTTAAAACTGCCATCTTTTGGCAGTTGTATCTAACATGCATTTCCCAGATAGATTTTCTTGTGCTCTGAATTGAATGTCTTTTCTCTACTTCAATATTTTCATACCCATAACCTGTACTGCATTCCGTATTCTTATCAAGATTCCACATCATTATTTAATCATTACAACAGTGTTGGACAGAGCAGTACTGAGACTGGTCTTGGTCATATTATGAGACGTGAATGTGTATTTATCTTGATTGTTTTATCTTGATTAACTGTTTTGGTTAACGTATGTAAATGTATAGTAAAGCTATTCAAAATGCTTCACTGCATATATGGCAGTGTAAATATGATATAATGTTGCGTCCATGCAAGCACATGAGAGAGAAAACGATGGTTTCCTGTTTTTGTTGCTATAACCTTACATTCCCCTCTTACACATTTGCACTGAACAGGGGGACCCTCATAAAGAATTTACCACTAAACTATTCTTAGAGAAAGCAGTAAAAATCCATTTGCCGTAGGGAAAAATGGTGTATGGACAGCTGGCTTTAGTGAACACTTAAATTTAGAAGCGATAAGAAATCAGTTTTTTGTGAAGATATGGCAGAACCAATAATTGCAATAATAATTACCATGGTTAAAATAATGTGCCATTTTTTGTGTAATTGTACAGGTTTATGTATGAGCACTGCTATGATATTCAGTCCTTTCTTGAAGAAAATGTTTTAAAATCCCTGATTGAAGTGGACGCGTTTGAGAGAGCAGGCGGCTTCTAGAAAACACTGAGCCATTTTCCTCCCCTTATTATTCTAGTTCTGGTGAGAGTGTGAGATCGTGCTGGGTACGGCCGGCTTTTCCCTCCCCTCCCTTCGTTCCGTCTTTCTTCTCTCTGCGCTACAACAGGAAGGTCTTTGTGCCATCCAAACTTATGCCAGCACACATTAACCGGTGCCAGGCTGCTCCCATCTCTGTGCCTACACAGCCTCCAAAATGGTTGAGGAGAAATGAATACTTTTTCTATCCGAGGCTTAACATCCTCCACTCCAAACATCTGAGTGATTGAAGGCTCCACGACTGTTTCCAACTTCAACCTGCTTTTTCTCTCTTGCTGTCATTCTGGGGTTTTGCAGTTAGGATGAACTTCCCAAAAGTAATATAGTTTCAGGATCTTGTTAACTTTTGGAAAGCATGTATAAAGTAATGCCATATCCAGCGTTTAACAATTTTGTTAAACTCTCGTACGTCCATGCTTTTGTGAAACCAGACCCGGAGCTGTGGGCCTGGAAGGCAAAGCTTCCACGGTCAGTGACTGCAGACATTTATGTGTTTATAAGACGTACACAAATGCACGATCGTTGTAACACTACGACTCCATGGATGGGGGTCAGTAATCCTCGGTGGAACCCTCTCTGCATGTCAGCACCATTTCTGTGGTCGAATAATGAAACTTTTGCTTTAAAACTCCTTCAACAAGACCTTGTCAGTCGTGGAGGTCTATCCACTGCCTGTTTGGCTTTTCATTGAGAGGTTTCTAGCACTTATGATGTGGTTTGTGTGCTTTATCCTGGCATGTGTTCTGATCATGAACTATTTCTCTTTTATTTTTCAGACCATGCAGACTAGATAGCAGACTTGGCTTGTTTGGCCCATCCAGAGCAGAGAGGATGCCTCCCCGGAAGCGCACACGGCCCGGCCTGGGCCTTCTGTGCTGCTTCGGCAGCAGTGAACCCCCTGAGATTAACCTGAAGGACAGTGTTCCCTTGCAGCTGCTCGAGTTCAGCGCCCCCATGCCCCCGGAGGAGGAACTGAATGCTCGATTTTCTGAACTGGTGGTAAGTGGTCAATCCTTTTCTTCTCCCTAATTAAAAATCATACTCTATCACCTCCTACTCACTCAGACGTGTTTATACAGGGCAATGACGCAGTTAATGGAAGGAACAAATCCTGGTTTCAATCAAATACATGCACTTGCTAATTTATTTACATGCTAATTCAAGTAAGTTTGTTGCTGCTCATGTGATGGTCCAGAAATTGTGTTTCTGGCCAGCACAGATGATCATACACACAAAACACATATATTAATTTCACAGGGACCTCGTGCCAACTTGTTTCTGTTGCCAGCAGTTGGCCTGGTGTGTGGGTGGAAAGCCGGCTCTAGCCAGAAAGCGACAATCCATGTTAAAGCATCTTAAATTCTGCTTTAATCATGGCGCAGGGCTTGAAGGTCGACTTATCTGTAATTACACAGCTGACTTTGTCGATCGAGTCTGCAAGTGCACAAACATCTGCTTATGCTGCCTTACAGTTCCTGGCTCCCTTAGAAAAACAGCATGCTCCTACACATTTAAGTAACATTAGGAGAGTGGCGCATCGTTTAGACAGGAGCTCCACATGCTGTGCTTTTTTAGCGAAGAGAATAGTAGTGCTCATTGCTAAGCATCAAATCAAGTGTGCTGGACATATGGGAGTGCTTAGACCCGAGCACGGCAACCTCATTCTTGACAAAATGAAACGACTCGCAGTTTAGTTATGGTAAATATCTGGACTTGGCTGAAGGCAGACACGGCAGATGGGTGAACGCTTCGGGAATGTGGAAGGAAAGCTGTTTTTGTTGTGGCCACGAAAAGCCACATTTAACTTCTATATAGCTCGGTTGTGGCTCATACAATGCTATACTTTGCGCACAGCATGAAGAAAAGACAAATACAAAGTGACATGTAACCATCCAAAGGGATGGAGACAAAAGATGAATCTTATTTCTGTTATAATAAAGATATCTATACAGAGATGTCGGATCTAAGGCGCTGTTGGTTTTGGATCGTGTGTGTGTGTTTTTCTTCACTATCCCAAATCACAGTATAGTAGTCAGCTGAAATAAAACTTTTGTATATTTCCTTGACAAGTTTTATTTTGCATGACACTGTATATCAAATCTAGAGTAGATCTGCACTGTGCACACATCACCAACTGTGGCATTTCCTTATTTTGGCTACAGCATTAAACTTACCAGGCCCTTATTTCAGCTTTAAAACCAAAATCCATGCACAATAAGGCTGACCTTAATGAGCCCATGCTGACTGGTTCAGACCTTTAAAGCAGAGACCACATCACAAACTCTAGTGGCTCGATTCGGTCAAAAAAAAAAAAAGGCTTTAGAGCAGTGCAGAGTGTACATGCTGCGCTGTAATGCACCATGGGTACTGGATCTCTGCAATGCCCACAGTCATTAGAGTTGAGATTTCGCACAAATTTGTGGCTCTGAAACAAATGGGAGTGTATCACACATGTAAGAGTAGTGAAAATATAAATGTTGTTTATATGCTGGATTGATTGAAAGCAGTAATATTTTATTACCCATATGGATCGTGTACATTTTGATCTTTTTGAAGTGGCTTCCTTGTAAACTGTTGGAAGTTTGCGCTCGCGTGTGAAACTTGCTCGCGTTTAAATCATGCAGCTTCTTTCCTGTAGCTAGGAAAGAGGGTGGATATGAGTGATAATCTTCTGTAGTATGTCGTTATTACTGGAGGACCAGAGCACGACGAATGTGTAGAGCAAACAACAAATATATATATATATGTGCAACATATGTAAGTTTCAGCAAGATGTTGAATATGCCAGTTGTGGATCAGGGTTATTTAAGTTCACGGGGACTGGGGGCTTTGGTTAAAGTGTGACAGTAAAATGTGAATGTTAAAGAGCTCAACAGGAATAGATGAGAGGCAAGTGGACATGTGGCAGCCATGTGTTTGTAGCTCATCTTACCCAAAAAAACCCCAACCCTGGCCCTGTCTCCGAGAGAAATCTTATCTGGGGGAAAAAAACAGGGGGAAAACGACTTGAGATAAAAGTAGAACTTGAGTCTTGAACACCTCATTAAATAGTGCTGACGGAGAGAAATCTTAAATAAACACTAAATAGTGTTTAGTGCATCATGCTAAAGCATGTGAGGGAGAGAGACCAGCAGGCGTTTGGGTTGGAACATGCAGGAAGTGGACTGTTGATATTATTTGAGGAACATCAGCACCACTAAGCTAACATCTGGTCCACAGAGGACGTATGAGTGTTTAATTCCCACTGTATTTGTCTCTCTTTTGCCTCGTTCTATCAGTCTCTCAGTATGTAGGACAATTTTAATCCTGTCACATGAGGCGCAGTGTTTTTTCCCCCCTTACTATTTACACTTACTATTTCTGTTCCATGTTGTGCTAGGCAAACAGATTTACACTGAAATATTGGCCTAGATTGCACAGCTGCCGTTATAGCTATGCTTGGGCTTTTCTAGTATGATCAAAAATAGCATGTTATTATGCATGTTGTAATTGCAATATACCTTGACACCTGAAAAGTGATGTGTGACAGTTACACATGAGCTCGTATTAATATGAACGTAATTTCTAGATCATTCCGATGCCACAATATATGGCGATAATGATTTAAGAGAAAATATTTTATTCAGCCCTAAACTGGACGATCATTATCCATGAGTCATGGTTGTGCTACTCATAAAGCATGGCAAACTAGACAAGCTTCCAGCTACAGACTGAGATTTAGATCATTACTTTGTGTTAAATATGTGGGCAGTTGGGCAGCATGAGTCAATGCTATTTATTAGGATGCAGACATCTTTGCTCACTGGGTGGAGGATGGAGGGTGGAGGTCCATGGGCTCAATCTCACCCTCTTCCCTTCAGCTGAAAGCTCTGGGTGGGAGTGTGTTTCCTGTATGCCTCAGCCATGTCCATGTCCTCAACAAACCCCAGCTTTGCCCGCATACCATGATTCAGCAACTGCAGCTGGAGCAGCACAAAGAGCGACAGAGGAAGTGATGACTAGAGAGCCCGTGCCAAACCAAAGTCACCGACCCGTAACGGGCCAAAATGCATCCGTTAAGCAGTGGGTTTGGACAAGGTACCACGTCAATTTAGTTCTCAGCCTTCTTATTGATGAGGGTATGACTCTCTCTTACCGCAGTTGAGGATACACTACTTTCTTTCACATGTTTAGTGCTTGTACAAACCTCTGTCTCTGGCTCTCTGACGTGCTGATCGCTATTGCACTCTACAGTTTCCTGTTGGTCCCCTCAGGACCTCATATGACTTCCTTCCATCTTGATAGTCTGGGAATACTTTGTGAATCATCTTTCCTGTCTCTCCTTTACAAAAAAAAAAATACACACGTTTACAAAGACAAACCTTTATTCCTGTTCAATCTTCAAACTTTACAAATCCCAGAGTTTGTTCCACAACCCATAATTCACTCTTTGACCTCAGAGGTTTTTGGATGCACCTGAAATTTTATAGAACTAAATGTGCACTGTATGGGTTAAACCAAAAGATCAAAATCATGAAATTGTATGCAAGGTATATTTGATTATATATTTATATATCTTTCAGGTGAATCAATTTTAGTTTAGCTTAATGTGAATTCCACTGAATTTCAAGTTCACTTGAGGGACCATGTGACATAGCTAGTGTTGTGGAATCGAGATAAAATTTATATATTTAGATTTAATGAACCATTGGAAATCTGTTATCGAGCTCTCTTATCGAGGTCTGTTAATTGCGTACACATAAATACAGATAAACAGAACAGATAGTGTGTTCTAAATTTATCGATTTGAATGAATCGAATAGGAGGTGCACTACTATACTTTTTATCCTTTCTTTTTTCCTCCCATTTTAAACGTATTAGAGGTGTGGATCAGGACTGAGATCATGTGGAAGAAAGCAAAGGTTTGAGGTTAGAGAACACCTGGATACGACACTGACGTGTGCGGCATGCATTGATTTATGACATGTTGGCAGTTTTGCCTACCTCTGGGGGCTTTCAGGGTTTAATTCAGTTTTAGGCCACACCCACTTCTGCTTAAATTTGGATGCAGATACACATATACATATATTTGGAGAAGCAAATATAGATGGACACACAGAGATGATGGCATATTTGTTACATCCCTAATATATAAATATACAAATGTGTGTGAATATATAACATCAGAACTTACTCATTTTAACAGGTGTTTTGTAATGCACTGATTTAAATAAGTATGCATTGTAACCATGGTATATCTTTAAGCTGGAGGGGTACGCAGATGATAAATACCTCTCCTGCCTTCTTTCAGCCTTTATACAGAGCTAGAATTATATTTCATTTCAGCCTGAGGATGCACAGTCCAATATTTCTGTTTTTCCTCCTGTAAAATATCCTGTCTTCCTGCTTTGAGTGTTTCATTAATGGTTCAGTCACACTCTCTTCTTTCCCCGGGCAGGATGAACTGGATCTCACCGACAAGAACAGAGAGGCCATGTTTGCCCTGCCTGCTGAGAAGAAATGGCAGATCTACTGCAGCAAGAAAAAGGTTAGTGTTTTTACTTTAAACACTTCCAAAAGTGCTTCTCGTGTTCCCGTAAGACATCTTTACTGTTATAGAATATTAGATAAAGATTTAGGGGGGGAAAAGAAAAGGCAGGATGATAACTCTCTTGCAGACAAAGAACTGTCAAACTTTTTATGACGATTGCTTTGAAATGGAAATGCGTAACCGCTGCTCCTTCTAAAACCGCAAGCTAAGATGTCTACCATACTCATCACACTTATCTCCTCCCTTCCTCTGCCGAACAGGGCTTGTGCTTTACTTTGCGGTCGGCTACTTTCAGGATATTACTCTTTTCGCCTCCCTCTCTCTGATTACAGCGAGAGGGCTGTGGCGGCCAGCGAAAGCCTTACCGGATCTCACATTAAACAATTGCACATGGCTGTCCTCTGGATCGTGTATTGGTAATTGCTATTCCTTTGGCAGAGCCAACAGAAACCAGCAAACTTTCTGCAGCTCTGGTTTGGCATCCTGCTGATTTTTTAGACCTTGACGGTCACTTCATCGTCATAAACCTACAGCACACAGACTCTGATCTGCAACGCTGACCTTCCTTCAGCCTGCTACAGGCTCTGGTCAGGACGGCTGTGTTGGTATTGGAGGCAGGGTGGGGTGGTGTGCAGTTTTGTAAGTCTGTGGTTTGGAGCAGAAAAGGGGTTCCTGCCATGCCTGCTGGAACCAAGTCATCTGCAGCCAATGTTCTCTCTCTCTGACAGTTTAAAAAAAAAAAAAAATCGCCTGACAGGTCTCTCGTCAGTGCAGAAAGTTCGAAAGAAGGAAAAAAAAGGAACCAGAACCAGGCTAGGGTTTGCTCGGAAAAACGTTGTGAAAGAAAACAAAAAGCTTATTCATGTTGGCTGCAGTGGAGAAGGACTTACGTGAATCGCACACATGCCAGATTAAAATGCAGCACAATGTATACAAAGCGTCAGATTCTCTGCCTAAAGAAAGAACTTACTGGAAAGTGGTTCAACAGACAGAAAGAAATTCGAACTCCTTGTTCTGTGCTACAGAAGTCATGCAAAGCTAGGTGACAAGAATATTCCCATATTACGCCGTTTCAGAGACGTACTCCGACTCGTAATATTCCAGACGCCAGACTGTTTCGTTTGACTCTCTGACGGTAAAGTTGTGCTGATGCAACTTGCTTAAAATATTGCCGGTGGTTAAAGTTAGCTGTACCTCAATGGTTGAAGACTACACAGGTTGTGAGTTTAAATCCCTAAACTAAAAAGCCTCCAGTGCTGAGTTACTTGCATGGCCCTTAAACTTCAGCTGTATCCCATTTCACTCTCTTTGAATTTAATCATTAGGAAAATATTTATCTAAAAGTAAGCAAGACTTATGAGGTTATGTGTTTGATTCCCAGAGCAGCCAGAGCCACATGGGAGCCACATAACTGCTCTGGAGTCTGGCATTGCTTTGTGACCTAAATATATATAAGAAATGAAACACAACAGGCCATGCTGCTGTGTCAAAATAATCATCGATGGGGTGGTGCAATGCAGACCGGAGTTACCTTTTCCCACGCAGAAGTTTTAGTTTTAGTAATTTATAATATTTTTGTAATTTTATCTATCTCTGTCATGTTGTAAAAAGTCCACAAAACAAGTTCCTGTTATCATATGCATTATATCCATATGCTTTTTTTCTTCTTGCAAAGATTTACATTTACATTTCTGCCATTTGTCAGACGCCCTTATCTAGAGTGACTTACATTTTACTTCATTTTATACAACTGAGCAATTGAGGGTTAAGGGCCTTGCTTAATGGCCCAGCAGTGGCAGTTTGTTGGGCCTGGGAGTCAAACCTACGACCTTCTGATCAGTAGTCTTTAATCACTAAGCTACCACATCCCAAAGTCCAAAACATCTCCAAGACTTCCAAATGTCTAAAAACCTCAAATGACAGCACCAGACACTGGAGACTCCTTTCAAACCTCAACTTTCTGACCAATCAGAATCGAGCATTCAGCTGCACTGCGGTATAAATATATATAGAGTGAGTGAAGTAGATGGGCATCGTTCTTATTCGGTACCTCTGTTACCAGACTCGGGCTGTCAGTTTGTGAATATTTTGGCCACCTTCCAAAAACTCCATTTCAGACTGCTCTGTGGTCACTTATCCATGGAAACTGTATAATCAAGTCCAGACTATAAATCCACATTTTGTATGGTAGATTATTCTGTAATGGCATGAAGGCACACAAAGCACCGAAGTCAGACGACAAGCACCGACACTATAACAACTCTATAACAGAGTAACCGTAATAGCCTTAATAAACACCCTCATCTGAGTTCCAGCGCCAACAAGAAGATCTTGGCCGTCAGACAGATGTTGTGTAACAGAGCTGGCTGTATGCGCTTGTTTGCGTGCTTGCGGTCGAGACCTCGCTGCAAACGGTTCATGCACTTTTTGGTTTTCGGTGGTAATGCATTCTGAGTGACTTGATTGCCTGGACTGAAGTAAGCAGAGGCACACAGTCACTCTTTGTATTTGCTTGCAGGTCTTGAACCTGCTGTTTATTTGGATTGGACGTCCGAGTATTAGGATGTCATTATAAGATATGTTGTAAAGTAAATTGAGAGTTCTTTCTGAGATGTATTATTTCTCTTGGGAGCACATATTTCTTGCGATTTTGTCAGCTCCAGGTTAACAAGGACGTGGATTAAAACATCTCTTTTTGTCTTAGGATAGCGACCTTTTCTGACTTTCTTTTCCCCCGATCTAAAAATTTCTGGCTAGAAGTAGTGAGTTGTTTTGATGAAACGGGATAAACAGGGTAAGAACCGCTTGAGCTCTTGTTAGGAATGTCGCAGTTTACTCCAGATTTCTGTTGACATGTAACATTTAAAGTAATTACCTCTTCTATAACTAGCACACTTAGCTCCTTAATCGTTTAGAAATTAGTGTTGTGATGGCAGTTTGGCAAAGACAGCAGGTCCCCTAACTTCAGGAACAAGGCAACCTAGAGATCTGGATAAGGCACTGCATTGTGCTCGAAGCTGGATTCCTGTAGCTGAAATCAGATCTCTGAATTGGATTGCAGGATAAAGCAGGGCCTATCCTGCTGAGATGTTGGATTCTGGCAAGATGGTTGTCTGACCTCAAAAACATGGTTGATTACTGCTCTGGCACAGAAAAAGACAAAAATCTGTGCTCTAATATGATTTAAGCAAGAAGATTCTGCAGAGCAAGGTTGTTCCTGAAGGCAATAACCAGCTTCTTGTTAGCCTGTGGGATGTTCAGAGTAATTTATTGTTATGTATCTTAATATTGAACTTGAAAGCATGTTGCTTCTCAAATAACAAGCCAAAAAAGGATAGCGAAGCTGAAATTAATACAAAGAAGATTTAAAGGAGAGATGTAGATGATTATGGGTAGATTATTCGGAATCAACAGACTATCTTTTACTTTTAAGCAGTCAGATATGAAGCTTGCTAAACAAACAACAACTAAAATAATGCTTTAATGTGGACATGAGGCCCTGTGCCATGCACTTCCAGCATGAATTCATTCATTCATCCTTAGTGACTGCCTGGTCAGGTCACATTGGTCACAGCTTGGTGGACCTGGGATTCGAACTCACAACCTTCTGATCAGGAGTCCAACACCTTAACCACATCCCCTATAACCTATCCTTCAGGCTTCTCTAATTATTAGACCAATTTTTTAATATAAGGTATTTATACTAAAGATTATATATAAAGTCTGTATTTTCTTACCCATGTATTTGTGCATGCATGACGAAGCATAACGTTTGAAGCCTTTTTCAAGCTTCCTAGAAAGAGCTTCTTAGATCAAGTGGGCTTGTTTAGCCATTCCTCTGTATAGCTTATATACATTGGCACGAAATTTCATTTCTCCAAGACAAATAACTGTACGCAAGACTACAAATACACTACAGTGTGAGGCGAGTGCAGGAAAAAAGAATGGACAAAACAGAAAAATGCAGTAAACATGAAGGAAATGGGCTCTAAACTGTAAACTATTTGGTGGTTGTAGCTGCATTAAGTATAGCGTTCTGGAAACATTTGCCCTTCGTATCCGATGAAAAGTCTTCACAAGCTCTTGCATATCAACGAATGTGTAGTGAATAACCTGGCAATTCAGGATCATGAACCCATATCAACCCACATAGACTAGAGAGATGTGTATGAGGTTGAGGAACTGTCAGAGCCTGAAATAACAAACCAATTGAACCATTTCTGCCCCCCCCCCCCCCCCTTTTTTTTTTTTTTTTTTTTTTTTTTTTTTTTTTTTTTTTAACCCTTAGTGTTTTCCATTGTTTCCCAGGGGCATCGTGATAGGGCTTATATTTAATTCAAAAAAGAAAGAGAAAGGAAAAAATTCATTTTTGGTTAAGACAATACCACTTTTGGCTTAACTCCAAATACAGAAATGGATGTTTGTATCACTAAACAGATACAGCCTAAAGAGACAGGCTTTTCTTACTGTGAAATAGTTGCTCTGAATAGAATTGTTTTTTTTTTTTTTTCATGTTTCACACTGCTCATACGCTACCCAGTGTTATCTATTAATCTAACATTCAACACTACATTACTAAACCCTGGCTTAATGTAATTATTAACCATGATTGGATAAAATACAGCGTGTGACTGCTTCAAATAATGTCTTGGTTCACACTTTTGCACCAGTGAGTAATTTTTTCCCCTTAAACGTTGCAACTACTGTCTATACAACATGCAGGGTTTCTGTGACTGTACCAGTCATGTGATATGAGGCAGTTTCTGATTGGGTGTCTGTTGCTATTGTAACACAACATCGTTTCACATTGTACACGTTTGTCATCGTAATGCAGGGTTTACAGCTAGGAGCACTGCTTACTGTGCTTTACACTAAGCAGTAAGCAAATGGTGGTAGCTCAAGTGGTTAAGGCTTTGGGGTGTTGATCAGAAGACCAGGGTTCAAGCACTGCCAAGCTACCACAGTTGGGCTCTTGAGCAAGGCCACTAACTCCCCCCTGCTCCAGAGGTGCTGTGTCATCGCTGACCCTGCGCTCTGACCCCAACCCTCCAAGGATGGGATATGCGAAGAAAGAATTTCACTGTGCCGTAATGTACATGTGACAAATAAAAGCTACTTTTCAAGAAGAGTTTTATCAGCCCGAGGTAAACAGTGATGCTAACCCTGCTTCTAAATTATATGTGTGATTATATGTGTGAAACTTTACTTATATTCCAGAATTAAAAGCCGGGGTTAGTCTGAAAAGCCTGATAGTGTCATTGCCTTGCACCACTAGCGAAGAAGTGGATAAGATGTGCAGATGATGTGTAGATGATGCGGAGATGTGGAGAATGAGTGGAGAAGTGTAGGAGAAGAAGTGGAGAAGAAAGAGAAGTGTAGGAGGAGAAGTGTTGAAGAAAGAGGAGAAGTGTAGGAGAAGAAAGAGGAGAAGTGTAGGAGAAGTGTAGGAGAAGTGTAGGAGAAGTGTAGGAGAAGTGTAGCAGAAGAAGTGTTGAAGGAAGTGGAGAACTCTAGGAGAAGTGGAGAAGAAAGAGAAGAAGTGTAGGAGTAGAAGTGTTGAAGGAAGTGGAGAACTCTAGGAGAAGTGGAGAAGAAAGAGGAGAACTCTAGGAGAAGTGGAGAAGAAAGAGGAGAAGTGTAGGAGGAGAAATAGGAGGAGAAATAGGAGAAGTCCAGGTTGTAAGCACACTAAATACCTGTCTGAAATCTGCCAAAGGAAATATTTGGATGTCTCCTGTCTCATTGTATTCTTAACCCAAGTCATCACTCCAGTTGGAATAATGAGGAACATGTTTTCCAAAGTTTCTTCAGTTCATATTATCAGCATTCTGTGTGAAAGCCTTAAGCCATCCCCCATACTGCAGTCTCGCATAATGAGCTCTAACCGAAGGAAACGTCCAGTTATTTAAACGTCCTGTGTTTTCCTGTTCGAGGATAAAGGGGCCAGAGTTGCACTTCAACTGACTTTTTAAATAGTCACATGGTGGTGTTACCTGCTTTGCTTTAGTTATTACATGAGGGAAATATGACAAATTGTGTTTTAAGGGGAATGATTACAAATTAAATGGTTAAAGGGTAAGAAATCTTGTGCAATAAATTAAATAATGTTTAATTACATTCTTCTTTGTTACAGCAGCAATATTTAATAAAAAGAAATATTTAATTCAAGGCTTAATTTAACTGTTTTAAATATTTAATCATTTTTTAAAATTATAAAAATAATTATTAAATTTAAATAATTAAATTTAATAATTATTAAAATGGTCTGGGAAAAACACGAGATTTTATTTATTTATTTTTTGTGATTTCATGTTCGTTCTCTCAACCCAGAAAGCCTGCGTTCCAGTTGATAAAATCAAGTCTTAAACCTTTGAAAGTCATTTTTCTGACTCGTAACTTGTCAGTGCATTCACTAAGTAGTGATGTTCTTGTGTTTATTGTAAGGACATGCTCTTTTTGTAAACTGAAGTATTTAGTGTTTTGGCAGCTGTGTCATCACGTTCGCATTTACACAGCTGCTCCTCTGAAGGAGTGTATGGGTTCAGCCAACGTGTTCCCAAATCTCCACAAACAGTCCTCAGCCCGAGCTCAGACACGGCCGCGGCCATCCGAAAGCGAAAGCACAGAAAGCAGAGAGGCGGTAAAACGCTTTAGTGAATGCAGCACGCTTAGGGGTCATGCTGTAAAAGACATGCGATGGAATTTTATTTCCTGAGAATGAAGAAGTGAGATGCTGAAGTGAGCGCTGCCAGAACCCACTGCTGTGATGTAGTATATGAGGAGACATGAAAGAAACGTGTCCCAGAATCCACTGCACACGTGTACACTGAGAGACGCATGTGTGTCTGTGTGTCAGTACGTCTATGTGTGTCTCTCTTTCTGTCTGTGTGTGTGTCTCCGTATCTGACTGTGTGTCTGTCTCTGTGTCTGTCTGTGTGTGTGGGTCTCTCTCTTTCTGTCTTTGTCTGTCTGTGGGTCTCTCTTTCTGCCTATGTCTTTGTGTGTCTCTCTTTTTCTGTCTGTGTGTGTCTCTTTCTGTCTGTGTCTTTGTCTGTGCTGGTGTCTCTCTTTCTGTCTGTCTTTGTGTGTGTCTCTCTTTCTGTCTGTGTCTCTCTGTGTGTGTGTGTCTCTCTCTTTCTGTCTGTCTTTGTTGGTGTGTGTGTGTCTCTTTCTGTCTGTGTCTTTGTCTCTGTGTGTGAGTCTTTCTGTCTGTCTGTGTGTTTCTCTCTTTCTGTCTGTGTCTCTGTCTGTCTGTGTCTTTGTCTGTGTGTCTCTCTTTCCGTCTGTGTCTCTATCAGTGTCATTGTCTGTATCTGTGTCTGTGTGTCTCTTTCTGTCTGTGTCTTTGTGTGTGTTTGTGTCTCTATTTCAGTTCTCTTTGTGTCTCTGTCTATAACTTTGTGTGTGTGTCTGTGTGGGTGTGTATGTGTGAGTTAGGGTCATGATGAGAGCATTCAGTAAGTTCTGAGTAGGGTTAGGGTTAGGGAATACTTCCTTTTGCTCCACCTCCTCCTTCTTTTCATCATCCTTCTCTGCCTCTTGCCCATCCCTTCTAACTTTTCATCTGTCTCTTTCTTCTCCCCCTCTTCAATCTTCCTTCCTCCTCTTGCTTCTCCTTCTCCATCTTCTCATCATTCTTCTCCTCCTTCTTTGCCTCTTGCTCCTGTTCCTCCTCCTCCTTCTTCTCCATCTTCAACTTTTCATCTCTCTCTACCTCCTCCTCCTCTCCCTCATCCATTTTCTCTCATCCTTCTCTTCCTCCAGCTCCTCCTCATGCTCCTCCTTGTACTTGATTTTTATTTACTCTACTTAAATGTTCCTCCTTCTTCTCCCTCACTTTCTCCCCTTCATTCTTCAACTTCTCTCCCACTCCTCCTCCTCCTCCTTGTTCTTATTCTTCACTTTCTTCCTCTTCCTCCTCCTCCTCCTCCTCCTCCTGCACCTTCTTCTCCTCTTTCCTCATATTTTCACTCCTTCTTCTTCTCTAGGTCCTCCTCCTCATCCATCTTCTTCACATTCAACCTCTCATTCTCCTGTTCTTCTTTTCCTTATTCACCTTTTTCTACCTCACTTCTTCCCCCCTTCTTTGTCTTCTCCTTCTCCTTTCATTCTTTTTTCCATGCTTCTCCTAAAATGAAAATAAAAGGATGTACTATTAATGTACCCATGAAAAAGTCCTCAAGTACTTGTTTTCTCTGCACATATTTTATAATTATATTTTTTATTATTCATAAAAATGAATCTCAGACATTAATAGAAGCTATTCGTATGCTTTAAAATGCAGACAAAACAATGAAATGTTGTATACATATACGTTCTTCTGTTCAACCCAGAAACCCAGAGCCATGGCAAGCCTGCGCTGGCTGCGAGCTCGGGGTCGTGTTTATTATTCCTCCCTGCACTCTGGGTGCTTTAATAGTACAAATATTGACACACAGGGGGAACAGCTCACTACTGTGTTAACCTTAAACCAAACAGGCACGTCTCCCTCATCTCTCCTCATTTGTAGCCAAGAGGAAACTCGCCACCTTCTAATGACCGCTTCTGTATTAGTCTTCCAGGAGCAATGTTCTCTACATTGTACTGCGATAAGTATTAATAATCAGGTTAGATCTGGCTACATGAGCAAAATACTTGTATGTCTGGGGAGAAATCTGAGATTTAGAGAAAACAAACTACAGAAGGAGGTACTTTTTGATGGGCAGTGATAGCTCAAGTGGTTAAGTCTCTGGGTTGTTGATTGGAGGATCAGGGTTCAAGCCCTAGCACCGCCAAGCTGCCACTGTTGGGCCCATGAGCAAGGCCCTTAACCCTCTCCACTCCAGGGGTGCTGTATCATGTGCTTTTGTTTTTTGTTTTGAGGTCTTTATTTTTTGGATTTGACAGCCAGTGGTATTTAAGTCTTGCCCCTATCCATACTCCATTCTAAAAAAATCCACAGTCTCAATTATCCGAATCCTCATCAGGTGCAATAAGATCAAGATGGCTTTCTGTCTGAAACAGAACATGTAGGAAAAGTTGATAAGGTGAAAGCTGTCATGTGGACCAGGAAGTGCACTGTGGTTCCGAACCCTATGAATGTGAACACAACTCAAATTATGCACATGTTTAGGAAGGAAAGTAACCTGCACATGTGTTTCGACATAACAATGATGATGCGGAACATGTGTGGCTGAGAAACATTGTGGGACACAGAAGAGGGCTGAGGAGCATTACTGGACAATGCACTCAAAAAAAAAAAAAAAAAGGAATAATAATGCTCCCATGTGTGATCGTGATGATGTATGATGAACACAAAATCGGGGATTGATCAAAGCAAGCGCCCAATGCTTAAAGGGAGCCGGGAACAGGAACACTCAGATTCGGACCAGAGCTAACGTGTCCAGTGTGAAAACTACCTAAATGACATGCCGTCCTATCGGTGTCCACATCTTATTATTCCCAAAGAAACAACAAGCTTATTGACCTAATGTGACTCAGTCCAATACTCAGGTCTTAATGTTTCACTCATACTCAGATATCATTTACTCCCATTTCCATCAGTAAGACAGAATGAAATTGTGCTTCTGAAGAAAGGTTTGAGGATAAACTGCAGTAGGTAGCAATTTATTTTGCACGCAGCTTGACTGATGCTTAACACGAGAGATGACGGCCACGTGGCCTGCCTCCTGCCTGCTGTTGACTTATTGCCATCTGATGTGCACAGCATCGATCATTATGTGAGATCATTACGTGCACACTGTGATCAGATCAGTGAGCTTCCTCCCCCCGAGGGAGTAATGATGAACTAACAACATTTGGTAGCACAGCTGGCCTTAAAAACAACCAGCGAGATAGAAAAGCTAGTTAAAGGAACAGATCTGAAGGGCGGATCCAAACACTGAGCACCTGGTTTGGTCCGTTGACAAAAATGAATCTTGTTTGATGGAGTAGATAGGAACTTTTTAAATTTAGGATAAAATGACTACTGTTTGTGATCACAGATCTTAGACCTAGTACCTAGGTCTTGTATTAGAGTCTATTTTTGGTTGTTCTTATTACTTTGGCTTCTCCAGTGCCTTTTTTCCCCAATCCGTTTTATATATATATATATGAAGCAATATATCTTTAAAAAAAACATAAAAGTGTGGCAGAAATCTAGATGTCCGTCAGGAAAGATATTATTTGAGTGTCTTTTGGGATGAATTTGGTTTGAATTCTGGACTCATATGTCATGTTATCACATGTCACACGCAAGGCTTCAATTAAATGGGGAGCTAAAGCACCCTTGTTTTATGAGAACCGCAAGATGAGCTCGAGCTTCAGAGTTATAATTTAATGGAAATGTAAAGAATTTTTAATGCATGTGCTAGCAGTGGGATTAAATTGTGCTGACCGACAGGCTAGGGTCATGTATAAGCCATGTTAATGTCTTAAACTCCTCCTCCTCTAATATTTAATTTTCATTCAAGTCACTAACGTGGCTGATTTTTAACAATTTTGCAAGTACACTTTCAATCATTTTGAGTGATTCATTTATTCATCTTCATCAACTGCTTCCTAGCATGTCCTCTTTGAGTAACATGACTAAATAATGCCTCCTCCTGTTAGATATTTAATTTACTCAGCTGGTAAGCCTACTTTTTTTTTTTTTAAGTTGTTGTTTGTCACATATACATTAATGCACAGTGAAATTCTTTCTTCACATATTCCATCCTTGGGAGTTGGGGTCAGAGTGCAGGGTCAGCCATGATACAGCACCCCTGGAGCAGGGTGGGTTGGGGGTCTTGCTCAAGGGCCCAACAGTGGCAGCTTGGCAGTGCTGGGACTTGAACCCAGATTTTCCAGTTAACGACCCAGAGCTTTAACCATTTGAGCTACCACTGCCCCGAGGGCTGCATTGCCCAGTCCGTCCTTGATTTTGTAATTTTGCTATAGCAGAAATTAACAAAAAATCAAGCACACAATGTATATTCGGAGAAGCTTGAAATTCTTTCAGATTTGGACAACCAGGTGGATAAATGGGTGGATGTATGCATGGATGGATGGATGGATGGATGGATGGCTGTCTGGATGGATAAAGAGGTTGCTGCATTGACCGAAAGATGCAAGGCAGTTGACTGTCTTTAATCTCGACTTTATACACTTTAGACATCAGCGTACAGTTTGCTTCTACTCTGGAAAAAGCTCACTGAATGTACTTAATTAAATGTATACACTTGTCTCATGTGATTAACACGGTTTGTTTTTGAACATCCACCATGATTTGATTATTTCTCTTCAAAGCCCTGAATAAACCCGAACTCTTTGCTCCTATCCGAACTGATGATCGAACACGGGCTGCAGGAATTCTGCAATAGTCACATTACTGCTGTACATTTCTAGCACACGTGCGTTAATCGTGTTCATTTGATACTATAGTTATAGCTCGCTTCACTGCCAACATTGCTGTGTGATATCGTAATGTGTAATCGGTTTATGTTAATAATATGTGACTCGATCACGCTACGTGATTCACTTCTCAAGTTTAAATGAAGTATTGTATAAGCACTTCTTCTTCTTCTTCTTCTTCTTTCGGCTTTTCCCTTCAGGGGTCGCCACAGCGAATCATCTCTCTCCACCCTATCCCTATCTTCTGCATCCTCAACACTTGCACCCACTAGCTTCATATCCTCATTAATTCCATCCATATACCTCCTCTTTGGCCTTCCTCTTTGCCTCCTGCCTGGCAGCTCCATGTCCAACATTCTCCTACCAATATACTCACTCTCCCTCCTCTGAACATGTCCAAACCATCTTAATCTGGCCTCCCTAACTTTGTCCCCCAAACGTCCAACATGAGCTGTCCCTCTGATGTACTCGTTCCTAATCCTGTCCAATCTTGTCACTCCCAAAGAGAACCTCAACATCTTCAGCTCTGCTACCTCTAGCTCTGACTCCTGTCTCTTCCTCAGTGACACTGTCTCTAAACCATACAGCATGGCCGGTCTCACCACTGTCCTGTACACCTTCCCCTTGATTCTCGCTGATATTTTCCTATCACACAGAACTCCCGACACCTTTCTCCACCCATTCCAACCTGCCTGCACTCGCTTCTTTACCTCTTTCCCACACTCTCCATTACTCTGGACTGTTGACCCCAAGTACTTAAACTCCTGTAACTTTTTCACCTCTTCACCCTGTAACCTTACTGAAGTATTGTATAAGCACATTTTGATTATATTTTTATGTAATATGTATTCATATCTAATATGTAAACTATATGTAATGTATTCTCATAAATCTGACTGAGAGTACGTATTCTTCAGTGTACGTGCCCATAGAGACATGGAGGGAAAATAAAAGAAAGAAATCTTGTTCATCATGTTTGTTTCTCCTCTTCCTATAACGAGTCGGTTATCCTACTGCTTCTGCTGTTTCATCTATTTATTTATTTTTTTTAAAGATCTGAAGCACACATGGGATGATCATGTGACCTTTGAGGTTGCTCTAAGCCTGTACCAGTTTTCCAATGGTGAAATCAACATATTTGGTGTTATACTCAAGTGGTTTCCTTTTCATTTAGGAGCAAGAGGATCCCAACAAGCTCGCTACCAGCTGGCCTGACTACTACATAGACCGCATCAACTCCATGGCTGCCGTAAGTGCTCTGTTTCAAAGATTTCTCATCATCACAATCAAAAAGCACAACCCATTTTTTAGAATCTTTATCTATATCTGTTTTTGCCTCTCTGTCCTGACTCCCTGACTGTTAAGTCGTGACTTTATAGTAAACCTCAATCAGGTTCTCGACTCGCGTTACTCAACAAGAACAATTCAATTCTTCTATGTTCCACAACTTGTCAAGCTAATACAAACCCCACATCTTTTTCTTCTCACTCCTACATGTCTAGCAATACAAATCAGCACAGGATGATCTCCAGTTCGTAAATTATCAGTATTTATTTTTAAGCCATACTGAGCTGCCATTGTTGAATCAGGACTCTAATCGTTCCATTACTGTAAATTAGAATTGAACACAATTCCCTGACCCTAACCCTAACCCTTTCTCTAGAGATGCGCGGTCTGACTTAATGGGTGATTCTCAGAAATGGACAGCTTAACAAAAGGACATATATTAATTATATACATATTTGGTAGTCTTGGAAGTTTTGACAGCAAGGAATTAGTGTCTATAATGAACTCAGAAACTACATTGACCTAATATTTCCTCATGGGCCTTTGGTTGCTTTTGTAGAAAGGACACTATTTACATTATTTACTGTTCTGAGTCTGGTTCCTCTCAAGGTTTCTTCCTCATATCATCACAGGGATTTTTTCCTTGCCACCGTTGCTGCAGGCTTGCTCATTAGGGATAAAATAGTTCAATAATTTAATGATTCTTTTTTTCCCCCTCTACTTTCTGTTTCTCTATTTTTGTAAAGCTGCTTTGACAATGTCCATTGTAAGAGGCGCTATACAAATAAATTGAATTGAATTGAATTGGTATAGTTGAGGAATGATGATCGAGTTGAGGAAGATGACTACATTCAGTGGTCCTAGTAATCCAGCCAGAATATTTAAACATTAGCATATCTCCTAGTTCAGCCTAGTGAAATCTCACTCACCATTATGTTTGACATTATTTTTGTTTATAAAAATTAGATTTGCAGGCAGAAGATTTTCCTAGCAACCCAGTGTTTAGAGGTCTATTCATTCTGCAGATGTTTGTGAGGAGATTGTTTTCCCAGATCTGGCCAATAAACACAATCGGCACACTTCCTGCTGGGTTTTAAGTCCAAGACTACATATAAAACCTCATCAGGTCCATTATCATGATTCTCTTAATCATTATCACACATGTTGCTTATCTGTGTCCATGTGTCTGGGTGCTTATAGTGATTAATGACCTTTCTGATTATACGATTATCAATCTGTCTATCCATCCATCCTTCCCTTTTCTTCTTTCTTTCTTCTTTCTTTCTTTCTTCTTTCTTTCTTCTTCTTTCTTTCTTTCTTTCTTTCTTTCTTTCTTTCTTTCTTTCTTTCTTTCTTTCTTTCTTGCTTTCTTTCTTTCTTGCTTTCTTGCTTGCTTTCTTTCTTGCTTGCTTGCTTCTTGCTTGCTTTCTTCTTGCTTGCTTTCTTTCTTGCTTGCTTTCTTGCTTGCTTGCTTCTTTCTTGCTTTCTTTCTTGCTTTCTTGCTTGCTTTCTTTCTTGCTTTCTTGCTTTCTTTCTTGCTTTCTTGCTTGCTTTCTTTCTTGCTTGCTTTCTTGCTTGCTTCTTTCTTGCTTTCTGTCTTGCTTTCTTTCTTTCTTGCTTTCTTTCTTGTTTTCTTTCTTTCTTTCTTTCTTTCTTTCTTTTTTGCTTTCTTTCTTGTTTTCTTGCTTCCTTCCTTCCTGCACTGTAATCCTGGTCAGAGTCACAGTGGATCTTATTGTGAACACTGGGCACAAGTCAAGAATAAACCCTGGATGGGACACCAGTCCATTCCAGGGTTTTTAATGAAGTTTGAAAGATGCTGAAACTCTGATTCATGGTTTTATAACCACAAAGTTGAACTTTCTTCAGTTCTGCCATTAGGGGCTGATGACATGTTATGCATGTGTTGGCGACAGGGGATGAAAAATATCGGCTCTAATGCGCATCAGTGTGCCTCTTACTCTTTAATCACATGTCCTTCATAGTCTGCATAAATTTACAGTCTGGGCTTGAAGGAAATCATCCTCAGCTTCACTTCTTACTAGCAGTGTGAATGGAGGTCTAGGTAACGTCTTCTATATTTTTTATAGCAGTTGAGCGTTGTTGCTCAGAAACTGATTTTATTACCTGTCCATGAAATGGCACTTGGAGGCCACACATTGTAAGAAATGTGCAGGGTGTGTGGAGAGCTTGTGCTATGACTTCATGGCTTGGAGAGGATGTGTGTGGTGTGCTCATGGGATCTCTCTGGGTAGCTGAATTATTGAATACGCTCATTTTCCCAGTGTCTGCTTGGCCCAGTGAACTTACACGCTGGCTCCCAGCAGCCATGCAGAACACACTGTCAAGACTGATGTGGTCACGCTCTAAATGGGAACCCTACGCATCCTTTCCATCCACATCAGTCTTATAGGTATCTTTTTCATATTGGCACTGCCACGTATCAAAGAATTTAGAGTGCCGCAGTTTCAGCCAAGACTCAACGGTCTTAAAGTAAGTCTAGGATGAAACTGTTGCTTTGGTCTTTGGTCACAGAAGGCATGTACTCCATAATTCTTATTAGATGCATGCATTCACACTATTTATGAACCACGACTGTTCTGCTCGCACCGAGTCAAGCCGGGGCTTGTTAATTCTCTTGTTTGTTCATGCATGTAAGCACATTCCGGCTATTTAATAATACTCAGCTGTAAAAGTTTATGCGACACCTGCCAACTTTTAGCCCTGTGTTTGCATGGATTTCAAGTTTCGTTTATGTATCACATTTTTCCTCTGCATGATGAAGAGGCCAGTTGTAGACCATCCCACTTTCTCAGAGAAGCCGGATAGATAAAGGGCTCTGACCTCGGACATTCTCAATCTGGGTCATTAATCAGAAATGGCTTTGTTCAGAAAGTGCACATTTAGCCTGTAGGACAGAACTCGACTTTAGCCGATAATCCATCCTCTGGACTTCCACAGCCTACTGCATGCCATTTAGGACATACATATCCATTTAGGGACAGAACGGAGCCTGGGGCTTTGCAGCCGTGCCAGTGATCCACGAGCCATCTGGACAGGGACAGTCCAGATCTGTCCAATGGATGTTATGGCAGAAACAGCTGCACAGCCCCACGGCGGGACAAGAGCCTGGATCTGGTTGAACATGAATAAGAGGACCCTGGTGCCATATCAGCAACCCCCCCCCCCCCACTAAACATGATCTATGTCTCTGTATAAAAGCAGTGCCAGCCTACCAAACATGACTCTCAACACATCCTTTGACCAAGTCAGCCAACATAAGTCTTTACTTTGGGTATCTTGGCAGAGCTTAAGTAGTTTTTTTTTGTTGGGTTTTTTTTTTGTTGTTTTTTTTTATTTATTTATTTTATGTTTTAGAGTTTTTAGTTTAAGAGTGCAGGCCAGTTATTAGGTAGCCTTTGTGAATAGGATTTAGTGTGTAGTTATAACCCGCATTTGTGAACCATTTCTGCTTGGCTTGAGTCCACGGTAGAGGTAGGAAGGCAGTACAGAAGCCGAACAGAAGCCTGGGCCAAATCTAATATGCACAACTGCACTTGGATGCTACACATAGTGAAGCTCAGCTGCAAGCAGGCTTTCATAATCAGACCCCATGACTTTCTTGTCATATTCAGACCCTGTGACTAATTATCATTATACAGCCTGCGACTCAGCAGAGGTTTAGTCTCTTTATTTGGAAGTCTGATGTGTTTTTGTAGTAGTCAGTGCTTACATTTGCCAGAACTTACATACACTTTTTTCATATGCTTCCATAATATACAACAAGTTGCTTAATTTGCTAATTCTATAAAATGGCATTAGAAGTTTAGATTAAATGAGTGTACGTATTGAAAAAGCCCCATTTCTTCATACCCTCCTCTTTGCTTTGGTAAACACCTCTAATTTGCATATTGTACTGCAACTTACAATATGATAGGTTTAATGCAAATGATGGGTTTTTAGAAGGTCGTATTTATGACGTAATAAGATATTCCTCTTCCTAATTCATATTTTTGCAGGGGTGTGTCTCAATCTGCTTCCTAGCTCATGAATCAGTACCAAGGCTCACTATATGGGACACAGATGCCTCAATATCGGTCGCTGTCAAAACCCAAACATATAAAATGCCATATAAATTTGATAGCATAACTATATACTGTTCTGTCATGGTAGTTCAAGCAGAACTGTAGGATAGCTAGTGGAGCTTTAAAACTATTAATCATTTAAGTCAATAGACTCAAACCAACCGTATATAGAACGCCAAAACAAGTTAAAAACCATAAAGGTAAGTAATTATTTGAGAGCTATAACCACAATGATAACAAGCTACTTGTATTTGTAGATTAAGTTGGCTGAGAGTTTGGCCTCCATGATTATTTTTTTTTGAGCAGATAGGCTTCAGAAAATATGACACCATTTCCAGTTAGGAAACATAGTGAGCATCGATGCTTCCTTGTTTTTGTGGTGCATTGTGGTGCAACATTCCAGTGCACTCGAAGGATTTTGTGATTTAGAGAGACAGAGAGAGAGAGACATAGAGAAATGGCCAACTCCCTGCTCAGTGCCTTGACTAGTGAACTAGGGAGTGAATTGAGACGCACCCTTGATTTTTTTCTGAATTAGACCATGTTTGTGCTTGGACCACTCAAAGTAAATTTTCCATGAAAGGAATTTATCACAAAAACATTATGTGAAGTTTAGGGCAACATTAAAAAAAAAAAAAAAAAGGACTTTTATAAGCAAATGTGATGGGCTTGTAAACAATTTGGTTTGTACTGCACCCAAAAAAAAAACTTATATACTTTTTCTTTTGCATGTAAGTTTAGTTGTACAAATTTTTATAAATATATATATATATATATATATATATATACATATATATATATATTCCAGATGCAGACCCTTTTTGCGTTTGACGAGGAGGAGATGGAGATGAGGAATAAAGTGGTTGAAGATCTAAAAACAGCACTTCGCACTCAACCCATGAGGTAAGGAAATGAAACTCCACCCTCACACACGTTCCATACGTTTGTACTGAAATGTAAGCGATGTGATTAGTGACTCTGGTGCTTTTATTGGTTAGTGCTGTATTTTATTGCTCCACAGCAAATATTCAACTCGGATCACAAAAATGCAATATTGACGCAGTTGCTTGAAGTTACAGCCAAGGTAACTATCTGCGAGTTGATGAGAAAATCTGATTAATATTAATCTTTTAATCATCGCTTTGTGAAAGGACTCAGTGGCTCAGTGGTCAAGGTGCTGGGTAACTGATCAGAGGGTCAGGGTTCAAGTCTCCAAAACTACCAAGATACCAATGCTGGGCCCTGGAGCAAGGCCCTTAACCCCAGGAGTGCTGCATGATGGCTGACCCTGCGCTCTGACCGCAATTTCCTAATAAGCTAGAATATGCTCAAACAGTTAATTCAATTCAATTCATTTTATTTGTATAGCACTTTTAACAATGGACATTGTCTCAAAGCCACTTTACCGAAGTATAGAAACATAGAAAAAATGATAAAGTTTAAAATTAAGTTACTGTTTATCTTTAATGAGCAAGCCTGGGGTGATGATGGCAAGAAAAAAACTCCCTGAGACGATATGAGGAAGAAACCTTCAGAGGAACCAGACTAAGAAGGGAACCCATCCTCATTTGGGTGACACTGGACTGTGAATAATGTAAATTTTGACAATGTCCTTTGTGCAACAGCAACCAAGAGCTCTTGAGGAACTAATAGGTCAGTGTAGTTTCTGAGTTCATTATTGACTTAACACTAATTCCTTCCTGCTGAAAACTGGCTTGGGGCTCAAACCCCAGCACTTCCAAGCTGCCACTGTTGGGCTCTTGAGCAAGGCCCTTAACTCTCACTGCTCCAGGGGCACCATATCATGGCTGACCCTGCTCTCTGACCCCAAACTTCCAAAGAAGAAAGAGTTTCCCTGTAATGATATTCTGTTCTAGAGAGATGTGTTGACCTGGATGGACTAAAGGATTAAAGTTCTGCTGCACTTTAAGTAGCATCTCACTACCATATACACATTGATCCATGTCAATAAGCTGGATTTGTAACTTCATTAGGGTAAATTTCACATATATACGCTGAAAAACCTACATCATACACGATTGCTGATCCTGATCCTGGAGGAACGCTGGGAATGCACATATGTAATCAGAAAAACGTTCCTGGTTTAAGCTGAGAGAGGTCCGGGTCAATCTTTCCAGATAAAATCTGTCTGCAATTCAGATCCAACTAAAGAAACTACACTCTGTCCTAAAATCGCCAAGAATCCTACAAATGAGCTGCAAAGTCTTAAGTGAAAAATGGAGGGATATTTCATCCGAAGGTCCTGCTTTACTTCAGATTTTGGAACAGCTTTCTCTTTCATATCTCTTTCATCAGAAATCAGTAAGATATGAACGCAGCTTCATGAGTTCTCTCAAGTCACTGCCCTCTCACTTACCGTATACCGTGTGAGACCATCTGGCTCATGTCTAGGGATTTGCGGTCTGTCTTTCTGTCATGCAATGGAAGGAGGTAACTTGTTTTTTTATGTCTGTACACCAGTGGCTGGGTTTGAAGCGCTGGAATATTAAAGCGAATAAAAACAGCGTTGCCTGCAGAGGCAGGAAGTGTGCGAGTTCACGAACTGTTTCAAGAAAGACTCGCCTGGAATAGCCTGCAATTTGAAAGCAATCAAAATGTTATTGGCTTTTAATGCATGCTATTCTCAATTGGTTTATATTCCTTGAGAGCAGAAGGGTGAATCTCGAATGCTGTCCACGACATGTGTGTTTTTCGTTATTAATTCCAGGATGAAGTTGGAGAAATGTCTGAGAAAACATGAGAAAGGTTTAATGGTGTGCGAAAAAAAAGTTTGAAGACCAGTTTAGCAAAAGGCTGAGTGAATACCCAATCGATCCTTTCAATTATACAAGCTTTAGAAGATTTTTGATTTTTATAAATCCTAACATTTGCTTAAATTAGACAATATAAGCTGCGCATCAGTCTTAAACTGCCTATTTAGTGTAATACAAAGCTGAAAACCATCAGCATAACTTTCTTCTCTGGAGGTCACGTCCTTCATTCATGAATAATAGATGATCGCAGGCTCATAAACGTATTAAAACTCGGAGTACATGTGATTGTTTGCAGCTTGTTTTCAGCTTTGGCTCGACGTTGTGAGAATTTCCGACTTAAGCGTTCTAGCAGAACCCGAGTCACTGTCCTCGGTAAAACAAAACTGACAGCTAGGAGTCAGACTCGATGCTCAATTCAAAAGATTTGTTAGTCAGCATAGACAGTCTGCCGCCAATCGTTCATAACACTGGCTGCATTGATCACACACACAAACAAGGCATTCGTTCTGGAGTATTGGCTCCGACGTTGTTCTTGATCGTCCCTGTGTGTGCCATGAGCACAAGTGCTTGCAGATGTTCCCTTCCATAACGCTGACTGTAAATCGGAGTCATTCGAGGAACAGAGGATATGCACTAGGAGACTATGCAGAGAGAGGGAGAAGGAGTGAGGAGGATGAGGATGAGGTCACACGGACATTACACACAGAAGATAAATGATTCGTTTAACGTACTGAGGTTTCACACTTAACGTCAGTGTCTGATGTTTTTATTGACTTTTTTGTGGGGCTTTTCATGATAGGAAGGCAGTGTGTAAATTGTAATTAGTAAGACATTCAGAACAGGGTTAGACAGAGGTGGCCTTCTATAAGATGGGATGAAATATCTAGTGTTTCTATTTAGTGATTTATGCTGCTGCTGCTGCTGAGAGCCATCTGTAATGATCCTGTGACTCAGTAGAGAATATTAACAAAACCAAACCACACTCAAAATACCAAATTAACCAACAATAGTAAAGGGTTCTCTAGTTGGTCTCACATCCCAAAGGTGTGTGTGGTGTGTCTCAATGCACAGGCTCAACATCCAGTTCAGTCCTGACCAAGAAAAGTGGCTCCTGTAGATTAATAATTCTTCTTCTTCTTCTTCTTCTTCTTCTTCTTCTTCTTCTTCTGCTTCTTATTCTTCTTCTTCTTCTTCTGCTTCTTCTTCTTCTGCTTCTTCTTCTTTTGCTTCTTCCTTTGCTTCTTCTTCTTCTTTTGCTTCTTCCTCTGCTTCTTCTTCTTCTTCTTTTGCTTCTTCCTCTGCTTCATCTTCTTTTGCTTCTTCCTCTGCTTCTTCTTCTTCTTTTGCTTCTTCCTCTGCTTCTTCTTCTTCTTCTTTTGCTTCTTCCTCTGCTTCTTCTTCTTTTGCTTCTTCCTCTGCTTCTTCTTCTTCTTTTGCTTCTTCCTCTGCTTCTTCTTCTTCTTCTTTTGCTTCTTCCTCTGCTTCTTCTTCTTCTTCTTCTTTTGCTTCTTCCTCTGCTTCTTCTTCTTCTTTTGCTTCTTCCTCTGCTTCTTCTTCTTCTTCTTCTTTTTCTTTCTTCTTCTTCTTTTTCTTTCTTCTCCTTCTTTATTTTTCTCTTCTTCTTCTTCTTCTTCTTCTTCTTCTTCTTCTTCTTCTTCTTCTTCTTCTTCTTCTTCTTCTTCTTCTTCTTCTTCTTCTTCTTCTTCTTCCTTTCTTTCCTTCTTTCCTCTTCTTCTTATTTCATCTTTGTCTTTCTATTTTCTTCTTCTTCCTTCTTTCTCTTCTTCTTCTTGTGTATCTGCTTTTTCCTCCTCCCCCTCTTCTTCTTTTTCTTATAGTGCTTCTTCTTTCTTTTTCTTCTTCTTTTGGTGCTTCTTCTCCTTCTTCCTCTTCGGTTGCAGTGTTACAATTTAGTCATAATTTGAGTTAAGTCTCTGTATAATGTATCCCTGTATGCACTGACGTCAAATAAGAATCCAGTTACTCAAACTGATTGGTTAGTCTTTCTTTGTCACCTGAACATTACAGCACAGAGAGATTATTTCCTTGGCTTTGTTAGATATTTCCTCCTGAAGCAATCAGAACCGTATGTATCTTGTATCAAGCTGAAGAGATTCCAGAGCTGACCTGAAGCCATAGGAATTTGTTTACAATCTAAATTGCTACTGTAATTTAGTTCGTCACTGTTTACGCTGGATGTTAATACTATTCCCATGATGCATCGTTACTTTAAGAGTTTTCCAACTGTGTTAATTGGATGAGCTGGAATGCGAAGCAGTGGCTGCCTGAGGAGACATGACTGAGGAAAGAGTGCAAGTGCACTTGTGTTAGAGAGAGAAATCTGTTGTGCATATGTCTCAATCAGACTAAATTGACTTCTCATCTCTGTCTCGGTCTCTAATTACAGCTGTTCTTCCTTCCTCGTCATGTTCCGATCATCATCATTTGTCAGCTCGTCAGATCTTTGGGTTGCTTTTCAGCTCCTTCACTCCTCCGCTATAAGGATGACAGGCGTTTCCTGGTTTGGTGTATAGAGCGACCACAACACAGGCTCCATGTCTACAGCACACTTCTGTCCTCCCTACACTCCATCTCTCTAAAGTAGACGAGGTCCTGAAAATAGCCTGTGATGAAGCCTGGATCACTCAGCAGTGCATAATCATTTCTGATCTGTGGGAGGCGGCTTCGTTTATTGTGGTGACTCAGAGGGATAGACTTATTTGAGCTGGGGTCAAGGTGAAACCCCTGCTTAGATGTGTCTCTGTGTGAGTGTGTGAGTGAGAGAGTGTGTAAGAGAGTGTGTGAGTGAGGTTTTGTGTGTGTGAGTGTATGTGTGTGTGAGTGAGTGTGTGTAGCTATAAATACGGCATATCAGTTCAGAACGGTTGCTTTGTTTTTGTGGATTTTGGTAGTTTTGTTGCAGCACACTTTCTGAACAAAAGAGACTTAAATTAAATTTATTAATTATTTTGTTTTCACAAAATCTGTGAAAGGGACTGAAAACTCTCCAATTGTTTCTGCGCTGTTGTCTCAAGCCCTGTTTCTAGTCTCTATGTTGATGTCTTCAGCTAAAAAAGTTACACAAACGCATGTGAAAAGACTAAAGTAATCTGTGCATGATACTAACCAATCACAGGGCCTGTCAGCTCACATATGAGGAAGAGGGCAGATAGCTCTCTCCTGTGAGTGTGTTCAGCTGCACTCTTATACAGTATGAGCTCAAAAAGTCATGGCTAGTGTTTTGGAGGAGATGTTGTCTGACTGGGAGAGTTAGCAAGTGTATGGGAAGTAGTAAATGTCTTAACTTGATCCATTTTCGAATCACTTGTGCTACAGTATTTCTTCAAGCACTTGGTTTGTCTTTAAGCCTTTTTGCGCTGTTTTTCATAGTGCTTTAACGATATTTTGACCTCATGCCTTTTCCAGAGAAAAGGTGACTCGAGCTCGGAGGCTTCCTGTCCTTTCCACAGCTTACAAAAATAAATCCTGAGTTCTCGCTCTCAGTGTCTCGTTCAAATATTAGGCTTCAAAATATTGACTGAGTCGGCTCAGAAAAGGCTAAAAGGCTAGATAGATTGAACCTAGCAAACGTCTTTGTTTTCACATTTGTCAGATGCCTTCACGGAAACTCAACACTGCACCTTTGAAGATTTTGGACAGAGTTGTGTTTTTCTCCTGGGGCTGTGTGAATATAGTAGCTGGGCTCGGCGTGGTCCGAGGGGGAAAGGAGAAACGGGACGAGGCAGAGAGTGAGGTTGGCTTTGGCTTGTGGAAAGTGTGCTGTGAGGTGGCGTTTGCGTTGGCCGAGCTTTAAACGCCGCTGCTACCCCAGCTGTTTCTCCCACGCAGTCCTCTTCCAACCTGATTCAATAAAGAGTGTTTAGAGTGTAGTGTGTGTGTGTGTGTGTGTGTATGCTTTTATTGTTTTGTCATTTCTAGTTATCTCTGTACCTCAGCTGCTTGAATCTTACCTGCTCCTCGAGGATCCTTTAAATCTGCACTCAGGGGAGTCAGCAGTGTTAAATTCCTCCCACTTGCCTAGTTAAAATTTGCATTTTATGCACATGTTCCATGTCATTGCACATGTTCCATCTAAACACACTATATTCTCTGGTGCCAAATTCCCCAGTGCCGAAGTTGCACCATGTGGCACACACACACACACCAGGCTGGCCCACCCGGGCTATTCCGCTGAATGATTTATAGTGTTTAATCCAGGCTTTTTTGTTCAGCAGGGTTGCAGAAGGAGGATCAGATGGATTATTTTTATAGGTTATTTATGCAGAATTGTACTAGGATCATGTGACATTTTCCCCCCTGAGCTCCTGACACCTCTGGCGGCAAGTACCGCTACTCTGCCATCTGCTCTTTCACTGTGGAAGGGGGAAAAAAACTTCTATGAGCTCATTCACATGGGAGTGTGGGAGGTTTTTGAGAATTGACTCACTGCAAGAAGACGTGCTGTATTCACCATTATCAAAATAAGAATATTTCTAAGGAGAATCCACCTAGCATCTCTAGTCATCTCTTTTTATGCTTTAAAGAAGCAGTTGTCAAACCACCTACTACACCTAACCAATCCCACACTTTCTGTCTAATCTATTTATCCCTTGTGAGCTGGATCAGCATGTTCCCACCACACACAGTGCCACACAGGGTCAGAAGCATTGAATCAAAAGCCTGTAATAAAGTTTCATATATTTCAAATATTGCTATATTGTGAATCACATTTATACCCTGATATGTGGATTCCCGTCATCTGAGCTCCTACTCAGATAAATCTTGTTATTTAATGAAGATTTCCTGATCTCAGGCTGGTAAATTTAGCACGGTTCTACTCACAGTATCATTCCAGTTAAGTTAAGCAGTGTAAAATAGTTGTAAAACATAGCATTATGACATTATGACAGAACTACCTCTATTATGTGGTAGTATATAGTGCACAGGTGTAACACAAAGCCACTGTCTGAATTTGTACCTGAATAGTGCTAAAAATGGGGGATGTGGTAGCTTAGTAGTTAAGGTGTTGGATCACTGATCAGAAGGTTGTGAGGTCATATCTCGGGTCCACCAAGCTGCCACTGCTGGGCCCCTGAGCAAGGCCCTTAACCCTCAGTTGCTCAGTTGTATAAAAAATGAGATCGTAAGTTGCTCTGGATAAAAATATATAATATATAATCAATTTTATATAATAAAAAAAATATCTGCATTGAAATTTAAACCCAAAGTGGGTGTGTCCTAATCTGTGATCTTTACTAATGAACACTCGCTCACTCAAGCATGAAAGACAGAACCTCCAGCTCATGACTTTTTTTGTTGCTTGCTGTAGGATGCTGGTCTCGATCCCAGTCACCTCTAGTCTCAATAGTCTCAACGAGATGCCCTGTGCACCATCCTGGCAAGCTTTTTTTTTTTCTGTAGTAGTGAATGATCTTCCTTTTATTCATATCTGTATCCAGGTTACAGGTGTAAAATGGAGTCTTGTGCATTTACATCATGATGAATAACAGCACTATGGTGAAATATAAACCTTTTTTGTAAAGTGAAATCCATTGAGAAGAAAGCAATCCCACACACTCTGAGCGAGAAGATGAATGGAAGTTAGTTAATTCAGTGTTTTTATAGGATTTACGTGATATTTGGAGAGTTATTGGGAAGTCCAGATGGGCTTGGAATGCATTTTAATTTTCCCCATTAAAATAATGGGAAATAGCAACCCCCTATTTTTGTTCTGAAGTTATAAAGACATTTTTCCAGAATTTATTAAGTCTGAATAGTGGGGTTGGATATGTATGATTATTATAGGTCTAGAAATGCTTTTAAACACTACAAACTACACTATAAAAATCCTTTTTTTTATTTTTATTGGAAACTGAATTCACAGTTTCAAGAAGGTGGTCGTTTTTTTTAACCGGCTTACCCGTTCGACCCAACTTCATTATCCCAGGAGCAGGGCTTAAGTAGAGGCTTCTTTGGCACACACTGTGTCTGTCGGTGTCTTGGCTCGTATTGTGTATCATGAGCTCTTTCTTTCTGTGTGGTGTTTGGGCGACGGAGGGAGTCTTGTGTCCTCAGAGTTAAGTGTACAGCGCCTGTTCCAGAATGTATGACTCCTGGCCGAGCGAGGCAGTGAGCACAGAGACGAATATGTTCCACGCTCGTGTTATTAATGATGGATATGAAATAGAGGTAGGATAAAGAGAGCGATAGAGATCTTTCAGCTGAGGAACTTCTCGGCTTCCAACACGTCAGCATCAAACCCGAGCTCCTAGCTGAGCGTGTGCGTCAAAAATCAAGGCAAGAAAACGTTTTTCATTTTCATTAGCACAGAAGACTATTTATGGCTAACAATTGTGAGATCCGAACCCAAATGTCACTTGGTCCTCACAAGTAGTCCAGATGTTATGGAGAGAAAGGCAATGAGGGTTTGAACAGCTGCTGTTGTGAAGATCGCTTCGGAGCAGCCCCTTTAAATCCAGAGCATGTGAGATGTTTGGGATCTGAGCGCTCGGGCTAGAGTTGATGTGGAAATAGGATAAGGGGCTAATCCAGACCGTCATGTTAGAAATTGAGTATGTGGAGTAGGACATTGAGTGCAGGCCAACTGTGATCTCATGCATGTTCTGCTCACACAGTTTTGGCCAGACAGCTGTGCTCTTCCAGGTAAGTTGTGTTTGGTCTGGAAAGGTATGATCAAGGGGCATTGCTGGAAGCAGAGAGACTTCCTGTGTGTGAACACAGATGTGTACTGGAAAATTAATATCCAGTGTCATGATGAAGAGGTTGAGTCTACTTGGTTCATCTCAAAGTTCCTTCTTAATGGCCAGTCAGAAAGCTTTTCCTTGTCACCTCTGGCTTGCTCATTAGGGATCTAGATCTACATCTGGAAAAAAGTGTTTTTAGTTTTTTTCCTATTGTTAAATGACATCTATAGCCAGGAGTCCAAGAGCACAAAATTGGCAAGGGTGTTTCTCTCTTCCTTGGTAATCGGAGAAAAACTAGCCAATCATGGAGCTCTGTGTACGGAAGCCTGTGTATGAGGAAGAGGGCAGATCGTGCTTTCCTCTGAATGTGTTCAAGCTTGAAAGGATTTCATGTCTTCGAGAAAGCATGAGTTAGACTTTACACCAGGAAGGATCTGTCATATATATGTGAGGAAATCTGGTGGGTGGTGATTGGCAAATGACCAAACTGGGAGAAAAGGGGGATGTATATATCAAATTAGATCAAATGGAAATATTTTAGGTCCAGTTCAGTGACATTATTGTTGATGTTGACTAACATACTGCATTACTGAGTCCAAGACTCGTCTCTGATGATGACATTGGATCGGTTTTGCATATAAACCATCATTCAGAGCGATGATATTAATATTGTACCAAAAATGGAAAAATGGGGTGGGGGTTGGGTGACAGATCAATGCCAAAGTTGATACCTCGTCTGTGTGTTAAAACACAGGCCATTTGAGAGAGCTGCAATGAAGCAGCCATGTTTGATTGACTTTAATTAGCCTGACTAATGAGCACTGTCATTTCAGCTGCTATGATAAATGAGGGTTCAAAGAATTGTTTCATTCACTCTGTCACATTTCAGGGTTTGTTTACGGAACGAACAGTTGTAAGTGTGAGATTCTGTGGAAGGCATCTGGGTTACGAGCCTGCCAAAACAGCTGAGGGTAGAGGAGAATGGAGAAAGAAATGGCAGTTCAGCACAATGTTTTAAATTTATTTGATTTTGTTGCTGGCAAAGTAGAAATCTTCTGGCATCAACACATCACTGCCTTAGATTGTGAAACTCATTGGACTTTTCCTACTTTGTCGTGATTGTTTGGCTCCTTTGATGTGTACAGGTTTGTGACTCGCTTCATCGAACTGGACGGCCTCACGTGTCTGCTGAACTTCTTGAAGAGCATGGACTTCGAGACGTCGGAGAGCCGCATCCACACTTCTATAATCGGCTGCATCAAAGCGCTGATGAACAACTCGCAGGGCCGAGCGCACGTGCTGGCCCACCCTCAGAGCATCAACACCATCTCCCAGAGCCTGCGCCAGGACAACATCAAGACCAAGGTGGCCGTGCTGGAGATCCTGGGTGCTCTCTGCTTGGTACCTGACGGTCATAAGAAAGTGTTGCAGGCTATGGCACACTACCAGAAGTACGCCGCTGAGAGGACACGCTTCCAGGTACTATGATGTTTGGTTAGAATTGCATAGGTTCAAATTTAACCCCATTCTAGAAAGAAAACTGGTCTCACCATCTGTCATGGTACAAGGAAGATATGCTTCAAGACTTTTGTTCTGGCCCCTAGGTGGTCAAATAAACCTCCCCCTGGAGGGAAGGTAGTAGCTAAGTGTTTAAGATGTTTTACTACTGATCGAAAAGTTGTACGTTCAAATATTGCCACTGCTGGGCCCCTTAGCAAGGCCCTTAACACTCAACACCTCAGTTGAATGAATGAGAAGTATGTACATGTAAGTCACTCTCTATAAATGGCATCTGCCAAATGCCTTATTGTCAGATCACAGATCAGTTCTTGTTTAAAAAAAAAAAAAAAAAGCCCTTGTGCATGCACGTTTCTTGCTAAGTTTCTTCCCCAACAAGGTTTTTAGACTGATGCTATTCTTAGTCTGTGACCGTGTAAATCAGTATCAGGATGAATTCCTTAATAGAGACTTTAAAGCTCAGGGTAAGGGTGTCTCCCAAATGCCAGAAATGTAAATGAATCTAGTGCATACAATTATGAATAAAGAAGCTTCCAGCTAGCAGTGATATCTACCTAATGTCTGGATCACATCCAGACCACAGTTTGTTAGTTGTAGTACAGCTTGGCAAAGCTGATCCAACCGAGGACTCAGACATACTGCAGAAGAAGCAATCAACATACACATGAAACCAGTTAATGATCATCATTCAGTCATGATGCTTGCTTCTCTAGACCTTTCCAAATAAGAACTTTTATGTACATTTTTGTTGCATACCGCTGGTCTGGCACTTTGATCAAGTTTTGACCTTGCTGAAAATAATCCACAGTCTACAGTAATACTACTGGACGTTGGTGATGACCAACCATAGCGGCTTATTCTTTTTCTCCGAAGTGCTTCAAGATGAGTTTTAGGTCGAGTATAAGTCCACAAGGAAGGCACAAACTCACAAATAGAGCCGTTACTAATTAGAAGCCATTGAAAATTGATTACTTTTCTTTTAGTCTCTATAATAGCAAATTAGAAATTACTGACCAATTTACTACTTAATGTTGATAATACTGTATGAGTAGGAAAAAAATTAGGAATATTGTTGAAAGATTAACTGCCTGGACTAAAAAAGTAGAAGAAAGTTTTTTTTCTGTTCCTTTTTAGGGCCATCTTGGCAGTTATAGTGCATCAAAATATACTTCGTATGTGTCTGTAATTTTAACTGTGGCAGGCGCGGGTGAAGAACAACAGCTACGCACACTTCTAAAGGTCATGTTTTATGGACCTTAAATGTATGTAGAGCAATTCGTCATCGCTGTCTGTTGGTTCTTGTATTTTTGTCACGCTTGGTGACAAGTAATGTGAGACTTTTTTGGAAAAATTAGTGGGTAACATGGCTCTCTGCCAGTGACCTACTGACTCTTCTAGATGTACAGACAGTATGTCAGTTTAACACACAAGCAAATTTAAAGATAATAAATAGCCGTCTGCTGAAAAGTCTTCTGTTTAATCATCTAAAATAAGTTTTTTGTCTGTTATATTAACCTAGGTTGATCTATACATAATTAACTACGAGTTAAGTGTCATTTTCTTAGTGCTAAGTGAATGCTGACTGATGAGAACAAATTGTACCATCACCGTCTTCCAGACTCTTCTGCACGAGCTGGACAGGAGCACAGGCCGCTACAGGGACGAGGTCAACCTGAAGACCGCCATCATGTCCTTCATCAATGCTGTACTAAATGCAGGACCTGGAGAGGTCAGTTGTTCAATAAACCTTCATGCTAATGTTTCTGCACCAAAACGTCAATAACGCATCACTATGTTTGTCAAAACAGTACTGGTTCTCAGGCCGTGGTTTGCTTTTTATGCACAGGACAACCTTGAGTTCCGTCTTCACCTAAGGTACGAATTCTTAATGTTGGGGATCCAGCCAGTCATCGACAAGCTTAGAGGTCATGAGAACGCAACTCTCGACAGGTCAGAGACTTTTACTTAGATTTTTTTTTAATAAAAGCACAAGTTGCTAGAGAGATCATTCAGTTCACTCACTGCCAGTTTTTTCTGTTTCAGGCATTTGGACTTTTTCGAGATGGTGCGAAATGAAGATGACTGTGAACTGGCCAAACGCTTTGACATGGTAAGCTCCGTGGGCGAGCTCATGCAAAACCGACTACACAGGCTGCACATGTCTACAAGCATTAAAATGCAAGCATTTTAATCCGTTCTGATTTCTGCACTAATTGGGGAAATGAATGGGGATTTCCTTGCAGACGCATGTGGATACGAAGAGCGCCGGCCAGATGTTTGAGCTGATTAAGAAGAAGCTGAGCCAAACAGAAGCCTATCCTCATCTTCTATCTATTCTTCAGCACTGCCTGCAGATGCCATGTGAGTGCTCATCAACTAAACCAGGCGTATTAACAGCCCAGGACTGACATTTACAGCCATTTACAATCAGTCACCCAAAACGTATCTGACTGATTTTTTGTTTTGCTTTGTTTTTTAAATTGAACTCTGATTGATTTATTGACAGTTAAACAGCTGCCTATACCTTTACCTTTACCTTTTTACAAGAAATCCCCAACACCACTTGACAATTTTGTGCTTCCACATTTGTGGCAATATTTTTGGAAAGAACCACGTACGGCTGTAATGGCCAAATGTCCACAAACTTTTCAAAATATAGTGCATCAGCTAATAGAACAAACCCCAGAAATTGGTCTTAATAATCTTATAATTGTTTTATCATAATCTAGATCAGATAAGATAGAACTTTATTAATCCAGAAGGAAATTCTTTTGCCAGAGACTGCTTCAGATAACAAGAAAAATAAATAAAAAATCATTTATATATACAATTGTATTCAGAAGTACAAAAAGTATTTCAAAAATATAACTGAGACATAAAAATAGCTGACAAATAAATGAAATGAAATATTCTATATGTACAAAATGTATTAAAAGTACAAAAAGGGTGTTGGGGAACTAGAACATATTGCACATGATGTAATATTGCACATGTATGATTTTGCATATGATATTATATTAACATACACTGTATTTATTATGGAATTTTGATACAGTCAGTGTTGATTTTGCCAGCTGTGCTCCTTACTGAATGGGGAGGAGTTGTAGATCATGATTTATATTAGATACATTGGATTATGTGCATTTATTTACCATATTTTAACACCTATATGTATCTTAGTTTTAGTAAAATCACTGAAAACCAAAAAGATGGCGCTCATGTGATATCTAAGAGATGAGATGGATGGATGGATGGATGGATGGATGGATGGATGGATAGATTTTCTGTATTTCAGAGGGACCATGTATAAACATTTATGCTCAATGATTCATATCTATCGTGCAAAATGGAAGAAATAGATAGTAGTCATTAGTAGAATTCATGATAACAAGTGTCTTAATTATAGAGTAAAATTTCTCTGCTGGCCCATGCTGTATATTAAACACTGTATTTCTGTATTGCAGATAAACGTGGAGCAGGGAGTGTACAGCAGTGGCAGCTCCTAGATCGAATCCTTCAACAGATTGTTTTGCAGGACGACAAAGGGGAAGACCCAGATGTTTCTCCTTTGGACAATTTCAACGTCAGGAACATAATTAGAATGTAAGTTCTGCATGTTTTGTGACTGTAACCTTGGAAAAATGCAGGAGTCAGGAGTAAAGTTCCAGTGCAGATCAAAGTGCAACCTGGCAGTGCATGCTGCTGTGGGAGGAGAAAGGGTTTAAGTTCGACTGAAGAGCACAGTAATGAGAGAGAAGAGCACTGGGTCAATGGATGTATGAGACAGAGACGGAGACAGAGAGAGAGAGAGAGAGAGAGAGATGATGCAAGTTAACAAAATATAACACCTGAAATCTATAACTGCAAACATACACATACACATTGAGCTTTATCGAGAGCAATGAAAATATTTGAAAGAAATTCACAATGCTTCACAATCACCAGTCAGCATTAATTAATAAGACCAACAAAAGATATTAGGTGCTATTTCCCTTTTTGAGATTATACAACTCTTTCACTCCACCTCATTTTGTTAGTCTTGGCTCGTTGTATTTATTTTCCTCCGAAGTCTCTTCCTTCTCTCTCCCCATCTCTATCCCGTCTCATATCTGTTAAATTATAGTAGATCCCATTTCCTGCTGTCCTTCCTCTATCCAGACTTTGCATTGTCATTATTTTCCACTTCTCCCTGTCCATCTTTCTGTCATCCCTCTTTTACTTGTCTTTGCCCTTTCCATTCTCTGTGTATTCAGGCCAAATAGCCGGCATTCGCACACTTCCATTCTCCGTCATCATTAGCGAAGGCAAGCCAAAGTCTGTGATTAATGTGTTTAGTCTCCAGTGTAAAGGCGAGATTGGAAAACGCTTTAGAGGAGAAGCTTGTCTGTACGTTCGGCTCTCTGCCAGCTCCTACTGAACGGTGTTTATCTAATTTTTACACTATAGTGCAGTTCTTTCCAGTGCAAACATTAACAACAAAAAACCTTTTCACTAAAACGGCACTACAGAGCTGAGAAGGATCTTCTGCTCTCACTAATAGCCATCTTTTTTTTTTTTAGCTGTAAAAATAGAGAATGCTTTTGTTGGTGTTGGCTGGAAATCTTTTCACTTTACTTTTCGTGTTTAGCAGTTTGCTCAGTTTTGGAAAGGCAGAAAACGAACATCAGTTTAAATCAGAAGCCTAAATATTTAGATTAGATTAGATTAGATATGATATGATATGATATGACATGATATGATATGAAATATGGGTACAAGGCAACCATCTAAGCAAATAATAATATATATATATATATATATATATATATATATATATATATATATATATATATATATATATATATATATATACATAAAACACTCCTGAACAAAATCTTAAGACCGGGGGAAACATTAAATTATTCTCACAGTTTATTATGGGCTGTTTTATTATTATGGGCTGGATGAGAAGTGTCCTTGACACCTCTTTGCTTGTTAGCAAAGAGGCAACACTCTCCATTCCTACCTGCATTAAGTAATTCTCTTGTCTCGCTTTCTTTGTCTTTTTTCTCAGCTACGGAAAGCAACGCTCATCCAGGTGTTTCATTTTAAACTTTTTTTTCCCCCAGAAGGTCCCATAACCCTAATCTTGTGCTGAACTAAAACCATCTGTCCAGATACATAACTATTTAATGACTCCTACATCTAAAAGTCAACACTTGACTCAACACTTGTTGACAGTCCGTGATAATTGCGTGAGAACCTGTTAACGTTTACAAATTAGTCATTTAATGGCTATGTTTTTCTTTCTTTAATGTATCTATTATTATTTAAGCTCGACTTAACTCTGTCTGTTCCTGTGTTAATGGGTTTAAATGGAAATAACTCATTTCATGTTCATGTTAAAATTCAGGCTATAAAATATACATTAACAATTACCTTTACACAACAATAACACAGTGCGTTGATTTAATTAGTGATGGTGAAGGTAAGTGAAGCAAATGAAAGCACAAAATCTTTCTTCCTAAACGTGTGATATTTGAGCACAGCAGACTGATGGGTTTTTTTTCTTCTCTCTCTGCTGATAGGCTCGTGAATGAGAACGAGGTGAAACAGTGGCGAGACCAGGCCGAGACATTCAGGAAAGGTAATGATGTAAACACAGACACGCAGCCTTTGTGTGTGTGTGCGTGTGTGTGTGCACTTTTTTTGAACATTTAGTACCCAGCATTTATGGAGAGGAAATCATTTCCACTATCCAGTTTCGCCCAGATGAGCACGGCTTCCCTTCTGAGTCTCTCTCAGGGAGTTTTCCTTGCTTCTATTTCTCATTATGGATAAATAAATACATGAATACATTTAAAAGTTATATCCTGAATTTACATATTTCTGTAAAGCTGCTTTGTGACAGTGTCCTTTATTAAAAGTGCAATTTTCTAGATATTAACACTTCCAGTAAGTTTTTGAACAACCTGTATTTATTTATTTTCAATTTTTTTACTTTTACTTCCTTTTGACGAAACAGAAAATATAAGTAAAGACTGGGTAAATTTGGAAAAGGGTGTAACCTTTATTGATTTTGAGTAGAAATATTAATAGTAGTATTTACTTGAAGCACACAACACGCATGCAGTAAACACTTAGTTACCAGTTTATTAGGTACACCCTCTCTTCAATCAGTGCTATCTGTTAATGCGGCTTTGTGTTGGTCCTGTTCCATTGAAGAATGATGAATTGTACTAAAAAAAAAACATTCAGTGTATTTGCCTTACAATTAATGGCTTCTGAATCTTTTTATTTAATTTACTCTTGCATTAATTTAGAATCTTATTGAATCTGATGACCCCTTGTTTTTATAAATTTCTTCATACCACACTATTGACGTCTCAAATCTTTTTGGTCAGAAGGCAAACCATTTCCTATAAAGCTTTAATTCAGTGTCACAGGTTAATATTAAGGCGCTCATTCTAATAAGCTATCGTTTCTACAGTAACAACTAAAATGACTTGACTTGTATTAGACACTCTACATAAATGGGACAAAATAAATTATGCTGAATAAAATCCTCACAGAAAAGTTCACCGTAATCAAATAATCAAATTTCATATTTGGAAGAGGTCTCTAGTCTCAGAGCCTCATGGCATTTAGAGGTAAAGCTGTCGTGAAATTCTTTAGGATGGAGGGCTTTGTTGTTTTATAGTAACATATCAAGCTCCATTTTTATTATTATTATTAGTAGTATTATTATTCGTATTAATATTTTTATTCTAATTAATTTAATTATTTTATATATATTTTTTTAAAGAGACCGTTTATAGTCGCTAGAACAAAGTGATAACAGGAAATTGTTTAATGGATGTTTTGAAACATTACATCAGTCTTTGATAAAAGGAAAAAATGTTAGTATTAAGGAATAGATAGATAAATTAAAGAAATGAAACTTTCTTTTACTGACTGTGTATATATGCATCTGTTCATGTAGAGCATGCAGAACTCATGGCCCGACTTGAGAGGAAGGAGCGAGAGTGTGAGATCAAAACACAAGAGAAAGAAGACATGATGAAAACTCTGAACAAGATGAAAGACAAGCTACAGAGAGAAGGAGTAGAGTTGCGCTCTGCCAGGGAGCAAGTTTTAGATCTGTCTTCTCGGATTAATGATATTTCTGTGAGTACACTTTTTCTGCTTGTGTAATTTTCTAAACTGGAAGAGGAGCTCAGTGGTGGTTGTTCAGTATTAGTGAGGGTAAAGCTGTGTGTTTTTACCATCAGAGGGCCACTCTACCACCAATACAGATCAACAGTTTTGATGACATTATTCTGCACTTGTTCAGTGCAATGCTCTCTAGAATCTGAAGCATCTCACCCCCAGCGCTATAAAAATCACCCTGCCGAAGCTGCTGTTGGGTTGTAAATGTGTCTGCTTGTTCAAAGGCGTATGTTTTATTCAGTTTTCCAGCTTTATCATACTTACAATCAGCTTACTTCAGGCTGAGAGCTAAGCTAAAAATGATTGGCTACTTAAAAAGGCGGAGGGGCCACTTCATGTCCTGCCCTGACTTCCTGTTTCAGTGGAAATTGTCATGTTTCAGGTCATTTCACAGGGACTTTAGGCAAGGATTAAAACCTTGCATATACGATGATGTGTTGATTTTAATCTCTATATTTTGAGGATAGGCTTTTATATTTTATGACAAAAAAACCCTTCATTATAATAAAATGACATTCACATTTATAAGTCCTTTAAAAGACTTAATTTAAAGACCATGCATGAGGCTTCATTACTGTATGTTAAAAACGATTAACAATAAACATTGGAGTTGAATTCGGTTTTAGAAAGCGATGACAAAATGCATTTTTAATGCATTTTAAATTCGTGTATAGATACTATACTAGAGCCTGTGTTAGTGGTTATTATGACCACTATATGAGAATAATTGATTATAAGCATTTAGTGGATTTTCATTAAAGGCACTAAAAGCAGCAGTTGCTTTATAGTAGTTCAGGTGAATATTTTTGGATGGTGTAATTCTCTTTGTTCCACTAATCTCTAATATAATTCACACACTGACATCTTGCCTTACCTGTTCCTCATTCAGAATGGAAGTATGGCGTCGTTCCCTCCACCTCCTCCTCCACCCGGAGGTCCAATGCCTCCTCCTCCTCCTCCAATGATGGCCGGTTTCCCTCCACCTCCTCCTCCACTCCCGTTCTGCCCAGCTCCTCCTCCACCACCACCTCCTCCAGGAGCTCCGCCTCCACCTCCCGGAGCTCCACCTGCCTTCTCTGGCATGCCACTCCCACCTGTGCCCTCTTCCTTCAGCAGCAGCACGAGTCTGCGCAATAAGAGCATCCCACAGCCATCACACCCACTCAAGTCTTTCAACTGGGCCAAGCTGGGCGAGGTGAGCATGTCATGGCACTTTAATGACTAAACAAACCAAAAAGCTCACTTAAACATCATGAATCAGCGTAAAATAAATAGCACGGTTGTACAGCGCTGGACAAACATTGCGTCATGCTTTGGCTTTGTCTCCTAGGGAAAAATCTTAAAATGGCAAACAATTTACAGTGATTATTTTTGAGTTATGAATTTCTCCACCCTCACAATGACTCATTCCCTGTTTTTAACAGAACAAGATCACGGGTACCATCTGGCACGACATCGATGACCTGCGGGCTTTCAAAGTCCTTGACCTGAAAGATATCGAGAAGATGTTTTCGGCTTATCAGAGGCAACAAGTACGGAGGATTTGAATATGATATTTGTGTTAGAACTCATTTGCAATAATGGCGATCATTTGCATATTGTCATATTTTGGTAGAGTGTGAGAAGGAGCTCTTCAGTAGGAACATGTAGAAGCCTTGCCTTTTTAGAGTCCTGTTTGTGTGGCAGCCTGGGAAAACCCTTCACTTGCTGAAAATTTGACATTTTCTCTAAAAACGACATTATTCATATTAACAATAAACCAGAATTAGTTTCTCTTTTGTATGTATATCAATCAGAATTTAGATCGCTTTAATATATCATTACTCCCAAACCATAAAAAGCAAGAAAATAACATTTGCATATTCCCTTGTGATGCAGTGCAGAAGCATAACAGACATTTTGACAGCCAGCATCTGATTGCAAAAAGAACTGATTGTTTTCATACAATTCTCTGTATGAGGAAATCATTCTTAAGCCATGTTCACACACACTTTATCTCTGCGAGTCTCCAGTCGATGTGTTATGAAGTCATCAGGAGACGGTTGCCATGGTAATAATGTTTATCACTGGGTGGACCAACTAGCATTAAACTTGACAACAAATCGGTTTTCTTTCCGCTAAATTGAAACATTCTGTGGAGAGATTTAGTGTTGTGTATAAAATTCGGCATTGTATATCTACATCATATCGTATGAGATGAAAGGGAAGCAGTGTGCTCTTTGCCATGGATCACATGCGCTCTACTGTCTTCACTCCACTCGGTAGTTGCTGCATCGAGTTGCTCCATATTTGCATAAAGTTCCTCGCTGGACACAAACACAGCAAGTGTCTAACAGTTACTGTCGCTCACATGCTCGGAAATCATCTCTGGTCACTGTATGTGTAAAACTGCCTCCTTACCCAACATGATCTTTGCAGGCAGATATCCATGGCAAGATTAATGAAGTCGTTTTAATGATATATCTTTATGCTTCCTGAAAGTTGCGGTATCTGTATAAGTTATAGGGAGGGGGGGAATGAACTGTTTTTTGGCTAGCTGCTAGGATTCAGTCACAGTGACATACGCCGGGTTTTCCCTGACCACCACACATTTACAGCAGCTGTTCTTTGCTGAATGGCTTGTTGTGCTCGACTTGATAAAGAGCTTAAGCATGAAGTAGAATCTGTAGCGCTTTCATTGTGCTAACTGATCATGCCAGCAACTGAGACCATGACAACACCATTTCCAATTCAGATACATCATATCATATTGACTTGTAGTTGAGTTACTCTTACAGTGCCAGTACTGAAAGCTGTGGTGTGTATGTGTGTGTGTGTGTGTGTGTGTGTGTGTGTGTAGCTGCATCTGCAGCCCAGCTCTGGCTAAGCCTTTTTTCTGTAGTTCTGCTGCTTATGACGCTAATCACTGCATGTCTTCCAATGTTTTTTTTTTTTCCTTCTGTGCTGCTCTCTTCATCTGCCTGACCAGGAGCTGCTCACTAACCAATCCTTCAAACAGGTGAGTCTTTAGTTTGTGTAGTCACAGCTTTTGGCCTTGTGCCTTTTCCCACAATCTGCTGCCTCCACATGACCTTAAAAACTGCTTTTACTTAGTTTATAGGCTTATCAGTTACCTTGTGTGTTAACGTGCTAAAGTTAAAGGTGGAGTCGCCAAGTGTTACAGCAACATGTGATTTATTGTGTATTTACTTGTGTATGAATCCCAGTAGTGTGTTTGTTATAGGTTTTAGGGGCAGTGTAGTGGCATTAGAGTATAAAATAATACTGTGATGTTTTCACATCAGTCTTAAACACACTGCAAAGTATTTCATATTAAAAGATTACAAGAAACCATTTTAGGTTTCTTTTGGCAGTTCTGTTGGCAGATTATTTTTGCTCATTATAAGCATTAGTTTCTAGTAAGAAGCAAAATAATCTGATAATAAGAAAATATAAAGCTTAGGATCCTAGAATTGTGTTTAATAATCTTATATTTGGTTCATCATAAGTAATAGTAGATACATTTGACTAGATTTACGAAATTGTGTTCCAAGATGTGAAGCTGAAAAAGGAGGAATGTTGTGAGGAATTTAGACAGAAGTTGAGGCAGGCTCTGGGTGGTCAGGTAGTGCTGCCAGATGACTGGGAAACTACAGCAGAAGTGATCAGGGAGACCGGGAGAAAGGTGTGTCATCTGGGTGTGTCATCTGGAAGGAGGAAAGAAGATAAGGAGACTTGGTGGTGGAATGAGAAAGTTCAGGATCGTATCCAGAGGAAGAGGTTAGCCAAGAAGAAGTGGGACATGGACAGGACTGAAGAGAATAGACAGGAATACAAGGAGTTACAGCGCAGAGTGAAGAGGGAGGTGTCTAAGGCCAAGCAGAAGGCATATGACGAGTTGTACACTAGGTTAGACACTAGAGAAGGAGAGAAGGACTTGTACAGGTTAGCTAGGCAGAGGGATCGGGATGGGAAGGATGTGCAGCAAGTTAGAGTTATTAAGGATAGAGATGGAAGGGTGCTCACAAGTGAGGAGAGTGTACAGAGGAGATGGAAGGAGTACTTTGAGGAGCTGATGAATGAGGAAAATGAGAGGGAAAAAAGAGTAGAAGGGGTGAACTCTGTGGAACAGAAAGTAGATAAGATTAGAAAGGATGAAGTCAGGAAGGCTTTGAAGAGGATGAAAAGTGGGAAGGCAGTTGGTCCTGATGACATCCCGGTGGAGGTCTGGAAGTGTCTGGGAGAGGCAGCAGTGGAATTTTTAGCTAGTTTGTTCAACAGGGTTTTAGAGAGTGAGAGGATGCCTGAGGAATGGAGAAGAAGTGTGTTAGTGCCGATCTTTAAGAATAAGGGTGACGTGCAGAGTTGCAGTAACTATAGGGGGATAAAGTTGATGAGCCATACAATGAAGGTATGGGAAAGAGTAGTGGAAGCTAGGTTAAGGAAGGTAGTGGAAATTTGTGAGCAGCAGTATGGCTTCATGCCCAGAAAGAACACAACGGATGCAATTTTTGCTCTGAGAATTTTGATGGAGAAGTATAGGGATGGTCAGAAGGAGTTGCACTGTGTGTTTGTAGACTTGGAGAAAGCATATGACAGGGTGCCAAGAGAAGAGCTGTGGTACTGTATGAGGAAGTCAGGAGTAGCGGAGAAGTATGTCAGAGTGGTGCAGGACATGTATGAGAGGAGCAGGACAGTGGTGAGGTGTGCTGTAGGTCAGACAGAGGAGTTCAAAGTGGAGGTGGGACTGCATCAGGGATCGGCTCTGAGCCCCTTCCTGTTTGCTATGGTGATGGACCAGTTGTCAGAGGAGGTCAGACAGGAGTCTCCTTGGACAATGATGTCTGCAGATGACATTGTGATCCGTAGTGAGAGCAGGGAGCAGGTGGAGGAAAACCTGGAGAGGTGGAAGTTTGCGCTGGAGAGAAGAGGAATGAAGGTCAGTCGTAGTAAGACTGAGTACATGTGTGTGAATGAAAGGGAGGGAAGTGGAACAGTAAGGTTACAGGGTGAAGAGGTGAAGAATGTACAGGAGTTTAAGTACTTGGGGTCAACAGTCCAGAGTAATGGAGAGTGTGGGAAAGAGGTAAAGAAGCGAGTGCAGGCAGGTTGGAATGGGTGGAGAAAGGTGTCAGGAGTTCTGTGTGTTAGGAAAATATCAGCGAGAATCAAGGGGAAGGTGTACAGGACAGTGGTGAGACCGGCCATGCTGTATGGTTTAGAGACAGTGTCACTGAGGAAGAGACAGGAGTCAAAGCTAGAGGTAGCAGAGCTGAAGATGTTGAGGTTCTCTTTGGGAGTGACAAGATTGGACAGGATTAGGAACGAGTACATCAGAGGGACAGCTCATGTTGGACGTTTGGGGGACAAAGTTAGGGAGGCCAGATTAAGATGGTTTGGACATGTTCACAGGAGGGAGAGTGAGTATATTGGTAGGAGAATGTTGGACATGAAGCTGCCAGGCAGGAGGCAAAGAGGAAGGCCAAAGAGGAGGTATATGGATGGAATTAATGAGGATATGAAGCTAGTGGGTGCAAGGGTTGAGGATGCAGAAGATAGGGATAGGTGGAGAGAGATGATTCGCTGTGGCGACCCCTGAAGGGAAAAGCCGAAAGAAGAAGAAGAAGAAGTGTTCCAAGATGTCATTTTTCCGCAATCTACTTAAAGGTAGAATAAGTGATCTTTAAAAGATCTTTGCTGCCCTAGGATCAGGGGATTTATTAAGGAGAAAAAACTAATGATGTGGACCACCAGCATCCAAACAGACAGACCAAGAGATATTCTCTTAACTTTCCGAAATGTTAAGCAAACATGCTTATTAGTTTTAAACGTCACAATTTGTGCTTCTTTCTTGTACCGAAATCAGACCTTTACTCACCGGTTTAACAGCTTTGCTTCGTCATATTAGGCTGGATTTTTTTAAACGTTCCCACTACATTTTAAAAGTCAATTCTTTCCTCATTTGTTTTATGCTCTCTTACATTTCTAGCTATATCACAGAAACAGTCTATAAGCTCAGTATTTCCTAAAGGTTAATTTTCTGCTGTCCAGCCCATCTGCCGAGTGAGTGATGTTTTGGCGAAGGCTGAAAGTGAGTAGGAGTAGTCTTCTGACCTTGTGCCAAACCCAAATCCCATCAGCCACAGCCATGGAAGCATTGAGCCTTATTTGGACGCCTGTTCAGTGGTTGTTGAATCATTCTTGTACTTGCATACAGAGCAGAGGAAAAGCTTTCACCCATAAATAGCTCACTGTACTTTAAACATCCTCACCTCAGCTGCCTCCGTCACACGGTCCTCACTTAACCGTCTGCTCCCAGTCCTGGAGCTGTTTCCTGTCTATCTAGTGTTTTATGGAAAGTTATGGATTTCATGTCTGTTTTGTCACAGCTTCCTCTGTTTATTGAATTTAGCATCAGAGTTTTCTCATTCACTGCAGTGATGTGGCTTGAGAGTTCAGGGTGAATGCAGCTTCTGGGTTCTGTAGCTATGTATCACAGATATTATCTCTACAGTTTAAAATGAAAATGTTTTCCAGCCCCCAAACACCCCCCCCCCCATATCTTGCTTAACCCTAGATGACAGATTTTAATATAAGATACAGTGGAACCTCACCATACAAATGCCGTCCCTTACGAATATTTGCCTTAAGAATTGAAATTTTGCAAGAAATTTGCTTCGGCATACGAACAAACCAGACTGAATGCCGGCTAAGTTGTGCGTACGTCCGAGAGCCGTTCAAAACTAGTTTGCTTCAGTGGTAAGCCAAGCGAAGCGAGTTTACAAATTTTAGGGTGTTTTTTTTCCAGTCAGCGAAAGCTGTTTCGAAAGAGTCAATCCACGATACCAACGTTGCCTTTGGCACGCGTTCAAAAGCTAGGTGATTTTTCTGGCGTTTTTTTTATTTTTAGCCCAAACTTGGTGGCACGACTTCCTGTGAGGAGCCTTGACATGGAATGCTTGGCTTGGGTCAGTTCTTTGTAAGCAGCCATACAGTTTACATACGCTTCGTATTGGTAATATTTCTGGATAGCTGGAACGGATTATCTGCATTTACATTATTTCTTATGAGGAAATTCGTTTTGCAATACAAATTTTCTTCTTAAGAACTCACCTCCGGAACGAATTAAATTCGCATGCCGAGGCTCCACTGTATTATCTTGTTCTTAAAATACTGTGTTCTGATTTGTTTCTTCCACTTTCTTGCTCTCTACAGAAGGAGACCGGCTCCATGGATGACTTGTATCTAAGCTCAAGGAAAGTGAAGGAGCTGTCTGTCATCGATGGGCGACGGGCGCAGAACTGTGTTATCTTACTCTCAAAGTATGTACTTAACCATGACTCCGCAATGTTGACTCAGTACTTTCGTTCCGAATCGGTCAAATACACCTGAACACACAAGAAGTATGACTTGCATCCATACACTTAGCTCATAACTTAATAAACAAACTACAAAAATAAATTTATAACAGTGAAATATTTGCTTTTGATGTTGCACTGAGAATGAATCAGCAAATTGTAATATATAATGAATAACTGGACAAAGTTGTTTTAGCCCTTTTTAAGGGTACACTGGTGTTCTGTTTGGCCAGTAGACTGGAAATCCACTTATGGGACATTTTCAATCCGTATAAACAAATGAATTATTTTATCATCGCAAGTCTGAGTAGTCAGGACTCTGGACACAGGATTTCAGTATGAGATTGTATGAGATTCTCGGTTGGATAACCTTACACAGAATTTTTGTGGTTGAAGTTAACGGCTTCAGATTTTAGATGCTTATGAGCAGGCACTTGGTGCAGAAATTTACTTTGATGACAGAAACATTTGTGTGGAAAAAAACTAACCCTTTTCCATGAATATATTGCCCCTATTAGGCTAGGTAAAAAATAGAAATACCTATGAACCACTACAAAGCCCTGAGTCAAGTCAATAACCACCACTATGCAGTGTAATGTGACAAAGCAATTCAATGCTGAACATGGACACAACAAAACAGGCTCAAATTCAATTTTTTGGCCTCTGGTAAGATGTAAAGCACAGGGAGAAACTTCACCTATAAGTGGGGAAAAATTCTTATTCACATTCTGATTCATAGTCTTATTCATATTTTTGCTATGGCTCCTAAAATTTGGGGCCACTTTCACAGAATGTGTCATCTTACTACAAGTGCTTAATTTGTAAAACATGAGGAACGCTGGAACACAAAAGGAGAAGAGATGCACCAAATAGACATAAAGAGAGTAAAATGATTTTCTTTTCTTTCTTTCTTTCTTTCTTTCTTTCTTTCTTTCTTTCTTTCTTTCTTTCTTTCTTTCTTTCTTTCTTTCTTTCTTTCTTTCTGTCTGTCTGTCTGTCTGTCTGTCTGTCTTTCTTTCTTTCTTTTTCTTTTTTTCTTTTTCTGTCTCTGTCTGTCTTTCTTTCTTTCTTTTTCTTTTTTTTCTTTTTCTTTCTTTCTGTCTGTCTTTCTTTCTTTCTTTTTCTTTCTTTTTTCTCTTTCTTTCTTTCTTTCTTTCTTTCTTTTTCTTTCTGTCTGTCTGTCTGTATTTCTTTCTTGCTTTCTTTCTTTCTTTTTCTTTCTTTCTGTCTTTCTGTTCTTTCTTTCTTTCTTTCTTTCTTTCTTTCTTTCTTTCTTTCTTTCTTTCTGTCTTTCTGTCTGTCTTTCTGTCTGTCCTTCTTTCTTTTTCTTTTTTTCTTTTTCTTTCTTTTTCTCTTTCTTTCTTTTTCTTTCTTTTTTCTCTTTTTCTCTTTTTCTCTTTCTTTCTTTCTTTCTTTCTTTTTTTTCTTTCTTTCTTTATTTTTCTTTCTGTCTGTCTGTCTTTCTTGCTTTCTTTCTGTTTTTTATTCATCCTTTGTAACTGCTTGGTTAGGGTTTAGGGGTTAGTTTTTACATAATTACTTAATATTACTTTTAATATTAGTGAATATACACTAGTATATTAAGTAATCATGTAAATACTAAATTAATTAATGTGGTTTAATTAATAAAAAAATGAATACAATTAAAAAAAGAAAAAAAGTTAAATGTTTTTTAAGTGTAACTAAATGAGCTTCTTCTTAAAACATATTCTGCCGAGAGCAACTTTTCATCATTTTTTTTGTAAGATTCAAAAGCTAAGATTAAACAGGGTCAATATTGCCCCTTTTTTTCTTTAAAAAAGCTAGTAAAGTTCATTGTAAATTAAATGGGATATGATGTATAACTGTCCAATGTTTTTTAGGTTGGAAAAAGGAATGTTAAGTTCTTAATCTAACCTTTGACCTGTATATTGACTTCATGCTTGGGAATCACTTGGGTGCTTGGATTCTCCAATAAATTGATTTTTTACAAGAATCCATCAGTCCTGCAGAATTTTTGCTCATGCAGGAAGCTTTGTGTGAATCAGATATAAGGTTTTTATTTGTGTTCATTAAATATGAAGTGTTGCTTGTACAATCTTACAGCATTTTTAATTGCAAGTTGGGATTAGATAAAATTGAGGCCAGAGAGGAAAAACCAGCCAATTTGTTTCTTCCAAGGTTTTTTTTTAATTAGAAAACAGTTCAAACTGTCCCAGGGGGCAGGTAACATCGTAACAAGGCCATGAGCTCAATAGGTATTGATCACAGCTTGCAGAGCACTACATCGATTAACCCGAACTCACTCTTGTGTGTGAGGCCATGTGAGCATGTGACGTTTAAAGAGATGATTCCTGGTATTGCTTGTGTCAAAATGTTTTGTCTGTACAGGTTGAAAATGAGCAATGAGGAGATCAAGAGAGCCATTCTGGAAATGGACGAGCGAGAGGAGCTGGCTAAAGACATGTTAGAGCAGGTACTTAAACACTTATTCTGGACTCAAGAGTCAAGATTTTTATTTTACATACACAGTTATATTCAGTCTACAACTTGAATATAAAACGGAATTACAAATAAGAAATGAATAAAGAAAAATAAGCAAGAAGACGAAACAGAATATTTGTACTGAATGTGCAAAAGCTTATAAAGCTGATCTCTCACTTGTTTGTTTTGATTGTGGATAAGTCATCTTCATTTAGTCATCCTCAGAATTATTGGCACCCTTTATGAAAATGGGACCAATTAATTACTATGCACATGAACACACAGTTACACACATGGATGGATAGATGGATGGATGGATGGACAGATAGATAGATAGATAGATAGATAGATAGATAGATAGATAGATAGATAGATAGATAGATGAATGGAAGGATGGATAGATAGAAAAACGGATGGACGGACGGACGGACGGACAGATGGATGGATGGATGGGTTTGGGTGGACAGACGGATAGATAGATAGATAGATAGATAGATAGATAGATAGATAGATGAATGGAAGGATAGACAGACAGATGGGTGGGTGGTTGGGTGGATAGATAGAAAATAGATAGATAGATAGATAGATAGATAGATAGATAGACAGGTACTGTAGATACTATAGATAGATAGATAGATAGATAGATACTGTAGATAGATGGACGGACAGACAGATAGATGGATGAATGGACGGACGGACGGAAGGCAAGATGGATGGATGGATGGATGGATGGATAGATAGGTAGATGGGTAGATGGATAGAGGGATTATAGAGGGATAAAGGGTGGATGGATGGATGGCTGGATGGATGGATGGATGGATGGGTGGATAGAATGATATAGATAGATAGATAGATAGATAGATAGATGGGTGGATGGATAGATATAGATTGATGTATATGTGTGATGTACAGTGTATACTCGGACCTACATATAAGGGTCTATAATTGTTTATAAGGGTCTGTAAAAGTATATATGTGTATATAATGTATTTATATACAGGTATAAAGTAAATTTGTAGCACCTCTATTGTATAATTTTATTCCCATGTCTAGTTATCGCTGAGAAATAAAAACTGTCTGTGGATGGATCTTTTAACAAGATATAATCTCTTGGGCCTCATCACACCACCCAGTCTTTGACTATTTTACTACAGCAGCACAACCTGACATGTTTTGTTCCTTACATAATATTCTGATTTGACTCTACTGCATTGTGTAATGTTCTGTATTTGTTTTTGGCAGCTGTTAAAGTTTGTTCCTGAAAAGAGCGACATTGACCTTCTGGAGGAACACAAGCATGAGCTGGACCGCATGGCCCGTGCTGACCGCTTCCTCTACGACATGAGCAGGTACAAATGGCTTGTTTGGGTAAATTAACCCTGTGGTCAAATTGAGGTGAAGAGAAACTTTGATGCTAACAGTGTAAGTGTATATGAAAAACATCTTTTCAAACCAAAAGAACTCCTCTTATTGTGGCATCCTTTATTGCTAATGGCATGTTTTGACTTTTGTCAAAAGAAAGTGAACCACCTCAATAGCCTGTGGTCTCTTGAAATTTCCACAACCTCCCGTCTGGTCTTACCAGTGCCCCAGAAATGCTGTTATTTTCCCTCTTTATCATCAGTATGGATAACTACACTTTGAAGTCATCCTGCTACCCTTCCATCCTTTTTCTTCCCCCTTCTCAGCAGAGGGGGGTCTCTGCATCATGATTCTCCACGAGTGCACAGAGTTTGCAGCAGCTCATTAGGGATAAAAGCTCAGGAATCTGTGTGGGAGAGCCAAATTTTCTTTGAAATGACTCTCCTGTGGTGACTGATTATTCTTTTCTTTTCTTTTTTTTCTTGTCTTTCTACTATTGCCTGATTCCTGGTTAGGATTGATCACTACCAGCAGAGGCTCCAGTCCCTGTTCTTTAAAAAGAAGTTTGCAGAGCGACTTGCGGAGACCAAGCCGAAGGTGGAGGGTAAGCAACACGCCCGGAGCAATACTAACATTTCTGTATAACAGGTCATTCACAGGGACTTGTATGGCAGATGCTCAAGATAAATAAACAAATTTAAAATGTGTTATTTAGCAAAGAAACTGTTGATGTGGTGCTTTTGTAACAGCAACTGTTGACGTGCGTTTACACTTTTACAGAATGAGTCTCCACTTTTTAATAGTTAGTCATAAGGAGCAAGAATTTTTTTAAATTATTATTTTAAAAAGTAAAAACTATACCCTGATCATATGAAAGATTTCTGATTATTTATAAATAAATAAATTAGAAATTTAAAATGCTTTTATCAATTTATTTATTTATTTATTTATTTATTTGATTGAATCAAAAGAGATTTATTTTAAATTACTGAGCCGAAATTTAGTAATTAAATGTACGAATTTGTAAGCTTTATGATTAAACAGGGTCGATCATGCCCTTTTTTAAAAGCTTGTAAAATTTATTTATTTATTTATTTATTCCATATTAACTTATTTATTTATTTGTGTTTATTTATTTTATTTTTTATCCAACCTAGATTACTGACAGCAAATATTTTAGGAATCTTTGACCTTGGATTTCTATTAAAAATAAGGAATGAGTATGTTAGGTGTTAACACTTTTTAACGTTCAAGTTTTTTTTTCTTTCATAGACATTCCACAATAGTAATTAGTATAAACTGATGGAAAACGTCATCATGAGAAAAATGCAATCGCAGTATGTAAACGCTGGCATGTTTCTGTAGTATAAGAGGACTAAAATACTTCTGGACATGCTGCTGTAGGACATAATTAAGTCTGGAAGCATGTCCTTGATTAATTCCCTGTTATAGCATGTTCCAAATGGTTTTATTCATTGCTTAGTAATTGGTTAAACTGCTACATCCACAAAATGTGGGGACGTGATAGCCAAGTGGTTAAGGTGTTGGACTACTGATCAGAAGGTAGTGAGTTCGCCACTGCTGGGCCCCTGAGCAAGGCCCTTAACCCTCAATTGCTCAGTTGCATAAATGAGGTAAATGGAAGTCGCTCTGGATAAGGGTGTCTGCCAAATGCCAGAAATGTAAATGCAAAGTGAGCTTGTAATGGGAAAAAAAGAAATGGGACTTGAAACTCTTGAACCCAGGAACACACAGGATTTCCTTGTTTGCTTTAAGATGGAGTCTGACGTGTCAGCACAGCCAGATGAAATGAAAATGGTCCCCAGTAGGTTATTTTCCAAATAGTATAACATCTATAACTCTGATGGAGAGAATGTGTGAGTGTATGGTGTGTTTTTGCTGCTTGAACTTCTCTCAAGTTGCCAGGGAGGCTGTTTTGGAAAGCTGGCAAATGTTTAGAGTCTCTCTCTCTCTCTCTCTCTCTCTCTCTCTCTCTCTCTCTCTCTCTCTCTCTCTCTCTCTCTCTCTCTGAACAAGGCTCATTGCTTCAAAGTGTTAGAACTCTTCATGCAAACGGAATTGTGTGTGTGGAAGGGGAGTTAAGGATTAGCAGGTTAATACAGTGGTTTACAAAAATGTTCTCCATCCTTGAGCTCTTCCCACACTTTGTAGTTGTATATCCTGGAACTGAAATGGGCTTAATTGGAATTATATGTCAGTAATCTACACAAAACAGCCCATAATACTGACATGCATGGGAAAATAAAATCAATAATAGTTTATTAGCAAATCAAAAAACACAAAAATACATGAGTATTCACTCCTGTTTTGAAATCCCTAAATTAGTACTAAATCAAACACTCGCCCTCAGAAGTCACATAATTAGTTGAACAGAGTCCAAGTCACACAATTAAAGTCACATGATCTCAATATTAATACACTTATTTCTGGATGGCCCCAGAGTTTGTTAGACACCATAGCTTATCAAATATCACTCGTGAAGCCCGAAGAACATTCAAAACACATTTGGGGGAAAAAATGCATCCTGTGGAGCAAAGCATTAACTCTATGATTAATAAAATGGAAAGCTTATAGCACATCTGTGACTCTAAAAGTCAGTGACCGGGTAAATATGGGATTAGCCAGAGAAACAACCAAGAGGTCAAAGGTAACTGTGAACAATATCATGCAAGTCACTGTATGTGTAGCTGTGCATGTCTGTGTGTTTTCACTGAATGAACAGAATCTACTCTCATGCAGACATCATTAATAGTTCAGCTCGCTTTCAAGGGCACTGCAGTGCCTCAAGACACCTGTCTGACTGACTGAAAAACATGTCGAGTTGTAAAGAGTTCAGTGTCTGAACCGCATGTCATGAAATCCTAGCTGTTGGTGTGTTTTATCAGCTAACAATCCTGCGCTTTGCCTCCATGCCTGTCACGTCCTGTGTGAGAATCCACACATAGGAAGGCTAATGTCCAGAGTGGCTTTTTAGTCTATGGAGAATGATTTTAACTACCAGTGGAAAGGAATAACAAACACTGGCCCAGGATCTGTGACCATAAACACAGCAGACCCTTACAACCCCCAAATCACCCCCAATTCCACCCTCCCACCACCCTCGCATACTCACTCGTCAAAATCCGAGCCATTTAGAGTTCGTTAGACTGTGTCTAAATTTAACCACACTTCTTTGCTAGTGTGATTTGTATGAGTGAGAAGAAACTTGTGGCCAGGCGTCAGAGCTGTGTGATGATTCAGTAATGGGAGCTCATGATGGGAATCCCAGTACAGTGAAGAAAGATCAGAGTTGAGACCAATTCATTTTCAAACACACACTGATGCAGAAATTTATATACACACGATCTGGCTCATAGTGGACACTGAGGTTAAGTAACCGTTTCGTCTGATGCCAGGGGCTTTTTCGGGAAATTTGGTGGTTTTGTCTTTGTGTGTTCCTGAGAAATTCATTTGGCGAAAAGAATGAAAAAGGGAACGATAGCCTTGTCTTATTGAAACCTTCACACAACATATGTGTGGTGTGGTTTGGTTTGGTATTGTATTGATTGTTTTCATTAAATCATGTCTTGGACCGTTTATGATTGAGAGAGTGATGGGAGGATTTGGTTTTCGGGAGGATTGCACTCATAATGTAGGAGTTAGATGTCAACATGAATGGACTGTAAGATCCATAAGCTCTTTAACCCGTAAAGCAGCATCTGATTTGTATTTGTGCTCAAAAAATAGCAACATGAATACTAAAAAATGTAGACATTTAGACATTTTAGGGGAAATAAGGTCAAGATTATGCAGATGATTGGTCAGAAGATTTCATTTTCTATAACAGCAGCTTACAGTAGTTGTAGCTGTGGTTGTAATTCAGATGATTATAAGTTTATAATATTATTACATACTCATTCTAATACATTACTAATACATCATTACTATAACAAACAACTCATTTACAGGTTCTGGACATTTTTATAATTTAAGGCACTGATATGTTGAAGGAGATGGATTTTTTATTGTGTTCTTGTCTCACAGACATTATACAACATTACATGTAACTATAAACCGGTTGAAAAGTACTGCATGTCATCCAATAATTAATAAATTCAGAAATGTAAGAATTGTCAAATTTGTATTGCTGAGATGAGTAAAACTTTTAGGGGCATGCTGATGGGAAAATAATTCACTTCAGGTGGGTCGTGGCATCACACCACTGACATCTTGGATTATTTTCTGATCCCAGCATGCCTCTGAGAGTTTTACTCCTTACTTATCATAACCTGATGGTTTATTTTTTTATAACTGTATTTATAATAATTAATCCACACACTTAACTGCATATACAGTGTCAGATATCAAGAAAGTCTGTTTTCTTCATTTTCCCACGCCTGCTTTTTCCTCAGCTATTGTCTGTGCGTCCCGTGAGGTGATGAGGAGTAAACGTCTGACTCAGATTTTGGAGGTGGTCCTGGCCTTTGGGAACTTTCTGAACAAAGGCCAAAGAGGGAATGCCTATGGCTTCAAAGTGTCTAGCCTGAACAAGATTGTAGACACCAAGTCAAGCATAGACAGGTCAGTACTGCATTTAAACTGGGACTTGAATTGGGCAAATGCTGCATTATGGGACATTGCGATTGGGTGGAATTGGCCTGTTGAGTAATATGGTGTTTCTAAATCGGTGCAAAAATCCATGGCATCCTGTGTACCAGATAAATCATGTGGGCATGTAAACAGCACACTGTAGGTATGTTATAGCAGGTTAAAGACAGCTGGAGCTTTGGAGTATTTACAGCATTAAGAAGATATTTTTGCTTTTTCTACATCTGTATATGTGAATGCTATAAAAGATTAAACTAGTTGAAGAAGGTCTGCATTATTATACAAATGTATTATTTAAATACAAAAACTTCCAAATAGATATTTACCATTTAAAGTGACTCAATGTTTATATCATTTCCATCATAATTAGTAAATTCTTGAGCAAGGGCATCATGTTGTTTTGAAAAAGGAAAATATTATATAGAAAATCAGATTATATAAGTGCATATAATTGTGTTGCCTGAGATTTTACTGTCTAGTTACTAGATATTTTTACACGTAAATGTACTCAGCTCTAATTACTTTGGTAATAAGAACTCATTAGCACTCCCCTGCTTGGGAACGGAAAGGATATTGGAATCTTCTAGGTATCCAATCAGGATTTGCGTATGAATCCATGTGCTAGTGCTTTGAAGGAGTGGAGGTTTCACTTACCATATGCTTGTCTCTCACAGAAACATCACCATGTTGCACTACCTGATCATGATTTTTGAGAAGAACTATCCAGACACCCTTAACATCCAGCAGGATGTGCTCAGAGTACCCGAGGCAGCAAAAGTCAAGTGAGTCACATGTTCAACATATGCTACCCTATACCCAATTTTGTAGTTATTAGTAAAGAATAATAAACAACAGGTCATACTGTGTTTAGGAAAATAATCAACAACATGGTGGTGAAACCACAAACACTGAGGGGTTAGCTCAGGAAAATAAGTGCCAAAATCAAAATATGCAGATCGGACTATCCGCTGTGGTGACCTGAACAGGGCACAGCCACAGAACAACAACAACAATAACAACATGGTGGTGAAACCACAAGAGTTACAACCCTGAAGATGACTTTCCTATTGCATCATGTCCTGAAGTGATTCATTCCTCTCATGCTCTACCACAGGAATTTGCAACAGTTATAATGCTTTATTTATTCAAAGATTGACTCAATACCTTTTATCCATTTATAGCTGAATTTATTGTGGTGGAATGTCCTCAAGAAAGGTTAGTTAGTGAGAAATCACAAACTTCTCTGACCTGAAGAGAAGACCTTTCCTGTGGTGGAAAACCTACTGAGTTGACACTGGAGACTCCTTCCATGAACATTTAACTGTCTCCTTACACAAAACTTGACCATATGAATAAAAATGGCTGTTTTATCTATGTTCTATAACGGTCCAAAAGCTTTTTTAGATTATTATTAAGTCTTCGAGAATTAGAAGCTACTATAGTGCATTAAAATAAACTGTGATTGGAATTTTATCTGGCACTACTGAGTTACTGTGATAGACAATTAATCAACCCCCTCTGACCAATCAGATTGAACAGCATAATGTAGTATTAAATATTAAATATAGTATAAGCATTATTTCAGGAATCCTTACTTGTCCCTAATTCAGGGAGTGATGAGCACTGACGTTTTTGATCTGGAGGCTGATGTTTGATTTGTTGTTGCTCTGTGCACAGTCTGGCTGAACTGGAGAAGGAAGTCTACAGTATAAAGAGTGGACTGAAGGCTCTGGAAGCAGTGAGTATTCTATTATACATTCCTGTGGCTTATTCAGATTTCTATTATGAACAATACAGTGGGACTTTACTGGCATTCAGTTATAGCGAAATGAAAGTCTCCCAACCCTTTAAGCCTTTAAATAATGCTGTCAATTAAAGGAACGGTTCAGTGAAAATTCAAATTGCACAATTTTCCACTTACCCCCAAAAGTAATCGATCAGCCAAGAAGTATCTAGTGTCTGCTTTTATTTTTTTTTTTACACTGGAAGTCTAACTCTTTTCTGAAAATGCACCAATCTTCTCATAACTGTATCTGTTTTAAATAACGGTTTCATAAAATGTCATGAATAATGAGGATCTACAGCTTGAAGTACAGAGTGGAATTAAATTGCTATCTGCATAACGATCAGCTTTTAGAGACTATGCTGGTTTCTATGTGTAGGTGGGGCCTAATATAACATATTAAGAATAATGTAGTTTCGTTTAATTGGATATATTTGAATCATTTTACAGGTTGTTTATTAAAGATGAGATTATTTAGCTTAGTCTTTCATTTAAAGAAAAGACATTGAGACATGATTATGTACTGTTAGGTCCCTTAAGCGCCAATGCAAAAGTAATGAAGCAGGCTTTATTTTGTTATATATACAGTACATAACAGCAGATTACTTTTTGTAAATATACATACATATCCCAGCTTGTTATGGTATTGGGGTCAGGGCACAGGGTCAGCCGTGATGCAGCACACCTGGAGTAAACAGAGTTAATTATTTTTCTTTCTTTAAAACCATCTGTAACACTTGGAATTGAGGAGACAGGAGGCAGGCTTGGGACAAAGATTCTTTTTTTTTCTTTTTCTTTCAGCAACTTTATTTTCTTTTCACCAAAACTGTCTCTCTCTCTCTCTCTCTCTCTCTCTCTCTCTCTCTCTCTCTCTCTCTTCTCTCTCTCTCTCTCTCTCTCTCTCTCTCTCTCATATTAAGGGGAGGGGAGGAGAGGGGGGCAGCTAAAGGCACACATAGACACACTCAGTCTAATTAGACTTACCTGCCGGTTCAACCCACCATAACACCCGCAGCTCGACCACGCCCTCACCGCCACACCATCTTAAAATGAAATAGAAGCCTGTGCTAGTGAAAACAAAAAAGATTTTGTCTGACAAGCCAGTAGCACTCCCATTTTACATGTGTGTGCAGCTGTCTCTGGTCATGATTACAGCTTCTCCCATTTGTGAAAAAGTGTTACAGTAGGTTAGGAGTTGACACTTTAGTGGATGCATTGTTCAGCTGTGAATTCAGACAAGTCATGCTCTGCAGCATGCTGCTTCTCTTCATTTTTACATCGTTTCAAAATGGAAAGCGTTTCAGAAATGGAAAGGCGGTCTCACTGCTCTAAATGAGAGCAAAGCAATTATCGGTGATGTATGCCTATGGACATATTCAGTAAGCAATTAAGAGAGAGAGAGGCATGTAGAGGAACAAGGCCAAGCAAAGCCATGACTCAGAATTGAGAATGTGCATTAATCATGGAAATTGAAAACAGCAGCATGTGGACGGTTTAACAGAATAGCATGAAGCTGCCAGAAGCCCAAAGCACTGTATTAACAAATGATTAGCAGGAAACAGTAAAAAATTGAACGAGAAAGATGATCTGTATTGTTTTATAAACCATGCCTTGTCGTTAACCCGCAGGAGCTGCAGTATCAGCAGAGCCGGCCACGCGATCGAGGGGACAAGTTCATCCCTGTGGTCAGTGACTTCATCACGGTGGCTAGTTTCAGCTTCTCTGAGCTGGAAGATCTGCTGAACGAGGCAAAGGACAAGGTAAGATTCAGCTGATTACAAATCATCAGTGAGGGACTCGGATTTTATCTCTGCTGATCTAATATTTCAGACCTGGGCTTTTCACCAATTTGCGTAGGACTACCAAAGTTCTGGGTCTTAATCTAATTATGGTATCTGCGTGCTCATAATCAAAAACCACCTACGTGTCCACATTTATACAGCTTTTATCTAAGCCAGATGCAATTGCACAAAGGATTTTCAAGGAAGAGGGAACGAGGGCTTGGCGTTTACTCCCCTTATCCCTGATTCTACAAGTGTTTTCTTTATGCTTGCTTTGAGAGTCATTGTGAAGACATGAGGTGTTTTCCAACTGCTTTTCTTTCACTGCTTGTGAGAAGAGAGAAGCCTGCAGGATGGACTCTCTCTTTCCGTCCTCCTTCTTCACAAGAGCCTGTAGTCCTGCCAAGCTTGCGCATGAGCCATAAAGGGAAGGGAGAGTGTGAGAGACTGAGAGAAGTCTTTGTGCACACTTGCCGGTGTGGTGTGATGACTTAAACATCCCGGGGAAGCCTGGTGACTGGGCCTGAGTCCTTCAGAGCTCTTTTTTTTTCTGTGTGCAGAGGCAGAAAGAGAAAGAGAACTCTTGTTTGAAATGTGGCATGAGGGCTCAGTCCCCACGCTACACTGAATCTCTGTGTCTTAAGGGAATAAAAGTATTCGTAAAGGCCATCTTTTTTCCTCTTGTTAACAGAAAGTGTTATTGGGTTGAGTTGGTCAGCGTAATCTCTCTGCGTGGACCGAGCACACGCTGCCAGATTCAGCACTTAACCACACAGGCTCCACTGTGAATCTAACCACCATTTGCCTAATTATTTATTTAAGGAACACCGTTAAAATGAAAAGTCTGTTCAGAGCGGCGTCACGGGAAAAAGCTGACCCTGAAAGTTGATTTGCAGCAAGGGAACAAAGGCACTGCTGTACTTCTGCAGCTCACTCTGTTCCTTACAGCTATCCAATGGCCAGACTTTACTCTTACATGTGTTAGGGTATTCAAATATTCATTTCCCATCTATGCAAATATATGAATTTTACTCACTGGACAACCCGGATTAGCTTAATATTAGTTCAAAATTGTTGTGGGAAACTACCGTATGTTTAATATTTTAAAGTAAACAATAATCATGAACCAGTCATTAAAACTCAAATTATTAAATCATTAAAACACGAATTATTTGATGAAATTATTGTCAGCTGATGTATATAAAATTAGCCGTGTGTTATTACACCGGTCAGTTTTCATTTCCTGTGGTTGTAACATAACATAAATGTGGCAGTATAACCAAATAAAAATAAAAATACTAGACACTTTAAAGATAATTTCTACCAAAAGTGATCACTCTATCTGTATTAAAACATTCGCTACATGCTTTTACAAAGCACTGATAAGATGCGGGGGCACGGTGGCTTGGTGGTTAGCACGTTTGCCTCACACTCGCCGTGTGTGTGGAGTTTGCATGTTCTCCCCGTGCCTTGGGGGTTTCCTCCGGGTGCTCCGGTTTCCTCCCCCGGTCCAAAGACATGCATGGTAGGTTGATTGGCATCTCTAAATTGTCCGTAGTGTGTGTGTGTGTGTGTGTGTGTGTGTGTGTGTGTGTGTGTGTGTGTGTGTGTGTGTGTGCCCTGCGATGGGTTGGCACTCCGTCCAGGGTGTATCCTGCCTTGATGCCCAATGACGCCTGAGATAGGCACAGGCTCCCCGTGCCCCGAGAATAGATCGGATAAGCGGTAGACAATGAATGAATGAATGATGAGATGCACCTCATATTCCGAATCGAATGCGTAACCAATTACACCACCTCCATAAAATGTAACGTACAGCTTATGTTTCAGTAAAATCATAACATAAGATATGCTTTGACTGGAGTTTATTATTTAACAGTTGAGTTTTCTACAGATGTCAAATACAGCTGAACTTTAGAAAACTGGAAATAGTTCACAGCTGAACGCCTATACATTTAGAAAAAATGTGATGCAACCTCAACAACTTTTATACCGTTTTATTGTCTGTATACTGTATGGCCAAAAATATGTGGACACCTGAGTATTGAAAACTCTCATCTAAAACCCTGGGTGTTAATAGTGAGTTGTTGCGTCTTTGCTGCTTCACTCTTCTGAGCAGGCTTTCCACTAGATTTTGGAGTGTGGTCGATAGGAGATGTGGCCATTCAGCTAGAAGATTGCAATGATGTCGAGCAAGATGGCAATGATGTTCATCGCAAAGGTGGTTAGTGCAGTTGAGATCAGTTCTGTGCAGGCTACCCAGGTTCTTCCATGCCAGCCTTAACAAACCATGTCTTCATGGAGCTCACATTGTGCACAGTCATGCTGGAACAGGTTTGGTTCTAGTGAAGGGGAATCTGTATCTGTATGCTACAGCATTCTAAACCCCATTTAAAGTACTGTAAGCACACTGGTAGTTCAAGTGGTTAAAGCTCTGGGTTGTTGATTGGGGTTCAAGCCCCAGCACCACCAAGCTGCCACCGTTGAGCCCCTGAGCAAGGCCCTTAACCCTCTCTGCTCCAGGGGCGCTGTATCATAGCTGATCCTGTGCTCTGACCCCAAACTTAAAAAGTTTTTATATGCGAAGAAAGAATTTCACAGTGCTGTAACGTATATGTGACAAAAATAAAAAAAGACTATAACTTGTCCCTAAAGATCATCAATGGTTTCCAAGTCCACTTTGGGGGAATCACAGTTCTGGTTTTGGAGCCTGACACATCTGGTCCAAATGATATAATTATTTAAAAGAAGGCTTTCCCATCTTACGTTTGTGAATCAGAAGTTGGGAATTGTGAAAACTAAATGTCTTCCCTAGCAGAAAGGTGCCTAGTAAACACACACTATGCAGCACACTACTCCAGCTATAGGGAAAAAAAGGTACTGAATTGTCCCTTTGCTTAAGAGTGTTTGCTTTCGTTGTCATGGCACCAGTCTTAACCTTAAATACACCTTCTCCTTTAAAACACATCTAGAATGATAGAGCCCTATGTGTTTTCTTACTTTCTACTGCATTGCTGTTTCATGCAGTCGAAATCCAGAGAACATGGCCAAACTCCCAGTAGGAAGGAAGCCAGCATGAGCTGGGATAAATGCTAGATCTCCTTGGTGTAAATCTACTGTGGATTTGGGATGCTCTTGGCAGACACAGCAGTCTGACCTTAAAATGGATTTACACTTTTAGAATCGAAATTGTATCTAAAGGAAGGACTTATTTTAGCTTTTAACACCATGGTGCTTCCAAACCAGCCCCAAAGACCTAAAGAGCAAGGCTTTGCTGAGTCTAAGACTGGGTCATTTCTATTTCTTTTTCCTTTTTTTGGATTTCTTATTAAAAAACAAACATCAAACTTTGAAAGTTATGTAAGAAAGAGATTTGCAAATCCTGTTGAAGCCAAGAATATTCTCTCTCTGTCTCTGTGTCTCTGTGTGTGTCTCTGTGTGTGTCTGTCCCTTTTTTCTCTCTCTCTCTCTCTCTCTCTGGCAGTAATCAGTGGACAGGTGGTAGTGATAAGAGAAGACATATGGTAGTCTAATGAGGCGTGACCTCATCCATCACGCACACAGGAGCAATGAGGCCTTTTTTTGTTAGTGTGCACTGTTAGCGGTCGTAGTTGAGATTGATGTAGCTCACTCAGTACGCAGATAAGCAGGCGAATGATGTGGCACTGCATCAGCAGGAAGGATGCACTGACCAGGTGCACAACGAGTACACAGCATCCTCTCTCTGTATTTATGCATTCATACATTACTGTAATTGTATATCATAACCTCGCTTTTAAAGTGTTGCAGTATTGCTTCGATTGCACTCCTGTGAAATCAGCCATGACCAGGAAGAGGGTCATTATTTTTGCTGAACCAGAGTCACACAGAATGATTTCTCTCTGGTGCTTTTACACTAATATCTGATCTTTGCAGCAGTGTAGCTGTTAAACAGCCTAACAGCCTGAGAAGTCAGAAATCTTTAAAGTAATGACAAATTAACTTGTACTGAGACTAGCAGTTCTCCCAACTCTGGGCTTTCTCTGTTTTTTCTTGTCACTACAGGTTCAATCCAACTGCATCTGTCCTTTTTTTTTTTTATTTTTTTTTTTATCTGCAATCAAATTGAAATAACCATAATTATACTACTGTATAACAACCAATAATCTTTATATAATGACCCATAATCAAAAAATATCTTTAACTGTAATTTTTGTGGTAACTAGCCTGGCAATGTACAGTGCTGCGTAAATTGTTTGTTTTACCTTAAGTCAGCAACAGCATGTTGTGCATTTGTTAGCTGTCCTGTATGATAGTTATGAACAAAGCTTAAAGTGGCTGTGGAATCAGCAACATAATGTGTTTACAATATTATGTTTACAATATAAGGGATGTTCCAGATGTATTTTTCCAGGTACAGGGAACATTCAAAGTGAGCTGTTTCGAGAAATCCATCCTAAATTGTGTTAAAAAAAAAATCAGACAGACAGACAGATGGGTAGAGGGATAGGTAGATGGGTAAGTAAGTAGATGGGTCGTTGGGTGGATGGATGGATGGATGGATAGATGGATGGATAAGTGGATAGATAGGTAGATAAGTGGATGGATGGATAATTTAATCACTATTTGAATCAATATTTTGAGTAAATGGATTATCGCCCAAGATTAAATATAATGTATTTTGTTGATTTGATTTTTTTGTTTGTTTATTATTTGTTTATAACGTTTTTCAGGCCCTCTGCTGTCTTCTGGGCAAGTTGCAATTGAAAATATTTCTAAGCTTTACATAACCTAAAACTAACAACTCCACTGTGAAAATGAGTTGTAATAGTTGAAATGTAACCTAGCTGAGCAGCTCTGCTATAGCTGTGGGTGAAGCTTATTTCCAGGCTAGAAAAATGTCCTAGAAACCAGTGCAGGGGACACAAGCAAAATTTAAAGTGTTATGATTAGTCTTTAATCACTGGTCTGTTCTGTGTGTGTTTTTTAAAGATAAATGCTTGTTGATTCAGATGTGCTTGTCATTTCTCTTCTCAGTTTGCCAAGTCTCTGAAGCACTTTGGAGAGGAGCAGGTGAACATGCAGCCAGATGAGTTCTTCGGGATCTTCGACACCTTCCTGCAGTCATTCAACGAGGCTCGGCAAGACCTGGAGAACATGCAGCGCCGCAAGGAGGAGGAAGAGAAGCGAGCACGCATGGAGGCCATGGTGAGCCACATGTTACAAATACAGCCTACAGCCCCTTGTTTCATCTTCTCTCATCTAAATAACTTTCTGTGCATAATTATGTCCCGTTTAAATAGTCCTTAACTGCTGGTCTCAGTGGAGATCATTTCCTCTTAACAAGAGGATTTTCATGTCTCTTTAGGACTCCTTTAATAGCCAGAGCAGTAATTATAGAGTTCATATCCTCAATTCATTCATCAGTCTTTTAATTCCTCAATCAAAGGAGCAGACTTAAAATTAGGCACCTCCCTTGGACTTCATGCTTTTGTTTGTTCTTTCCATTGCAACCAATTGTCTCTGTTTTGCTCATAAATCTCTGCCAAGGGTTTCAGTATGTTCTGTTTATTGTTTAGCCTTCACCCCCCAATCTTTGTTAAATGGTCATTCCATCAGATCAGCTGTCAGTAGACCTACAACCCCTCTCTATTTTAGCCAGTATTCTCAGTGGTCTTCTCCAGGGAATGTCGGGAATGTGAGCAGAGAGCAGAAAGAGTATGGGAACCAAGCAACTCTTTGATTTCCTCTCATCCCTCAGCTATACAGATTGCAGGAGGCACTGCTGATTAGCTTGTAGACTTGCACACTTTATTTAGGAGACACAGTCCACACAGTGATGTGGACGTCATTCCCATGCATGTAGCTGTTCACACATACACAGACGACTACTGCATTCAATCACTCTCCATCTAGGAATATAAAACAGATTCTTAGTTTATCTAAGACACTGATGTCATTTCTATTACTAATATGCAAAGCTATGTTTCATCTCTCTATATGTATGACCATTGAGTCCATGCTGCTTAGCAATCTGACCTCGTCGCAACACATACAAGACAAATAAATCTGGACAGAGTACTGAGCCTTGTGGTACACCATGGAAAATAGAATTATTCGAGACATGCATTTTATTTTCCTAAACTTGATACCATCTTCCAGTTAGACATGTAAAAAAAAACAAATAAGTATTTAAAATGTTCTGTAGGTTAGAGTGTCAAATACAGCTGTTAAATCTCAAAGCTGACATCGCCAGGTTTTCTATGTGTAACGGGGATTGTTTACAATTCGGCTACATTTACCATGCAATTATAGTGGGAACTAATAATCATGATTTTAGGTTACATTCAAATCAATTATTTGGAAAAGTCACACATGTAAATTATTCAGTATTATACAGTTGACAGTACATGTTGGCTCTTAAAGTTAAAGAGATGCTATGGACACAAGGTTGGAGTGACACTGGAGGCACATTAGTGACTTATTCAGCCTCACCAAGCGTTTTTGTTTTTTTTTTGTTTTTTTTTGTTAAATGGGGATCTGTACAGCCTTCAAAATGACTTCAGCTTTCAAAATGAGAAAATGAAATTGGAAAAGTTCAGATTTTGAACTGTTATTGATGTAATTAAAACATTTAAGTCACCCTGATGTTTACTAATGTAATATACATGTCTTTACCACTCCAGCTGAAGGACCAGAGGGAGCGGGAAAAGAGGGCGAAGAAGAGCGCAGGAGGGGGTGTGTCCGAGGAAGTGGGCGAGTTCGATGACCTGGTGTCGGCCCTTCGCTCAGGAGAAGTGTTTGATAAGGACCTGTCGAAGCTCAAACGCAACCGCAAACGCTCCGTCAACCAGCTTGTGGAAAGCAGTGGCCGTGAAAGACCAGTCACCAAGGTCAACTATTGATCTTGACTTCTGGACCACTTTAATTCACTGACTTGTATACTGTACGTGAAGGGAAAAAAATCCTAACTGCCATCTGCCTCCATATTCACCCAGACATCCTAACCCGTGATGGCTCGCATCCTAAAGGCAGACAGATTCCTAGACTTGGAGGACAGTTCTCGGGGTGTCTGTATCTCTTACAGCACTGTGCTCAATAAATAGGCTAACCTTGTTCTTATCTTACATCCTACGTGGTCTTCCTCCTCCTATAGTCAATGGTTCATTTCTCCAAGCCAATTCAAATTGTAACCTCAATTACAAAAATAACTGCCAAGCACCATGGGATACCAGAGCCCACGAGCTTGGGTCCAGTTCTTAAGATCTCAGTACAGAGAAGACCAAGATGGCAGGTTTAGGACCTGGTACCATAACCAATAGAACTAGTTCTGTTTGGGGAACATTTGGACAGAATATTGTGGCATTCATGCAGCCACTTCTCCAAAAAAAAAAAAAAAAAAAAAGTGTTGAAAGACACTGCCATATACGTTAGGTGCTGATACCCCTTGTGCCCCTCTCTCAGCCTACTATATTTCTCTGGTGCTTTGACTAAGAAGACCATTGGTGTATATGGGAACTAAAAGAGAGAGAGAGAGAGAGAGAGAGAGAAAGAGAATTTTTTCTTCAACTTGGAGACAACAAGGAGACAAGTGGTTAAAAATGAAGGAGGTGAACCCTCTTAATCTTGGGATGGCCAGCTTGGAAAAACAGGACACTGTGGTCTCAGTCATGTTGGCTGTGATGCCCTTTTACCCAAGTGCCTCCCCGTACCGATGGCATTCCCAAGGATGACACGGAAATGCTGAGAAAGCACAGCACTTCTAGGAAAGGATACCGCCAGGAACCGAAATGCTCTGAGACGAGGATGATGCTGTAGGCATGCCTCATTGGCAAGTCAAAAGATTTTCACATGGATTGTGGTGGCATTACCTGGTGCCAAAGCAAAAATCAGGAAAGTAAATATGTAGTAGACAACAATAAATGCAAGTAGAACGGCATTTATATATTTATTTATACGAGGGGGGGGGGAAGCGAACATGCTAGTTACGAAACCTTTTTTAATTCTTATTCATATTTTCTAGTTTGTACTTCTAATACTTTCATTTGATAGATATTTCCTTCATGTATTAAAAAAAAATAATAATTAAAAAAAAAAAAAAAAAAAAAAAATCAGTGATCCAAATCTGGGATGCCCCATCACTAGTGAAGCTTGTTGACCTAAATCACCAAAGTAGTGCACTTCTCACATTGTGACGACAATTCAAAAGCTAACGAGGGTTCGTTTGGTTTAAAAAGGTTTACAGTGCCAGTGCAAGATTACCCGTCTTCATGGAAACCTTTAATGAGCTCAAGATCTACATGCGGCCCATGTGTTTCTTGTTTCATCTAATTTGTGCTTGTTTTTCATGTTATATATGTGCTTGTAAAGATCATGTGGGCACGGTTGGGGGATAGAGGGATAAAGGACGGGGAAGTCTAAAAAAAAAAAAAAATTGTGAAAAAGGTTACGGTCAAGTCCTTGATGACACAGTGTAAGATTGAAACGTGAAAATCAGTAGGAAATTCTATTTAAAGTACGGTTTTTATCTTTGTGGTACTTGTGCTAGTGGGATGCAGAATGAAGAAATTTGAGCCCAGATTGAGAGATTTGGCTTTAACCAGATTGTAGATTGTAGTTTTTTTTTTTTTCTTCCTCCAGTTGAAGTCATGTGGGAGAACTGTAGTGAGAAGGTCAAGAGACCATGTGTGTCTCCTAAGAGATTTGCCGCTAATCTTTGTCTGTGTTCAGGTCAGTGCTGATGTCTGTGCTGCTTTGTGCCAAAAGGACACTTTATCATTAAGCCAAAAGGTGGACTTGGCACCCTAACAGTGAGGTTCTCATTATTCTTTTCAGAAGGACAGGTTTCCTCCTTTAACCTTACACCAAAAGTACTACGAAGCCGGTCTAACTGATCAGAGCTAATCAACACTGCCTTATTTAATAATTTCACCTAAGCTAATTACCTTACGTTAATTAGCTCTTATTAGATTATTAGATTTGAGAGCTGGAGCATTATTGAGTATCAGTATGTGCCAATAATTACCAACACTTAGGCTTAAGCTTAGGTTCGTGTGGTGTCATGTATTACAGTAACTCTGTCAACGAACCGCTTTTTTCTGAAGCTTGTACAAAGTCTGTTGCTCTTCAGCGCTGGTCGGTTTTTCCCTCCTTTTCCTTCAACTCAGTGGTGAGAGGTCATTTCTCTTAAAATAACGCTATAAAAAACACACACAGTATGCCAAATAGAAAAAGACACTTTGACACTTTGGAATGGCCCTCGCATCGGAAATATGTATTTAAAAAAAAATTACGTCAATGAAGGCGAAGGAAATTGTGCCAACTGAGAATAGATGTTTATCAGTAAAGCAAATTAAAAGCTGTCATTTTTCATTTTCAGTACAGTGCCATGTAGGTATTCGAAACCATGAGTATTACTATTATTATTAATTTAGTTTTGTTTCGTTTTGTATGTACATTTGGTCATTGACTGGCCAAACACGATGGGAAAAAATAGTAAATGTAGCTTGTTGCTTGATGCACTTTTTTCGAAAGACGGCCCTTTGCTACCCCCTCGATATTTACAAACTCGTTTAGCTCATCGTTATGTTAAAAAGATAAAAAGCGAGACACAATGCAGCTTAAGGAAGGACAAACAGAAGAGTAAAACAGGGTTGCGTTTTGTATGTTTTTATAGCTAATGAAATTTGGACCTTCCCAGCTATAATGAAAGGCTGGGTCCTACTTTTGAGTGGAGCTCTTTATCAAAGCGAACTGATTTCACCCCGGTATTCGGTTACGTTCTCAACAGGATAAGCAGGGCCGTTTATCCTCCCTTAAATACATTTGGTTTGGGTTTGGTAACAGTCATAAGGTGACGGATATATAGGGAATGTATTTCTTTTAAATTGAGCTTAACTCAAACGAAGAGCTTCGATTTCCATTGCCTCCGTGTTTATCACTCCATTTTTTTTTTTTTTTTTATCCTTTTATATCTTTATATTGTTGCCTTTCACCTTTACGCACACGTTTAGGTAAAAAGTGGTGATCTTTTGCTATAGAAGATGTATATTATGGGTAAGTAATTACCCCAGGTAAGAATTACACCAGTTACGCGCCCTTCGTGTGGTCCGACTGCAGGTTGTATATTGTGCAGAGCAAAGTATTTTGAAAGGATGACTTATTATGAACTTCACCTAAAAGATGTATAGTTCTAAATTGTTTTTTGTACGCCGCTATAGTTGAAGGGGGAGGAGAGGGAGGAGGGAGGGGGCAAAAAAAGGAAAAATATGTTGAGGAATGTTCCAATTTTTTTTCCCTGTAAATTGAGTCTATTTATTTGCCTTATTTAGTTTGCTATATTTTGTATGTATACACAACATTACAGCAAAAATGTTACATGAGAAGTATAAATATGAGTAACTATACTGTGGTCTTTGTATGTCAGATTTCCGAGTATAAATAGCTTTCTTTTGTTTGTTTTTGCTCGCCATGCATCCTTTTGTAGGGTAAAATAAACCTGTTTCCCTTACATCTCATTTGTATTTTCTTTGACTCATCCTGAACAAAGCTCCACACTGCCCTCTGGTGTTCATGTGTTACACCACCGTCATCTTCAACACTGTAAATAATAAACACAAGACTTCATTCGTTCATTGTCTACCGCTTATCCGATCTATTCTCAGGTCACGGGGAGCCTGTGCCTATCCCAGGCGTCATTGGGCATCAAGGCAGGATACACCCTGGACGGAGTGCCAACCCATCGCAGGGCACACACACACTCTCATTCACTCACACAATCACACACTACAGACAATTTAGAGATGCCAATCAACCTACAATGCATGTCTTTGGACCGGGGGAGGAAACCGGAGTACCCGGAGGAAACCCCTGAGGCACGGGGAGAACATGCAAACGCCACACACACATGGCGGAGGCGGGAATCGAACCCCCACCCCTGGAGGTGTGAGGCAAACATGCTAACCACCAAGCCACCACGCCCCCCTAAACACAAGACTTATATAAAAAAAAAAAATGTTTTTTTTTAAGGGATAAGTTGATCTGAGAAAACCTGTCATATGTCTTACTGAAATGTTGCAACCTTTTATTTACTTTATAATCTTGCCCAGGTTACATTACTGCAAAGCTAGTGTTGTGTTGCAGAGATGTAAACAGCCACTTACACTAACAAAACTGTCTAAACCTTGCTAGCTAAGCTTATCCTCACAGAATGAGTGTCATGATTTGATCAGGTTCTTTCTTTATAATGAAAATGTTCTCCCTGAAGTGCTAGGCTTTTATTTGCAGCTGAAAAATGCAAAAGAGAAACATACTTCCATTCAGAAAATAACAAATGCAAACTCACGGTGGTGTAACTATGGTTACGAGACAAGTGAAATAATGCTTAGTTTTCCAACCAACTAAATATTAACTAACTAAATATTAACTAACATTCTTTGGCTTTCTACTGACTGTTCATCCATGGATTCACTTTAGTCTTTGAGAGCATTATTTTCCTCTCTGTTCAGTGCATCAAAGTCATTACACATAAAATCTAACCATGAATATGAGAATGATGGAGGAACTGTGGTTGCTATAAATCAGACAAACCCATATTTCTATCCTCGGTCATTTCAGTTGAGTAGGAATTGGCGAAATGGAGTTACCTTATTGACTTAAAACCTGGCATGATAGTTGGGACTAAGCTTACCGGGCCTCTGGTGTCCAGTAATCAGTCCATGTTGAAGTCCATGCTGTTTGCATTCATGGTCACTGAAAAAGAACTCCTGTAGATACAAGAATATTTTACAAAAAGTCTGTTTGATTCTGTGTGTATCTGGTTGATGGATGAAGGATGATGATTTGGAGTCGTCGTGTTTGGTTTCAGCTCATATCCATGGTGGCTGTGTGATGTGGGGGAAATGAGATAATGGCACACGTCGAAACCCCTGCTACCCAGAATGGCACAGTGTATCTGAACTTTGGTGATGCCCAGGTCTCACAGTTCCTGAATTTCCACCCAAATCAGCATGCGGTGGAATACACTGTTTGCTGCAAGGTAAAATATTTCTATACAGAATAAAACAAAAACTAATATTGTCAAGGACAGTGATCGGATCCTTGACTCCACAGGTCATTAACACATTCATAATGATTAGATCACTGAGAGCATTCTTCTGATACGACTATCCTAATACAACACTAAGTGCCTTATCAAAATGTAGCAATATATAGTCAAGCCCGAAATTATTCATATCCCTGGCAAATTCTGACTTAAAGTTACTTTTATTCAACCAGCAAGTTTTTTCTTGATTACAAATGACACAGGCATCTCCCAGAAGATAATAAGACGATGTACAAGAGGCATCATTGTGGAAAAAAGTATTACTCATCTTTTATTTACATTTGAACAAAAAGTGGCATGTCCAGAATTATTCATACCCTTCTCAATAATCAATAGAAAAGCCTTTATTGGCTATTACAGCAATCAAACGCTTCCACTGGTATTCGTTGCCCATTCATCTTTAGCGATGAGCTCCAACTCTTTCGGGTTGGAGGGTCTCCTTGCCATCACCCTGATCTTTAGCTCCCTCAATTGGATTTAAGTCAGGACTCTGGCTGGGCCACTGCAAAACGTTAATGTTTTTGTCTGCTAACCGTTTCTTCACCACTTTTGCTGTGTGTTTTGGGTCGTCACCGTGCTGAAATGTCCACTGGTGCCCAAGGCCAAGTTTCTCTGCAGACTGCCTGATGTTGTTGTTGAGAATTTTGATGTATTGCTCCTTTTTCATGGTGACATTTACTGTGATTAGGTTCCCTGGTCCACCGGCTGAAAAACACCCCCAAAACATTAGGTTCCCACCACCATGTTTGACAGTGGGGATGGTGTTCTTAGGGTTGAAGGCTTCTCCTTTTTTACGCCAAATGAAGGCTACATCATTGTGGCCAAACAATTCAATTTTTGTTTCATCTGACCATAAAACAGAAGACCAGAAGTCTTCTTCTTTGTCCAGATGAGCATTTGCAAAGGCCAAGTGGGCTTTATGTGCCTTATCTGGAGAAGTGGTGTCCTCCTTGGTCTGCGTCCGTGGAACCCAGCGGTGTGCAGTGTCCATTGGACTGTCTGCCTTGAGATGTTGCCACCAGCAGAGCCCAGATTCATCAGGATGGCCTTGGTGGTGATCCTTGGATTCTTTTTTACCTCTCTCACTATCCTGCTGGCCAGCACAGGTGTCACTTTTGGCTTCCGACCACGTCCTCTGAGATTTTTCACAGTGCGGAACGTCTTGTATTTTTTAATAATACTTTGCACTGTAGCCACTGGAACTTCAGAACATTTAGATATGGCCTTATAGCCCTTTCCTGACTTGTGAGCAGCCACAATGCGCAGCCGCAGGTCCTCAGTGAGCTCCTTTGTCTTAGCCATGACTGTCCACAAACCAACAGCAGAGAGCTTCTGTTTTTCACCTGTTGAGTTGATTAAAACAGCTGTTCCCAATGAATCAGGGTAATTAGGATGCTTTAGAACAGCTTGGACTATTTGGAATGGTATAGAACTTTGGATTTTCCCATAGACTGTGACATTTTGGACATGCCACTTTTTGTTAAAATGTAAATAAAAGATGAGTAATACTTTTTTCCACAATGATGCCTCTTGTACATCGTCTTATTATCTTCTGGGAGAAGCCTGTGTCATTTGTAATCAAGAAAAAACTTGCTGGTTGAATAAAAGTAACTAAGTCAGAATTTGCCAGGGGTATGAATAATTTCGGGCTTGACTATTTTATTAACACTCGAGACTTCACAGTTCTTTCAAATGTCACTAAAAAAAATACAGAAGAATTTTAGTCAGGATGTATTTTTTCTGCTACAAAGGCAATGAACTCTAAAAAGTGCATGAATATAATATTCAAGAATTCTAAAGGCACTCTAAAGAATTTTAAGAGCTTTGTTACGGGCGAATATGTCAGCTTGATATAGCTACATTGTATTTATGGATGATCTGTGCGTGGTTTAGTATTAGCTGGTGCGATGAAAATCACCCCGCTTTCCTCCAGTCTTATTCAAAAGTCTGATGTCAGTTATAACTATATCACGACTGACTGCTTTACACATGTCATAGAGAGTCAGGGCAGCGACTGACGCAGCAGTCAGAGCCTCCATCTCCACCCCGGTGCGGCCTGATGCCTGGCAAGTTGCCAAGACAACGGCCACATGCCCCTCTTCCAGTAGCTCCACAGTGATGGAGGTGTGATCAAGGGATACAGGGTGGCAAAGAGGAATGAGACCGGATGTTTGTTTAGCGCCCATGATGCCGGCTAGCTGCGCGACTGCCAAAGCGTCACCCTTAGCTATCTGGTTGGCACGGACCAGGCTGAAAGCTTTGTCGCCTAGAAGAACCCGGGCGCTCGCCGTGGCAGTACGACGTGTCACTGCTTTACCTCCGACGTTCACCATCGAGGCCCTGCCGTGGGCATCGGTGTGGGTGAGCTGGTCAGAGGTTTCTTCTTGGTTTGGAGTGTGACGGGATACACTAAAGTTTCCGCATGCATCCTTTTGGTTGTGACACTCCCTTACATTCTGCTGCATTGTGTGTTTCCGTTTGGAGATTAAGTTGCTAAGAAGAGATGTGGAGAAAGACTGGATGCCCCTTAACGAGTTGTGTCTGAGAGAGCCAACAAGTCCATGTGCGTGTCTCAGCCGTGCAAATCTGCTTGTGTGTGTTTCAGAACTGGAAGCATACACCAAATCATTAATACAGAACTCCTCAGGGAAAGCCCGCCCCCTTCCCTGATGGACATGGTAAACATTTTGTGGCGTCTCCCTTTCGTGAGAGCTGCCGAAGTTTGTAGAAGCTGGTGCATTCATGGTAAAAGTGCTGCTGCTTAAGTCCTCGCTAGCTAGGACGCTGTAGTGTAGGTAGTAAGGGTTCTCGAAGTGTGGCAATGCTCGGCCTGGCAGAGGTGTGTGGAAAGTAGGGACTGGATACTTCCTCAGCTCACTTCTCAATGTGGGTGCAGGCCGGCTGCCTTCTCCTGCTTAGGAACAATAAGAAGGAAAAAAAAATAAATGTATAAGTTCAGCACAAATCATATACACTACATATAATAAGCTTATGCATTAGGGCTGTCAAAATTTTACAGTGGCGCGTTAATTATTTCAACAATTCTCCTTAAATGAAGTCAAGTTGTATCCTTAATTTTCTATTTTCCTACACTATTTTGTACCATATCCCACACAAGGGAAGGTAACAATTCTGTTGGTTTCTTATCACAATGAGAGTTACCGTCTGTGCTAGTACAAGCTTTGTGCCACCCATAAATTTATCTATTTATTTTATATATTTATTTATAAGCCCCTCCTACACATTAGTAAAGAATCCCAAACGGTTTCTTAACTACATGAGAACTACAGAGTCTAACAATGACATTCTACCGCCTACCAAGTCAACAGAAAAAATTTGACATTCAGTCTCAATGTTTTATGATGCTGATTATGTTTCATTATGATTTTTTAGTATTAGCATTTGGACAATGAATTTAGTCTGACAATTTAAGAGAAGTGATAACTGCTTAAAGGTCTATTACGTACAGCTGTGTCACCCACCAATGAGGATCATTGGCCTGTTCTTCATCTGAGATATACTGAACATGCCTATAGAGATAAGACAGACACAAGCAAGACAATGCAGTGTTTGCATTAGACTTCACTAAAATAGCACTTTCTTCATGAAGAGAGAAGATGGTCCTCAAGTCATGTATCTCCATGGAAACCATCACAACAGTGGAAGACACTGAGCTTCTTTCAATTAGTAGAAAGAGTATTAAATGAGATCTATGAATCAAGAGCATGGAGAAGACAGAAAGGAGAGGAAAGAGATAAAACATCATGTCTACGTGGAGGTTGGTTTTGTTCTGTTAGTGAATGCGTGTACCAGCATGCTGTTTCTTCTTCCGCCCCACTGCAGCTCCTATTATCTGCAGAAGTTCCTCATCAGATGCTCCAGAGCGCAAACAGTCTCTCAAAGACACCTCTGAGTTTCCGAACAAACACACCTGCAACACACAAACAAGCCTAGTTCACAGACCCAAACAGAAAACATGACATGGCATAAAGCTTAAACAATACAAAGCATGATGCATTTTAAGGACCACCTCAGCTGACCACACACACACGGAAACATACCTTCAGGTTGCCATCGGCTGTGATGCGCAGACGGTTGCAGGAGCCACAGAAATGATCTGACATGGAGGTGATGAAACCCAGCTGGCCCTGAAATCCTGGTACTCTGAAAGCCTGAGACCACACACACACACACACACGCACACATCAGTCAAAGAATCAAACCATGAACATCATAGGAGACTAAAAGGTTTACAACCAAAATTTGGCTTTGATACTGAGAAAATCTTGATCAGTCTCCAAGACTGGGCAACAGTTTAGGCTTGCAGTTTGCACAATCAAGGTGCAGTAAAATATTTATGTGATACTGAATACAATTACAATGATTCCCAAAGTGCAGAGAGGAAGTATATGAGGCACACAACAAGAACAGCCAAAAAATCAACATTAAAACTGCGAGCAATGATGTAATTGGTTCTGCTTCTTGTGAGATCTTAGGGGACGACCCTCATTAAAATAAAATGGCTACTGCAGATGAATGACTGACTAAATAGATGAGTGAATGAACGAATGAATAAATGAATGGATGGAAACAGATTACAGCTAGTTACGTGGAAGAGATGCTGTGTGCATTTCTCTCTGCATGCTGAGCATTTGAGTTTTTAATGAACTTTGCTAAAGCTATATACAGCTGTACATGTTTAAAACAGACATGCTTTCTGTATCCTGATGACGACTTAACATAATGAATAAGTTCTGGTTGGAATGATTTAATCAGGGCTGACCTTGGCGGTCCCCGTCTCGTCCCCAGGAAGCGTCTCCAGACTGGGCCAGTGCTGCTTAATGCGGTCCAGCATCTCTGCGTAACTCACCATCTTGCGAAAGTTCCACTTATTGCCTGCAGAAGAAAACAGAAAAAAGGATGCGGTCACTGTGTACAACATATACACCAATCTTACAGGCCTACACAAGGTGCCAAGAAACATTTGAACATTGAGTATCCAAAACATATTACTACTTCTGGGTTTTACAATAAAATAATCAGTCACAGTAAAACTAAGGGAGAAAAATGGTGCATTGCTTGGACGCTTTTTCTATCCCCCTCTCTGACAGACAAAAGTCTCTAACCTGTGAAAATTTGTGACAATTGAATTTTACTGACTTTGAGGGCAATAAGCAGGTGAAAGAAGAAATTTCAGGTGAATAAATGAAGCAACAGAATTATCTTTCACACACACTGAAGCACGGCTTTTGGTTCAAGGACACATGCTATCTGTAACTAAATGCGGTTCAAAGAAAATTTGGTTCCAGTCTCGTTTACTTCATGTTTTATTGTTTGAGAAGTACACACCCAATTACGAACAATTATATGCCTTTGCATTAAACAATTGAGTGAGTTAAAAAGTTGAAGTTTACCATCAAAGGGCATGTACTCTATAAAGCGCACATCGAGGGGCTTCCTCTCTGTCAGAGTCACAAAATCCAGGAGCTCGTCTTCATTCAGGCCTCTCATCACCACGCAGTTCACCTGCAACCAAAGCAAACGTAATATTTTGTACACCTCACTGCAAGTTACTCAACAATCTGAATATCTGGGTGTATGTTACACAATAATTTAGACACCTGGCTTCAGGCTATTGAGTGCTCTGGATGTCTGTTTGTAGGTGGGCTGTAAGATACGCAATGGCCTGGATGTCTGACTGTAGATTTAGCTGACACTCTGGTAGTCTGACTGTAGGTTATTCAATGGTCTGGGCATCTGTCTGCGGGCTCTGGACATGTGATGGCAGGTTACTCGACACTCGGGGCGTCTGAACGGAGGCTACTCGACACTCGGGGCGTCTGAACGGAGGCTACTCGACACTCGGGGCGTCTGAACGGAGGCTACTCGACACTCGGGGCGTCTGAACGGAGGCTACTCGACACTCGGGGCGTCTGAACGGAGGCTACTCGACACTCGGGGCGTCTGAACGGAGGCTACACGACACTCGGGGCGTCTGAACGGAGGCTACACGACACTCGGGGCGTCTGAACGGAGGCTACACGACACTCGGGGCGTCTGAACGGAGGCTACTCGACACTCGGGGCGTCTGAACGGAGGCTACTCGACACTCGGGGCGTCTGAACGGAGGCTACACGACACTCGGGGCGTCTGAACGGAGGCTACTCGACACTCGGGGCGTCTGAACGGAGGCTACTCGACACTCGGGGCGTCTGACTCTTTGTTAGGGACGCAGATAAAACCCTTCATTTCTATTCATCTTCAGCCATTTCTTCTACACATATACTCTAAATGTAATCACCTAAAATCATTCGTGATTTTCACAATTATATTACCTTAACTGGATTGTAACCCAATTCAATGGCTTTATCAATTCCTTCCATCACCTTATGGAAACCTGTGCAAGAAAAGAAGAGAAAAGGTAATATAACCAGGTAGCAAAAACATTTACAGTACATCGTACTGAAACTGGATAAAAAGAATATGAATCAAAAACCTGACACCACATTGAATATTTTAGTTCAGACGGACGTGAGGGCTGAATCTGCTCATTTCTAATACTCCAAGAGTGAGAGAGTAATTAAAAGACACACAGCAGGTCTACTGTTCAAACTCATCTTGGTGACGACGCGCAGCATTGCCACATGTCCGAGGATCTGGTTCGTACAAAAGCTAGAAATTTAAATGCAACTGCACTCCCATTATTGATGCACATTTCAACCTAGTTCATGCTTAATGGGTTAGCTGAACCAGCTGTATTAGCGGAATAGAAATACTACAATGTGTAGAGCAGCGCTATTCCAAAATGGGGTTCGAGACACCTCCTACCTTCTCACGTATATGTGTTTATATATAAATATACATGCAATAACCGTGTGTGAAAAAGTGGACGAAACTTTACTGCGCATGCTCGCCGTGTTTTCCTGTGTACTGCTGTTATTTCTCCTGAGCCACACTGCTCCATCTGTCTCAACACTGAGGGATTCACCACCCAGTGATCCAACAGTCTGCCACTCCATTTGCTGTTTTACAGCTCCGCCACGTCAGCAACAAACAAGATTAAAGAAATGCAACACTGATTTTTTAAAGTGATCTCGGTTTACTACATCTGTAGCGTTTAGGTGAGAAATATAAGCGATAAGTTGCTTTCGGCTGCTCCCTGTTCGGGGTCGCCACAGCGGACCAACTGGTCCCCACAACAACTTGGCAAATGTTTTACGCCGGATGCCCTTCCTGACGCAACCCTCCCATTTTCCGGGCTTGGGACCAGCACTGCATCCAGTGGCTGGGGTTGGGGCATTGGCTGGAATCGAACCCGGGCCTTCCACATGATAGGTGAGTAACCTACCACTGAGCCACCAATGCCCCTGAGAACTATAAGCGATAATTTAAAAAAAACAAAAAACACCTTTCTCAACTGAGAAAAGATCTCAGAAGTAAATCTGTTTACACAAAATCACTTATAATTAAAGATTAATTGCAGCAATAGACAATTAATATTTATGCAAAGTAAAGCCTGCATTAATTAATATTTCAGAGATGGCATAATGTATAACAAGAAAATTCTAGCAAGCAAAGAAAAAAACAATAGACAGGACGGCTAAGAATGATAAACTATCAGTATATTATAAACCTTGGTTTTTACATTTATTACTATTCATATCAAATGCATCTAACATTTCTGTTCAAACAGCAACACAATACTGAATGTTTTTGGGTTTTCTTTTCTGGGTGGTGGGACTTTAAAGAGGATGTCGCAGTACCATCATCTAGCTAGTTTGTTGAAGGGTTTTCTACATGTTTACCAAGCAAAAGTAAGAAAATTGAAATGTCTTTTCCTTTCCAACCAAAGAGACCACAGTCCCGTCTTCTTGTTTTCTGTTGCCTCTCAACACAGGTTTGCAAATTCACAGGACAAAATTTACATAGAAGAAGCTAACATGAAGCAAAAGTAATCCTGTCTTTCATGTCCCCATAGGTGTGTCCAAAATCTTATGCTTATGCATTACTCTACACCATCTTCTAGTATAAATAGCATGAGTAATGTGTTCAAACCTGAATGATTCAATCAGAAAAAATGCTTTGTGCATTCAACCCTCGCAGCTTTGCTTACATACCAGGTGCCGACGCTGGATGAGAAAACCTTTCCAAGATGGACGACGACACATCTTACAAATGTCTTTTAATTTATCTCCTGTCGTACCATTTATTTTTCAGCTTTATAAATATTAAACGTATTTGGCTAAAGCATTGCATTATATACATTTGCCATCTTTTGAGATGATAAAATTCATACATTTGACCGTAGAGTGCATAGTGTATAATATAATTTGGGACACAACTAGATTTCACCCTTAGTCAACTGTTTTCATCCAGTTTTATTCACTGCTTTAAAGCAAAAAAGTTGTATTTTGGCATAGCCAGGGGTTAAAATTCATATAATGAATTCAATATATATTCAATAAATGTTATATCTCCAGTCTGTCTCATCACAAGTCAAGTACTCATATAGCTTAACAATTATAGCTTAGAATCTACATTCTAAAGTAATGCACTTTAAACATATTGACAAATCAATAATCATTAGTCAGTATCTAACAGAAGTATCCCTTTAAGTCCTGTAAGTTAAAGGATCTGCTGCTAATATCTTGGTGCCAGATACCACAGCACACCTTCAGGGATCTAGTGGAGTCCATGCCTCAATGGGTCAGGGCTGTTTTGGCAGCAAAAGGGGGACCAACACAATATTAGGCATTATGTTATAATGTTATGCCTGATCAGTGTATACATATATACAGTAATATATAATGCCCTCTTCTGGTTGTGTAGGGTATGAATACAAACCATTGCTTGCCTTTTTATTCAGTGGCTTACAAAATGCACATTTCTCAAAAACGGACAAACTTACCTTTGCGTCTAACGATGAACTCGAACTTGGCTGGTACTAATGAGTCTAAACTGACGTTGAGCAAGTTCACTCCAGCTTTCTTTAAACCGGGCAGCAGCCTGGCGAGGTTCATGCCATTCGTAGTTACAGCGATGGTCTTCAGACCCTCCATTTTCCTCATTTCCGCTGGAGGCGTACAGAAAAAACAGGCTCATTAAGAAGGCGGTGAAAATGTATGATTTCAAATCCTGATATTAGACAGATTTTGACATTTTCACAAACATTGATTTTATGAACAGATCTTTTGAGCAGAGTAACACATGGATGTTTCTTTTGGTCACAAAGATATACAGTCACAATATGCATGTACAACATATATAGCTGAGTTTTAGCGTCATAGCTTCAGCTGAAACATCTAGGGTTTCCATGAAGCAAACAATACTTGATATCAAAACTAACAAAAGCAATGTGAAACAAACAATACTATGTCAGATGTCAAACTACTGAACAGAAGGTTGTGAGTTCAAATCCCAGGGTCACCAAACTGCAACTGTTGGGTTCTTCAGCAAGGTCCTAAACCCTCAACTGCTCAGATGCATTTTAAATAAATGAACAAACGAATAAATTAATGAAAAAAGAAAGAAGGCAAAAAGAGATGTGAGTCACTCTGGATAAGGTTGTCTGCCAAATGCCATACATGTAAATGTCGGAATTTCAACACCACACATCAGCACTCAGCTGGGCTTTATTATGACCAAACTTCATCATCACCATTATTACCAATTATATTTAGGACGTCAGGGCGGATAAGGGGTTCTCCTCCAGTCAGGCGGATCTTCTCCACCCCCTGTCGAACAAACAGTCGAGCCAGAGTCAGCACCTCCTCTGTAGATAAGAGCTGTTCCTTTGGACTCAGCTTCACCCCTTCCTCTGGCATACAGTACTGACCTGAGGAAAAGCCATATAACCAAGGTGTACCTTGAATCACTCATTTGTCAAACAATGAACTAAACTAAACAATGAGTCAGCTTAACATCTAACTTAATCTGGATTTCAACACATACATATTGACATGTTGGTCCCTCTTTTGCTGCCAAAACAGCCCTGACCTGTCATACACTGTGTGTTCTGATACCTTTCTATCAGAACCAGCATTAATTTCTTCAGCAATTTGAGCAACAGTAGCTCGTCTGTTGGATCGGACCACACGGGCCAACCTTCGCTTCCCTTCCCATTTGCATCAATGAGCCTTGGCCCCCCCATGACTCTGTTGCCGGTTCACCACTGTTCCTTCCTTGGACCACTTTTGATAGATATGACCACTGCAGACCGGGAACACCCCACAAGAGCTGCAGTTTTGGAGATGTTCTGATCCAGTCATCTGGCCATCACAATTTGGCCCTTGTCAAACTCGCTCAAATCCTTACGCTTGCCCATTTTTCCTGCTTCTAACACATCAACTTTGAGGACAAAATGTTCACTTGCTGCCTAATATACAGTGGGGCAAAAAAGTATTTAGTCAGCCACCAATTGTGCAAGTTCTCCCACTTAAAAAGATGAGAGAGGCCTGTAATTTTCATCATAGGTACACTTCAACTATGAGAGACAAAATGAGAAAAAAAAAATTCAGAAAATCACATTGTCTGATTTTTAAAGAATTTATTTGCAAGTTATGGTGAAAAATAAGTATTTGGTCAATAACAAAAGTTCATCTCAATACTTTGTTATATACCCTTTGTTGGCAATGACAGAGGTCAAACGTTTTCTGTAAGTCGCCACAAGGTTTTTACACAATGTTGCTGGTAGTTTGGCCCATTCCATCATGCAGATCTCCTCTAGATCTCCTCTATGTTTTGGGGCTGTCGCTGGGCAACACGGATTTTCAACTCCCTTCAAAGATTTTCTATGGGGTTGAGATCTGGAGACTGGCTAGGCCACTCCAGGACCTTGAAATGCTTCTTACGAAGCCACTCCTTCGTTGCCCGGGCGGTGTGTTTGGGATCATTGTCATGCTGAAAGACCCAGCCACATTTCATCTTCAATGCCTTTGCTGATGGAAGGAGGTTTTTACTCAAAATCTCAGGATACATGGCCCCATTCATTCTTTCCTTTACATGGATCAGTCGTGCTGGTCCCTTTGCAGAAAAACAGCCCCAAAGCATGATGTTTCCACCCCCATGCTTCACAGTAGGTATGGTGTTCTTTGGATGCAACTCAGCATTCTTTCTCCTCCAAACACGACAAGTTGAGTTTTTACCAAAAAGTTCTATTTTGGTTTCATCTGACCATATGACATTCTCCCAATCCTCTTCTGGATCATCCAAATGCTCTCTAGCAAACTTCAGACGGGCCTGGACATGTACTGGCTTAAGCAGGGGGACACGTCTGGCACTGCAGGGTTTGATTCCCTGGCGGCGTAGTGTGTTACTGATGGTAGCCTTTGTTACTTTGGTCCCAGCTCTCTGCAGGTCATTCACTAGGTCCCCCCGTGTGGTTCTGGGATTTTTGCTCACCGTTCTTGTGATCATTTTGACCCCACGGGGTGAGATCTTGCGTGGAGCCCCAGATTTGAGGGAGATTATCAGTGGTCTTGTATGTCTTCCATTTTCTAATAATTGCTCCCACAGTTGATTTCTTCACACCAAGCTGCTTACCTATTGCAGATTCAGTCTTCCCAGCCTGGTGCAGGTCTACAATTTTGTTTCTGGTGTCCTTTGACAGCTCTTTGGTCTTGGCCATAGTGGAGTTTGGAGTCTGACTGTTTGAGGTTGTGGACAGGGGTCTTTTATACTGATAACGAGTTCAAACAGGTGCCATTAATACAGGTAACGAGTGGAGGACAGAGGAGCCTCTTAAAGAAGAAGTTACAGGTCTGTGAGAGCCAGAAATCTTGCTTTTTTGTAGGTGACCAAATACTTATTTTCCACCATAATTTGCAAATAAATTCTTTAAAAATCAGACAATGTGATTTTCTGGATTTTTTTTTCTCATTCTGTCTCTCATAGTTGAAGTGTACCTATGATGAAAATTACAGGCCTCTCTCATCTTTTTAAGTGGGAGAACTTGCACAATTGGTGGCTGACTAAATACTTTTTTGCCCCACTGTATCCCACCCACTAACAGGTGCCATGATGAGGAGATCATCAGTGTTATTCACTTCACCTGTCAGTGCCCGTAATGTTATGGCTGATCGGTGTATTATTGGGGTGTTGTACCTCTAGACAAATTAATTTGCTTATCGTTCATGCGGCAAAGCTAAGAACACTTTTAAAAACATCCAACTCACAGCGAAGGTTGCATTTTTCTGTAAGGGAAATCCTCAGATAATTGTGTCTTCTTCCAAACGTGTCCGTGAGGAATGCTGAGAAAGGTAAGACGTCCTTTAAAACCCGCCTTCGACTGTCTGCTATAGTTAGTTCCTGAATGTAAAGAGAAAAGAGAAAGAAATCACAGTAGGTGAAATCTACTGCCTTTATAATTTCATTATAAATAATATTGTCACTTTCACCACTGTGTCAGTGCTGTATGACTGAATACAGGTGAATCATTTTACAGCAATTTCAATGAGTCACTTTTATAAGTTAAAGCTGCAGGGTTTATTTTATCTTTACAGAAAGTAAAACAATAACGAAAATGAGATCAAGTACTAAGGCACAGAGTGTCCGGTCTATGTTTAAATCAGCAAGGGGTTTCATGTCTGCCCTTTAACCTTTGAACAAGTCACACTGTTAAAGAATAACTGAAATCATATGCATGAAAGATGTCAGTTTTTTATGCTTTGAAAAAGCATAAATTAAATTTTACTAGAGTCTCCCATGACCAAAATACATCATCATATTATGCATTTTATTTCAGGACTTACAACACATTGCCACTAAGAAGTTTCTACATAGAAGTCTATAGAGAAGTTCTTGTCTGATTACTGTGATACGTTTTAAAGAGCTACAGAGCGGACTAGAATATTTCTAAGCCTTTTTTAACTTGGACACTTGATAGACATGGATGTTTTGGCTTTGACATTTGTCTCGTGGATGTCACTTTTTAATCATAAGAGATGCAACAAGTGTTATTGTTGCTTCTCTCATGCCATATCACATCATCATGGCATGGATTATTTTACTATAACAACACAACACTTCACACTGGCCTGGTCAGTCAGTGCAAGGAATATATTCCTTTACTTTTTAGCCAATTATGTTATGCATACATATATTACTAACATCATTAAAATGTCAAAATGTGTTATTATATAAAATCACTGGAATTAAAAAAGGAAAGTAGTTTGGTCAAGCCTTGGGGTTGTTGACAATTTTGTCCATTTTGGTTTGGTTCGCCCAAAAAGTTTGACTTATTACGACAAGCGCATTAATATTAACATGTGATTCGTCTTGCAGCTGGAACTACTTTTAGAGCTACAGTTATAGCAAACTAGTGATTGCGTAATCTTTTACCCTCCACACGAAACACTGCATGACATGCACACAGCCCACATGTTTACAATAAGAAGGACAAAGTTATATCTAATATTCACAGCGAAAAAAATCACTATTTAGACTTTCTCTCAGTTATATTACCTGCTCGCTTTGGTGTTTAAGGTTAACGCTAGAGGCTGCAGCGCTGGTGTAAGGTGTAGCACTCGCCTCTGCCGCTTTAACCTGATGTTCTCCCCGAGTCGCCCTGGAATAATGCTTACACGCCTGCTCTCTGGAGGACACTTTCACAATCCGCAGAGGAAGAAAAGCGTTAGCTGAGAAAAGTCGGCCACACTGGCCGCTGTAAAAGGCCATCTCACGCACAGAGTTTCAGCTCCAAGTCTGAAGCGTCAACTCGGTTCGTGCGCATGCGCAAAACACGCGACTGACAGAGCTGATGAAGCCCAAATAGAGGCGAGACTCTGTTCAGCCAATCAGATGTTAAAAAAGGCAAAGTGCATTATGGGAAACGTAGTTAAGTTGTATTTGCAACAGTTGGAAAACTGTACTATTAGGAGGTAATCTTAAAATGTATTAAAATTCCAATATTAAAAGCTTGGATATGTGACGGTACCGCTTTTTTTTTAATTATTTTTTTTATAAAAGCTGGGTCTTTTAATACAACATAAATTGATAACGTATACTCTTCTGTTAGACTGTTCCTTATGGGAAATGTAGTTTATTAATTGTTCCCAACTTTGTGGGAACAGTTTTGGGGACGGCCCCTTCTGACCTGGCTCACAGTCTCCGCTCAAATTCATCCCAAAGGTTCTCTGTCAGGTTGAGGTCAGGACTCTGTGAACACACCAAACTCACTCATCCATGTCTTTATGGACCTTGCTTTGTGCACTGGTGCGCAGTCATGTTGGAACAGGAAGGGGTCATCCCCAAACTGTTCCCACAAAGTTGGGAGCATGAAATTGTCCAAAATGTCTTGGTATGCTGAAGCATTAAGAGTTCCTTTCACTGGAACTAAGGGGCCGAGCCCAACCCCTGAAAAACAACACCTGAATTCAATGATTTGGAGGGGTGTACCTCCAGAAGATGCGATATTTGTATTTATGTTGCAGACCAGCAGCATTGCAGACATCTCATTATAAAAAGAGAGAGAGAGAGAGAGAGAGAGAGAGAGAGAGAGAGAGAGAGAGAGAGAGAGAGACAGAGAAAGGGGGGGTGAAAGTTACAGTATGTCATTCTAATAAACTGCCACAAGAGGGCAGTGTAGGCTAACCCAAGTCATCCTCCCACCACACATCATCATCTTCTGTAATGGATTTGTTTCTAAATGGAAAGAGCAAACATGACATTACATAAAGAGACATCATATTACAGTGTTCACAGCCTTCAAAAAGTTATGGTTATATATATTGCTTATATGCAAACTTTTCCAATAAATGTAATATTTCTCCCACTAATCCATTCATTTTCTGTACTGCCTGTCCTACACAGTGTCATGGGGAACCAGAAGCGTATCCCAGGGGACTCCTTGAGAAGAGGAAGGCATACTGGGGACATCCTCACATACCCTTTCATTCCAATCAGCTTATGTAAGCAAGGAAACCAGAGTGCCTAGAGGAAACCCACAAAGCATGGGGCAGAGGTAGAAATCAAACACCTAACTCCAGAGGTGCGAGACAAATGTTCTAACCGCCAAGCCACTGTGCTGTCTCCCACTAATAAAACTATTTTTGAAAAATATCTTCTAGTAAATTACACTCAGGATGAATTACGCTCAAGGTTTTTCCCCAAATAAACACGCTTTAGAGTATCAACGGCTTACTTAACACTGTATGTCAAGTGCACTGTGAAGACTTTTGTTATTCGTTTTGATAGAATCATTTTCCATAAACAATTCATGAAAAGAAATGAAATTCATTGTGAAGGAATCTTTTGCTGAAAAATCCAGTTTATCCTGGCAGCTACTGTTTGCCTAAACACAGGCTGAACTGGTCAAACTGGTAGGCCACCTTCACTGCTGTTTGTACTGCTACTACTGTTACACACAGACAAGATCTTTTTAGAAAAATAACACAACAGTAAAGCAGTAAAAAAAAAAATCCCAAATATGAATTGATCTGTTTAGTCAGTAATAAAAAATAAGGAAGGAACTGACAAAGATGGTCTCCATCCATTTGGACCAGCTTGGGCTGTGTTTTGGAAGCTGGCTGGATTTCTCAGCAGGGAATTGATCAAAACCTGCACAGATTTTGTTATCATATGTTATCAGATTTCTTTTTTTTTTTTTTTTTACAGCTACAGGTTTACTGATTGACTTTTCTCTTCCAAATACATCACATAGCAGTATCGCTCAGCAAACATTAGCTGACATTTACCTTCTAGCTTAGTTTCTGCTCCCTACTGATCGATCACCACAATGTTATTTAAGTATGTGAATATTGTGAATATTTTCGTGTATGGTTTTCCTCCTGTTGGTTAACCACATGACGCTTTGCAAGGGTTTATCACACAAAATCACAGCCATACTGTATTAGTGCTACGTCTGAGTTTTCACAGGAAGAAACACCTACAGCACGATTGCTGAAGTTCTCCGAACTTACTAAATAGTACAAATTTTAAGCTGCTATGATCGTATATGCTATATTTAAACTGATTATTTTCACTACAGATTAATTTATTGGATCAAAACGGATGTGTGTGACAGAAAGGAAGAAAAATCGAAAGGAAGAAGCCACAAAAATCTAACTTTCTATATTTATTTAAAAGTAAGACCTTTTCACAACAGACACATATAGCTCCACACACAACTGTAAAAGCCTTTGAATGATTTTTTTTTTTTTTTTTTTTTTTTTTTTGCAAACAGTTCACTCCTAACACCATGTCAACCAAGTAAAGAATCAGGATTTATTACATAATTTCATCAGGTGAAATACTGAGTCATCCACTCATATTCATAAAAAAAAAAAAAAAAAAAAAAAAAAAAGATATAATAATAGCAGGTTTTGAATGCACCTTGCCCACCAGTTCTGTCCAGGGGTATGAGTCAATCTTAAAATAAATTTATATCCTTTCACCAAATCTGCACACTTGATTTTATGTAAAGAGCGATAAATCTGAAGTGATGAATATCTTTTTCAGGTTTCTTTTACTCAGGAAAGAATACGGTATGCTGCTGTTTCCACTGTGTATTGGCAATACGTTCTCAGTGAACATTTGCATATGGCTCTGTGTTAGAAAGATGGCGGTGTGTTATTGCCTACTGGGATGCAATGGATGAGAGAGGTGCATTCATCCAATACAAGCCGACTTAAAAGAAGAACTCCAACAAGTATGAGATACCCACCAACATAATCAAAAACAAAAATGTTTATGGACAAGAAGTAGTACAACTATCGAGAATACCATTTGCATGTTTTATTATTATTTATAATAATAATCCATTTAAATAACCAAAAGAACAAACACTGACATACATATTGCTGTTTTTGTCTTCGTTTTCTGTCTTTTAAACAGTTAAAGCAATTACAAAAGAGAAACTATTGTTCAGAAAAGCAGGACATGTACATAGGGCTTAAAGATGGCTTGATCTATGTAGTTCAAGAACTCACAGGCAGACTGGATAAAACTCTCAGTCTTTACACGCTTTCTCTCTCTCTTTTTTTTTTTTGGTATCGTATTGATTTCCCTCATTAAACTCTTTCTCCCTTGCTTCAAAACACTATAATTCTGAGCAGATCCTTAGCGGACTTGAAAATCCCCGACATAAATAAGTGACACAGAATAAATCCTTCAAATCTTCAAGTCAGCATTTTCCCGCTTTTGTTCTCTTCAGTCCCCCGACAAATCGGCAGAGGTCTCCACACTTTTCCGAAAAGGAATGTTTACAGTAAACAGTTTACTCAGAAATATTGCAGTTGATATTCTTTCTTCACAACCAGAAATGAGATTTTTTTTTTATTTTATTTGGGATATCATTGTTCTGAACCACACAGGCATCCGTTACTGTCCTTCTAAGGTCAACAGTAAGAGGAATGCCATTTTCTTTTCAATCAGAGTGCAGTAACAATAGTGCATCTGCCCCGGCTTCTGGCAATCAAGGCCCAACTAGTGCAGGACCATTTGGCTTGGTTATGTCTCAGCTGAACCACTGCACAAAAAGACATTTATTGATCAAGCCATAAAAGTAATACATAGTCATAATGTCCATTTTTAATACCACAGTGTCTGCCCCAATAAAAAGCAGTATTGCCGTGTAAAGGGTTTGAGGCTGAACCTAATATGGCTAGAGTTTGTCCTCAGGTACACACTCCTGTGTTCTGACTTGATTGCTTTCATTAATGCTTGTGTGATGCGATCACACAGACAAAAAAAGATCCCTGACATTAACTTCAGCGAAGTGTGTTTGTTTGTTTTTTAAATTATACATAGAAAAAGTAATGTAAAGGTTTACAACATGCCAGGTAGAGATAAAAGAGTTGAAGAGGTCAGCCTTTAATAATACATGTTTGTTTCTTTTCTGTCAGACACTGAGGAATTCAGCAGGACACAATATACATGTGGACAATAGAAACACAGGTCATAAATACAAAAGTGTGAATCATGTAAATGTCACGCTGGTTTTGAAGACATGTGCTTGATTCTGTAGTGTCCGATCCCAAACTGTGTACCGAGCAGGAATGTGACACGTCTCCTCAATCCCTTTTATCGTCCAGAACTTTTCGTGAACAAACAGGAAATATGTTGCCCCCCCAAGACTGATGTAGAATGGTTTGGAATTCTGCGGCTGCAGGTGTCGACTCTTGTCCTTCTCGCCGTTTGATTCTGACGTTTTTCAGTCTGGGTTGATCTGGTAGCTGAAATGGCGTGTGGGCAAAAAAAAAAAAAAAAGTCACAAACACTTAAGACATTTCCCTTTTGAGATGGTTAAATAAAACGAGCAAGGTAGCCCTTGAGAGTTCTCGGCTCCGTAGAGATGAGGTTCTGGGTCCGTCCCGTGTAGGGGACTCGTTGGTAAAGAGTGCTGAGCTGAAAGGGCTAACAAATGAGTGCTGAGATGCGTTTCTCAGAGAGCCAGCAGGGTGGGCGAGTTGAGCGAGTCTGAGGATTGATCTCCGCTGCTACTGCTACGCCGGTGGGCTTTGGAGCACGACTCGGAGGAGGGCGATGGGCTTTCGGGCTCCAGCATGTTGGGGTAAGTGAAGATGAGGCTAGGGTTGCTAGGCGTGGACACCGGAGTAGAAGCAGCAACCACAGGAGTGTTGAGGCTGTCTCCGTCCGAGCAGTAAATCCCACCACCCAGGCAGATGGGCTTGATGACCGAGTGCTGACTCTTCACCTGATCCTCACCGTCCTCCATGGGCTCCTGCTTCACCACGATAGGATTGTGGGTATTGAGTGCCGACCGGGATGCTAGGTTTGGGCGCATGGTGGTTAGCGGCAGAGGGGCGCACTGCTCAGGAAGCGCGCTCTGGTGGCGCTCCTCTGGAGGAAGTTTACACACGGGGTTGTGAGCCACGAGCATAAACTCCAACTTGTCTTTCTCCTTCTGGAGCGTCTCAATCTCTTTCTGCAAGTCGGCCTTTTCCTCCTCCAGCTTCTCAGTTTCCTTTATTTTAAAAAAGAAGACAAAAAGCATAATCAGTAAAAAAAAAAAAAAAAAAAAAAACACGAGTACAAAAAATTGAAAGTGAAATATACTTGCACTTTGTGAAACACTAGTTTCCAAGGCAACCAAATTCAATAGCAGGCTTTACAGGATTCTACTCTTTTGCTGTAAATGTTATTATATGCAATCAAAGCAAGGACACATTACAAGCATCATGTAAATTACAAGTAATTTTGGCATATTAGCTAAAAATTACTTGACCTCAGCAAAATCAGTGCCTTATTCTCATTCGGTTGTGGTTTAAGATTAAACAAAGTGAATGTTTTATTTTTTATTTTTTTAAAAGAATAAAAAGATGGCTACCATCTTGTTAAATGTAATGGAAAGAACAGTGAGGTCAATGTGACAAATTAGCTTTTCTTTAAAAATAAAATAAATATATGGATGCTCTTGTAGTGACACAATAAAGCAGCAAAACATAAAATACCAGTAAGAATGCTGTAACGTGTCAAACAGGATGTAATGTTAATCTATTTGCTCTGACAATGTCAAATTCTGATTTGGAATTCAATCTAATCTCATTTGGAAGCTAATGCATCAGTAAGTTTTTTTTTTTTTCCTTGTTTATCAGCAGCAGCACCATCTGTAAACAAGGTGATCGAGATGAACAACAGCAGAGCTTCTGATGATTTAGGATTAAGGTTTACAGTGGCACCGCCCGGACTGGTTTAGCTAGCTCCATGCACTAGCATAAATTTAGCAAAAGAAGCTAGGTGTTTTAGCTTACACTACTGAGTGATGTAGCTGTTAGCTTTAAACCAACATCACAAAAATAAAAATAAGAGTCCATGATGCATGATGTTCTAAAAGAACAAGATGATGTCTTCTAATTAAAAGCTCTGAACACCATGGTATTTTTAATGCTAACAATCAGCTTTATTTAACAGTTGATACTGAGGGTTATGTATTCAAAAGCGATAAAACCTTTTAACACCTTCGAAAATTATTAACTTCTTTAAATGTGGGACAAAAATGATTTTAAACTTCCTGGTAGTTTTATAATACACGTTATAAAAGTTCTTGTTGTTCAGAAAATAATCATTAAAATAATACACTGATAGATTTACTTTGTGATAAATCTTTGTCCTCATTTCAACTCTTGGACTATTTAGAACGTTATGAGGATATACTCAAACAAACGGCCCATTGTTGCCGTTGACACACCCATTGGAGTTAATTTAGTGGTATACAACCCAAGTACAAGCTCTAAATTGCTAGTTCTAAATCGCATTGGGTTTATTGCACAAGTATGCTTTTCCAGTCTGCCTGAGGTGGTGGTGGGGGTGGGGGGATTTAAGCAAAGTCAGACGGCTCGGCTAGACGATGATGGACTATTCTCTTCCGTCTGAGTGCCTTGACTTCATGCCATCGGTATGAGGAAGAAGGAAGCTAAAGACAAAGTAGCCACCATAATTACGACAAAAGAGACAGGGCAAGAGCGAGATCAAAGGTTTGTGATTGTTCCTTATTTGGTGAAGTTTGAGGAGGATAAAGATAGCAGTGTGTAAAGTCTTAATGGCTTGTGTGGTTTCCTTTTCAGACAATATCAGACATTCGTTCTCGCCCCCTCGCAGCACATTCCTCTCTCGTGACACTTGAGAGATGGCATTGAAGGGATAATTAGTTCCATCGCAGCTTGTACTTTCAGTTTAAGTCGACATTCCCATATTCTACCAGACAATGCTGGTGGTTTAAAGGCATAAAGGCCACACACGCTTTGGAGCTATCTTCAGTTTCTGAAGGGCAGCAAGATGAACTAAACATGCTACATAATGCGTTTACTTAAACAGGTCAAGAAGCTGAAGAAGACCAGATGGGGTCAAGGTGCTAGGATATTCAAACATTGCTCAGGCATTCAAGCCATTCTTTTTTTCCCCCCTCCAGGATGCTTTGACAAAGAGGTATCTTTGCAGAGGTTTTAGAAATTCTCTTTTACTGTATATGATGAATGTGCTTTTCAGACTGCAGCACGAGTGGGTAAAACTCACCCCTTGCAGCATTTCGGTCAGCTCTCGCCTACGGTTACGGCACTTAGCAGCAGCCAGCTTGTTCCTTTCTCGCCTCACTCTCCTTTTCTCCTCTTCCTCTGGTGTCAACTGTATGCACAACAAAAGAAATGAGCTCTCATGTAGACACAGAAACAGCTTCTGACAACTGTTTATGATGTATCATAATACACTGGATTGCTCCATGTACATGAACAAAAAAACCCCAAAACAAACCTGTTCATCTCTCTTGCGTCGTCCTCGGGCATCGCCGATGGAGCGGATCACCCCAGGGCGTGTGAGGGCTGTGTGGCTGAGGAGGCCGGGACCGCTGGGCACTGAGAGGCCGTACGGATGAGAGCGCGAGTATGGATTAGACATAGATGTGATGACTGTGGGTTGGACCATCCACTGCAGGTCCTGGCTGGTGGTTATGGCATTAATGGTTGGAATAAAGGCACTGCTAGATCCAGGCATGTCGATTCTGTACTTCTGAAAAGGAAAAAAAATGATAATAAACCATCTGATGAAAACAGAGATTCCTCCTAAAAGAGCTTCTTCAAGCCATATGCATTTCCATGCAATTTGTCTCTGAATTTTGTGATGACTCATTTTAGTTCATGAACCCTTTATCTGTTTCATGCACTGTAGTCATCGCAGTGTAATGAATCACCACATGCTGCAACACCACTGACCGTGTTTCCCTTACTCATGACACACTGTGCGAATTGTGGGAAAGCCCATACTATTCCACACAGTGGTCTCTTAAGGATAAGATGAACCCTAAAATTACCTTATTGACATTGATTAAAAATCTGTGCATTGTGTGCCCTTTTAAAAAATGTAATTCGGTGGTGGAACGCCTATCCATCAGTCCATCAGCTGTAGGACCTCAACATGTCCTTTAAGTTATTTGAAAATGTGATTTTAAAATCACTTTTTGTACATGAAATAGATTTGGACAAGTTGACTAGAGCTATATTGTTTCAGGAGGCTCGGAATTACTAGCTGCACATCTTCTAACCGATATTTTTGCCATAACTTCAGGTTGTCTCAAATTTCTATCAATTTATAACCAGAGTATCAGTTTATAAGCTACTCTTTCCTTCTTGTAAGGGCAGTGCTGTCTCAGGGGTTAAGGTTCTAAACTATCGATCAGTAGGTTGTGGGTTGAATGCCGAGCACCTAAACATCTCCTCAGCTCAAGTCTATGTAACTTTGGATAAAATATAAACGGTCTGCCGTATGATCAGAGAGCATGCCTCTTTATCTCAGACAATTTTATTCTGTTACTGATCTAAACCTACCAAATGCAGCTTATTTATTCAGGGACACATTTATTCACTCTGTACAAGCATGACTTTTCTTTCAATGTAGGATAATCAGTAAAAGTTTGTTTTAGATAGCAGCACTGCTGACATGAATATGATTGAAATCAGTTCTGATTATCTACACAAACAGGGCTACACATAAAAGTACACATACAGGGCTACACATACAGTACGACTCACACTTGCTACAGAAGTTTCCAGAGAAATCTGTTATCACCGACAGACCAAATGGATTAGGATATTACAGTAAAGCCTTGTTTACAGCACAAGAAATAAATGACACACCTGTCCATAACTCAAGGACAGCTGTAAACAAACAAATGCATATTGTAGTATTAATTAAGTGAAGATCATGTAATTAAACACTAACTAGTTTTTGACTGAATTTGTTCATTGAATGAAGGATGTACACAATATCAATTTTTTTGTTTCCAAAAAGTTAAAAATGCAGCAGTTGTAGTCTTCCCTACTCATTAACCTGGTAAGAAAAGCGGATTAATGTGTAACAGTGCAGAGTGAAGTGGTGTGGCGCTTTATCTAGAGCTGAGTCATGCTTTGGGCGAGTATAATGTTTATTCCAGTAAACCGGGAAGTCTAATATATTTAGAAATGCAGCATTCCCGTGCTCCTCGTCACATCGTACTTCCGGTGTGGAAGTTATATTTTACGGCCGACGCGAGCTCGGGTGTATAAGTAAATAAACAGAGACGCCTGCAGTCTCTATGCTTTGGTCATCCACGACATATTCCAGCTGTTAAACTAAATACATCCGCAAATAATTACAAATAATAAGCAACATCATATTCAAATTGTTGCCTGTGGTAAATACCTAACGGTTTAAAATGATCGGGGAAAAATCACGTGGAAGAAATGCAAAACAATCAAACAAAGAAAATTGATTAAAATGATATGGCTGGCTTTTGCCTAACAGCATCAGGAAGTGAATATTCCAGAAAATTTGTCGTGCCATGTGGTGTACCATGTCTGTACTGTTTCAAAACAAATTCCGATAAGCACTTGAACGCTGCATAATGCTTGGACCCGACCCTAAACACTTCCCAGCCACACAGCCTGGACATATGTGAGGACTTCCTTGCATTCACACATCCCAGAAGCGTCTGTAGCGGAAAGGTATTTAGACGTGCAACATTTACGGAAAGTGGGCTTGTGCTGGAGCACGTCATTTCTGGAAATGCGTAAAAAGATGGACTTGATTCCGAGCCAATGGCGGCGTCCCAAACCGCGCACCTTATTAGAGAACATGACAAAATAACAGTCAACATCATGAACACAGGTACCACAGGATTCTGGCATAATATTTAGGAATAAAGTGATTTTCTTGGCTGGATTGGGGTCTGCTTATTCAGCAGACTGCCTGAGATAAATGTTGTTTTGACGAGAATGCTTTGTAAAAACTAGAAGACATTTTGACATCAGCCGTAGGCTAGCACTTCGCCTATTGATCCCCTGATGAGGTTTAGTTCATTGGCGTTATTCGACGTGTCCTGTCTCACGCAAAACAAACGGGAGCGCGCATGTATGCGCGCACACATACACACACGCACACGCGCGCTCTGGCGTGTTATCCAAAACGAAATTCCGCACGTACGTGAAAGAAATGCACGTTTATTTCCAACTAACTAATATCACCATCTATCACTGTCTATCAGCCCCGACAGTAAGATGTTTGTTAAACTTTCCGGAAATGACGCACAAGACACCGCGACTGTTCTTCTGAGGCTTTCGGCTGAAGTTATACGGAATTTATTAAAAACTCTGAAGCTAAATGCGGTGGGTTTTTGAAATTTTTATTTATTTATTATTATTATTTTTTTTTTTGTAAGTGTGGATATGATTTATGGAGTAGAAATTTTGGCCAATTTTATTATGAGCAATGATCTGAGTACAACCTGTTGATTGTGTCCCAGTGCACAGAGGAGGCTGCAGGAAGGTTAAAATAAATACATCAATTAATAATAATAATAAAAAAAACTTTTTAAAAAAGGTAATATTTTGAATAATAAGTATACATTATTAAATATCATTTTCTATTATTATTATTATTATTATCATTATTATCGTCATCAACTTTAACCCTTATTGTGCCATTACCTAGCTATTATTATTATTATTATTATTATTATTATTATTATTATTATTATTATTATGCACTCATATTTATTATAAAGGTTAAAAAGTACGTCAGAGATTTTGGGCTAGTGGTTTCAGACGGATGTGCGAGTTCAGTGTTGGTTCAATTCCCTTTTTACGGTGATTTCTGTGGTCAGTGTGTGTGTGTAGCCTGTTAGAGTTTCGTTATTATTAAGCGAGTTGTATTGTGATTGATGGAGATCAGGATGTGGTCATTACATACAGTCCATGTTAACACAAGGTATTCCCGACAGCAGCTGCTCTGCGGGGTGCCAAAACTATTCTACACTAATATGAACACTATAGAGTGTTATAATGTCTGAAAGCAATAGTGTCTCAGCCTGAATCGAAGGCGTGTTAATTGTGCTCATTATTTATTATTCTAAGTGTCTATGTGAGAGTGCTGTTCAGGTGAGAAGCTGATGCTTAATTTGATCTTTGACGAACGCCTAGGAGAAATCACCGCGGAATGTAAATGATCTTACAGTGAGCCTCAGATCATCAAGTGCATGTGTAATGAAATCAGACCTTACCTGGTATCCGGAGGCTGAGATCGGACTGCCGCCTGTTCCGCTCGTGAACGAGTCCACTCTCACCGGGGACGCGCCGCTGCTGCCGCAGTACTCCTGGTACATTATCCAGAGGGACAAAATAATAAAAATAATTTAAAAAGCGAAACGTTTCACAGGTAAGTTCCGACACTGAGTCTGCGTCTTCTTGTGGGGGAAAAAAAATACACCTCCAAAACAAAGCTGCTGTCCTTATCTATAAAAAAAAAAAAAAAAGGTTTAACAGTACTTAATAAAGTTTGTTCAATATCCCAATTATTATAAACGTTCAAGCAGCTTTAAACCATCCAGATCCTAGGAGTCACTTAAAATTACGTTTTATTAGAGGCTTTTCGCGTGCTTATTTAGTCCAGTACACAGGTTTGGAATAAAAAGATGTTCCCCGCTTTAAGGTAGTGACTAATAATAGGCTTGCTTAAGTTGTTCTGCGAGAAAACCATAAAATGAAAATGTCTCTTGTGCACCTACTTTCTGGAATGAACTCAGTGCTGGCGCGCTTCAGTCCTGTTTCGTCCCTACAAATGACTCACAGTACTGCCTTCTGCTTTGTAGGTATTTTTTCTGAATTTTGCCGAAGGATGACTCACTTTAATGGCACTGTAGTGCGTTTGCGAGCGTTTATCAACGCCAACCTGCGGTTGGAACCATTGGCTTACTGAAATAGGGGGGGAATATTACTTATAAGCAAAAGAAGACCGAATAAACTAGTCTGTGATTTACGTGCTCAAGTTAATGTATGTTGAGGGAATAAGCACCACGTATACTATGTATCTAAAATATTTTTTAGAGAACAGCGAATATGAGCGACGTCCGTGTAAATCCGTGTCTCCCCCATTGGAGTGTGAGTTGGTATCGTCCAGCGATTGACGTACGTTTCCAAAAATGGGCAGTTGCGTCAGCACAGACACGGGTTCGGGTTTCCTTGGTGAAAGAGCGTCAGGGATTCCCTCTCTCTCTCTCTCTCTCTCTCTCCCCCCCCCCTCTCTCTCTCTCTGTCTCCTTCTCTCCCTCTGTCTCCCCCATCTCTCTCTCTCTCTCTCTCTCTCTCTCTCTCTCTCTCTTCTCTCTCCCTCCTCTCTCCCCCTCTCTCTCTGTCTCCCTCTCTCCCTCTGTCTCCCCCCATCTCTCTCTCTCTCTCTCTCTCTCTCTCTCTCTCTCCCCCCCTTCTCCCTCTGTCTCCCCCCCCTGTCTCCCTCTGTCTCCCCCTCATCTCTCTCTCTCTCTCTCTCTCTCTCTCTCTCTCTCTCTCTCTCTCTCTCTCTCTCTCTCTCTCTCTCTCTCTCTCTCTCTCTCTCTCTCTCTGGCCGGATCCACAGCGCAGTCCCATCCGTTTAATCTGCAGCTCTGGATGTACTCACTGCTTCTGTTCATGTTAAATCTACTCAGTGCGTTTCCTGTAGGTTGTATGACAGGCTGGAAGAGCATCTAAGATGTTAATGGAGCTATGTGGCAATCATCTCTTCTTATAAACTGAACTACTATATGGATATGGTTTTGATTATTCAATAGTGATTTTCTTATTGCTGTTTATGGGAACCACATGAGACAGTTGTTTTAATTTGGACAAAAATTATGTACATGCCAAATTAATACATTTATTTTTTATGCTTTTAACATAGATAGATAAAAATGCATTTTTTTTTCCAGACCAAAGGTAACAATATGTGTGTACATTTGAAGTAGATAGATGCATTAGAATTCAATTACAATTGAAAAAACAAATATAAAAGTGTTCAAATACTTATTTCCCAATACCACAGATAGACAGACATGCTATGTGGCCAAAAGATTGCAAAAACTTCACCATCACACCACCAAATGCTTGTTGAATATCTCATTCAGGATTTAGTTCCCCATAGCTGTATAATATCCTCCGCTCTTCTGGGAAGGCTTTCCGATACTGGAGTGTGGCTGTGGGGATTTGTGCATTAGTCAGGTCAGGAACTGATGTCAGGAGACGAGGTCTGGTTTCTCAGACGGGTTTTTCAGTTCATCCTAAAGGTGTTTCTGCTTCAGCAAACCATGTCTTTATGGTGCTGCTTTGTGCACAGGGGCATTGTCATGCTGGAACAGGTTTGGGTCTCTTAGTTCTAGTGAAGGGAAATAGTAACGCTGCTGCTTACAAAGACACTCAGGACAAGTGTCTGATTCCAGCTTGTGCAGTAGGGGAATATAGAAGTGGGGGCATGAAGTGGGGGGCATGAAGCCTTTATTATCGCCACACATACATTACAGCATAGTGGAATTCTTTTCTTCGCATATCCCAGCTGAGGAAGTTGGGGTCAGAGCGCAGGGGCAGCTATGATACAGCGCCCCTGGAGCAGAGAGGGTTAAGGGCCTTGCTCAATTGCCCAACAGTGGAGCCTGGTGGTGCTGGGGCTTGAACCCCCGATCCTCCGATCAACGACCAGAGCCTTAAACCACTTGAGCCACCACTGCCCCCCATATAGATGGCCATTTTGTGGCCCACACACAGCACACACACACACACACACACACACTTCACACACACACACACTCACACACACACATCACACTACACACACACACACACACTACACACACACACACACACACACACACACACACACACACACACACACACACACACTCACACACACACACACACAGCACACACACACACACACACACACACACACACAAATCAAACCTCAATTTCATTTCCACCCATAAAGTCAGAGCAGGCAGTTGCTCAAGGCAGCACCGGAAGCAAGATGGGAGGATAAAGATGATATTTCATTTCTACTATTTTTTAAAATTTAATAACCGCTGTGTTTGTGGAAAGAGAAATTTGATACAACATGGGGAGCACATACAGGTCATATTACCTCCAGGATGGTTATGATTGATATCAAAGCCATATCATGTTGCATCGATGATTAGGAACTGTGACGGCCTGCTCTTAGGTGTAAATCTAATAAACCTGATCGAGCTTCTGGGGGTGGGCTGATTATCTGGATGAAGTTAGTGATCGTGGTTGTATGAGGACAAACACACAGTTATAAAATCTCTTCACGTGGGGAATCAGAATGAAAACTGTGAACACAAGCCAAAATGAATGGCTGCTGTAAATAGATCCTCTTTATTGGATACGATCCTCTATTCATAGTGTAAGACTACTAAGTCACATGGTAAGGTGAATAATAAAAGTTTGCACAACAAAGCCATTATGGCATGCACTGGAATTAATCATGACTTTAATCAGTCATGACTTTTTAAACTTGCTGCCCCTTCATCATGTTGATTCATTTATTTATGGATTGAATTCCAGAAGAATTTTGGATAGATTTTTTTTATAGGCTTTGTGGAGAATAACAACCAAAAATAACGAGACCTCACATGAGGTTTTGAGTCTCTGGTAAATAATGTTGGTTCCGCCCCTTTTGTAATGACAGCGCTGTGATTAAAGGATTAACTCTCTAGGGCAGATATCATTAGACATATTCCTGGATGTTAATCTGATAAACCATTTACCTTTATGGGCACATGCATGAACGCTGTGCACGTGCACACAGACCATGAAACTAAACCATGTATCACAAAATAATCATTAAAGAACTGATGTATCTTATGTATTGTGTGTATTTCTTTTTATTAGTCTTTTTCATACTGGAAAACCCCCCCAACAAACATATCCCACACTCTACAATTATTTTCATGATCCTGATTGTTCAGTATTCAGTGCTTTAGGTTTCCTTTGTATCGAGTGCATCTGGCAGAACTGGTCAAAATCAACCAGACTGGGTATATGACCGTCTCCGTCTCGAGGCCGCAGATGCCTGGCGGATTACAGAGCGGTAAGGACAGCTGATATAAATTAGCATCTCGACTATCTCTTTGTATTTTATTTGCAGGTTTCCATGGTAACCCAAGCCGAGCATTGCCAAACAGCAGAGAGCCAGAATGTGAACATTCAAGGGGGAATATGAGACTCCGGGGAGAATAAATGGATTCATGAAGCAACGTTTCCACTGATTATACTAATCACATTACAGGAAAGTTTGACACACTGCAGTGGTTCACCTCCTGTATGTCGTCTACCTGGTGTAGCACATACACCACATTCCTACAACCAATGACCTCGTTAATGAACTTATTTAAAGTGAAAACAAGACGCTAACCTTAGAGAAACACACTGGTGTTAACCTTGTACAACAGAACAATATCCTAAATCACAAACACGCAGCGTTTAAAACAAGTCAGGAATAAAACAAAGTGTATAATAATGACATACAAACTCAGACAAACCTCAGAGGATGACCAGAAGGCTGAGGTGTCCCAGAAAATGCAATGTATTTTTTGAATCATTAAAATTTTACTGTCCATATACATATGGCTCTATCAACTGTTGTGCAGTGTTCATAAGCAGCTAAGTTCCTGTTATCAATTATGTTACAACAGCTATTAAGCAGTTGTTCCCTCAAAAGCCTCCATTTTGTTCCTTTTATTTTATTAAGACAAATCAACAAATAAAAAGCACATCATTTTACCGAGAAGTCGGTAAAATATATATATTTTATATTTATATATATATATATCTCGATCATGGAAATCACCTAAATAGGTCAGTTTTGATTTGAAGGGACTTCACTGTGCTGTAATAGATGTGTCAGAAGTCATTTCACTATCGTTATGTTCTGTAATTAGATGATCAACATTAACATCGTGTTTAAGCGGCCACTTAACACATACCTGGGCCCAAAAAACAGGACAGTGCGTCCAGTGAAAACCGTAAACCACAACCATGCCAACTGAATTTGTTTGCTTATTTGTTTGTGAATGCAGGACAACATAGTGGCCTTTCTCCAGTGACTCAATGTTGTCATGGAAGCCAGAATTCAACACGTCCTAATGTGCTCACCGAATGGACCCAGTTCAGCAGACGTGAGGCGTTTGAGTGCATTATTATTTCCGCTTTGACAGCATGTCAGTAAACAGCGCTGCTCTTTATTTACCTTCTTTCCTTGATCACTGAAAGGAAATACTGATCTAAGCTAGAAAGATTCAAACCGGTGCTGTCTGTAATCGTAAGAACTTAACATGTAGGAACTGTGGTTTTCTGTGAAAGTGTAAATATTACAAAGGCCTGCGAGTTCCTGCTACAGTGGAAGGAAGTGCGTCATCAATGCATGGCTGACTCGAAAAAAAAAAAAGAGTGGTGGAACGGTGCGGTGGCTACTTCTAAACAGCACAGGAGTGCGATGGAAGAACTGAACAAATGGAGGAGAAAGAAAAAAGGTGGGGGGACTACAAACCAGGGCAGAAAAGTGTCAACCCCACTATTTTAGCGACAGGGGTCTTCCCGTAATCTGGCACATTTGGTCAAGGGAACTATGACCCATCAGAGCAAGTCCTCATTCTGAGAGTGAAGCGAAGGAAAGAAACAAAGGCAACAACACTCCTTCTTTTGCTGTTTATTTCCTCTGCAGCTCCTATTAGTTGTTTTTCAGCACAGGCACGGAACGTAAAGGGGGAAGTTTGTTTCCATCGTTGTTCTAAAAGATTTATAAGAACTAAGAAGGGGATAGGGGTGTACTTTGTGTTGTGGAATGCTAATGGATTTGTTCTAAACACAAGCGTACCTCTGTTGTTTGCCGCTCTGATCTGATAAGGTTCCTGTAATGCCATCTGCATCCCGTCTCTGAGACCGTGTAGCTCTCACACACACACACAAACACACACACACACACACACACACAAACACACACACACACACACACACACACACACACACACACACACACACACACACACACACACACACACACACACACTGCTGGACTGGAGTGTTGGAATTGAGGTCTTTGTGGTGATATTGTATATGTAGTTTTAAAGCAAGAAGCACATTAAATTTGCATAAAGGTATATCAATAAAATTCATACACAGGATTGATTTTCAATACCGAATACTTACAGGGCTATTTGAATATACAATATCTGAAACATATATAGTACATGTTACATCAAATTCAAATCATTTTTATAAGTTGGTGTTAATAATAAATGTACATTTTTGCCATTTTTCTCGTTTGTAGGCATAAGATCTGTCTTTATAAACATAATTACAGGCTATAGAATTGTGATAAAAAAAAAAAAAAGCAGAAAAATACAGATTTCAGGTAAATGAGTCCAAATGTGATTATAGCATGTAGGATTCTCATGGAGAAGCGAACGCTTTCAGATTCTAGCCAATCACAATCGTTTACCAAGCTCATGCCCATAAAGTGAAGCGGAGATAAAAAGCAGTTACAATGAAAGATAAAAGTTTTCTACTGAAATGGCTAAATACCTATATCTTAGGATCTAACCTTAGCAGCTAATAATAGCCAGCAGATTAACATTAGCGTAGCCGATCTAGCTTGAACGATAAGTAAATAGTTACACTGGCTATATGCTAATCATCACGTGTTTAACCTCACTATAGAAAACTAGCTTCCTGAATTAAACCTCAAAACCTTTTTAGTTACCTGACCACTGACACAGCGTCTACTTTCCTCTGGACGCCTCTTACACGCTTCACCTTTTCATATTGCATTTATAGATATATAGATTTATATTTAGAGTTTATTTTTATTACTCTATTTATATTCATTTTTATCCTTTTCTCATCTCAACACCATAACCAGTCACTTCAAGATCTATGTTTTGTTTTTTGTTTTTTTTAAGGTAAATCTTCCCACCGGCAAAATGCTAAATGAATGAAATACATGTGCCATTTATATCATTCAAATTCCTATGAAAAGATTTCTGCCAGCTTCCATGCAGTGCTTTTTACCTCACTATTTATCTCCTTATCACCATTACAATGGTAAATATGCAAGTGGGTGTGTGTGTGTGACACTGTACTATTTTGAACCTCTTACCCAGAAAACAGGAAGGTTGAACAGAAATAGGAGGGCACCTGAGATAATTTGAGTAAGACACCTTTTCCTGTTCCACACGGCGAAACATAGCGAGGTTAGAAACGGAGACATGCTGAAGATTAAAGCACAGCCTGTACTCCTCCGTGTGTCCGTTTTTCTCATGGCCGAATGGAGACTTAATGCAGGCGTGCACATGTGGAAAATCTAATTAGGCTGCTGAAAGGGATTTTAGTGACAAACAAAGAATGACCATCACCTGATTGGGCATCTAGTGCTCACTGCAGCACAGTGCTCACGGCTATGACATCCATGTCCAATAAGCCACGAGCTGAGATCATGCTGTACTCTGATCAAGCGTCTGAACCAAACTAACAAGTGCACATTTACAACCATTTTTTTTGGTTTTTCCCTGTGGGGGAACCATTACAGGTTCTGTGTAGAATAATACTTCCTTATTATGGAGGATTCTATTGAACAATTTTGTTTTGGAAGCTAATTGTCTAGGGAAACCCTTAAAAAACCCTGTGAAATTATTTTCATAATTAGCTTCTTACTGTTATCATTTCTGTGGAGAACGTATCACTGAGTGCGAAAGGAAGAACAGTTAAAAGATTTGGGCTATGTTTGGTTCACGCAACAATCAGGGCTATTCAAGTATCAGAATCGCAGAATAAGCCAACCGCTAATTCACACGATCCATACCTAGTACTGTGAGCAGGTAGGTATTTAATTAATGCATTTTTAGTATCATTATCCACACACAGGCACTATACCTACACTGTTTCATGTATTTCTCTGTTCCTATGATAAGATCTCATGACGTTCTACATGGAAAAACGATGACGATCTGATCTCGGCAAACTTCACCGGTAAAACTCGCACATAGATCTGAGTTATAGTTAACAGACAAGAGCGTGAAACTAATTCATATCTATTTTGCTAAGATACACACCAAGATAGGTCACTTTGCAGTGCCATGCTTTTGAAACAGTGCTGCTTTTGAAATTAGCTTGAAAGGGGAAGTAGCAGAGGCGTGCAAACTAGAAATGTGTACAAAACTCCATGAAACAAAAGTGATGTCATTACTATGTGTTTCAAGCACACCTTCATAGCTTTCATAGCTTTAAAAAAAAATCTGCCTGCTTATTTAATGACAAATCTTTAGTATCACGAAGGCAGATGGAATATTGAGCCGTGAATGAACCCTTTTTTGTGTTTACACTGCAAATCCGAGTACAGAACAACTGCGTTTATTCCATCCATGTCACGAGTACACTGTAAAATCAAGCGTAGAAGAATAAAAGAATAATCATAATACATTTCACCCTGAACTTAGACGTAGTAGGAATTAACATCATGAACATAGAGATACAGGACCATCTGCACCAGAACCAGAAGGTTCAGGGCCAGGTTTTTCCCCACAACCATAAATCTATTGAACTCTACACCACTAGGACACTCATGTCTCACTAACACTTGCAGTCCTGCTCCACTCTGTACATTCTACTACATCTTGTCTGCTACATATACAGTGGTGTGAAAAAGTGTTGGCCCCCTTCCTGATTTCTTTTTTTTTTTGCATGTTTGTCACACTTTAATGATTCAGATAATCAAACACATTTAAATATTAGTCAAAGAAAACACAAGTAAACACATCATGCAGTTTTTAAATGAAGGTTTTTATTATTAAGGGAAAACAAAATCCAAAACTACATGGCCCTGTGTGAAAAAGTGTTTGCCCCCTAAGCCTAATAACTGGTTGGACCACCCTTAGCAGCAACAACTGCAATCAAGCGTTTTCCATAACTTGTAATGAGTCTGTTACAGCGCTGTGGAGGAATTTTGGCCCACTCATCTTTGCAGAATTGTTGTAATTCAGCCACATTGGAGGATTTTCGAGCATGAACCACCTTTTTAAGGTCATGCCACAGCATCTCAATGGGATTGAGGTCAGGACTTTGACTAGGCCACTCCAAAGTCTTCATTTTGTTTTTAGCCATTCAGAGGTGGACTTGCTGGTGTGTTTTGGATCATTTAACTCATTGCAAGTTATGGAAAATGCTTGATTGCAGTTGTTGCTGCTAAGGGTGGCCCAACCAGTTATTAGGCTTAGGGGGCAAACACTTTTTCACACAGGGCCATGTAGTTTTGGATTTTGTTTTCCCTTAATAATAAAAACCTTCATGTAAAAACTGCATGATGTGTTTACTTGTGTTATCTTTGACTAATATTTAAATGTGTTTGATTATCTGAAACATTAAAGTGTGACAAACATGCAAAAAAATAAGATATCAGGAAGGGGGCCAACACTTTTTCACACCACTGTATATATTATATATATATATATATATATATATATATATATATATATATATCAGAACCAGCATTAACTTCTTCAGCAATTTGAGCAACACTAGCTCGTCTGTTGGATTGGATCACATGGGCCAGCCTTCACTCCCCACGTGTATCAATGAGCCTTGGCCCCCCATGACCCTGTCGCCGGTTCACCACTGTTCCTTCCTTGTACCACTTTTGATAGATACTGACCATTGCAGACCGGGAACACCCCACAAGAGCTGCAGTTTTGGAGATGCTCTGATCCAGTGGTCTAGCCATCACAATTTGGTCCTTGTCAAACTCGCTCAAATCCTCACGCTTGCCCATTTTTCCTGCTTCTAACACATCAACTTTGAGGACAAAATGTTCACTTGCTGCCTAATATATCCCACCCACTAACAGGTGCCATGATGAGGAGATAATCAGTGTTATTCACTTCACCCGTCACTGCTCATAATGCTACGGCTGATCGGTGCCTTTTCTATACACATACTGACATAGCCTTATTTATTGATGTACATATTTACATATTTATCTGTATTTGTTTCTTCTATTTGCACTTCTGGTAGATGCTAAACAGCATTTCGCTGCTATGTACCTGTACTTTGCAATGTCAATAAAGATGTATCTATCTATATGAGATTTTAATCTTATGCAATTAATAGTAAGTATGTACCCTTCAGCAATATTTTCTGGTCCCAAGCCTGGATAAAATGGGAAGGTTGCATCAGGAAGGGCATCTGGCATAAAACCTGTGCCATAATCAAACTGTGCGGATTGGGTGATCAGCTGTGGTGACCCTAAACAGGGAGCAGCAGAAGGGCAACAACCTTTCAGCAAGATTTTCTGAAAAATTTGGTTGCATCTGGCTGAACAGAAACAGACTGCGATGCACCAAAACAACCCTGACCTGTCGAGGCACAGACTCCACTAGATCCCCGAAGGTGTGCTGTGTTATCTGGCATCAAGATGTTAGCAGCAGATCTCTATCACCCTCCATGGTGACCTTACAACATACAGGACTTAAAGTATACTTACAGGACTTAAAGGATACTTTTGATAGGTACTGACCACTGCAGACAGGGAACACCCCACAAGAGCTGCAGTTTTGGAGATGCTCTGATCCAGTCGTCTAGGCATCACAATTTGGCCCTTGTCAAACTTGCTCAAATCCTTCCATTTTTCCTGCTTCTAACACATCAATCTTGAGGACAAAATGTTCACTTGCTGCCTAATATATCCCACCCTGACCAGGCAGTTACTAAGGATGAATAAATGCTGTAAACACATCAGGACAAGATTTTTCTTTGCTCTATGATCTCCATATCTGACTGTTGCCTGCATGTGAGTAAAAACCTCCAGCTTGCATGATTTTTTGCCCCTTTGCACACCTCTAGTCTCCAACAGCCTCCTAATCATATCTGTATTTGTATCTGTTTAGAACACAATCTGTTCATCCTGAATAACAGATTTGAATTCGGTAACATTCCCACCGCACAGACATGAGGAATAAAGATCGTTCAGCAATAATGGTAATGGTGTGCCTCACAGCTTAATTACAGGACTCATTAAGTTTTACTGATACTTCAATAAATGGTTGTAGGCTACAATCTGATAATAAACCCGAGCGTGATATCTGTGCCTCCCCTGTTGATAAGGTTACTATTTTTGTTCCTTAGATTCTGTGAAGCATATCTGTTTAAAAGTGACATTATATAAATTAATGGACAAATTAACACATATTAATAAATGACTTTTTGCTCTAAAAAAAGTCAGAAAAAAATAACTCAAGGATTATTGCATTATCCAGAGTCATGAACATTTGAGAGACGGTAAACAGAAGCCTCTGGCCTCCTGATCCTCTGTGTGTAGCTGTCACTCTGAGTGTGTCACTCTACCTGACAGGTCTAGCAGTAAGACACGCCATCAGGAGCCGTCTCGGACCTTGATAGTTTCCCAGAATGCACTGCTTAATCTACTCTGACAAACAGTAATGCCGGGAGCCAGCCAGAGGAAGCTTCGGATACGAGGAAGGAGATCGTATGGATGAGAACGTCATAGTAAGGAATGGTAGAAGAAATGGAAAAAGGTGATGAACAATTAAAGGATTTGTAATACTGAGGTAAGACTGAGAAGCTGATTTAAAAAAGAAACAAGGTGAGTTTATTGCCTGGTTATGTAGCATATGGAAAGTGGAACCTCAAACCTGAAAATGTTAGATAAAACTGAAGAAAATCATATTCAAGGTTGTGAACATTGGCTTTATCAGTGTTTTTATCCAAAATGCTGCTGCTAATGATGATGATGATGATGAAGTTCCAGTTCCATAGAAAGTACACATGCATCTGAGGGCTGTGCTCATCCAAATCCATGACGGATTAAATCCATGAGGGTTTAAATCAAATGCTGATCACAACACAGAGTAAGAAATCAGTATCATCAAAACCTAACCAAAAACAAAGTATGTTAAAAATCCCCAAATAGAAGAGTGAAAGAAACCTGGTAGCACCAACGCCAGGAACATCAGGGTTTTCTCCTGCCTTATGATACATAACCACAAGTAGAGTTTAGACAGTGAAACTGACAATCAACCCAAAGGAAAAACCTTTCACATTGATTAGAAAATATATATGCGACATCCCCACGTCATGGAATGAGGAAGAAAAAAAACCCCACAGCATAAATTCTCTCATTTTCACACTGACTCGGAGGCCATTTTTTTTTTATCCCCGGCTCACAGATCAAACGAGTCGCAACAAAAGTCCCTAAATATACCCCCTCCCTCCCTCCCCCTTCCCAAATTAGCTAAGCCTCTCAGTTCCATCATCGCTAACACGGTTCACGTCTACGAGTCCCAGTCCCGCCAAAAACCGATCCCCAATCCTCCACTCTAGCATGCTGAGAAAAACTGAATTTACAGGAAGTTACTAGGGACAGCAAAGTTTTATGCTCCTTCCCAACCCTAGCAATGTGTCTTCAGTAACTTTCGTCCTTATGCATTTCATTACTGTCAGTAAAGTATGACCAATAACAGAGGTTGTGTTTAAAAAAAAAATATCAGGCATGACAGCTTGGGGAAGTCTGCAGGAGTAAACAAATGAAGGCGGCTGCTGTTGCTTAGACTTCACAGCCGCACTGACATATCCAGGCCTGTGTGACGTTCCCCATTTCGCTCTAGTTATCTCCTGTATGTAGAGCTGCCCTCCCTGCTTAGCATCTTCAGGGACAAAAACAAATTTAAGATGGCAGTAAGGATTCTTAATCAGTTCCTTTTTCCCTCCTACTCTACATCAAGATGCCATATTTCCCCCCCCTTATTTAAGTTCGAAGCTCTGACTTGAGTTTGAAGTTGATGAATGTGGTAAAGCCCTCAGTGGGGGTCGTAAAAAGTTTGTTGCAGTTTTGCTCTGCTCTGTGACGTTCCTTGCAGGCTGTTTCAGTTCATTTTTCATTGTCATTTGTTTCAATCTCAGAAAGCACACTGCGCACAAGCCGGCGCTTATGACGGCACCAAGAACAGCAGAGAGAAGCCGAAATATGAGACAGAAAAAGGAAACTTTATAATGAGGCTCATCATGAAATATTTAAAATAGCCCAGAGGAATAGGTATAACTGTCACTGTAAGTTCAGCGAGGGCTGTATTCCGAATTGAAGTATCATATCAGTGCAAGGGCAATATGATATCAATACATCTTATAATACATTTTTGGAACAGTATTTCTTATTTTATTTTATTTTTTTTAACTTAATCAGAGATAAGGACTGAATGTTTATGCACTTAAAGTGAGCTGTAAACATACTCAGGTGAGTGCTTGGTCTGCTTATCCTTTAAACAGTGTCCATGATTGGTCATCTTCTTATTCATTTCTTTTCTATTTTATTTTACTTCATGTTATATTTGACAACATAGATAAAAAGTCCTTCAGCCAGGAGTTATTCTCCTGCTTAAAGAGATGCTATTGAAAATCAGAGTCCTGGATGCTTCTGCTCAAGAAAAATCTGGCAACCTTGTAGGCGTAAACAACACAAAGACACATATTCTGACCAAACATCCCAGATAATGGACTTAACCACCTGCGTATACTCACATTTGTAAACACGGCTTCCTTCTTCCAGGAAAGGAAGCAGAGCGTCGTGATGGCTTTGTTTCCAGGCAGAAACATACGTGACATACGTGAAATCCTGTAGAATCAAACCAATCAGATGACAACTTCAATTTTGTGTGCCATATGATACAGACGTTCAGCCAACGATTCGTGGGTGTGACGTCTAAGGATGAGACTACCTCATGGGTAAACCCGTTTCTAGCTTCCACTTTCACAAGTGACTTTCCCATAGAAACAAAGATGCCATTTTGAATTTGGAACACTGCATCTGAAATCCTTTCCCATGTCAGAATAAACCTGTGTTAAGCTACTAACCTTATTTGAGCAATTTAAATGATCACTATATAAATAAACATTTCCGTTTGCTTACACAGAAAGAAGCCTGTCTCATGTTTCTCTATGATATGCAGTGAGGAAGAGAGTATTTATGAAGCCGACAGCTGAATCATTAGCAACTTGAAGATGTTTCAGTACAGAAGGCAGTCTGCCTGTAAATTACATCTCCATAATCAAGAACCTGAGAGGAACCAAGCATTGAGAACCTGTGAACAGACGGAGTCTCTCCTGATGGTCTGGCTTTAGAGATCAGCTTAGGAGTCTTGGAGATCTTGAACTTGGAGATCTTTAAGGCAAGAAAATATGGTTCAAATGGGAAACAAGTCAGGTCGGCATGTTCACTTCTTCATGTGAAAGATTTTCACCTCCATATTTGGGAAATATCCTGAAAACTGAGCCATCTATCACACTCCACCCCAATCTTCTACAGGCTAATTCACCGGCTCTGAACGATAATGCTACGGCAATTAATGAACCCGAGTATCGTTTAAATGTTCCAAGCTCCTTATTTTCTTCGGCCTGCTGCCATCGAGATGCTTTAAACAAGGCAGGATTAGTGGATTAAGCGTATTAACAGCTAAGTTGGCAGGCAGGGTCTCTGTACTAAAAGTAGAGAGCATGAAGGAGGGAAAAAAAAAAAACCCCCCGAATCTTCTATAAACAAGCTCACCTCATTTTAGGGCCAGTAATCTGACTCCCTACTGACAGATAGGTGCTTCAATATGAGAACCCATCCCACACAGATAAAAGCAAGTAAGCACGTAATTAAACATAACTCTGATTGCAGTGACTCGATATTTCAGGTAAGGAGGAAATAAGAGGAAAATAAAGCTCAAGCGATGCCTGAAATCTGACATAGGAACACATCTAAGCATGCTGTCTCCACTCTTGCAAAATGAAGTCCAGAAGGCTAAATTGGGATCAGACTGAGGAACACAAAGCACGGAAAGCAGAAACAGGCCAAAAAGTGCACTGCCTTTAATTATTCTATTAAGAGACTTGATTCCATTAAATGCCCCAGATACATTCACCCCGTAGTTCCCAATTAAACACGACAGTTCCTGCATTACGAACAATAAATATAGTAAAAGGCTGAGCCTCGGGCTAACACAGACTCCTGACAATGACCCTCGTGCTTAATGATGACAGCACACACTCGCTCTTGTTCTATACTTCTGTCTCTGGATGCTTTTTCTCCCACACGTTCCCTCTTCTCACACAAACACACACACACACACATTCCTCCACTAGTATTCATACAAGTTCACACATCGCAGGAGCATTTATCAGTATTAGTGCTGTCGAGATCTCTGAAACTGTCAAACAAGATCAGAAGCAGCGCTGGTCAACAATATGTGCAAATAATATCTTGTTGGAACGAACACAAATGCCCTCAGTTCACAACTTTCACAAAAATGCACACACCCTACATACCCACCCTGACAGCAACATACACAGTGCTTTATTTAAAAAACACTGATGTCACTGAGCAAATTGACACACTCATTTATTTACTTTTAAATATCTAACTATTTATTTTACAGTATCCTGTGGTCCAATGCTTTGCTTTTTAAGTTATATAGATGCTTGTTTTTCTGGGTAAAAGTGTACAATTATAGGTAAAGTACGAAATCCTGTCTTTAACCCAGCCTTGTATTTATGGTGTTGCTGAATTTAATATCAATTAGACATGGTTCTTCATGTAAAAAGACAAAAAAGAAAGCTTACCTTAAGACATATGGCCATGTAAGATCAAATGAAGGCCAGTGCTGCCATGGCTGCAGAGAGCAAACTAGAGTTTGTTCTGTTAATACTCCAGAGTGAATAAGGTTTGGCTATTTTACAGTATCTGGTTTTATTCTGTTTCAATTTATTTGTATAGTGCTTTGAACAATGGCTATTGTCTCAAAGCAGCTTTACAGAAGTATAGGAACATTGAATATATATATTATTTATTCATTCATTGTCTACCGCTTATCCGATCTATTCTCGGGTCACGGGGAGCCTGTGCCTATCTCAGGCGTCATTGGGCATCAAGGCAGGATACACCCTGGACAGAGTGCCAACCCATCGCAGGGCACACACACACTCTCATTCACTCACACAATCACACACTACGGACAATTTAGAGATGCCAATCAACCTACAATGCATGTCTTTGGACCGGGGGAGGAAACCGGAGTACCCAGAGGAAACCCCCGAGGCACGGGGAGAACATGCAAACTCCACACACACATGACGGAGGCGGGAATCGAACCCCCAACCCTGGAGGTGTGAGGCAAACGTGCTAGCCACCGTGCCCCACAATATATATATTATAAAGTTTAAAATTAAGTTACTATTTATCTCTGATGAGCAAGCCTGAGGCAACAGTGGCAAGCTAAATCTCCCTGAGATGATATGAGGAAGAAACCTTAAAAGGTACCAGACTCAGAAGGGAACACATCCTCATTTGGGTGACACTGGACAGTAAATGATGTAAAAGTAAATAATGTCAGTATTCAGTAAACATTTTACATTTACAGCATTCGACAGACATCCTTAATCCAGAACAAATGAGCAGTTGAGGGTTAACCCTTTTTACCAGTACACTGGAATTGAAATCGTCTGATCGGATATCTGCAATCAGTATAAACAAATGAATTATTTTATGGCCTCATGTCTGATATATAATGAGTCAGGACACTGTTGGCATTTCAGTGCGAAATGCTTTGACCTCTATTGGGATATCCTTACACAGAATTTTAGTGGCTGATGATAATGCCTTCAGATTTTCGATGCTTATGACAAGCACTTGGGGCATCTGAGAGACCAGAAATATGCTTGATATCCCCATTTACTTCGAAAAAAAAAACAATTTTTATTTTTTTTGGAACTTTTGTATGAAATCATTGCCCCTTGTAGGCTAGGTCAAAACAGAAATACTTATGAAAGACAACAATTTCTTAAAGCTATGAGTGTCTAATTTTAAGAGAGTCATTAAACACCACTGTGCATTGTGACATGACAAAGAAATTCAATGTTGAACATGGAAACAGCAAAACACAAGCAAATTCCACTTGTTTTAACCTCTGGGAAGAAACATTAAAGACCTTGCTTAAGGGCCCAGCAGTGGTAGCTTGGCAGTGTTGGGCTTGAACTCATAATCTTCCAATCAGTAGTTCAATGTCTTTAGCACAGAGCTACCAGTCATCCTGGTCACGGTGGCTCCAGAGCCAACCCCGGGATCACGGAGTTTGAGGCAGGAACACATTCAGAATGAAGTGTGGACAATCCATTTATCAGTGCAATGAGGAAACTTGGACCGAGTTGGACTGACGCCTCACAGCTCCGGGTTTGAGCATGAGCTCAGGTTACTGACTGTGTGGAGTTTCACATGTCAATGTGGGTTCACCAGTTTCCTCAAACCTTCAAAAATAAAAAACATGCAGGTAGGTGGACTGGTTATGGTAAATTGCCTCTAGGTGTGAGTGAGTGTGTATGAGTGTATATGATGCCTTTCAATGGACTGGTGTACCAACCAGTGTTCATGCCCACCTCGCTGCAAGTTTATGCAATCAGGTTATTATAACTGTTCTATTTTTCCTATTCTTTCCTAAAACATTTACTTTTTCTACGTTGTAATTTCACACTGAGTGTAAAAAAAGGTTTTTATGTGATTTATCTTGGTTTCATTATTTTATATTACATATTGCCATTTAACAGGGGTGTGTAAACTTTTTCACTTTTTATATCTACGGTATTTTGAAACTCTGTAAACATGCCAAAGCTACAACTAGAAAAAGAGCTTTCTGAATTGACAGCAAACATGACTGACAGGTAAAAAAACAATCCTTTATCCTGATTGGCTGGATGTTGGTGCTTCACCTCTTTTGAACACACCTTGTTGACACAGCACAGAGGTTGAGGTTTTCCTGTAGACACAATATTTTACTGTTCCTTTGTGCTAAATATTAGAAAAATGTGCAAAAATAATCCTTTAAATCTAGCAAGCATTGGATCTTTAACTCACAATAGTAAATGAGTCAGAGAAACCTGTCGATCCTGCAGCCCTCGAGCGACAGAGCCGAGTAGCTCAACCTAATTACTTACCATTACCTGTTCCGCCGTGAAAGCTACGCTGGACTGGAAACCCCAAATGGTTTCATTCACGCTGCTGATATTGGCTCTTTTGTGTGGACTGCACTGGAGATGATGGCGGGTTGATGAGTTAGTGGCTAAAGCACTCGCTACCTCATTACAGAAAATTGCTGCTGTAATTTGGGATTCAGGAACATGGAGCTGTTACAACCTGGCATGGCTCAGGCTATAATGTTAGAAAAAAAGAAGAATAAAATTAAAAAGGTTGTGAGACTAAGATGGATGAATTCACAGCTGTATCGTTATTCTAAATAAGAATTTGTTCTTAATTTATTTTATTTATTTATTAAAAAAAAAAAGAAAGAAACAGAAATCAATAACTGATTGGATTTATTCTGGCTTTCTTAAGAGAAAATCCATGGGGGGGAAAAAAAAACAAAAAGTAAAAAAACAAAACAAAAAACAACAACAAAAAAAAACATGACATTATTGGACATATGGTAGAATATTGACACTTTGCGTTTTCTTAAGAGGTCCCCCCCAAACGAAGGTGTTTACTTTAAACAGCTTCGTTCAGACATTCTCCAGTGCAGAACAGTAAATATTTTTATAGTCAGTTCATGGTGGCATCTTCATCGAGTGTGCTTCTGGGTAAAGACTCGCGGATGTGAAGGACGTGTAGTAGGTTGTGTTATGCGAATTCAAGGCCATCTCTTCAGCTCAGATATTGGTTTTGATTTCTCTTCATACCGTCAGCGATTCCCACCTCGCTCTTTTCCTGCGTTTACAGCTTTCCGTTGGCAAACGCTCCCTCCTGAAACTGAGGGATAAAGCTCTTGAAGTACGCCCTGGAGGAAGAGGGGGCAAGAGGGAGGAGTGTGTGTACACACGCACGCACACACACACACACACACACACACACACACACACACAAATAGAAACAGAGAGTGAAAGAGAAAAAAAAGAGAATTGGACTGTGTTGAATACCATACAATACATATAAACATAATATACATACAAAAAACACTTAATCTACTATATTTCCTTTTAAAATTACTAATCATATTTTAATACATTTTCTGCATCTGTATTTAACTTGTAGAATTGCTTTTAACACAACCACCTTGCTATTGTAGATAGAATTTTAAAAAATACACTATATTGGCTAAAGTTTTGGGACACCCCTCCAAATCATTGAAATCAGGTGTTGTTTTTCAGGGGTTGTGCTTGACCCCTTAATTCTAGTGAAAGGAACTCTTAATGCTTCAGCATACCAAGACATTTTGGACAATTTCAGGCTCCCAACTTTGTGGGAACAGTTCGGGGATGACCCCTTCCTGTTCCAAAGCAAGGTCCATAAAGACATGGATGAGCGAGTTTGGTGTGGAGGAACTTGACTGACCTGCACAGAGTCCTGACTTCAACCTGATAGAACACCTTTGGGATGAATTAAGAGTGGAGACTGCGAGTTACACCTTCTTGTCCAACATCAGTGCCTGACCTCACAAATGTACTTCTAGAGAAATGGTCAAAAATGCCCATAAACACACTCCTAAACCTTGTGGAAAGCCTTCCCAGAAGAGTTGAAGCTGTTATAGGGGCAAAGGGCGGGCCAACTCCATATTACATTCATGTGCATGTAAAGACAGGCGTCCCAAAACTTTTGCCAATATAAAGTGTATATTCTTATACAGATTTTCAAATCTGATTGGTCAGATGGTGTTGATGGTTTCGAGGATTTTCTAGAATAGGGTTCCTGATGCTGTTCTGGCTGTAATGCAAAATCACTAATTTAAATTTATTTGCTCGTTCTAATATGTAATCGTTTGTATATCTACAGCTGAGTCACATACTAACATGTACGCTTAACATAACCTAAGCTTAAGAATAAATAGATTAAAAATGTGTCATTGGAAATGTGATCTGTAAGGAGACATTTATTTATCCATTTTTGGAAGGTGTCTCCAATGTCAGTGTTTAGTACCACTCGGGAAAGACTAATTACTTGGACGAGATATTAAAAAGACATGAAGGACTGACTGTTTATGACGGCTGCTATAGTGTAACATTCGAAGATGTGAATGTAACTGTAAACGGATAAAAAGTACCATGTGTGCTTGTTAAATGATGCATTAGTGTGGTTTAATAGGATTAAAACACTTTGTGCTGTTATTAGACTATAAGCGACTTTAGGGTGATAACAGTAATGTGAGTCTGCATCACACCACCACCCCACAGCTGATTATGTTCCTAATCCACCACACACCACACCTCATTGTGTTGTACTGCTTATGTAACGCAGGTTATTTTGCTACACCTTCACAACACTATGTTACATTCACGTATACGACGACTTACGGCGACCAAAGATCGCTCATTTTTAACAAGGGTTGCTGATTTCTTCAGCTTCAGCGACTAGATGTGGGCGTGTCCACATCAGTGACATGACATAATTAAGAAAAGTCTATGCAAACATGGAGCAGTTTGGTGCAGCACTTAACAATGAGAGTGAAGACTTTACGTGACCCGTGGCAGAGCACACACTGTTTCTCAGTCATCTCGTATAAAGCGGTCCACTGATAAACGTTGTTACTATGGCAACCGGCCGTAAGAACGCCTACTGGTGACATCGTAGTACAGTAAGTGGACACTAGCAGAGATAAAAATCGCTGAATGTGTGAACGTAGCATGAGCTAATGGTCCACAGCATGACTGGTCAATGATTTAACACATGATATGCTTACTAATTGTGAATCTTTAATTTGAAAGTCCGAGTATCCTTTGATACGGTGTTTTTGAAGAGAGACCTAAACGTTGCTTGCTAAAGGTCTCATGAGTACCTGTGAGCTAATGGTGAGAGTATGCCACAGACTATGATAAGATATGGACTTTCTATTATGGAAACCAGAGGACAAACATTACGGATGCATTATCGTCAGTATTTATCGCTTTACTTAGCTGTAAGGTGTGGCTGTGCATACAGGCCAAAGGTGAGAGTAAAACCTTTTTCACCACACATGCCTGAGGTATACACAACCTCCTGATATGACTAGAAGCAGTGAACAGAAATGAGTCAATTAGCAGATCTTCAGGAGTCTGCATTTCAGATTCTTTTCATATTTTACCCCAGATTGCATCCTCACATTTTTTGACCTGATATGAAAGATTTCTTAAGCAGAATAAGAGAATCAGAGCTTGATCCCAAACAGCAAAAACATGCTGGCAAACAGGAGCTTGGTGATGCTGTTGAAAATGTAAACTATATAACTGAGAAGGTGTTAAGAATCATGACGCGTAAGCCTGACAGACTCACTTAGCTCTCTTGGCCATCTCGTTGCCATCCCAGCGTGGGCTGTAAGGGTACGACTTCTGCACCTGCGAGTAGAGCTGCCCGCTGCTGCTGAAGTGGTAGATGGACTGGAATGTCAGAGTGGGCTGGTCTCGTGGGAAATACAGAGGCAAGTCCACTATAGTGATAACAGAGAAGGAGAGAGAAAGTGTATTGATCACAGATCCAAATTTAAATTATATAACAACAAAATGGTGATTCTGCATTTCCATAGCGACCCATATCTTCTATATGTCAAACTCAATAATCACAGGATCATCACTAAAGACAGAAAACAACCATTTTGTATGGTACCATACTGTACCATATAGTGCAGCAATTTTAAATAAAATTATCTGAAAAAATTCCTGGATAATCCAAGGGACATTCTGTTTTTTTGACTGCATTATATTATATTATATTATATCATATTAATTATATTTTTCATTCATTCATTCATTGTCTACCGCTTATCCGAACTATTCTCGGGTCACGGGGAGCCTGTGCCTATCTCAGGCATCATTGGGCATCAAGGCAGGATACACCCTGGACAGAGTGCCAACCCATCGCAGGGTACACACACACTCTCATTCACTCACGCAATCACACACTACGGACAATTTAGAGATGCCAATCAACCTACCATGCATGTCTTTGGATTGGGGGAGGAAACCGGAGTACCCGGAGGAAACCCCCGAGGCACGGGGAAAACATGCAAACTCCACACACACGGTGGAGGCGGGAATCGAACCCCCAACCCTGGAGGTGTGAGGCAAATGTGCTAACCACCAAGCCACCGTGCCCCCCTAAATTATATTATATTACCCAGATCTCTAGCTGTTGTTTCAGATTCTGATATGTATCAGGAAGGAATGAGGTCAAGAGCTGAACTTCCACAGAAAATGGCAGCAAGAATAACAACCACAGATGGTTTCCTGTTGCCTATATAGTCCGGTGACTATATTATTCTCAAAACAGTTCACTGTTAGAGCCAACCAGACCACAGCCTTCAACATTCTGAAGGTGTACACACACGGTAGAAAAAAAAACGTCCATGTATGACAAAGCATCTGAGGTTGAGGAAAAGCAATTTATTCCTCTTCAGATAAAACTGAGTGCAGAATATAGAATAATCAGACCTTGAAGCTCCTCTTTTGTTGCAGCTGTTACTGATAGTGTTTACAACTTACACCAGATATCACTAGCATCGTGTGGGAAAAGTGTTGCTACCGTCAAAGAGAAATCCTTCTATTTTCATTAGATGCAATGAGAACCGTACTTGTGAGAGAACTAGAGAGCACTATAAGTATGTGTGTGTCTCTCGCTCACCGTGTACCAGGAAGCAGAAGTCTTTCCACATGAGCAGAAGTGTGAGCTTGGTGAAGCCCACAGCGTCGTATTCGACGACCCCCCTGCGCATGAACAACAGGCAGAGACAAGCTATTTACCCCCAGCAGCAAAATAACATTCATCAAAGTCTGCAAAATCCACCAAGCGTCGAATTACAATATAATACGCGAAACAGGAATGAGGGAAGAAAGAACTCACATGCCGAAGTGGCTAAGAAACGCTGCGATGTATTCTCTCCTCTTGTGATAGCCCTGGATTACATACTGCACCTGAGATCAAGTGGAAAAAAATGGAGGTGTGAGGAAAAATGTAATGAGTGAAGCAGGATATGGATGGCATGTACATGCTGAGTGTGTGCCATGATACAGCACGACTTGCTAACGAACAGGCTCACGGCTCGGGTTAGTGACACGCAAGTGACATGGTGCAGACAGAACCTCAGATAATCACGCAAATCCGTATCCTGCAGATCATAAAGCTTCGCTCGGCACAAATTCCTCTTGCTTTAGATCCGAGTGTTTTTATACTGTAGCTTTTTACCTGTTGTGAATCAATATCTATTTGTCTGGTTATCAAGTGGTGGAGCGTGATCCGGATAGGAATCCGGCAGTGTATTTCAGCTGAGCACTTGTGTTTATGAAGCATGAATCAGCTCGACTTCTGTAGCAGATCCTCTGGTGTGGCCAATTACATGCATTTAAGTAACCTAAAGGCAGCTCAATGAGGAAGGAAAGTGTTTTCACAGACTTTTATTGATTTTTTTAGTTTCATTCTGAACCTGGAACATGAACATCTTTAAAAAGAATGTTTAAAGATGACTGCACAGAGCAGTGTGTGTTTGCCCTCCAGTTCACAGTGCATCATTGTGCAAGTTAAAGGTGGAAAAATGAAGCATGAGAGCGAAACCATATGACACATTAAGATGTCTCATTTAGAGCCATGAACTAAATGCTAAACCATTAAGCCGGTAATAAGAGGTAACTGTTGCTGTATAGCTTATCTGGACCTTTGGAGACGAGGATTTTAATGTAAGTGGAGTGTTAGTTGAATGCCTTTGGTGTAAATGTTCTTTATCTGTGTTTGACATGATGGATAGCGCAGGTGTTACCCACAAAATTGCACGGCAGAGGTAGAGAGGTGGTACCTCACCCGTGATAAGTTATATTTTAACCAACTTAAGCTATGTAAATCATTCAAACCTGTGTGGAGGACGCAAACACGGAATTAATCAGACTGTCAGTTTAGTGTCTAATTTGTATAACTTTACATGGCTGGTTAGTTCCAGGAATGTGTTCCAGGGCTTGCTAGGTAGCTATCTAATTTTTACAGGAAACAAACTGACACGTAAAGATTTTAGAAGACAATCCTGCGTGACACTGATCATACAGCCACTGAAGTAATTTAGCCACACTCAGTTAGGCTAATGAGTTTCCTCTGTAATACACTGACTGACACGAGCTGTAGAAAGCAGAATTGAGGGCACATGGCCTGCTAACGCACCGTGACGATAACTCACTTTCGCATATTATGACACACCATTAACGCTTGGAACACATTAGCACTTTTTCTGCATTAGCACATTCGAGTACTTTGTGAGATTTTCAGACCAGAGAGATGACACCTTTTGCACTTTTTGAGTCCTGCATGTGTTGCACTTCATGACTCAGCTTGTCCTAATTGTGTCTGCAAAGCATCCATTTCTGAGAGCACTAATGTGACACACACATTCTCAGATACACACACACACACAGATATAGCCACAGACACACACACTCTCAGATACAAACATATACTCTCAGATACACCCACACATACATACACACACAAACACACACAGAGAGAGACAGATACATACATACTCTCAGATACAAACACACACAGATAGCCACACAAACACACACACACTCTATCTCTCTCAGATACACCCACACATAAACACACACACTATCAGATACACCCATACACACACGCGTGCAGATAAATACATATTCTCAGATACTCACACACACAGATACAGCCACACACACACACACACACTCTCAGTTACACACACACACACACACACACACACACACACACACACACACACAGATACAGCCACACACACTCAGATATACACACACACACTCTCAAATACACACACACAGATGTAGCCACACTCTCAGATATACCCACACATACACAAATACACACGCACACTGATACAGCCACAGCCACACACATACTCTCAGATACACACACCCAAACACCTACCCCCCCCCCCCAACACACACACACACAGATACATACAGAGACACATGCATACTCTTATACATACATACACACACACACACACACACACACACACACACACACACACACACACACACACACACACACACACACACAGCGCTCTCTTTCTTGGCTGAGTTTCAGTTGAAGAGTTAATCAGAGCAGGAACTATGGATCACTGTGCTCCACACCCTTGCCTGGGGGTCAGGCCCAGCCCTGAAATTGGCAGGTGAATGCGGGTGGATTCGTGAGTCATCACTAAAATATCTGGTCGTTAGACATGCTACATTGCATAAGCAGACTTCCTCTGTGTGTGTGTGTGTGTATAAAAATGTGTGCATATTTTGTGAGGGCACTAAGTACATGCACTTCACTGCTCTGATGAAAGACTAAATTCTGTTGTCAGCAATTTTATAATAGCTGTCCTTGACTGGATTAAAGGAGCACTTTGAGAATGTTTAGAGTTCTGTGAAGCAAATTCAATTTGTAACAAACACACGCAGGGGAAACGATCCTCTTCTTCTATTCCATCTTACTTTATCTTTGAAAACTATGCACACCATGACAGTTGCGTCTTAAGGAAAAGGGGCATCATTGATTAGATCTGGTCCGGTTGGGGGGCGGGGCTATGTTTCCTTTTTTGGTTGGCCAAATGTAAAAAATGCCTGAGGGTAATATTAACTTTAATTTGAAATTTTATCTCAGGATTACAAACACTTTTAAACATGACTGCATATCGAAAGACTTTTACATTAAGTTTACATTTATATTTCTTTTTAATTTGATCCAGAACGATGTACAAGAGCGCTTTGAAATCTCTATCAATGAATACGTCAACACTGGCTCAGTAGGTCACAGACTTAGGATACCATCAGCCTAAAAACTGTTTTTTTAAAAAAATATGTACATACAACAATATATAAAATAAACAGGAAAAATTTAGATTAAGTGCTTCAGGAAGAGGTAGGTCTTGAAGACAGTCAGTGTTTCGGCCATACAGACATCTAGAGGAAGTTCATTCCACCATCTCGGTGCCAGAACAGAGAAGAGTCTAGATGTATACCTATCTCTTACACTGAGAGATGGTGGGACCAGTCGAGCAATGCTAGTGGATCTGAGGAAGCGAGGTGCAGTGCGAGGAGTCACGAGAGCTTTGAGGTAAGATGGTGCTGGTCCGTTCTTGGCTTTGTAGGCAAGCATCTTGCCTAGTTTATAATTTATGTCCTTGATCTTTATAGGTCGGAAAACCTTAATCATCTTCAAATTTCGTTGCCGCAAATCCTTACCATGTTATCCGCATCCGCTTAACAGCGAGACGAGACATAAAGTCAGTCACTGTACTGTTTACACACTGACAGTGTAGCTGAACAAGCTTGGAGGAGAGCACTAATTGGCATTTTTATTCATCAAAAGCAATAAAGATTCAAACCTATCCAGAAAGCAGCCTAATTACGCTTTCTTGGACCATCATCCATTGAAATTCCTTCACCATCATCAGGATTTGAAGCCACAGACGTCTGCCCTGTCAAGTGCCCGTAGTTTGAGCCTTAGTAATTATTCAGCCTTGTCACATTTGAACCAGTTCCTCGTGGACTTGTCCCCCGACCCTAGTTAAGGTGAGAGCCTGTGGCTTTGGCAAACAGTAACTGGAACAAGGGAAAGGCCTGATTATGCATGCTGTCATGCGAGAGTGTGTGCTCCTCTACAGGTGAAGAGAAGAGCAGGGAGTACAGCGGTCTTCCCTACGGCCACTGACACAACACAGCTTCTCCACTCCATCTCCACCTGTCAGCTCTGATCTCCTTCTGAGCCTGAACCGGGTTGGTGGAGACCAGCCTGTGGAGACCTACACACGCTACATGCGTTCAGTCATGCACACATACGTACACAAACAGAATGTCCAAGTGATTTCATCTTTTTTTTGTGAACTCGGAACCGACACAGTTTAAGGAAATTATTATGTAACAAGCCAGTTATTTAATTTTGTTATAAAGTATAAAACCAGATAGTGAAGATTTTTGATGATCTGTTTAAGGTAAGTATGTATACAGCAAGTTTTGCTTTAAAACATAATACTTTATGCACATAATTATAATGATTATTTTACTATACTTGGCTTGTGTAAAAGTTCACACCCTGCAGCACACCTGTACCTTAATAAACCCATGATAACACATGATATCTGTGAGCCTGTACACTAATTACAGCAGAGGAAGGGGGGTACAGTGGTTAGCACATGGCGTTGCACCTCTGGGGTTGGGGGTTCAATTCCCACCTCTGCATTGAGCTCTGTGAAGAACTGGTAGCCCATCCAGGATGTACCTCAACTTGTGCCCGGAGTTCCCTGGTATAAGCTCCAGGCTCTTTAGGATTCTGTGTTGGATAAGCACTATAGAAAATGGATGGATGGAAGGAAGGTGGCTTTGTATTTATTTATTTATTTTACCTTATTTGTGAGTAATTGGCACACTTGAGGCACATAGTCGATGAGGCAGCCTCCGCTTGGAAAGGCTGGAATATGCAGGGCTGAGGGTCCTCCAAGGGCGCTGTGGAAGACACAGTCAGAGACATGGTTTATTGAATTGTTTCTATTTTACTACTGAAATGACTCAAAACAGCAGAGACATATTCCAAACAATTTCATCATTCGCCCACTGAACTCTACAGCACCGTTTATTAGGATATTAGAAATGCTATACAATACAGTACATGGGTGTTGAATGAACTTGTTTAGCATGACATACTTGTACACCGATTAGCCATAACATTATGAGCACTGACAGGTGAAGTGAATAACACTGATTATCTCCTCATCATGGCTCCTGTTAGTGGGTGGGATATATTAGGCAGCAAGTGAACATTTTGTCCTCAAAGTTGATGTGTTAAAAGCAGGAAAAATGGGCAAGCGTAAGGATTTGAGCGAGTTTGACAAGGGCCAAATTGTGATGGATAGACGACTGGATCAGAGCATCTCCAAAACTGCAGCTCTTGTGGGGTGTTCCCGGTCTGCAGTGGTCAGTATCTATCAAAAGTGGTCCAAGGAAAGAACAGTGGTGAACAGGGTCATGGATGGCCAAGGCTCACTGATGCACGTGGGGAGCGAAGACTGGCCCGTGTGATCCGATCCAACAGACGAGCTACTGTTGCTCAATTTGCTGAAGAAGTTAATGCTGGTTCTGATAGAAAGGTGTCAGAATTCACAGTGCATCACAGTTTGTTGTGTTTTGGCAGCAAAACGGTGACACAATATTAGGCAGGTGGTCATAATATTATGTTTGGTGAGTGTAGTTATCATCTAGTGCCTCCTAATATTATGAATAGCAGCTACGCTAATTCCTTTCCATTTGTTTCCCTTCTTCTACCCACCCCCGAGTCACACAGAGGTTGTGCCAGCTCCGGTGGCATCCAGAGATGGACCGGCTCCAGCCGGGTTCTGCTTTCTGAGGACTGGAGTAATCAAAGCAGCACTGCCAACACTATGTGGACATTTTACACATAACACATGCTGTATCTGCATCACACAACTAATGCAGAAAGGACATTGTTCATATCACACTCTCCGTGTGTCACCCAGATGAGGATGGGTTCCCTTTTGAGTCTGGTTCCTCTCAAGGTTTCTTCCTAATACCATCTGAGGGAGTTTTTCGTTGCCACAGTCGCCTGAGTCACCTCAGGCTCGCTCACTAGGGAAAATTTTGTCTAACATCTAGGACTGTTTGTTTGTATATTTATTGTTTCTTATGTTCTGTAAAGCTGCTTTGAGACAATGCTCTTTGTTAAAAGCGCTATACAAATAAAATTGAATTGAATTGAATAGTTAATAACATGAAACATTATTAGTATTATACTTTAGAATTTGAAGTATTTTACAGATCTGATACAGGAAAAGAGGATCTGTGCAACCATATCTGAAATGAAATTGACTGCCACAGCACAGAGCCCGCATGTGAAGACAGGATACATGTTTACTTGACGCATTTCATCATCATGATCTGTTATGTATTTCTCATAACTTGGCAAAAGATAACTAAATTTGGAGGAAATGTCAGCGTGCAATCAGAAGCAGGAAATGATACTTTGAGCTTTGATATCGAAATATAATAGTCATAGTTCGGTCAATAAGTGTAGCTTATTGTTTCCTGAAATGTGCCTTATGATGAATATATTATATAAATATAATTGAGGATAGTTGTTAGTTTCTCATAATGACAATAAGCATCATGGGGCAGTATAGTGGCATGTCAGAGTTCCCAAAAAAACCCCACTTCTTTGTGGATTTGCAATGTTTGAAAGAGTGTATTGTGTGATGGACTGGTGTCCTGTCCCAAATTGTATTCCCACCTCTCTCCCAGTGGCCAAAGAATACCTAGAATGGAGCACGAAAGCATGACTGCAGTACATGCGTGGAGGCAGAGCAGGTCAATCAATTTCTCTCAGAGAAAGTCGGTTGGTTAACCTGCAAGCAACATACCACAAACTTCACATCCTGTCTTGCAGAGAGCCTCATGAGAAATTCATCCTACTCATTCTCCACTGGTTCGTACAGCGTTCCTGTACTCGGCTTTGCTGATTAACGAGGAGCTACGTCAGTGGGATGACTAAAGCTGTAGGGTTGCTCTGTGCTGCTCAGACAAAGTTCACTCGCGTGGCAGATACGTTGACATGAGATGGCAGACGACACTTGCCCTTGCCGCGTCCCTCATGTCTGCGCCATTAGTGCTCAAGGACGCTGTATGTTTAGCATTCGCCCATAGGCTGTTGATTAACTGTGACATTTACGGGAACAGGACGTTGATATTTAAAAATCTCCACAGCATGCCTCTGATATTTTCACTGTAGATCTGGCCACTGAACACAGAGTCCCGTAGGTTTTTTGTTCTATAGATTTAAGTAACAGTATGTAAAATATTTTAAAACGGTTCCAACCCAGCTCTCGAAGTTTTGCCCTCCGGTACATTTCAGCTCCCACCCTAATCAAACACACCTATTGTACCAAATTAAAGTGTTTAAATGCACATGAGCCTCTTTGGCAGGTGTGGTCGATTAAGGTAGGAGTTAAATCGAATAGCAGGGTTGGGCAAGTAGGCAAGTTTAACACTACCCTTGTTAATACAGTGTGATTATAAGGATGATCACACAGCAGAACAAGAGCACAGTTTAACAACAGCAGGACAGGACATATTGTAGTGGTTCCTGTATGTCTGAGTATTTTTCTTGGAAAAACACTGCTTGACATTATGTCACTGCTGCTGTTGATGCTCGATTCTGATCGGTTGGAAAGTTTGTTGATAAGTTTATTGATTTTCTACAACATAGTTTATATTAATGCGCTTGATCTAGTATGCTTACTGTTACTAACGGCTTCTCAGGTCTCTAAATGGTGTATCTTCAAATAAACTGAGTAAGTGTTGATATTTTCTCTCAGGAGAATCTTCGGTGTCTAGGTTTTCTGACACGGAAACGTCTTCAGCTTGGAGGATGCTGCAGATAATCTGTTATACAAGATGTGTTTTTGTTCTCTCTAACTTTAAGAGAGAGAATCTGGTCTAAAGAACTGTCTATGGTTGTTATACTGTAAGTAATAACAAGAACTAACTTGTTTCACAGTCATTTCACAACTTTACAGCCACACACAAAAATATAAAGCACAACATGATCTTATTAAATAAATAAATAAATAAACAATTCGAACTCAAAGCTGACATGTCTAGTCCTGCTTGCTACTGATTTGTATGGCTGAAATACTCTGATCAGATCATCTACTGGTTACAATGATAAGCCCATACAAGCGTTCAGCCTTTTGTTATTGAGACACTCAGATGGACAAACAACCGTAATTGTGAGACTACTGTTGTGGTATAGGAGGAATAAAGCACTTTAAGACATATTGTTACAGGAAAATAACTTTTTAACCACCCCGTACTGCATTATTTCCTTACTTAAGCTTTTACTGAGATTCAAAAGTTGCTTAAAAGCTCCTGGTTACACAATTGCACTTGACTATATAGTGTACAGTTACAGAAAGGAAATGATTTAGAATTGCAATATCCAGTAAGAGAGTCTGGTTCCTCTCAGGGCTTTTCCCAGTACCGTCTCAGGGAGTTCAGTTTAAAAGTTTTATCATTAATATTCTCATTTTTATGTTTCTATAAAGCTGCTTTGTAACAATGCCCATTAAAACACTATACAAATTAAACTGGCCTACTGAAATAGTTTCTGTTCATTTCGGCATTTCTTCCATCCGATTTACATTAAACTAAGGTGAAAAGAAAAAAAAATGAGAGGAATGTGACCGAGACAAGCAGTGAGCGCAGAAAGAGTCCAGGAAAGGACGTGACCTGAGCAACTCCTACTTCCTCCAGAGTGCAGGAATTCATCGTGAACTGATGCAGGATGACACCAGGGTTCATGCAAAGTATGATTCGAATTTGACTGATTTAGAAAGAGATGAAGATGAAGACGAGGAGGCTTTCATTACCAGGTAATACACAGGAGGATTGTTTTTTCACTATTCATTTGGATGTCTCATGCTCTTTTGGTAATATACATAAATCACTGTGGAGAAAAAAATGTTCCAATTTTACATTCAGGAAGAACAAATAAGGTAGGATTAAGATTTGCAAATGAAAATGCATCACCCTCCCACATACGAAGAATGAGCTCTTCACCTTTAAGTGTCGCTAATACCATGGCACAGCTTTTCCAAGTGCTGTCATTAGGGCTTAGATCAAGAATGTGTTTCACAGATAAAACAACCAGCCATCAGGGAAACAACCTAAAGCAGATGGAGAGCAATTACACACATGCAAATGTCACTCGTGTCTATCAACCCTATAAAGTGCTTACCGCACAGACACGCTATTCATGAAATAAAAGCGGAAATGGGAAATTATCGGGAACGTCGCTCACTGCCTAACGTTATTCAACTGTCAAAGTATAGGCTTCTAGCTTGCTGAATGCTTGTCTATCATAACTCCTTTGGCCTTCATAATCATGTCAGGAGGAGATGAATGGAAGAGACGAGAGAAGAGATTAAGCTGGACAAAGTAGGGTGGGATGGGGGGGAGAGAAATGGAATAACAAAGAACTGTGTAACACCGACAATAGAGCTCGGATCTCCATGGAGACATGTTGAGATGCTTTATTGACGTCTTCATGAGGACATAAGCGTGCTCGAATACGTAGCATCAGATCGACGATCGCTGTTTGAAAAATGTATGAAAGTATAGGCTTAACATGTATTGCGGTGAATTAAATACACGCTAAACATCATGTTCACAACATGCTCCTACTCAACACTACTGTATATTTATAACCCCATAATCCAGTGTCACATAAGAGGAGATGGGTTGCCATTTGAGCCAAGGTTTCTTCCTCATATCTTCTTTTGTTGATTAGCATGAGGAAAAAAGTGACCTCAGTGACCTTGAGTGTTGCTGGTGCCAGATATTTTTCAGAACCTGCTGATCATCTGGAAATTTCACACACACATCTTTGTCTAGTTTACCTTTTGCATGTTGGTGTGAAAAACATATGAGGATGAGAGAGGACACAGGAGAATGGTCAGATTTGGTTTTGAGGTGACCGGAAGGCTACGGTAACTCAAATAATCACTCTTTACAGCTGTGGTGATCTGAAAAGCATCTCAGAATGCACAACATGTCGAATCTTGAGTAGGATGGGCAGAAGACCACACCAGATTTCAGTGCTGTCTGTTAAGAAGAGGAATCTGAGGCTACAGTAGGCACCGAGTCAGTAAAACTGGAGAGATGTTTGAAGATCAGGTCATTTTCCAAACTGTTTTCTTGTAAAGAGTGGTTCTGATTTGTGACAGTCTATTGTTAAAACCTCTATACAAATATAACAATCATAACTCTGATAATGCAAAAAATATAAATAAATAAATAACATTCTTTTCCCCCACGGGGATGGAGGCAGAAACGGTGCCCACACTTCTCTTTTATATAACAGAGCATGTCCGGTGCTCGACTGTGAAGTAGGTCTGGTGCACAACACAAGAAACGTGCACACCTGGCACAAAGCAAAGCAAAGCGCTCCACTCCAAAAGATAATGCTCTCAAAGTGAACTGCCTGTCTCCTGAATAGATACAAAGAGCGCAACAGACATCTGCAAATATCTTCGTCTCTTTATCAACCCATAAGCGTGTGTAGGAGTCGGTCTCTCAATCTGTCAGCATCACAGTTCGAACAGAGAGATGCGGAGTCCACCATGAAACAGCGAGAGCCTCACTCTAATAATAACAGAGCTGAGCGTGTGGGCGTGAAGAACAGCGATCGCTGCGGCACCGCTGATGTTTGAAGTGTGAAAGGTTCGGCGGGTAAACGCGGATGTGTGCGGCTCGGGTTTGCGAGGCCTTTTGAGAGACGCAGAGAACGAGTCGGAAAAAGATACAGAAAGCCGAGAGAGACGCGGAGAGAAAGAGAGGGATTCCTATGCGGTTTGTGTGTTCACCTCACTTGAGGTGGCTGATGGAGACCTTTCTCTTGGCTTTTCTCTTTCAAGTCCCACTCACTTTCTTTGTCTTTCTTTGTGCCTGATCCAGAGGGGTTGGCTGGCTCTCTGACTGCAGGCGATGTGTTCAGCATCAGCCTCCAGGGCAGCTCTGAGATGGAGCATGGAGTTCTTTAGATGTGTCGAGTTATTTTTTTTTTTTAAGGCATAAACACAGGGACAGCTCGTCTTGGCTGAGGCTACACAAGCTGCACATCAACTGGGAATTAAACCCAACAGTGCCAACGGCAATCCTGCTCCTCTTCCCGCCTCCTGTTCCTGTTCAGAAGAGACATCCTGCGCAAATGCAAACTCAAAATCAGCTACTTAAAAAAAAGCACCAGAGCTGAGCTCTGCATGCAGAGTGAGGATTTAGTACTGAAATTACTTGACAGTTACGCATGTGGGGTGGAGTCTGAGTAAAACAGAGGCGTGGCTCAGTTCCAGGTGACTCTAACCTTGGCCTGTTTTAGTTTTAGGGCGTATTAAATCCAGGGCCACTGCCAGAGATTTTGATGTACTTATAATAAATCGTGTGGAATTTAATGTTTTGGCTGTAAATATACCTCAAAACACATGTAATGCCCTTCAAGACCAAATTAACTATTCCATAGTATCAGTCCATTAAAGTCCATAAATGTTTTCTTTTCTGTTTTTTAAAAAAAAAACAAAACTGTTTTATCTTTATTTTTAATTTTTAAATTATTTTAGTTTTTAATTAATGTTTTACTTTTAATTTTTTTTACTTCTTACTTTTTTACTGTATTATTATTGAAAAATTATTATTATTATCATCATCATCTTTTTATTTATTTATTTACTTTGTTATTTTTATTTTCCCAATTCTTTACTTTTTTACATACTCACTGACTCAGTCACTCAATCACTGAGTGAGGACACTCGTATAATCATCATATTACTCATTTTCAGCATTTATTTTTAAATTACCTTTTGTTTTTGTGTTACATCGTGTTTTGACACATGTGGTCTACACATCTACACACAACTGAAAAAATCTCTGACACTTCTACACAACTTTGGGAGAACGTGAACTACACGCAAGAGATGTTTGTAACCTGAGCGCTCAGTTAATCGACTTCAGCGGGTGTGTAGCCAGACTCGGAACATACGGAACTTTCTCTGTGTGAATATGGCCGCAACTCTAACACTTCTATTCATTTCTATATAGAATGTGTGCATGAAAAGCTTTGTAAGACAACTGAGAAGCATAATCTAAACACTGTTTTAAATGGTTCAGGATCAGGTTTGTCCTAACAAGCCCTATGTTCTCACCCTTATTATAATCCCCTCGCTCTGTCTGCGAAGCACACCCGCCAACCCACACACTCACACAATCCAACAAAAACATCCACTCCTACCCATCCCTTTCCCTCACTTAGCTGAGCTCGGGCCGTTAATGTACGAGCGCAAGGGCAAGAGCACATTATTAATACTCCCACAATGCAGCACGGCAAGGGGAAAGAACCTGTGACAGATAGAAGCTGACATGGCCGGAGAGCCAGCGAGCGGAAAGAACGGGCACGTCTTCTCACTAGGCACGTCTGAGTAGATCAAGGCTGGCTTGGAGAGAGACGGAATAGGGAAAATGTAAAGAAAAATAAATCTGGCCTAGAGGCGGACATTAGCAGACCTTGCCTGAAGAGATCTGCCCGTTGTTAAGACATGATGAAGTTTGCTTTTCTACAGCGGCATGACCTTGTGGTTGGTCCACCCACAGCAGATGGCATTCAGAGATGGCAAACAAACCTTTTTTTTTTTCTGGCACCAATGTCATATTTGATACATCATTTATTTTATTTCATTGAACTCTTACATAAGGAACACTGAATTCGAATGCTTTATGCTGCATGTTGTGTTTATTTGGAAACAATGATGCCTAATAGGATCGGTGGCATCATCAGATGATGTTAGAGCTCAGCTCAGAAAAGCCAGATGTGCACTTGAAAGGGTTCGAGTTTTACACACTCATGACTGAGTGACTCTAATGATCACACACCAAACAAATTGTTCCCGAATAACCAACAAACCACTGAGGCTTAACAAATGGAAAGAATGCTCTCATAATCATGCTTAATTCTACTGCATAACCTCTCGCACTCACACACACAAACGACTCGCACTCAATTGCACGTACGTGCATGGATGTACAAGTACATATGCACAAACACACACACGCGTGCGCACCCCTAATAACTTCCTAATTTTTCCTTACTTTAGTGAAGTAAATAGCAGAAGAAGCAGCTCTTGTGTCTTATTTGTATTCGTGATATTGACCGTTAGTCAAGGTGGGTCATGGCTTGTGATTGTGCATCACTGAAATACCAGCAGAAGGCTGGTTTGAGGAAACAAATCTTTCCGTAATGTCTGTATATGAGTAGCCCTCAAGGAAAAATGTAATCATGTGTGTGCATGACTGAGTTAGGTGCACTAATTAGGTGGCAGAAAAGACTAACACTCCATATAAATGCAAGCGAAATGGCATCCTTGAAAAAAGTCCAATTATAATTATTTTCAGTTTTCAGGAAGTCTATTTTTGCTGTTCAACAACTATCCACCAATGTTTCATGATAGGGAAAACCAAACAAGCCATATTTTCAACAACATACTGCATTAACATAATAATATGCCTTGGCATTTGTTGCAAAAGGCAGTGTATTGCATGTGGATTATGAGGGGTGCTAATCATTTTCGGCTTGACTGTAACTGATGGTTTTGGAGATACTTACTGCTCTATGCTGGGCGATAAGTAGAGTTTAGGGAAGACCTGCGTAGCCTCAGCGTCTTCAAAGCTAACAGACAACAGAGCCACATCTTCTCCTGGGTCCAGAGCTGTGTCCTGAAAAAATGCAAAAAAAATAACATTTACAAAATAACAATAACAAAACATTTAGAAAAAAGCCAATGGTATTGTATCAGAGTGAGTTGATGATGCATCTCCATCATTCCCTCTGCGTTAGCTTAAACTTTAGGCACAGCTGTTTCTCTCGAAAGGTGTCAGACTAGCCTGTAGAGGCTGCAGATGATCAAATTCTCTGCTTCACTTCTGACTGCTGTTCATTCTCAGTTATCCTAGAGCTAGGCCCTGCTGGAGTGTTGTTAGCAGCACACGTGGCTCTGCGCTCTAATCAAATGACTTTCAGTTGGTTTGAACCCATCCATTTGGCATAATTACTGCCTGCCGTGTAATACGCAGGGCTGCATGTGGTGCTACCAGCTACAAGATGAGCGCTCTGGAATATAACATGACATAACATAACACAAGACCAACGCATAAAAGGAACGTTCTGGAAATCAAACCAGTCTGTAGATTAACTGGAATGTTTTTCATAATTGAGCATGTTGCATGTATTTAGCTGCATCTTATTCCTTCAGGAGCACTACAGCGATCAGGCATAAGATTACGAGCACTGACAGGTGAAGTGAATAACACTGATGATCTCCTCATCATGGCACCTGTTAGTGGGTGGGATATATTAGGCAGCAAGTGAACATTTTGTCCTCAAAGTTGATGTGTTAGAAGCAGGAAAAATGGGCAAGCGTAAGGATTTGAGCGAGTTTGACAAGAGGGCCCAAAATTTTGATGGCTAGACGACTGGATCAGAGCATCTCCAAAACTGCAGCTCTTGTGGGGTGTTCCCGGTCTGCAGTGGTCAGTATCTATCCATAGTGGTCCAAGGAAGGAACAGTGGTGAATCCGGGCGACAGGGTCATGGGCAGCCAAGTGTCATTGATGCATGTGTGGAGTGAAGGCTGGCCCGTGTGATCCGATCCAACAGACGAGCTACTACTAATGCTGGTTCTGATAGAAAGGTGTCAGAATACACAGTGCATGATGGGTCAGGGCTGGTTTGACAGCAAAAGTGGGACCAACACAATATTATGCAGGTGGTCATAATGTTATGCCTGGTCATTGTATAAAATTATTTAGTTAGCAAGACACCATCTGACCATAATTTCTTATATTCAGAATTAAATTGCTTTTTTCCTGACCAAAAATAAATAAATAAATAAATAAATAAAAAAAAGACGGCTCTTTTGTGAACCATATATGAGGTAAGAAATAGATATAGATAAAATATAAATATTTGAATAAAACACTTTTCCTTTTCAAAAGAGAACACATGAATTTCAAAAAGTAATGTGTATTAAGGAAAGGGCAAAGTAGGACACTTCACTGAATCTCAGCTATCTGCTATTTGGAACAAAGCTTGCTTAAATGAATCTGGTCAAGGAAACTAAATAGCTATCGGAAAGATGGGTTTAGAGAACATCTATAAATGTGCTGAAGGACTTCATGGTAGAAAGGAACTTTACAGGAATCTACTGCTGAGTGTATTCTCAATACATTTGCATGCCTTTGTAATGTGCTGAAAAGACGGAAACCGTACTGAAATTCTGCGTGGGGGAGGAAATCAAATGAAACCACATTACTTTCAAGGCAACCTGCAGACAAATGATGTGTAGTGAACAGGTTACAAAGGACGCATTATGTCCAGATCTTTACGTATTTTGTAGGGAAAAAAAAGATATTCTGATAGAGAAACTATAGGGTGCACTGCATGTCCGGTATAAAAGGGGCATTGCGTTTAATCCCATGTTGGGGAAAAAGAAAGAGGTATGTATTTGCTACTCTATTTGCTGTTTGCGCAGCTATTGCCACTTTATCTTATTTTATTTGACCCTTTATTTTTATTTTATCTTATTCTGTTTCATTCACTGTATTGTATTCTATTTAAAATTTTTTTTAAATCACCCCCTTTGACCTCATCAGATTATATTTTTTATGAAACAGACAGCATGTATGCCGTACTGTGTTTAATTGTGTATGTGACCTGATGCACTAGAAAACGCTTGCAAACATCAATGTCCATCTGTCCATCCATTCTTTTGATCATCCATCCATCCATCCATCCATCCATGCATCCATCCACCCATCAGTCCATTCATTTGTCCATCCATCCATTCTTCCATTTGACAATCCACCCATCAGTTCATTCATATGTCCATCCATCTGTCCACCCATCAATCCATTCATTTGTCCATCCATCCATTCTTCCATTTGACAATCCACCCATCAGTTCATTCATATGTCCATCCATCTGTCCACCCATCAATCCATTCATTTGTCCATCCATCCATTCTTCCATTTGTTGATTCACCCATCGGTTCATTCATTTGTCCATCTGTCCATCCACCCATCGGGCAATTCAGTTGATCATCCATCCATCCATCCACCCATTTGTCCATCTATTCGTCCATCCACCCATTGGTTCATTCATTTGTCCATCCATCTATTCTTCCATCCACCAATTGGTCCATTCATTTGTCCATCCATCCATTCTTCCATTTGTTGATCCACCCATCATATGTCCACTCATTCATATGTCCATCTGTCCATCCACCAATAGGTCTATTCATTTGTCCATCCATCTATTCTTCCATCCACCAATTGGTCCATTCATTTGTCCATCCATCCATTCTTCCATTTGTTGATCCACCCATCATATGTCCACTCATTCCTATGTCCATCTGTCCATCCACCAATAGGTCTATTCATTTGTCCATCCATGTATTCTTCCATCCACCAATTGGTCCATTCATTTGATCATCCGTTCATCCATTCAATTCTTCCATTTGTCCATCTGTCTATTCGTCCATCCACCCAGCGGTCCATTCATTTGTCCATCCATCCATCCATTTGTCAATCCACTCGTGTCCATCCACCCATTGGTCCATTCATTTGATCATCCGTCCATCCATCTATTCTTCAATTTGTCCATCTATTCAACCACCCATCTGTTCTGCTTGTCCTACGGTCTATCCCTGGGACAGGTCACAAGGCAGGGGACACTCTAGACAGGGTGTCAACCCATCACACGGCACAATCATACATTCAGCCAATAAGCCTACAATTCATGTCTTTGGACTGAGGGAGGAAACTGGAGTACCCAGAGAAAAGACCCACTGGAAAACATGCAAACTTCACACACACAGTGCAGGACTCAATCCTCCTTGTAACAAAAACAAACACTTATACAACAAACTCAATTTAAACTGTAGCATCTACATCTCTAAGCATGAACTTTATGAGTCTCTGACAGCAAGTGTGTGAAAGCAACATGAATGAAATGTCAAGTGCAAGCCTGACTGCCCATCTCTTCCTGCTCCTCACGCAGGAGAACGCTGTGAAAAGGAGCGTCTATGGCCCGATGTGTTGCTTAATTCAATTAGTTCACTTCGGTGCATCAGCGAGTTGTATCTGTAGTGTGAAAGCAAGAAGACGGTCAGAATGAGAAAGAGGAGAGAACATCATGTTCCTTAGTTGTTGAAAGGGTTCTGTCTGGATTGGCAAATCCTCTAAATATAGATCAGTGTGAAAAGCGAGGAACAAAAGCTGGGCAGGAATTACATTTCAAATAGTAGAAAATGAGACTAGTGGTTGATCTAATTTCGGTCCATAGTAGCAGGCAAGGCTTTGCTCACGCTACATCAATAACTAACAGCTGTAAAATGGAGAATTTGCTTTTGTTGTGTCCATTTAGCTGTCGATGTCCATTCAGAGCCTGTCTGATACCAGGAATAGTGTGTTCTTCTGACCGTTTGAGTAGGAAGACTCACACAGGAAGTGCACTGAATGAAGCAATGGATATTACTACATGACTTCTTATGGTTAAAGCTTAAAGTGTATTAGAAGAATGTCAGTTTAAACTGATTTTTGAAAATAATTCTCACAGTGACTTGGAAAATCACCGTGAACAGATCTTCAGATCAAGCTTTAAAATGCAAACCTCGACCCTGAGTCGACTTTTTTTAACTTAAACTTCTTCCATCTGTTTTCACTTTGATGTCCTGCATTACCCACAATGCCAATCGACTCTCGGCTGATAGTTATCCAAATGAAATTTAGCTCTGGTTTTTCACTACATTAAGAGAATGATGCAGCAGCGCTTTAGCGATTTAATCTAGCCAGCTTTCTCAACACCATCAGCTACCAAAGCTTTAACCATCATGCTAATACTGCTGACGTGACAAAGTATAATGATTTTACAGAACATTTTGAAATCAACTTTTGCAATGTCTCCACTACTCCCACATTAGAGTTCTCATTAACGTGACACTGCAGAAAGACAAATGGGGAGGTGAGATGGGGTGGACGGGGGTTAAACAAGGGACTAAATCTGACATGGGATGTTCAAAAATGCATATATGACCTCAATTACATGTCCAAAAGTTTGTGTACACCTGACCATCACACCCTGAGTTTAAGTTTTGCCCTAAATAAGCTACTTCAGATAACAGATGCTTACATACAGTCCAGAAGACACAATAATAACTGAATTTACACAAATGAACCAGTTCAAAAGTTTACACTGTGTTGAAACCTGGATGATTTGTGACTCTGATGGTTGTTCAAGAGTACATTGTTTGTATTGAGCAACTCTCAAAATCTTCAGAAAAATCAAATTTGCATCCAAACTCTTATGAATATTATTATTTTTTATATTATTTTCAGATTCTGCAAGGTGTGTGTACACATATGACCTCAACTCTAATGCATCTCAGGCTTCCTTAAAAACACGGAAATGGCCAACGTTGACCATTATAATCAATTCCACTCAAATTCGCACAAAAAACAAATTAGTTGCACATGTATTCAAATAGATTTACTTGCATGCTTATGTACACTTCAGGCTAAATGTTTCATATTAAATACGAATTAAAAAAACAAAAAGGTCACTCGTTAGACTGCACCATGGTCCAGTCCACAGGCCTTCTGACAATGTGCAAAAAGGACTAATGAAGAGTCCAGTGATGAGTAATGACTGTTTGAATGACCCTTGCTCGAGGACAGAGAGAAATATGAGGCAGGGAATATACAGAGAAAGAGAGAGAGATGGAGAGAGAGGGAGAAAGAGAGAGAGAGAGAGAGACGGAGAAAGAGAGAGAGAGACGGAGAAAGAGAGAGAGAGAGAGAGAGAGAGAGAGAGAGAGAGAGGGAGGGAGAGAGAAGAAGAGAGAGAGAAAGAGAGAGAGTGGGAGGTATAGAGAGAGAGAGAGAGAGAGAGAGAGAGAGAAAGAGACAGAGAGAGAGAGAGAGAGAGAGAGAGAGAGAGAGAAAGAGACAGAGAGAGAGAGAGAGAATGAGAGAGAGAGAGGGAGAGGGAGGGAGAGAGAGAGAGAGAAAGAGAGTGCACTTACTACATCCTGTTCCAAAATAATGACCCTTATGCATAAGACACCAAGAACAAGTCATAACAGCATGAAGACATGACCACTGTCTTTAAGCCAATACTTAAAGTGACAAGAGGACATCGGATTAGACAAGAACTCCAAATCTTTTGGTCTGAAAGACACGCAAAGCAGAAGCACACACACACACACACACACACACACACACACACACACACACACACACACACAGGTGGACTGTACTTCTTCTTGTTTCTAAGCCACTCTTTCTAGGAAGGCTGAAAAAATACCATAATAGATGAGCTCGAGAAATATAGTCAATTATTAACCTTGCATGCATTCAGATTGCAGGCTGCACAAATGGACTTTTGTTGTTTGGGTGTACAATAGAGGTATAATAAAGAGCACATTAGGACAAGGTAGGTCAATTAGTCATGTCAGGGAGCACTCAAGGACAGAGTCGATGGAGCATGCCGATAATATCCAAGGTCCAGGCATGTATGAGAGTGTGCAGAGAGTGGAGATATGGGAACTGCATTGAAGAGCACTGTAAGATCTTCGTTCGCATCATGATGTTCTCAAATCTGATAGATCAGAAGGAGCTTTCTATAAAAGAAAACTTGGAATTCACTTCAGTTTTATTTGCACAGCACTTTAAACAGTGAACATTGTCTCAAAGCAGCTTTAATGAAATGTAAAAGTTTATTTATTTTTATTCCTAATAAGCAAGCCTAAGACATTCGTGGCAAGGAAAAACTCCCCGAGACGACATGACGTAGAAACCTTAAGAAGAACCAGACTCAAAAGGGAAGCCATCCTCATTTGGGTGACACCAAAGAATGAGATTCTAACTAATGTCCTTTCTATAACTGGATATAGTCAAGTGGATTTGTGTAACCAAGAACTTTTGAGCAATAGATAAGTAAGCATATTAGCATGATTTCTGCATTCAGTATAGACTTAACACTAATTCCTTCCTGCTGAAGCCATCAAATGTTCAATGATGGAGACCTGAGTGCAAAACTGACCACAGTCATGGCAGTTAAAAGCTACTGTCTGCAAGTGCTTCTATGCACAGCGGTCCTAAATATCTCCAGATATTAATATTTTGCTAAATAATATTCATTATTCAACAGTCAGTCATTCTTATACTGTATATTCTCATTTTTATAGAGAATGCTACACAACAAGCACAAATGGAGAATCAATGATATTGTGATGCTTACTGTAAGGAGATGCTTATGGAAGAACTCTCCAGTGTCCATCACGCTTTCCTTTTTCGCAGTAAGACGATAAGAGGGAATGTTTATAACCATTATAATGCAAGTTTTATGGTGCTCCACAACATTAGATTAAACTGTGTTGTTATTATTTATTAAAAACTGTAATCTTTGGATGATGTTTATGTAAATATCGACAGTATACATGAATATATTAAGCCTCCTGGTGGTCCAGCAGCAGGATCCCGCGCTCTCATTGCCTCGGCCCAGGTTCGATTCCCGGGCAGGGAGCTAACCCAGACACTGAAGAGTTAACTCTTAGTGCTGGTCCCAAGCCCAGATAAAATGGGGGGTTTGCGTCAGGAAGGGCATCCGGTGTAAAACCTGTGCCAAATCGAAACATGCGGACCAAATGATCCGCTGTGCTGACCCTGAACAGGGAGCAGCCGAAAGAACAATAACATGATTTATATATTACATTTTATAGAAGGCAAAATATGGTTAAATCTTTCTAGATTAAACTTTTCCTGTACTGTATGTGTAATATCTCCCATTATTACACTTTTCTGACTGTTTAAATTCACTGTTTAAATTATTCTAGCAAGTAAAAAAGAGTGATGGTCTTAAAAGTATTGTATGTATCTCCCACTATGTCACTCAATGACTGCACACATTGTTTACAGTTTATCATTTCACCTGCTTACTTTAGCTACTTTGTGTACTCTGTAAGAGCTATGTATACTTTTTGGGTAGGAGTGGACTGACTCTGTAGTGCAAGATTTCACTGTGTGTACACCGATCAGGCATAACATTATGAGCACTGAGAGGTGAAGTGAATAACACTGATGATCTCCTCATCATGGCACCTGTTAGTGGGTGGGATATATTAGGCAGCAAGTGAACATTTTGTCCTCAAAGTTGATGTGTTAGAAGCAGGAAAAATGTGCAAGTGTAAGGATTTGAGCGAGTTTGACAAGGACCAAATTGTGATGGCTAGACGACTGGATCAGAGCATCTCCAAAACTGCAGCTCTTGTGGGGTGTTCCCGGTCTGCAGTGGTCAGTATCTATCAAAAGTGGTCCAAGGAAAGAACAGTGGTGAACTGGTGACAGGGACATGGGCGGTCAAGGATCATTGATGCATGGGGGGAGTGAAGGCTGGCCCGTGTGATCCGATCCAACAGACGAGCTACTGTTGCTCAGATTGCTGAAGAAGTTAATGCTGGTTCTGATAGAAATGTGTCAGAAAACACAGTGCATGATGGGTCAGGGCTGTTCTGGCAGCAAAAGGGGGACCAACACAATATTAGACAGGTGGTCATAATGTTATGCCTGGTCAGTGCACATGCTTAAAGCAAGATATTCTCTGGGAATAATAACATCACCCCCAGGTAAAAGATATCCAATCCAAGAGCAATAAAACAGTTCAGGATGTGCTTTTACTCTTCTTCTTCTTCTTTCGGCTTTTCCCTTCGGGGGTCGCCACAGCGAATCATCTCTCTCCACCTATCCCCATCTTCTGCATCCTCAACACTTGAGGATGTGCTGTTACTGAAAATGAATAAACTCTGATGTGGTCATCACGTTTGATTCCAGCTCTGGTGCTCGCTGAGACGACAGAAAATGAACCAGGCCATTTAAAAAAACACATTTGCCTTGACTGAGAGCAAACGTATATTATTTTTATTTATTTATATACAATTTAATTGACGTTTAATTTAATACTAAAATAAACTAGGCTCATTTTACGAAATCAAAAGGGCGGATTCCTCATAGCACTCCCAGCACACACAGACAATTCTTCAGGCTATATATTTATACTGACCAACCAGCCTCAACGGTTTTATATAGTTAGAAAAATAAATCAACCTCTGTCTAAAAAGACGATGACACATGATGGAATGATATTCACAGAGTAACAAACAGTGACTGTTTTGGCAGCCTCCCAGGCTTTACTCACCTTACAGAAAGCAGGCTGATGCAATACCAGGTGTGAGAACGGATGTTAAAGCCTAAGCCTCAGTACATAGCAACAGAATGGATATTTAACTGCCACAACTAAACTGCATGGACAAACCACCAAAAATGGGCATGCTGCATGTCACGACGTTAGTTCTGTGCTTACATAGCGGCTTTCCTAGGTTCTTGGGTTTCTAAACATTCTATTAATCGAAAGGCTGTTGTGGAAATAGCAAGAAAAATGAATCAGTTACTGGATGTTTTTTAATACAAGACAAAATGAGAGGAATCTAATGAAATGAAATGGCTGTATTATGAGTCATATGGCGGAACACGGAGAGCTGAATGACTCGTATGAACGGTATGAGCATAAAAAGCAAATCAGACGCACAGTCACTCGTAAGAAAAACACACGACACCGCACATCCATACAGTTCAAATTAGTCATGCAGGCATTTCTATGAACTCAGACGGGGTTTACATTGTGCGGCATGCACACACACACACACACACACACACCAAGCCAGCAGCATCATTGCCTGGACATGGCTGACGAAACACCTGTTAGTGACTCACACAGGACAGTCAACAGCTGCTTGATACGATACGCAATGATGACTTGTGTATGTGTGTGTGTGTGTGTGTAGAGTGGGGGTGCACAAACACACACACACACACACTGCTCCAGGTGTTAGAAAGCACAACAAAAGGAAAAAAGCTGTCAAAGAATGAAAGAAATACATTCACCGTCCACTTAATTAGAAACAACACGCCAATCATGTTACAGCAACCGCATAAAATCCTGATTCTCAGGAACTATGGTTGCTGGATAATGCTAGGAATAATCACTCTTTACAACCGCGGTGAACAGAAAAGCAACTCAGAAGGCACATCAAACCTTGAGGTGGATGAGCTACAAGAGCAGAAAACCATTTACATTTCTGGCATTTGGCAGACGCCTCTACCCAGAGCGACTTACATTTTATTTATTTATTTTCATTTTATACAACAATGGTTAAGGGCCTTGCACAGGGGCCCATTAGTGGCAGCTCGGTGGACCTCGGATTCAAACTCACAACCTTCCTTAACTACTAAGCTACCACATCCGGTTCCACCCCCGACACCTAAGAACAGAAATCTGTGGCTATCGTGGCCACAGAATCACTTAAACTGGACAGTAGAAGATTAGAAAAAAAAAAACTATGTCCAGTTTGGGCCGTGACTGCCTCAGATTCTTGCTCTTGGTTGACGGAAGTGGAATCTAATGTGGTCTTGTGCTGTTGTAGTCCGTTTTTTAATGACTTGTGTATGTTGAGATGCTTTTCTGGTCACCATGGATGTAAAGAGTGATTATCTGAATAACTTTATCCTTTGTGGCAGTTCAAACCTGGCCATTTTCCTCTGACCTTCATCATCAACAATACATTTCCACCCACAGGACTGTCACTCACTCACTGTTTTTTGCCCTATTCTGAGAAAACTCAAGAATAAATATCTCAAGAGATCAGCAATTTATGAAACACTCAAACCAGACCATGTGGTACCAACATTCCTGCCACAATCAGTCACAGAGATTACATACTTTCTTCATTCTGATGTTTGATGTGAACATCAACTCTTAAGTGAAGCTCTTGACCTGGAGCTACGCTCCAAACATCCAGAACACTTAAAGTCACGTGTTTTTAATGCACTCTGAGGTTTAATGTAAATAACCCAGGAGTACAGGTGTTCCTAATAAAGTGACCAGCATGCATACATCTGAAAAGAAAAATGAAAAGAGCAGCGTGGGAGACAGCTAACAGAAAGATAAACAAGGCTCTGTCTGTTCAATCAATCAATCAATCAATCAATTACAGAGGGGGGGGAAAGTACTCAGGCTGGAGAGTGCAAACAAAGAGCAGCCTGTATTGAGCAACTGTAAAATCTCCACTGAAAACGAACAGGGATTAGGACATAAAGGATTTTTACAAAAAAAATAAGCCTGAACCGAATGTTGACTAAAACCGCACCTCTTATGCAACAGTCTTTAAGTACACAATAACACCAAAAACAGAAAATGACAAACAGGTAAGGCCACATAACATAACACAACACCAACACCTTTAAGTGCTCTAAACCTACTCATTGGCCTTTCTCTCTCTGTCTCTCTCTCTCTCTCTCTCTGCAGTTAGGAAATGCTTCATCGCACAGTAAATACTAGGATGCGTTCATAAGCATGACTTCTTAGCGTTGTGTCTCATATATCTCAGCTAAGCACACCATTGTGTGTCATGACACTATGTGAGTATCATGGCTTAGAGTTCTGGGTGTGGTTTACCACCAGTACTGTGATGATCTCTTTATAATATAGTCTAAAGAATATATGAGAGAGAGCGAGAGAGAGAGACGGTGTAAGAGTGTATTCACAACACCGTGACTCAACCCTGAGTGTGTATAAACTGAGCTATTCCGAACTGTTCAGTTCCACTACACACATATCTGAAAAGATAATCATAAGAATGTGCAAGGAATAAAACTACATGGGATGTGTTGTTATTGAGAAATACTGAACTTTGCCACTGTTTAACGTCAGGTTGCGACTATCCTGTTCCTGTTATCGCTTAGGAAACTTATGAAAGGTATAGACGGTTGTTTCACAACATTAAAAATGTAACGAATTATGTGAAAAATGAAGTGTTGTGTGTGTTGCTGTAGTACACCGTCCTTCCAGGATTTTGCGATCTTAGAAATAAAAGCGAAATCAAGCAAAATTTGGGACTTTTTGAGGAGCTCACAATTCGTTAAATTTACAGCGGATTTTCTGCAGATTTCATGCATTGAACGTGACTACAGCTATCATTGAAAGTAATTGCAATTTTGCCAATTTGAGTGCTTTTCTGTTAAATAAAAAAATGCAAAAATAAAAAACTTTGCAAGTTGCATTACAAATTTTGAACAAAAGCAGCAGCAATATCAAGTATGTTGACGGCAGAAATAGCAAAGGAAAATCTGCGAAATCTTTAGAGCACGTTTTTAGGGGAAAATGAAAATATCGAAGCCTCAGCTTAATGTACATCTCAGGCTTGGAAGACTTGATTGAGTTAATGGCAATTAAAAAGTCAATGGATTCCTGAGATTAACCTCAATCTCACTTGGGATGAACTGTAACACGGACTGAACCCCAGACTTCCTCACCTTACGTCAGTGTCTGAGGTCACTGATGCTCTTATGGATGAATGAACACAATCCACACAGCTGCTCCAAAATCCAGTGGGAAGCTTACTGAGATGGTGTCCACAAACTTTTGGCCAGACACACAAACATTATAAGATACTGATACTCTATGAACATGGGGCTTGTGAGAAGATAAAGAAGTATCTAATCCATCACTTCCCACTGAGCCATGCGTTCACTTGTCTTCCTCTCTCGTCTATGATCTCATCCCAAATGAAAAGCATTTCCGTAAACGCTTAAAAAACACCACCAAAATGTTCCTCTAGAGGTTTGAATCTTTACTTTCTACGACTGACTCTCAGAAGCTCTAAGACTACTCAGCTCTAGGACTTCAAAACCTACTCTGCACAAATAAAAACTCAAAACTGTGCACAATGCATGCAGTAATGCAGCATGCAGTAAGATAAAGTCCAGGAAAAGTGAAAGGAAAATTGAGGAAATGAAGATTTGGGTTTAGAAGGAAGTGCTCTGAAGGCAATTCTGCAGAAGTGTGAGGAAAGAAGCTTCTGTGGAACAGAGTGAATAGGGAGGGGCTGTGGTATGATACACAAATAAAAAAAAAAAATCTTTTCGGGGAAGTTACACAGGTCAAGACTATGGTAAACAACGTCAAACACGGAGATGCTGGAAGAGCCGTGTAATCACGTTGTTTTGCGATTTCTAAATAGCCTTTCACTCAAACTGTACAACACTAGTGGCTTTCAGAAGGTACTCTCAGTGCATCTAGGGGTCTACAGAGTACAGCTATCATACAGGCTCGTTGTTTGGTTGAGTTCAGGCCACTTCAGGTCCCTTCACCGACTCGGAAACACTGGCGTTCTTAGAAACGTAATTCAGCGCTGGCAAAAAAAAAAAAGCATTAAGATTTGAGTGCCAAGCTTTGTCAGGGGAATGGCATGTACCTCAGCAAATCTTTATTCGTTCAAGAAAGATTGGAAAAAGGATAATGGAATCTTATTCTGGGGTAAAAGATGCTGTTTCTTTAGAGAGAAAAATTCTTTGTAGGAGGGAAAGTACAATTTAAAAGCATTTGGATATTACGATTATTATTAATATTTCTTATTATGTATATATATTATTATTAGATTTATTTTTTTTATTATTATTATTATTATTATGTAGAATTTGCGACATCCACCCCTCTTAAATATGAGCCATCATCCCACTGAAATTAAATAAAAAAAATAAAAAAAAACCAAACAAATAAATATCGAAAGAAAGAAAATAAATAAATAAACAAAGAAAATAAATAAATAAATAGATTAAATTAATAAAAAATTTTTTTCTATCTATCCAGAAAGGGGGAGAAATGGCTAAAACTCATTAATACTGAATCCTCTTACTCCTGTTTGGTTACTGTACTTTTTCACACTTTTTTTTCTCCTCCTGACTGCTTACTGGCTTCTGTCCGTCACTGTGCAGTCAGACTTCTTTCTAGCTTAAAGTTGATAACATTTAACATATCTACCCTGGTTTCATCAACACCCATGACACAAAACTGACACAATTAACATTACAGCATTTTATCAAGGAGACTCACAGAGCTCAGAAACTCCATGACATCAAAAAATGCGCCGTAGCTTTAACACATCTCCAGATAAAAGCACCCTTAAAAAGCACCAACAAGTCCAGGGTCTAACATTTTGGATAGGGAATTTCCTCACCCTGCTTTATAAAACTCCACAGCTCTGAGTTTGGAAGGATGTTTACATGAAAAACCCTCGTCAGAATCTTATTAAGATTTAGTTAAGTGCTTTGACCTGGGAATTTGTTCCCTTACATTAACAGGGCATTGAATGGTTTGAGGAAGAAAACAATGATGTAAACAACCCAATTACACACATATGGGATAATCTGGAATGACCTTTTGTACATCAGGTGCGACAAAATAAAATTTCTGTCAAGTATTAAAAAGCGAATAGTTTTTAATTTATTAATTGTGATAGGCTTTATTATTTTATTACCCAATGAAAACAATTGACTACACAGATTTTTGTCTTTGTGGAACCAAACTAGGGCTGCAGCTATCGATTATTTTAGTAATCGAATATTCTACCGATTATTCCATCGATTAATCAAGTAATCGGATAAGAAGTACTTTTTCTTTATTAAAGAGGAATACTAAATATGTAAGAGAAAATAAGACAGGTCTCTTAAAATGAAGTAAGTTGTTTCCTATTTAGAGAAACGAAAATAAAATCTGAACCCATTTAATTGACATATTGCATTCAAAATGCAAATACAAATACTGTATATAAATTTGAAAAAAACTTAATTACTTTAAAAAAAGGTAAACAGTACAACCTAAAACGATAATAATAATAATAATAATAATAATAATAATAATAATAATAATAATAATAATAATAATAATACCTAAACATTGCATTTATGTTCTGCAAATTAACTTTGATGTTTCCGTCTAACTACAGCTCAAGCAGGATACGAGCCTTTCCCGTCTTCCTGGAAGACTTTGTGGCTTTTGTAAGAGGCAAAAATTAGTGGACAGGAAGGTAACTTGGAACAAGAGTCCATACACATACAATTTCTTAACACATTTTTCTGTAACGTGAAATTAAAGGTATTTGGAAAATAAACCCTCTTAAATGTGTATGTGTGTGTGAATGACAGAGAGAGAGTGAGGCTATCAAAATGAATGACACTTAGGCTTTCACAAATCTTAGCTAAATTACGGACATCATAACTACACTGTAAAGAATTGCTGTTAAAAAAACGGCCAAAATCTGGCAGTAATCTACTGTTTTCCCTTAAAACGGTAATCTACTATAGAAAACTATGCATTCTTGGCAATACTTTGCATTTACTGGTGATTTTAAACAGTTTTCTACTGTTTTTATGTAATACAGTTTTGTACTGTTTTTTGCAATGCATTATGGGTTGCTCCTAGTATGCTAATGTTTGAAATTACAGTACCATGCAGTATTTTTTGAAACCTGGAGTGTGAGTACAATAGTGCAAGTCTGCTGTGCATTTAAGATATTCATCTGGATCTATCTGCATCTGGACCACAAATTACACGGTAATTGAAAACATTTTCTAATTTTCCTTGATGGTATTTGATTCATAAAGGTAGTCTTCTTCTTCTTTCGGCTTTTCCCTTCAGGGGTCGCCACAGCGAATCATCTCTCTCCACCTATCCCTATCTTCTGCATCCTCAACACTTGCACCCACTAGCTTCATATCCTCATTAATTCCATCCATATACCTCCTCTTTGGCCTTCCTCTTTGCCTCCTGCCTGGCAGCTCCATGTCCAACATTCTCCTACCAATATACTCACTCTCCCTCCTCTGAACATGTCCAAACCATCTTAATCTGGCCTCCCTAACTTTGTCCCCCAAACGTCCAACATGAGCTGTCCCTCTGATGTACTCGTTCTTAATCCTGTCCAATCTTGTCACCCCCAAAGAGAACCTCAACATCTTCATGATTCATAAAGGTAGCATTACCCAAATTTAATGTGTAAAATTGATGCTCAGTAAGCTGTCAAGCTAGTAAGCGTGTGATGTCACTTCAGTGCTGATGTTTGAATCTGTTTTATCATATAAGTTTCATCATTTCGTTTCAGATAGTCTTTGTACTTTAATATCAGTTAGTGGTTGTTGCTAGCTAGCTAGCTAATAGTCGTTTGCCTGTTGTTATTAGTTGTAAATGCTATGAAAATCATTAAACAAACTTGTTTAAAATGTCAGTGATTTTAAAGATGTTTTTAAGAGCAAGCAGATAGTTTTAGTGTTGTACACTGATTTTGTTCACTTAGTTTGTAATTAGAAACTAAGACTAATAGAATAGAATATAGAAGACTAATACAGGTGGTATGCAAAAGCAGCCATTAACCACAATTGTCTTCATTCTACATATTACTGTCAATGCATATTTATGATTAATCACATGTTTAGTGTTAACACTTATTCTTAATCTTATACTTATCTTTATTCTGTTTTAGTTCAAATAACAGGAATTGACAGTCTTGAGCAAATGTATGACAATTATCTAGACTGCTTTATTTTTTCACTACATTGGCAGCAAGAATGTTCGCCTGTCAGGTCTGTAGTCATACCTCTGCTACAGCATTGGCTCATGTAAGGCACATGAAAATTCATAAAAATACACCTAATTTAACTTTTAAGTGTGTTTTGCCAGACTGCAGTTGGACTTGTAAAAAGTTTTCAGCTTTTAAGTGTCATATTTACATACATGACTAATCTGTGGTTAGACCTAAGGTGTGTAATGAAATTGAATTAACATGTCACATTGATTTCTGCAATGAAAAGTGTAAGAACTTGAAGTGCTTTTACTCTCATTAGAAAATACAAATTAGAGAGGGAAAAACAGTTGCATGCCCTTATAGACAATGTGACAAGAGCTTTAATGTTTTATCCACATTCACGTCACACATGAGTAGGAAACATAAAAATAGTGCTGAGAAACATCGCATTGATTCAGTAGTGAATCCTGGCATGTACCATGAAACTGAACAAGCTCGGTCTGACATGCAGATTGATCCTACCAGTCATACAGATGATGAGCCATCAGATGTATTTGCAGAAACTGTTGATGAATCCCTATTCCTAAAAAATTTAGCCCTGTTTTATTTAAAGTTGCAAGCAAAGTTGTTGCTTCCATCCTCTGTCATTCAAACAATTATTGAAGATTTTCAGAAAATACATGATATAAGCCAGTCACATTTGCTTTTCAGATTGAAAGAGAGGCTGGTTACACTTGGGGTTTCAGAAGCTGACATATACAATGTGATGAACATCCTGAAAACAGAGGATCTGTTTTTAAGAACAGCTTCAATTATGTTGAGCCAGTTCAGATCTGTCTAGGGCAGAATGAGGCAGGGAAAGAGTGTTTTGCTCGGTGTATTCCCATTAAACAAACACTTTACGAACAAACAAATTACATTTTGTGTCCTTAGCTATGTATTCTTTTATATTTTAGCATCATGGTCCTGGAGAAGTGCTGTGTCATTTCAATCCTTTAAAATCTTAAACAACCAATTATATATGTTATATTTACCAATTACAAGGTGTTCCTGATAATTACTCATTCAGTGTCTGACCATTCTAATTCCAGGCGCTTTATTGGTATCAATCCCGAGAGAGGATCAAAGACCATGAGGGGAAAGAAGGTCTCAAAGAAGACAGGGACGATTGTCCAGAAGAAATATTCCAGTCAATTCATGTGTCTCCACACTACTAAAGAACCTCCTTGACTTTGAATGGGACTTTATATAGGTCAGTGAGCTCTCTCTTATTTCTGTCTCACACAGACATGTTGCCACAAAAGGTTCCTCAAAAAGGTTCTTAAAAAACATTTAAAAAAAAATAAAAATTTGTTTTAGTTATGATACAAAAGGGATCCATCTCTCAATTAGAAGGAAAAAGTTTTTTAACCAAAATGTTTTATATTTTTGATGCAAGTTCTTAATATTCATTTATTGTCTGCCGCTTATCCGATCTATTCTCGGGTCACGGGGAGCCTGTGCCTATCTCAGGCGTCACTGGGCATCAAGGCAGGATACACCCTGGACGGAGTGCCAACCCATCGCAGGGCACACGCACACACGCACACGCGCACGCACGCACGCACGCACGCACGCACACACACACACACACACTCATTCACTCATGCAATTTAGAGATGCCACGACAATTTAGAGATGCCAATCAACCTACCACGCGTGTCTTTGGACCGGGGGAGGAAACCGGAGTACCCGGAGGAAACCCCCAAGGCACGGGGAGAACATGCAAACTCCACACACACACGGCGGAGGCGGGAATCGAACCCCCAACCCTGGAGGTGTGAGGCAAACGTGCTAACCACTAAGCCACCACGCTCCCCCAGTTCTTAATATAATAATCTGTAATGTTTCATGTAAGTCTCAGTAAATTTGAGTAAGGTTAGTCATGTTGTTAAGGGGTAGCCATGTAATTAAATTTTTTATTGCCTTTTTGGAGTTTTTTTGTACCTGAAATGAGTTTTTCTGGCTTGTTACTTGGAACATAATTTGCTTTTCTATTTGTTGACTCTACCCTTTTAAATAAAGTTTTATTTTGATTTACCTCCTTTCTGAAGTGTTTATTGCTTAGTATAATTTATTTTAAGCAGATGTGTGTAGACCAGAAAATAGTGTTCTACTGTTAACTGAAGATTGAAGATTCAACTTTTAGGTTATTTTATTATAAATTAACCATACTGTTACTAGCAACTGAAATAATCACAGTAATATACTGCAATTACTTTTACAGAAAAATGCTGTAAAATAATCCACAGTATAAATACTGTAAAATTACAGTAGATTGCTGGCGTCTGTGCTGCCAGTATTTTACTGTAAATTGAAAAAATACAGAAATATACTGTATTTCATTTCCACAGTAATAAACTGTAAAGTAAATGTACAGTAAACACTGTAAAAAGCGTCTGTGCTGCCAGTAGTTTACTATTATTTCACAGAATTTTTTTTTTTACAGTGTAGCCACCATACTGATTTACAGTCTTAAATAGTCACTACATGTAGCCACAATCCAAATACATTTTTAAGGGCCTTAATTTCAACTAGCAGTCATATTGATTTAAGCTAAGTGCGAATGCTAACGTTAGCTTGTGTCGACTCCGTGGACTGTGTGTTTTCGAATGAGATATTGAAGTATGGAACTTGTACTGTTGTGGTAAACCAGTTCAATCTTACAGTAATCACACTGTACAGAGTTTTCTTTCTGTTTTAGTTTGATATGATCCCAAACTTTGAAAACATTCTGCCGTTTTCTTTGGCCTGAATCTTTTCTCCCCGAGTTTAGCGGGTTGTACGTCAGTAATAATGGTCCGTGGGGAAACGCAGTGCTCTGTGTAGTTACAGTAAACGGACTAAATGAAGCTTCGAGGCAACTAATTTGCCTCGATGATTTTTTGTATTCGAATTACTCGAGGAATCGTTTCAGCCCTAAACCAAACCAAAACCCCCATTCACAATAATCCTTTATTGTTAGTGTAAATAGTTATATCATTTAGAAATATCATTTTTAAATGATGTTGATGTTGTCTACTCCTGTATAATCAGCTGTCATTTTTATTTATAATAATAGCTGAGGGCAAAACAAACAGCTAACTAAGAGGTCATGGCTGCAGTAGTGGTGTTAATCCTTTGTCGTAATCCCTACACGTGTCATGTGTCATGGCATGAAGGCAGTGGGCTGGAAGCTCGCAGGCGTGACCTTTCTGCCACAATGTCCATCACTGTCACGGCTCCACTGTTTAGCACTAGTACACTCCGCCTAGCACAGTTCCACCAGCCCCTGGTCAGGGTTAGACGACCTTTACTGACACCCTCTTCACTGTGAGTATCATTCTCACATACAGCTTGGTTATAAAAAAATATTTAAATAAATAATAATATTATAAATAATAAATAAATAATAAAATTATATTAATAAAATAATAAAAATAATAATAATAATAATTCAAATAATTAAAAATAAAAAATAAATAAATAAAAAAATAAAAAAATAAATAAAACTAATACTTATTATTATTATTTAACAATTATATTCTAAAATAATAATAATAATTAAGCAATAAAAATTTTTCTGCTCCATTTCCCCCCCATTGACCATCAAAATAAATACATAAAAAAAAAGAAACAATGCACAGTCTCAAAAACAATCCCTAAATTACACGATCCCTTACAAGAAGCTCTAAAAAAGGTAATCCTTTGCTTTCTAAATGTCACCTTTTGCCATGGAAGACATGGTCAGGGTAAGATGACCTTTACTGACACTCTCTTCTCCGTAAGTATCAGTCTCACCCACAGCTTGGTTATATTCAATAAAAATGAATAAATTAATTAATTTATTAAAAAATATATATTATTATTTAACAATTATATTTTAAAATAATAATAATTATTATGAAATAATAAAAAACATTTATCTGCTCCATTTCCCCCCCCGTTGACCATCAAAAAACAATCAAACTTGAACACAATGCACTCAAAAACAATCCCTTACATTTCCCTGATCTGACACGAAGCTCTAGAAAAGGCACAGCTTCCCAACATTGATAACCCTTTGCTTTCTAAATGCCACCTTTTGCCATGGAAGACAATAAGCATACTGTTCCAGCCTAAGGCTTTCTTTGGCATTAAGCAGCCAGCTTCATAACCACAAGGCACGGCTGGCGACTGTCACGATGCAAACTCATATTTACAGAAGATAATTCATGTTCTTTAAGATGCTACATTCTACTCATAAGGTCACCTATTACACAAGAGCTAACTCTAGTATACTCGTTAAGCTAGACTCTGCCGTCGTTCGCCAGGATTGATTTATTGTTCTGCTACGGGGAAGTGTGCGCTTTTTTCGCTATAACTAATGGCCATGCTGGATTTAGAGCCGCACATTCTTCCTGACCTGCAGCCAATTCATTCCCAGCAGAAACGTCACAGTACTCAGGAAGCCGTGCTCGACTTCCACGCGGATGCCGGAAACCGAGGGAGGAATAGCCTTCCTTGGTAATGTGTAACATGATGCAACACGAGCTCTGTGAATGACGCAACACTAGGGTTGGGTTCGACATTGCTGCTCTTCTGTTATACTAGCAGTGCATTGCTAAAATATTATTCAGACTTATACTGTACATTTTTGGACTTATAAACAAACAAAAGAAAACTTTAATGCTGATATTACACAGAAAAAGAAAGTTTTTTTTTTCTCCTGAAGTTATTCTAAGCACATACGAACAACCACACATTATTATTATTATTAGTAGTAGTATTAGTAGTAGTAGGAGTAGTATTAGTATCAGTATTATTATTCGCCAACAACAGTTCAGGCTTTTCTTGTGTAACATGGCTCAAATCGCCTTTCCTTCTTGCTGTGCATTTCATCTCCTGCAATGTTTGAATATGAAAGACAGTGTGTCGTGTACATGTACACATGCAAGCCCTTTGTTTCTGACCATTATCGAGAGATGCAGGTAAGTGAAGAGGGAAAAGAAGAGATGAGACGAGGAGAGATGAGAAGTGGAGATCAGAAAGCTGCAAGCCCGTTCCCATAATTACATGTGATAATGACAGCTTTGAAGGTCGCTTTTCCCTCTGTTCGAAAATAAATGTCAGATAGGAGCACTAAATGGCTTTCGGGTGCAGTGCCAGGGTTCAGCGAACGGTGCGGCCCGGGGCAAATCACGGGCATGTGAAGACGCTTTGGATCACACGATGGCATTTGTGGAACGTCTGTGCTGCTGAGCTCTAAACACGATGCATATGTGACAGAGCTGCGTACGAACTCGTGATATCCGAACAGAAAGTACGCCGTGCCCGAATCCATCACTGAAGCCTGACCTTCACAACAAACACCCGTTCCGTGCCAGTGCGACCGCAGCTTGTGCTTGGAGCTAATTAACGCAAGCTTGCCACTCAGAAGTTCTGCACCAAGTAATTATGACTAAATAAAGCGCACAAGACCGTTGATCCCTGGATGACCTTAATGGGGGGAAAATCGACGAGGTTTCCTTCGCATGCGAGGAGCAGCTGCGAGAGTTTATAAGCCTTGTGGTCAACAGAGACATGGCTACCTTCTGCGGTGGGCTTCGCCGTTTGTCAGGCTTCAACCGTTCGAACATGATGAGCACTACTTCAAACGCAGTGCCACCCACGGTCGCGGCAGGTGCTTCGGGTGGAGGCTGGCAAGGCTGAAAGTGCAGCTGGGGGGCAAAAACCGGGGCGGATAGGCCTTTATTTGCTGATGCAGCCCTTTGTAGAGATAATACCAGGTTTACACGCCATGCTCTAAATGCATGCTGGATGTGCAGACTGTCCTGAGGGCGAGAGTGTAAACATACGTGTGTGTGTGTGTGTTCATGCTTGCAGAAACACACGGAAAAGAAGGCATTAAACAGCCAGGTTGCTTTTTGATGTAACGGTGTAATACAGTCGTGTCCGTACTCCCTGTCTTCAAACAGATGTTCAGATACTGCTTTCCATATGACAACGGCTAAATAAAAAAAAAAGAGCAGAATAAGCATCTAATGAGAGTCACATGTGTACGACCGGGACTGTATAATTATCCTCTTAATAACTGCCTTTAAGTGATTAATGGGCTGTACTAGGTGTAGAAGCCAATCTTTATCTTTAAGCAATTATAAAACCGTGTACTTTTGATTTTTTAAGTTTTTTGACAAAAGTACACAGAGCAATTACTGCATACACACACACGCTAAAAAAGAAAGTGTTTTAAGTAATCTATAACAGGGAGTGGGATGGGTGTGGACTGCCGGCTTTGTAACCAGTACATTCCCTCCTTTGACAGTTGATTACTGGAATTGCGAGAGCGAGAGATTACGTGAGGCAAAAGTTAATAACGCTTGACAACAATCCATCGATGTAATGAATGCGACAGAACGCGATGAGAAACGCGGAAAATCAGGTCCGTGTTCTTTTTCGCGTCGTAATATAACTGCATGTTTGAAAAATGAGTGGTTTTGGCTTTGAAGCGGCGAACATTATGGAAAGTTCTCATGATTCATCTTTGCTTGTTTTTCCAGGATGGTTGTAGGTACAGCAGCTTAAAACTATTTTTTTTAAAAAGATAAAGAAATCTAGGGTAAGTAAATAAATAAATCTGCATACGTCTTAAAGCTGAAGTTGTGTAGTGCAACTAGCAGAACCAATTAAAATCACCTCAATGTTTCCTCCCAATGTATTCACCTGCCAGTTCCCACTGATCATACTCCAGCTAAAACCCGAGGAGCGTGACGACCAACACGTGCTCCCTCCGAGTCGTGACAAGCCTGCTAACTGCGTATCTCTGAACTGCTGCTCATGCTGGATCACAGGAAGGCGTAAGACACTTGTAGTAAAGCGCTAATCAGCCTTTTCCCTTGCAGTCGTCATGACTGGCGAGGGACAGTGATTGACAGGGGAGAGAGCGAGTATACCATGCCTCTAGATGGTGTTTTCTAGGCTTCAAGCCTCCATATCGATCTCTCCAGTGAGAACGCTTTTCTGTTGCGCCACTCAGGAGGCGATTTATTTATTTATTCATTTCAATGACAATCATTTCCTGTTCTAGTGTGTGCCCAGGACACCCAAAGTAAACTAAAATAACCAAAACATTCCTGAGGTATGCTGAGTGATGTTCCTATTTCTGTTTTTTTTTTTTTTTTTTAATAAACACATTCCGACGAATTCCATGATGCAGATCATCTGCGACTCCATTACTTCTTGCTTGAAATTGTGTCCTTCCTCATCTATTAGGACACTGTCGTAATATCGGTGGTTTTGTGGGTACACCCACTGGCTTGCACTGTCAGTTTTGCAATGACTGATACTGTCTTGCGACATGCACACCGGATGCCCTGTGGCAGATTCAGCAGGTTTCTCTGAACGCTTCTCTCGGTACAAGGTGTATAATCAGTAGAGTGCTCAGTTAACTGGTTCATTCAGGCATGACTGGGCCTTGTGTCAATGTAAACTGGTGATTAGACTGTTTGAGGCTGAGTAATAATCTAAAAGTAAATTAACTAACTAGTGACTAGAGAACTCCATTAGTCATAACTCAGAAATAGACATTTTTTGTCACTGATTTGGTGGAATAAAGCTCAAAATGTGTGGAATAAAACACAGGCTGTGCTGTTATAGAAAAATACCCTGGTGTGATGCAGCAGAATGTAGCCGTTACTATCAAAATCACTTTTGAAGCATTTCCATTAAGCACACCACTTATTCCTCTTATACCACAGCAATGTGCTACGGTGTGCGATTTTATCCGCTTACGTTGTGGAAACTAGTGCGGTTTATAACAATTTATCACTCCTCATGCTCTAGAAGCTACAGTCTTTCCATTATAGTAACTATAACGTTATAGTTGTCACGTTACCACATACCCAGACCTTCGGACTGACAGCAAAGCAGCTGGACTCCAAAGCAGCTTTTATTGGCCAATGGCCACCTAAGAGGACATATGACTGACATGTAAAGCAACCAATCACAGTACGTTTTGTTCAGCTTCATGTTTAGGGGGCGTGAAACTGTAAAATCCCTACAAAAACAGACCATCATGCAAGCATAGACCGTTCATGAAAGAAAGTTGTGTAAATTAATGAGTCTATACCGTGAACTTCACATCATTTGGAAACTCCAGCGTTGACCTGATCCTCATTTACATTTCTGGCATTTGGTAGACACCCTTATCTACAGTGACTTACAGTTTATCTTATTTTATACAAACTTGGCGGCTTGGCGGATCTGGGATTCAAACTCACAACCTTCTGATCAGTAATCCAACACCTTAACCACTAGCTAGCACATCCCATTGAGCACTCATACTCACACCGTGAGCACTCTTAAACGCTTAGATGTTCAGCCAATGTTTTGTTGGTGTCATTCATATTTACATCACATAAACACAGGTGAGGCTTCTATAGCTTCATAAAAAAAAAAACAAAACAAAAAAAAAAAAACAATAATTAATTTAGGAGTTAAGGAATGGAGAGCCTTGTCCTTTGTGCAAAGTGAAAAATACACCGGTGCTAATAATTTAGTTAACAATGACAAAGATAACACACATCAGTTGCACTGCCTGATATCTTCTGGATGGCTAAGGCAGTGGAAGTTCATGTAAGTTAAGGCTCTAGGTTCTTGATCAGAAGATTAGGGTTCAAGCCCCAGCACTGCCAGTCTGCCTCTGTTGGGCCCCTGAGCAAGCCTCTTAACCCTCACTGCTCCAGGGGAGCTACATCATTCTAATGACTCTAACTTCAAAAGTTAGGACATGTGAAGAAAGTATTTCACTGTGCTGTAATGCATATGTGACAAAAATAAAGGCTTGTTCTTCTAATTACATCTTTAAACAGTGGCTTAATAAAGGGGTCGGAGCTACAGTCGATTTGATCGTAATCACTTGTGGAAAAAAAAACAAGGACAAAAGGTGCAAAGAGGTCCATTAGACACAGAGGACTGTAAATAAAGCTGCTGTAAATAACCTCAACTTGTGCACTTACCCTTACCTTTCCATTCAGAGACCTTTCTGTTTAATGCAAGTTACATACAATTCTCTGTACGAATGAGCTCCATCCGTTCAAGTGCAGGTTAAAATCTAATGTCTTTCTCTGTATCAGAATCTACAGCTCCAGCCACAGATTAGTCATCAATACACACCACTATGTACAGGAAGCAGAAGCAGGATGTGATGTACCAGTGTATTTTCTACTATCCCAGCAGTTCTGTCTGCTAGCTATCCAGTTTGACCCCTTTTCTCAATAATTTGCGAATATGACATTTAATTTTGACCCTCAGGGCCAGCCTGTATAATTTGTCAGTCTAAACAGCTGCATAATTGTTTATCAGAGCGACGTTCTTAGAGCTGGTCTATTTAGCACTTCATCATTGCGTTAGAAATCCCCTAAACCACTAATCATATCTAGATTTTTCTTCCACTCTTTTTCTTAATAAATCAGCAGCATCGGCAAGGTGAAGGCAAAGTTTATATCTCGAAAATTCTAACCGTAATCCAGGCCCAGTTCTAAAGGAGCTTTCTCTTTTGTAAATGGACGTCTGATAAAGACAAAAGAGAGAGGGAAAAGCAAGAGAGAGAGAGAGGGAGAGAGGGAGAGGGAGAGGGAGAGAGAGAGAGAGAGAGAGAGAGGTGCAGAGGAGTGCAGAGAGGTGAAACACACAAATCTTTGCAGAAGAAACCTGCAATTACTTTATACCTCTTAAGATTCCTGAGCTCTTAGTAAGTGTTTACTGTCGCAGGGCACAATCAGGCTCCAAATTACAACTACTGGCACGAGCATCAAATGCTACGCAGTCACGCACAGGGCAGGGAAGAGTCTGTGCCCTCTGCTCTCAACCCAACTGGGCACGATATGCTACGTCACGTGCGCTTGGCGTGGTCTGAGCTCGAAACGTGAGCGAGTTTTACGCTGACAAAAACCTGCTTGTTCTTGTTCGGCTGGAAAATACTGGGAAGATGTACACAAAGAACTCCTGCGCATGTAACGAGACACCGTAATTCTCTTTTTGTTCAGGTGTAAATGACATGCCATGGCAGTGCCAGCGGGATTTATTTATTTATTTATGTATCACTGTGACGCTTCACTATGATTCATGAGATTATTTACAGCAAGGCAAAGTTGATCAAAGTGTTAATTCTGGAATTCTGCATAAATGCCAGTGAGTCATCTTTGGCCACGTAAAAACAATTAGTAATATAATGATCTCTTTATCCAGCAAGCAGCAGAAAGCTTCAATATTCAATTCAATCAGATCAATTAAGTCAAACAAAAATCCAGAAATTGAACCTAATGAACTGAAGTCTTCTACAAGACGGCGGATACAAGGGAGTATAAATCCTTAAAACATATTTAAAGAGAGAAAGGTAGGCAAAGACTGATCATGAAATATTCCTCTGTAAGCGAAGAGCTATACGTAAAATAAGAGACAGCGATCGACCTTTACGTGCACCAAACTCTTTGTGCTGGCATTGATTCCATGATGACCCTGTGAATCCTATCAGTACAATAATAAAAACATGAGGATGAAATCTAATTATTTATTAGCCCACTGCTTTTGGTTGCAAGGCAGCTTAACAGAAATCTGGATGTAAATCTAGAGCCTTAATGAGCGCAGCCGAAGGCGAGAAATGCAAAATGGAAAAAAAGAAGTAAGAAAAAAAAAAACCCTTGAGATATAATTAGGATGAAACCTTGAGGAGAATCAGACTCAAAAAGGGAAGTCATGCTCCTTTAGGTGACACTGGGTAATAATAACAACAATAATAAGTCATTTTCTGTGGCGCTTATCCAACACGGGGTCATGGGTATTCTGGAGTCTATGCCAAGGGACTCGGGGTACAAGGCAGGGGATACCATAGATGGGGTGCCAACCTATCATAGGGCACAATCTCACACACCCCAGACAGTTTAGAGATGCCAATCAGCCCACAATGCATGTCTGTGGACTGGGGAGGAAGTCTGAGTACCTGGAGGAAACCTCCAAAGCAGGGGGAGAACATACAAACACCCTGTGCACACAGAACAGAGGCGGGAATCAAACCCCCAAACGCCGGAGATGCAAGACAAACTCTACCCTTAATAATGATGATGTTGATGAAGATCATTTCATTTATACGGCATCTTTTGGAAACCGAAGGTCACTTTACAGTTTTGGAAAAGAAACAAACAAAAAAAAGAAATAATGAATGAACAAGTAGAAGTTAATGCCAGTGTTGGTGACATTGAAGTGTTGAAGTATAATCAGTTCATCTGCCGGTTAAAATGATAGATCCATAGAAATCTTACAAACTGACCGTTCTTGAGCTATCGAGCGACTGAAAAGTGTAATATAAAGGTGAGAGGAAATGAGGCTAGATGCAAGAAAATATCTGTGTGACAAAAAAGAAGAAAATTGTGACCTTGCTGAGAACTTGACTCTGTTTTAGATCAATTTAAAAAATCTAATCAGTTCATCTACTGGTTACTGTGATACTTACATTCCAGCACTCATTCTGGAGATCTCAGACAGATGTGTGGACAAGCTGAAAACATCTGAACAAACTAACTATCATGCTGGTTGTTGAAGTCCTTCAAAAGCTGATCAGCATTCTAATGAACCTCTACGCTGGCACGGCCCACATCGCCCACATGGCCAAAACAGCCAGCGTGGCCACAGCCTCACCAGATACCACCGCCGCACATGAACCACATAAAGCGAACACCTGCTACCCCGAGCGAGCAGGTGGATAAGATCAAGGCAGGGGAAATCCACCGACCGAGTCTGGGTCTGGAGCTCTGCCATCACTGCCAACCAGCAGAAACCAGAGGACAAATCCGACAAATGACTAAAAATATTAAAACCATGAAAGATTCCAAAACAAACATCAAAAACAATGTTTAAACTCAAAAATTTATGAGAAAAAAAAAGCTCTGGTAAGAAGTGGGCATTAAAAACGTGCACAAAATATAACACGTATTGCTAGGGTGAATTTTTTGAAGATCACTTGTATGAGTCAGGATTTATATTTTCATCACATAAACACAGGTGAGTCTTCTATAGCTTCATTTAAAAAAACAATAAACAATTTGGGGGTAAGGAATAGACAGCATTAATTAATAATTATTAATAATAATAATTTAGTTAAGGGGGGCGTGGTGGCTTGGCGGTTAGCACGTTTGCCTCACACCTCCAGGGTTGGGAGTTTGATTCCCGCCTCCGCCATGTGTGTGTGGAGTTTGCATGTTCTCCCCGTGCCTCGGGGGTTTCCTCCGGGTACTCCAGTTTCCTCCCCCAGTCCAAAGACATGCATCGTAGCTTGATTGGCATCTCTAAATTGTCCGTAGTGTGTGATTGCGTGAGTGAATGAGACTGTGTGTGTACCCTGCAATGGGTTGGCACTCCGTCCAGGGTGTATCCTGCCTTGATGCCCAATGATGCCTGAGATAGGCACAGGCTCCCCATGACCCGAGAATAGATCGGATAAGCGGTAGACAATGAATGAATGAATGAATAATTTAGTTAATGATGACAAAGCGAACACACATCAGTTGCACTGCCCGATGTCTTCTGGATGGCTAAGGTAGTGGAAGTTCATGTAGTTAAGGCTCTGGGTTCAGAGGATCAGGGTTCAAGCCCCAGCACTGCCAAGCTGCCACTGTTGGGCCCCTGAGCAAGGTCCTTAACCCTTTCTGCTCCAGGGGTGCTGCATCATAGCTGACCCTGCTCTCTGACCCCAACTTCCAAAGTGTGAAGAAAGAATTTCACTGTGCTGTAATGTATATGTGACAAAAATAATGGCTTCTTCTGTTAATTAAATCTTTAAACAGTGGTTTAATAAAGGGGTCGGAGTTACAGTCAATGTGATCGTAATCCCAATCCGGATGCAGACGTCCATATGTGCGAAGATTGGGAAAAGTGTATTTTCACTTTCTTAAAGAACGAGACAAAATGGAAGACTGATAAAAATTCACTGATAAATAAATCAACAGTGTGTCCTTGATAGCACGAAAGAAAACTCTAGGAATTTCAAGAACATTCCAAAAAGACAAACCAGGAAGGAGTAAGAGAAAAGTCTGAAAGAAGATTTGGGGAAAACCGAGTAAGAGGGAACTGGGGTAAAAGAGCAGATGGTGGTTGCTGGTGGTGTTCGCTTTTAACACCGCATCGCTCAAATCCATCAACGCTGCTCCTAAGACATTACTGTTCTACTTAACACACCGTCTTTCCGAAGAACCAAGCCTGCACTGTAACACAAAATGTCACTCAACAGGTTCTTTTAGGTCTGAAAGAAAAGAGAGGTCTCTTCCAACATGGCGGAACAACCACTTTCAAAAAGCTTTGCTGTGAAGACAGTTTAAAATCCTAAGATTGTACTCAGAAGAGATAGCGTCATATAATGGTGTGATGTAGCATTAAGGCTTAAAAGTTATGAGAGAACTGCTTCAGGATACAGCAAGCCAGGAAGTGGAAACTGCTTGGTAGGAAGGGTGAAGTGAGAGCAGATAAAGATCTTTCAAACAGGAAAAACAAACAAACAAAAACAAGCAGCATGAAGCCTGGCATGACTGCAGGAGGAAAGTGAACTTGTGCATGTTTAAGGGGCTTTGTGCTACTCGGCTTTCTTCTAATCTGAGAGGAACGGGAGAGGTTGTTGTTGTTTTGAGATGTCAAGCGTTGAAACCGAAAGCTCTGAAGCAACAAAGAATCTTTTCTTAGTTTCAGCACTCACAGCATGCGAGCTATGCCTCCAACATGATCCTTGGGGAGATCCAGAGCGTTCAAACATCTGACACAAAGAAAGAACACGAGTGTGTGAGAAGGTGTATAAGGTGTGTTTGCTGTAAGTCGGTATATTTGTTTAACATCTTTAACACCTGGTGCCAGATTCGCAAGGCTGGATCTATCACTGGACACAAACTGGACACGTTTGAGTCAGTGAGGAACAGGAGGTCACTGAACAAACTGCTCTCCATCATGGACAATCCGTCTTACCGGCTACACAATACACTACAGAGTCCGCAGAGCTCATTCTCCGAAAGACTCATTCAGAGAACGTTACAGGAGATCATTCTTACCATTCACAATAACATTGTACTACAACCATTAACACTATTTTCTTCTGCATTCTATATATATATCTACCTGTCTGTCTGTCTGTCTATCTATCTGTATTCTATATATATCTACCTATCTGTCTGTCTGTCTGTCTGGCTATCTATCCATCTACCTACCTACCTGTCTGTCTACCTGTCCGTCTCTCTATCTACCTGTCTGTCTGTCTATCTATCTGTATTCTATATATATCTACCTATCTGTCTGTCTGTCTGTCTGGCTATCTATCCATCTACCTACCTACCTGTCTGTCTACCTGTCCGTCTCTCTATCTACCTGTCTGTCTGTCTATCTATCTGTATTCTATATATATCTACCTATCTGTCTGTCTGTCTGTCTGTGGCTATCTATCCATCTACCTACCTACCTGTCTGTCTACCTGTCCGTCTCTCTATCTACAACCATTAACACTATTTTCTTCTGCATTCTATATATATACCTACCTGTCTGTCTATCTATCTATCTATCTATCTATCTATCTATCTATCTATCTATCTATCTATCTACCTGTCTGTCTATCCATCTACCTACCTGTCTGTCTGTCTATCTATCCATCTATCTATCTGTCAATCTATCCATCTACCTACTTGTCTGTCTGTCTCTCTATCTACCTGTCTGTCTGTCTATCTATCCATCTACCTGTCTGTCTGTCTATCTATCTGTCTGTCTTACTATCTATCTACCTGACTGTCTGTCTATCCATCTACCTACCTGTCTGTCTACCTGTCTATCTATCTATCCGTCTACCTACCTGTCTGTCTGTCTGTCTATCTATCCATCTACCTACCTGTCTGTCTGTCTGTCTGTCTATCTATCTATCCCATCTACCTACCTGTCTGTCTGTCTGTCTAACTACCTGTCTGTCTGTCTTTCTATCTATCTACCTTGTCGCTCACATCTATCAGCACTGCCCCCAATACATTGTTCGAGTTAAAGGTGCAATCAGTGATTTCGCTCGAGGTTAGTCGGAGCCATGTTTTGAATTGTAAACTTTAAACAAACACAGCCTCTTGCCCTTTAGCGTTCCTTGCAAAACCACACCCGAAAAAAACACAACAAAGCTAGAACGCATCATTTCTGAACTGAAGAGCAACGTGTGCAGCGTGTGTCAGTTCAGTAAACATCTCTGTGTCCTGATGGTTTAGACGTAGGTGGTCCACATGATTTGCTTTCTCTCCGTGGGGAAGCACAGAAACCGGGGTTGCTCTCTGAGCAGATGTTTTAAGGAAGCTTCCAGAAAGTCGGAGAACTCCAAACAAATACGATGAATGGATTCTCAAAATCGATGACCACACCTTTAAGCTTGTAATGTCACTCAGTCTTCATCAGTCTTCCTAAATACAGATATGACCAAAACAAAAGAGCATCTAGTACAGACATGCACTCATGCACTTAATTAAAGCTTTAATTTCCTCAAGAAGGCATAAGCACAGAGACTATGTACTGTATATATTCACCAGTGCAGTGTGCTGGATAAAAGGATAGAAAAAGCTTCTACATTGCAAGGGATTAGGGGTATTCTTGCTTAGTTTGTTTGCATTTCTGCACCACATGATAACCCAACCCCCTTTCCTTTACATACAGTAAGACTAAACACACTGTTCACACCTGGACTTCGTATTATTCAACAGCAGAAAAAAAAATCAATTGTGAACTGAAGAATTTGAAAAACTTTTACAGAATAGTCGATTGATAGAGATCAATAGATCTCAAATATTTTCCCCAAACACTACCTTTTGCTGGCAGGAGGCATTAGTGGCTCAGTGGTAGGTTTCTCGCCTATCATGCGGAAGGCCTGGGTTCGAACCCCAGCTACTGGATGCAGTGCCGGTCACAAGCCCGGAAAAATGGGAGGGTTGCGTCAGGAAGGGCATCCGATGTAAAACATTTGCCAAGTTGTTGTGCGGACCAGTTGGTCCGCTATGGCGACCCTGAACAGGGAGCAGCCGAAAGCAACTTCTTCTACCTTTTCCTGGCAACTGTGACTATGTTTATTGACTACAATCTGCACACACAAGTCAGAAAGTCATAAACTAAAGTAGGAGCAGGAATTAAAACAGCCAGACTCCTTATCTTAATTGATACTGTTACAAAAAAGTGTCTCTGTTTTCCTGTCTGATGATTCTAACCTTATATATATATATATATATATATATATATATATGTGTGTGTGTGTATGTTAAGCATTAAAAAAGAGAGCACTAATAAACCAGCGAGAACATGATTATTAATATGGTCCGGTGCCAGGTCGAGAAAATGTTATTTATTCCTTAATTCTCAATCCTTAATTCTTAATCCCTTCCCAGCTTTAATGGACATGCCAATGCTTATTCCAGTGTAAAACGTTCCCTCGGCTGATTGAACGGTCGCCAATGACAATGATTATGAACTCCGACCCTACGGGCTTTACAGAAATGCGATCTTATGTTAGTCATTTTGTTGTGTTTTGTTGTGAAACATTTTCCCTGCCTTATTTGGTATGTTATATAGAAATTGAAATGAAAACTTTCACTTGGCATTGATATCCTAGATTATAACTGATGGCCTTAAAAGGCTTAAAGATTGAGTATCTATTTCCTTTTAGTTTGGTTATCGGTTATGTTTGTAGCTTAACTGTCCGAATGTCCCCCATAAACACCTTCAGTGAAGCAGAATAAGGAGAAAATAGGCAGAAATAAATGACAGGACATAAATAGCCGAGAGAGGCTTGGGGACAAATGAGAGTGAAGTTGAGAGGCTGAGGCTGAGCCCTGAAGGACTCCCATCTGCAGAGTTTACGAGTTAAAACCAAAAGCGGAAAAAATAACTGGAAAGAAATAATGAGATCAATCCTAATTAGACATCAGTGCCCTAGTACCTTATTTGTGTTAAAAAAGAAAGGGGAGGATGAGAGCAGTGTGGCTTTCCAAAGGCTGGACATTAGTTATGGGTTTGGGATAACCACATCCACTCACCCCCCAAACACACACACACACACACACACACACACACACACACACACTCACTAACACTAACACACACCCACGCTCACAGACACACACACACACACACACACACACAACCACACAGAGACATACACACAAACACTAACACAAACACTAACACAGACACTAACACAGAGACACATAGAGAGAGACAGAAAGAAAGAGAAAGAGAGAGAGAGGGGGGGGGGGGGAGGGAGGGAGGAAGGAAGCAGAGAGAGAAAGAGAGAGAGAGAGAGAGAGAGAGAGAGAGAGAGAGAGAGAGAGAGACACTCACTCAGAGAAAGAGAGAGAGACATACACACTCAGAGAGAGAGAGAGAGATACACACACTCAGAGAGAGAGAGAGAGAGAGAGAGAGAGAGAGAGAGAGAGAGAGAGAGACATACACTCACTCAGAGAAAGAGCGAGAGAGAGATATACACACACTCAAAGAGAGAGACAGAGAGAGAGAGAGAGAGAGAGAGAGAGAGAGAGAGAGAGAGAGAGAGAGGGGGAAAGAAACAAAAAGAGAGAGAGAGAACTAGGGACATACACACACAAAAAACAACCCCTAATTGGCTTAAGATTATTAGAAGAGATTACAACAAAAAGAAGAATGCTGAATAAATAAGTGCACAGCAGAAACCACGCTTTCCATTTAAAACTTCCCTAATAAACTGATTCAGGGAATGTGACATTTCAGCTCCGTTAATGACCTTATGGAACAATTTCCATGGCTCTGCTACACTCGGGATCAACAATAAAGGATGACACGGAAGCCCAGAAAACACCCACACTACACTGACCTTCTATCTGACAGCTAACTGTAGTAATGTGTAACATACCAGTTATAATATGACACTGCAAATAGATAGTAAAATGCCACTTCTGCTCTGTCTACTGATAATAAATTCAGGCTGGTTTACTAAACTGGATAGATAGTGTGAGTCTGAGTGCATATGAAGCACAGCATGTCGAACCTGTCTGAAGCCATAGCAAGCAGGAGGCAGAAGCTGAGATCGTCTGCTGCTGCCCTTTGAGAGAGACGGAGGCCTGCGCTAACAGCCCGCGATTCTCCACTGGAGTGAGAGCGATTAAAGTGGGTCACGAGCACCGTGACTTTTGTGGCACAGACCACAAGATGACATTTAGATCCAAGCGGGAGCTCTGAATTACACTAAACCGCTAGAGCATGGAGCAGATTTCAAAGCAGACTGCGGAGTTGAAGAGCTCATAGATACTTCATGTCTGCGATCACGCTGGGAGGAATATGCTCACGGGGGACGTTCTGACAGCATCTGGACGACAGGAGAGAAAATCACTTTCATGGGAATGACATTTTTCAGCAGGTAGATGCTAAAAGCCTGTTGCTACATGGAAAATTCTAACCCTTAACGTTTATGAACTGTGATGGTAATAGATGTAAATGTGAATGCTGGTGTTTTTTATGTAGGTTCATATTTACATCCAAGATCTGGACGCAAGCTAGTCAAAGAAAAATGTCTGGAAGGCTAATGGTCTAATAGGCACTGAAGGAGTGACTCTCATAAGTTTTCTTTAATTCCCACGGATAAAGAAAATGCTTACGCCTGTACCGCTGTGCTTTTCACTCTCTCTGGATCTTGACTAGCAGTAGCTGCACTCTTGTGACAGGCCGCTTTCTCCCTGGAGGTCGTGAGCCCATTCGAGAAGGTAAACATGTCCAGGCCAGTGAGCTAAAACCAGTGAGACGGCACACTGCGGGCAACGATCGCAGTGCATGACACCATTCCTCCAAGCCTGGTCATGACCTTGCCTGAATACTGTGTGGGCCAAAGGACAAAGAACAAGCATGCAAACCTAGGCCAAAAGTCAACAATCACTACAAGATTAAACTAACCATCTACATGGTATAACATAATACAAGGAAAGTGTTTAGTTGAACCAAGAAGGACCCTTTATAGGGATTTATTTTAGCTCTGTTCTACTCACTCTCATCATCTGTTTCACAGTAGAATAAAGCTAGAGCAGTGACAAATAACCAGGGATTTTTATCGTGAAGGACATCTTTAAATTAAGTCAAAAGACAGTCAAACTTGCCTTATAATATAGGATACTAACTGTGTGCAATATCCAGTGGTGATGAGGTCAGCAAATCAACAATAAATTTGTCAAATATTGATTTTTTCGTCAGTGGATACTCAAAAGTATTTAATTAGTATTTCTGTAGTGTACAAAATGTATGGAGTTGTGAAGATGAAGGGCTGATAAGAATGCACGAGCCACAACAGACCCCAATAAAACATGTCACAGACTGTGAAGATACATAAGCAAGAATTAAGATAACAACTGATTTCATTTTGTACTGTATCTCAGCCCTGACCCCTCAACTGCTCCATATCCCTGTCTCTCTGTTTGTCCTCAGCTTGCCTTATATGGTCACAGCTTCCTGTTCATGTTTACTCCTGCTGTCTGCTGACTGTCTTGCTTTCCTGATCGTTTCCACCTGCTCTTCACTCGTTCTCCATGTGTTGTTATAACCTTTGTGATTTGCTGTGCACGGTTGCAAAAGCGTGCTTGTTCGTCTGCGTAACTAAGCCGTGTTTTTAAAGTAGTCTTGTTTCACAATATATTCCTCTGCTTAACGTACTGACGACAATTATGGAAGTGCAGCCTTAATAAACAAGCTACGGGTAGGCGCTTGTGTCATGTTCCTCGTAAACTATCCGACTGGAGAATATATACATTCAGCAGAAAGTAAACTGAGTGAAGGAAATAAAGAACTCAAGGTACTTGTAATTATAAACACATATATATTAAAAGATAAGAATGCGTCAATAGCATGCCAGAAAATGAATATCAGGAAGTGAAATAAGATGACTCGGTATTTTTTAAAGTTGCATGCTCTGAACTGGAGGTGAGAAAAGACTAAAGCACACATATCTTAATATGTCAGGGCTTATGTGTGGTTTGTGCATGCCACACTGCTCAATTAGTGTGATGAGCTGCGCAGACATGAATGTGTGACGGGGATGACGGAAGGTCTCGTACCAGTGAGTCAAAAAGGAAGAAGTCTACAAAGCTGCTTGAGAGCACTAGTTGCTGTGCATAAAACATCTGGCACAGATGTCCTCTGTGAAGACGACGTCTAGTAGAGAGAAAACGTTTTCTTCTTTCAACACCGATGATGAAACCTGGAGCTACGGCCAGTCCTGATATTAATCCCATTGTCTTTAATTGAAGGATTTCATGCATTTGTATTCAAATAAATGATAAACAAACAAATAAATAAATACTTAAATGCTAGAATATCAGCTTCATAATAGAAATCTCATTCATGATTCATTCATTCATTGTCTTCCGCTTATCCGGAGCCACGGGGGCAGCAGTCTAAGCAGGGATGCCCAGACCTCCCTCTCCCCAGACACTTCCTCCAGCTCTTCCAGAGGGACCCCGAGGTGTTCCCAGGGCAGCCGAGAAACATAGTCTCTCCAGCGTGTCCTGGGTCTTCCCCGGGGCCTCTTCCTGGTGGGGCATGCCCGGAACACCTCTCCAGGGAGACGTCCCGGAGACATCCGAAACAGATGCCCGAGCCACCTCAACTGCCCCCTCTCGATGTGGAGGAGCAGCGGCTCTACTCCAAGCTCCTCCCGGGTGACAGAGCTCCTTACCCTATCTCTAAGGGAGCGCCCCGCCACCCTACGGAGGAAGCTCATTTCGGCTGCTTGTATCCGGAATCTTACCTTTTCGGTCATGACCCAGAGCTCATGACCATAGGTGAGAGTAGGAACGTAGATTCTTCACCACAACAGACCGGTACATAGACCGCATTACTGCTGCCACTGCACCGATCCGTCTGTCAATCTCACGATCCATCCTTCCCTCACTCGTGAACAACACCCCGAGATACTTAAACTCCTCCGCTTGAGGAAGGACCTCCCCTCCAACCTGGAGGGTGCAAGCCACCTTTTTCCGGTCAAGAACCATGGCCTCCAATTTGGAGGTTCTGACCCTCATCCCAGCCGCTTCACACTCAGCTGCAAAACACCCCAGTGCATGCTGTAAGTCCAGGCTTGAAGGAGCCAACAGGACAACATCATCTGCAAAAATCAGCGATGAAATCCTGTGGTCCCCAAACTGGACCGAATGAATCTACCTCTGAGTCCTCGGCCTCTGGTTCCTCTACGGAAGGCGTGTCAGTGGGGTTGAGGAGATCCTCGAAGTATTCCTTCCACCGTCTGACAATATCCCCAGTCGAGGCCAGCAACTCTCCACCTCCACTGTAAACAGTGTTGGCAGAGAGCCGCTTACCTCTCCTGAGGCGCCGAACGGTCTGCCAGAATTTCCCCGAGGCCGTCCGATAGTCCTTCTCCATGGCCTCACCGAACTCCTCCCAGACTCGAGTTTTTGCTTCCGAGACCACCACGGCTGTAGTTCGCTTGGCCTGCCGGTATGCCTCAGCTGCCTCCGGAGTCCCCCAAGCCAACCAGGCTCAATAGGACTCCTTCTTCAGATTGATGGCATCCCTTACTTCCAGTGTCCACCACTGTGTTCGGGGATTGCCGCCGTGACCGGCACCAGAGACCTTACGGCCACAGCTCCGGATGGCTGCGTCAACGATGGAGGAGGAGAACATGGCCCACTCAGACTCAATGTCCCCAACCTCCCTCGGGATCTGGTTGAAACTCTCCCGGAGGTGGTAGTTGAAGACCCCCCTAACAGAGGGATCAGCAAGACGTTCCCAACAGACCCTCACAATACGTTTGGGCCTGCCAAGTCTGTCCGGCATCCTCCTCTGTAAGCGGATCCAACTCATCACCAGGTGGTGAACGGTTGACAGCTCCGCCCCCTCTTCACTCGAGTGTCCAAGACATGCGGCCAAAAGTCAGATGACACGACCACAAGGTCGATCATTGATCTCTGGCCTAGGGCGTCCTGGTACCACGTGTACTGATGGGCACCCTTATGCTTGAAAATGGTGTTCATTATGGACAGGCTGTGACTAGCACAGAAGTCCAGCAACAGGACACCACTCAAGTTCAGATCAGGGGGGCCGTTCCTCCCAATCACGCCCCTCCAGGTATCACTGTCGTTGCCCACATGGGCGTTGAAGTCCCCCAGCAAAACTATGGAGTCCCCAGTCGGAGCACCTTCCAGCACCTCTCGCAGGGTCTCCAAGAAGGTTGGGTACTCCACACTGCCGTTTGGCCCATAAGCCGAAACAACAGTGAGACACCTATCCTCGGCCCGAAGGCGCAGGGAAACAACCCTCTTGTTTACCAGGGAAAACTCCAGCACATGGCGGCTGAGCTGGGGGGGTATAAGCAAGCCCACCCCAGCATGACGCCTCTCACCATGGGGCACTCCAGAGAAGAAGAGGGTCCAACCTCTCTCAAGGAGTTGGGTTCCAGAGCCCAGGCTGTGCGTGGAGGCAAGCCTGACTATCTCTAGCTGGTACCACTCAACCTCCCTCACCAGCTCAAAACACATTGCACCGGACCCTTATGCTCCTTCCTGCAGGTGGTGGGCCTATGGGAAGGTGGGCCTATGTCCTTTCTTCGGGCTGTGCCCGGCCAAGTCACGCAGGCAAAGACTCGGCCACCAGGCGCGC